>CM035837.1:218045319-219245319 GCA_020510985.1 Pholidichthys leucotaenia
TGCGGCCAGCAACTCACCCTTGGCCGGGGGATCCTGGGTTTGATTCCAGCCCCTGACCAACAGTGATCTGTGTGGAGTTTGCATGTTCTCCCCGTGTCTGCGTGGGTTTACTCCAGGATTTCTCCGGTTTCCTCCCACATGCCAAAAACATGCAAGTTAGGTTAATTGGCATCAAACTGGGGAATCTAAATTGTCCTTAGGTATGACTGTGAGAGTGAATGGTTGTCTGTCTCTCTGTGTTGGCCCTGTGATGGACTGGCGATCTGTCCAGGGTGGACCCTACCTCTCGCCCAAAGATGCTGGGATAGGCTCCAGCCCCCCGCGACCCAAAATAGATTAAGCGGAAGAAGATGGATGGATATATATATATACAGTATATATATAGTATATATACAGTATGTATATACTGTATATATATATATATATATATATATATATATATATATATATATATAGATAGATAGATAGATAGATAGATAGATAGATAGATAGATATATAGATATATACTGTATATATATATATGCTGATCGCATAAATGATGATACACCTCTTTGTCCATGCTGTCAGGCATTCCTCTCATCCGGGCTCACCACCTGGAGGCTCCTCCCGAGCACGCCGCAGCTCTTTGGCATGCTTCCATGAACCATCTGACAGTTGGAAAAGGCCAGCACCTCATTTAACCATGATCCACAGCTGCCCCTGGTGGTCCTCAGCCTGTTGTTTGGTCCGTACTCGCCGTGGTTGCCCCTTCCCACAAGCTCAAACAAGGTCCATGATTCCCAGAGGGGTTTTGCTCAGCTTGCAGTGTTTGTGCTCGGCACGCGGTCCCTTCGTGCCTAACGGTCTGGCCCGACCTCTTTTAAGGCTTTGAGTGTGACTGTCGCCAAATTGTGACATAACCCCTAGTGGTCAACAGTGGTAAAGATTTTTTCCAAGAAACTAGTCAGATCAGATGTCAGAACTTTCCAAGGCTATAACTTTAAAGTGGTAAGAGATAATGGCTTACTGTTAATTAGAAAGATGTAAAATATGATCCAAAGTTTCAGATAGGAGTGATTTTACGCATCTAATTTGCATAATACCAAGGCAGCTATATTGAATTACATGACTCAGTCAAAAGCGGACTTTGGACATATTTACACAAAGAATGGTTCAGTTTTTTGACACTGTTTTTTTGTACAGGAGTACATTTTCATCTTTTCTTCAAAGTATATGAATAAGAAATCAGTACAATGTAAAAAAAACAGAAATTTGTCACTTACCAGCGGCGAAGGGGACTCGCTCGCTGCCGTGGTTGGCCATGTTCATCCATCGTGGTCGTTATTTTGCATTCTGTCGGTCATTTACACGCTCTATCACATCTACAAAGTCTTATGATTATCCCACATAAATTTCACTTGTATCCCGTAGCGATTTTCCGTGTATGAAGCCATCTAAGTGACAGTGCATGATGACGGATTGTGGTCATATTAGCTTTCTGAGCTAAAAGAAGGGAATGCAGGAAAAGGAAGTAAGGAGTTTTTCTTTGGTGTATTACATGTCAGCCATGATTCCTCCAACGCATGTCTGCCACCTTTTGAAATGGAAAGATCAGTACAAGTTGTCAGTATAGCTGGGAAGTACAGGGATGTCAGAATTAGTTGACAGGCGCAGCGCCGCATTCTGCCACTAGGGGCACACAAAATCTCACACTCTAACTAACTAACTAACTAACTAACCTGCACTTATATAGCGCTTTTCTAGTCACAAAGACCACTCAAGGGTTAAATTTGCTGCAGCTGTCACCATTGTAGCCCCATGTTCACCGGCCCACTTTAGCCTAGCTCCTGGAACAACTGGAGCTAGCTTCCTGGCATCACTTGTCATTACAGGTGGCTCACCATCATGCCCAGTACCCTCATCCAGGGTGACCTGAGCTCTGGCACTGAGATCCTCCTGCAATGACTCTGAGCGAGGCTGGTCCTGCTCACCCTCCGGGGTGCTTGGTAACACCTCGTCCCACACCACATTGTCCTCCACTCTGGGAACCGGCCAGCCCCACAGTCCACAGCCCGACCACTCTTCCCCAGTGCCACTCTTGATGGCAAAACCCAGACCATAAAAGAGGTCACAGCTCATAATGTTGTCGCCACGGGCGGTCATGATGATTTTGAGGTTAGCCATCACCGCTGACTTGTACCAGACCATCAGCACCAGCGTTCCCACCGTGCACAGCTGTCCACCTCCATAGCCATAGAGTGGTGCTGGATCTCCTTCAATCCTATCGTGGGGGAAGAATTTTCTCACAGTAGCCCAATTCAGCAGAGAACCCTCCGCCCCCGTGTTGATCAGTAGTAGCACCTCCACACCATCCAGCTCCACCATGCAGACCGCATACCTGTTGGTGCTCGGAGACACTGTCTGGATAACCGTCGGGGCGGCGGGGGGGGGTTGATTTCCTCTGTGGGCACCCATGTTCGGACATATGGCACACCCTGGCATAGTTGTTCAAGCATCCACACTTGCCGCAAGGTTTCCCTCTCACCGGGCAGTCCCTGGCCTTGACACAGTGGTTCACAGATCCACAACCCAAACACATAGGTTTCCCCAGGGCAGACCTAAATTTTGGAGCGCTGGCCTCCGCTGCATCGTCTTCCACGCTTCCATCACTGTCTGGGTCCGTTACTTGTGTGGCGGCGGGAAACTCCAGCTGTCATTGTGACAGACGCTCACTCAGCTCCAGTGCTAACCTATCCGCTGTCTCCAGCTGAAGGGCTAACTCAATGGCCCTGGCTAGTGTCAAGTCACCTGGTATTGCGAGCAGCTTCGTTTTTATTGCAGTGTTGTTGGTATGCTCCGCCAGCTGGTCGTGAACCATCTGCTCCTCTGGCGACCCGAACCAACACTCACTAGTGAGTAATTTCAAGTCGGTGATGAATCCCTGAATAGGCTCCCCCACCTGTTGGCGGTGCTGCTGAAACTGGGTCCTCCGGACGATGACGCTGTCTAGGGCACGAAAATGGTGTGCCATCAGCTTGACCACGTCCTCAAAATCATCTGAATTGCCAAGTGTGCTCAATATCTGCTGGCCTTCTATTCCCAAATTGTTAACCAACAGCGCACGTGCCCTCAGCTTGTCCATCTTGCCCAGATTTAGCGCCACCATGTATGTTTTAAAGGCAGTGTACCATCTCGGCCGGGGGACAGGTGGCTCACCCAGGAGCTCCAGAAAAGACCGAATTGGAGACCCACACATTACCATACTTTTATCATCGTTGCCAAATGTTATGTCTGAAAATAGGCTTAGAATAATGAGGCCACGTGCATGACTGAACTTGTCTTTATTGTGCTCCAAACTCCACACTACAACTGCCTGGCAGGGGTGTTGCCAATGAGGCCCACCCTCCCTGCCTGCTGCTATTTATAGGCAGGGTGTGGTGGCGGAAACGGAAGTGGGTGCCACCACACCCTACTTAATAAGAGCATCATGGACTGTATAACATTGTGCAGTCGGAGGAGACAAAATTACAATCCAGTGATAAAGGGAAGAAGATTGATTAAAAAGAGCACAAATCAGCTGTCTGCCATGCTGGCTGCATCCTCCACCACAGAGTTGTAGCACCTGTCTGACTTCAATGAGGAAAAAGTCGGATAAACCCATTTGACCGTTCAGAGTGAGGTGGCTTTGGAAAATATCAGGTATGTGAATGAATTAATTAATTAATCTTTATTTCCTGTAAATTATCCCCTAATTAGGACCACATATGAAAGTGGCCTGGGTCTGGTGTGAAAAAATCGAATATGTGCTGTTCAGACTGTCATTAAAAATTCAGATATGGCTTATATTTGTGCAAAAAAATCAGAATTGAGGATCAAAACCTGCAGTGCGACCATAGCCTTAGTGTGGCTGTGTGTGTCTGTCCGCCTCTGTTTCAGCTCGCCCAGTCAAAATTAAGTGGAACTAAAGGCTTAAATCATTCTATTGCCATGTTTTCTCCACTTTTAATTTGCCAAAATTGCGAGATAAGGCTTTGTTTCCAAAATAAACACAAATTTAATTCACCATTTCTGTCAATGCAGCCGCGTAAAAAGGTATTGCAATAACTATGCCTGGCCACTAGAGACGGCAGTGTGACTTTTTTTGCAGCACATGATGGACCACTTCCATGTTAGGGATGGGTGATACCAGCATTTTTCCTTTTGATACAATACCATTAACTTGTGGGACTTTTTTCTTTCATTTCAATACATTTTGCCTCTTAAAGGAAAAGCACATGATGGAAGTTTCATTAACAACTTTATTGCAAGGGCAATATGAAATATGAATAAAACTCATGAATATAAATACTTGGAAGAAATGCTTATAAAATTGTAATAAAATAGAACAATGAGCAAAGTAAATAAAAATAAAATGAAATGTAATTCAATTATAATAACAATAATTAAGTCTTAAAATGAACGCCAAATTAATTGGCTTTGTTAATGTGCTGAAGATTCTCAGTCATCCAGGAGGGTCAGTTTGCAGGGCGGCGCGGTGGTGGAGTGGTTAGCACTGCGGCAGCACAGCAACTCACCCTTGGCTGGGGGATCCTGGGTTCGATTCCAGCCCCTGACCAACAGTGATCTGTGTGGAGTTTGCATGTTCTCTCCGTGTCTATGTGGGTTTACTCCGGGATTTCTCCGGTTTCCTCCCACATGCCAAAAACATGCAAGTTAGGTTAATTGGCATCAAACTGGGGATTCTAAATTGTCCTTAGGTATGACTGTGAGAGTGAATGGTTGTCTGTCTCTCTGTGTTGGCCCTGTGATGGACTGGTGATCTGTCCAGGATGGACCCTGCCTCTCGTCCAAAGATGCTGGGATAGGCTCCAGCCCCCCTGCGACTCGAAAAGGATTAAGCGGAAGAAGATGAATGAATGAATAATTAAGTCTTAAAATGAACGCCAAATTAATTAGCTTTGTTAATGTACTGAAGATCCTCAGTCATGCGGGAGGGTCAGTTTGCCAGACGGAAGCTCAGTCCACTGGATTCAAGTCGTTTTTACTTCTGAAATGTTTCACCATTCATCTAAATTCTATGGTGATACCAAGCTGCATATGTCATTTTTTTCACAATACAGTGTTTTTTTTATTATTTATTTTAGCTGCTGTTTCCTCCTGATCCATGAATCCTAGGTGAGTGACAGATCATCTCTGTTCAACTGAGATGATTCTCCCCTCCAAAGACCACGGTGTGGGGGGGGGAGGGCATGGCCGACCTGGCAGAGCTGTCTGTCAGGTCAGACAACAGCTGATGTGACACGTCAGGAACGTCAGATGTTGTTATTGTTGATTTATTCATTGTTTTTAAAAAAGTATAAAAAATATAACATATATTAAAAACAATGGAATAACACAAAAAAGTGAGCACACTTATTTCCATTGTTTAACAGCAGCAACAGACACATCCCCGACAGGTCCTGTTATACGAAAACGTGCATGTTGTGGAGTGTGTGAAATCAGAGGCAGATTCATTTCAGACGATTTATTACACACTCACATCTCTCAAGCAAAGAACAGACTGAACATTTAAGCAGAAACTCTCCTCTTAAGTTTCATGGCATTTGCATCACACACAACATGACATTTGCATCACACTGCATTCAACCCCCTTCATCCCTGACTCCTTCCTGCTATCTCACCAGGAACCTCCTGCTCTTTGTTCTCCCATGCTTATCCACTGTCTCCTGTCTGAGATGCTAGATAATCTGGCTCACACAAGGTGCTACACCACCACTCCCAGCATCTTAGATAGAACAATAGAAGAACAGTCCACATGCTGTGATAGAACAATTGAATATCAGTCCACATGCTGCTTGGGCTTCCGTCTCCTCCCGTATCTGCTGTAACTGGGGTTTACCACCTCCGCGGCGCAGCTGTGCCGGTGGGGGGCTGCTGGGAGTGTGTCTGACTGCGGGTGGGCTGTCGCTAGGGGGGGCCACTTCGGTCTGTCCGTGTGGCTGTTCTGGCAAATCGTTTCTCTGGGGAGCTCTCCATGGGGGTCTTCCACGCCGAGGGGCCTTAGCCAACAGCACTTGCTCGTCCGCCACAACGAAAGCGGATTTGAGTCTGTCTATGCCAATTTTTTCCCCAAGCACTCTGAACGGTCCATCATAGGGTGGGCGCAATGGAGGGCGGTGGGCGTTGTGTCTGACAAACACGAATTCCGCGCTCTTCAAAGTTTTAGGCACGAAAACACGCGGAAAACTGTGGTGGGCAGGGCCCGGCAGCGTGCCTGTGTTTGCGCTACGCTGCAAAAGCTGAGACGGGGAGCTGTCCGGCGCGGGATTATCTGGCAGAAATTCCCCGGGCAGCCGTAGTGGCTGCGCAAAAACGAGCTCTGCCGGGGAAGCTTCCAGATCCTCTTTCGGCGCGGAGCGCAACCCCAATAAGACCCACGGCAGCCTGTCTACCCAATTTGCATCCGTCAATGAAGCCTTGAGTGCTGCTTTCAGTGATCTATGAAAACGCTCGCATAACCCATTGGCCTGTGGGTTGTACGCGGTTGTGCGGTGAATTGTAACACCCAGGCTGCGGGCCATCGCGGACCAGAGTTCGGAAACAAATTGAGGGCCCCTGTCGGACGTAATGTCCGACGGGACTCCAAAACGCGCCACCCATGCTGTTAAAAAAGCACGCGCTACGTCCGCGGACATGGTTGCCGCCAGCGGGACTGCTTCTGGCCAGCGCGTGGTGCGGTCCACCATTGTCAGGAGGTGCATGCACCCCTGTGATGGCGGGAGGGGGCCCACGAGGTCCACGTGAACATGGTCGAACCTCTTAGCCGGAATACGAAACGGCTCCAAGGGAGCCTTCGTGTGTCTGTGTACCTTGGCTCGTTGGCACGCCACGCAGGCTGCAGCCCACTCCTTCACTTGTTTGCGCAGGCTCGGCCACACAAACTTCTCTCCCACCATTTTGACCGGCGCGCGCACTCCTGGGTGCGCCAGAGTGTGAACCGACTCAAACACGCAGCGGCGCTACGCGGCCGGGACCACCGGACGCGGGCGACCCGTGGAGACATCGCAGATTGGGGGGAGCCGCCATCCTGCAGCACCCTGCTCTCCAGCCTTAACCCTGTTGGTCCAGACTGGAGCGCGCGCACGTCTGCATCGCTAATCTGCTCCGCGGCCATGGCTGCGTAATCTATCCCCATGCAGACCGGGGCCACCACGGCACGCGAGAGGCAGTCCGCCACTACATTCAGTTTACCAGACACATGTTGAATATCAGTAGTAAACTCTGAGATCACGGCCAGCTGTCTCTGCTGCCGGCCCGACCACGGTTCTGAAACCTTGGCCATCGCGAATGTTAGCGGCTTGTGGTCCACGAACGCGGTGAAGCTGCGCCCTTCCAGCCAGAACTGGAAGTGGCGTATGGCCAGTTGGAGAGCCAGCAACTCTCTGTCGAACGCGCTGTATTTACGTTGGCTGTCGCGCAAAGTTCTGCTGAAAAAGGCAAGCGGCTGCCAAGCCCCGGCGACGCGCTGCTCCACGACAGCCCCTATGGCCACGTCTGAAGCGTCGGTGGTGAGCCCTACGCGGGCCGTCGGGTCTGGATGTGCCAGCAGTGCGGCGTTTGCCAAGGCTGCTTTAACTTCCGAGAACGCCTGCTCTCGCTCCGGGGTCCATTCGACCCTATCCGCGGGTTTCTGTTTCTTGAGCGCTGCGTACAATGGTTGCATGAGCTGCGCCACACAGGGAAGGAAACGGTTATAAAAGTTCACCATTCCAAAAAATTCCTGCAGCGCCCGGACCGTCTGAGGCCAGGGAAAATCCGCTACGGCGCGCACTTTGTCAGGCAGCGGGATCGCTCCTTCCAGAGAGACGCATTGCCCCAAAAACTCAATCTCCGTCACGCCGAACTGGCATTTCATCGGGTTGATTATTAACCCGTGCTCCTCCAACCTCCGGAAAACCGTTGTGAGGTGGGTTTCGTGTTCGTCTTCGGTCCCACTGGCTACCAGGATATCGTCCAGGTAGACGAACACAAACAGGAGATCGCACAGCACTGCATCCATCATGCGCTGGAACGTCTGTGCCGCTCCTTTTAACCCAAATGGCATGCGCAGGAACTCGAATAGACCAAACGGAGTTATTACCGCTGTTTTGGGTATGTCCTCAGCGCGCACTGGGACTTGGTGGTAACCGCGGACCAGGTCTATTTTGGAAAAAATGCGTGCTCCGGCAAGGTGAACGGAAAAATCCTGTATGTGGGGAATTGGGTAGTGGTCGTGCGCTGTGGCGTTGTTCAACCTGCGGAAATCCCTGCACAGTCGCCACGATCCCTCAGCCTTAGGGACCATGTGTAGCGGGGATGCCCATGGGCTGTTCGAGCGTCTGATGATGCCCAACCTTTCCAGGTTGGTGAACTCCTCGCGCGCTATGGCCAGTTTAGCTGCATCCAAGCGCCGAGGTCTTGCAAAAACGGGCGGCCCGGAGGTGGTGATAAAGTGCTCCACCCCGTGTTTAGCGATGGCCGCGGAAAACGTCGGGACCGTGAGTGCTGGGAACTGAGTGAGCAGTGTGTGGAACTTACCGCCTGTAGCTGTGACGTTGGCTTGTGCTGTTGGCTGGGTCACTCAAGCTATACAGGGGAGAGAGTCGAAGGACAGTGCATTAACCAGGCGCCTGTTAGCAACATCAACCAGTAAACCATGTGCACACAGAAAATCAGCCCCCAGGATATGGTAATTTAGTGCAGCTACGACAAAAGTCCACTCATATGTACGGCCGTGTAGAGATAAGAGCAGAGTCCTCTCACCAAAGGTCTTAATATCTGAGCCGTTTGCTGCCAACATCCCGGGGCCGCTAGGTCCTGCCAGCCGGTCAGCGTAGGTCGGCCGGATGAAGCTCTTCTGGGCTCCGGTGTCCACGAGGAAACGCCTCCCTGAGCGTGCATCCGTCAAGTAGAGCAGCTTGTTCTCTTCACCGAGGGTTGCAGCTGCTACCCACCCCCGGCCTTGGCGTTTTCCCGAGTGCTTGAATTGGCACGGTGGCGCACATCTGCGTGCGTTCTCTCCGAAGCGGCGGTGGTAGAAACAGAGCGCGTCTCTCTGGCGCTCCTTGGCCCCCGCTGCTGCTACCGTCGGTGGCTCCTCGCCTCCTCTGGTCATCTCGCTCGGCTCCACCGCTGCCGCGTTGACTGTGATCGCCCTGGTGGTGAGGATGATCCGGTCTGCCTCCTGGGCTAGTGCACGGTAGTTGCGTACGGCCAGCCACGGCGAATTAGTCAGAACCGTTCTCGCCACTGTCGGAAGGTTCCGGAGGAAGAGGTGGGCAAACAGAAAGTGCCCGTCGTCCATGCCCATTAACGCCAGCATCTTCTCCATCAGGTCTACGGCCGAACCATCTCCTTACTCGGTCCGTGTCAGGAGCCCCTCCGCTCTCTCACAGTCCGAGAGCGTGTAGCGCTGGATGAGCGCAGCCTTGAGCGCCTCGTATTTGCTGCTGGCTGGTGGCTGATCGAGCAGGCTCGCTACCTACTGAGCTGTGCGAGTGTCCAGCGCTGCGACCACATGGTAGAATCTGGTGTCATCTGCCGTTACTTCCCGGAGGGCGAACTGGGCCTCGGTGAGGTGGAACCAAGAGCGCGGGTTGTGCTGCCAGAAATCCGGTAGCTTGACTGAAACCGCACACGCGTGGCTGGAGGTTCCAGTCCGGGCTGTCTGTGGGATGGCTGCCGCCTCGCTGTAGCTTCCTGACTGGGCCGGTTCTGGGGATCTTGCCTCGTGTTCCATAATACGTCTTGGGTCACCAGTGTGGAGTGTGTGAAATCAGAGGCAGATTCATTTCAGACGATTTATTACACACTCATATCTCCCAAGCAAAGAACAGACTGAACATTTTAGCAGAAACTCTCCTCTTAAGTTTCATGGCATTTACATCACACACAACATGACATTTGCATCACACTGCATTCAACCCCCTTCATCCCTGACTCCTTCCTGCTATCTCACCAGGAACCTCCTGCTCTTTGTTCTCCCATGCTTAGCCACTGTCTCCTGTCTGAGATGCTAGATAATCTGGCTCACACAAGGTGCTACAATGTGTTTAGCTTTGTGTGTGCACGCTGCAGGCAGAGCTTTGTACGGGTTTTTCCTGTGAACCAACGATGCAAATACGTACGCCGTTATAGGGACGCTGTAAGTTAGAAACATGTTCAGTAAGTTACACATAAGTTCAAAGAGCGTTACTCATATACTTTTTCTGCCGCCTGCGACACCGCTGAGCTCACTCTGCTCAGTGTTGCCAGGTTTGACGAGAGAAACAAGCGACCAGCTCTATGGAAACAAGATCCCCCCCCCAAAAAAAGCCCAACAGGCAACCTATCACACTGCAAAAGAGAAGCTGCTTGATAACATATATTGATATATGGATTTATTTTTGTTTGCAGTGAACTGACTGTAAACACAGTCAGCATTGAATAACGGAATTTTATAAACTCTAATTAAAGGAAAACACAGATGCATTCTGCATAAGCAACAGCAAATTTATCGTAAACACAGTTAACATAAAAACTGAATAAATTAAATTTTAGACTCTGATCAAAAGAAAAGACGTGGGCATTCTGCATCAGTAACAGCACTGAACACCGTTACAGTTTAGTACTGTGGGATGATGGACTTGTCGTCCGCTAGTCCTTTAAACAAAACTAACTATTACTCTGTTATTATACGACAGCAGACAACTTTAATTATGTGGAAAATTATCTTTTAAATTGACAAACATCATATGTGTAACCTGTGACAAAATTTGATCGGGATCAAAAGATAATTTTGGTCTTGTCATTCAATTCAATGGTGAATTTTTTTAATTTTTTTTTTTTGGGGGGGGGGGCGGGTTAACCCCTTGCACTCTGGTCAATTTCCCTAAAAACGCCAAAAAATAATGTGCCCAAAGTAAATCAGAAGCTGTTCTTCAACCCTTTGCAGCATCTTCATGGGGTTGGTCTCATTTAAACAAAAACACTTTGAATTTTTTGCCAAAACAGTCATAATCTCTCTAAGTGCTCCTGCCATTGAATAACAGTCATCTAAACATAGTGAACTTGAAGAAAATAAATTTCGCCTGGGTGTTTTTTTGGATACAAATGCTTGCAAATAACACACAGCTTCAGATCCGGGCTGGAAAATGCAACAGAAATGTAGAACCAAGTGTTATCTAGCTAAGGTCAAAATTTTGTAACAATACCACAAAAAATGAATATATTACACAGCTTTTTTCTCAGGTTGTTCCCAGGCGTTTTTGAACGGTGCCAAATGGCACAGTTTGGAAAAACGTCTGTAACTTCTGAATGATTCAGTATAAAATCTTGGCCCTAATGAAAGGTGACACTCTAGGCTGTGTGTGTGTGTGTGTGTGTGTGGGGGGGGGGTTGTCCCCTCCCCCCCGCTACAGAGGACGGACATCGCCCGTTGCGCCGCGGTCACGGTGCACCGCGGTCTACGACGCACAGTTGTAATTTACCGATTGGTCAAAAGTCATTTTTGATTACAATTTTCAGGGATAAAGAATAATTTAGCTTATAACACTTACCTGTTCACAACAGCAGTGTAGCTGGCGAACTTCTCTTCCTCATTGTCAGACGAACGCGACGCTGGTCCGCTTGTTACGGACTCGTGGTTCTGGTCTCGCGACCCAGTCAAAATATAATTCCATTATTGCGGTTTTGCGCTTCCATGATTGCGGTTTTGGTGAACGATTTTTCAAAATAAATAACAGTAGTAATTAAAAAAGACTGGCGAACGCGTGTGTGTCACCCAGCCTTCGTCGTCGGCCTCCGTTGGTCTATGATGACCATGGAAGAGAATCCTAAATGTCTACTCTGCTGGGACAGCACCGCCTGTGGCTGAACAGGCCGATGCGCGAATGGCAGTCCCTGTCACACAGGTCGCACTTGTGGGTGGTCTCCGTGCTGCTGGGTCTGTGGCGGTTCTTCCTGCGGGTCCTTTTTTCATCTGCTGCAGCAGTCAGTCTCTCTTCACCCAGCCTTACACAAAACAGCTTTCGAACTTTTGTGCTTCAATTGGCTCGCTGCATTCGCAGCCATTGGTATGCGGGTCCTTCTTGCTAGGTTTTCAGTCATTGGTTCTTCAAGGTTTCAGAAACCCAATTCAAGGCTCTTATTAGTCGAATGAGAGGTCAATCATATCTAATCTGTTCGCGGCTGTGTTTGTAGTGGAAGAATGGAAATGCAGCTTTTTTTTTCAGTGCGCTCTAGGACGCAGCGCTCTCGTGTGCCCTCATGCGCTCTAGGACGCAGAGACATGCCCGCCCGCGGTACACAGAAGTGCAACAGGTTAAGGTCCAATATGCACTGATCTGTATAAAAAAAAAAAAAAAAAAAAAAAAAAAAAAAACTTGGACAGCTCACACCCCATTAGCAAGTACAGAACCGAGTGGAGTCAGGCGGATC
Organism: Pholidichthys leucotaenia; assembly: GCA_020510985.1. Taxonomy (NCBI): domain Eukaryota; kingdom Metazoa; phylum Chordata; class Actinopteri; order Cichliformes; family Pholidichthyidae; genus Pholidichthys; species Pholidichthys leucotaenia. The sequence continues at coordinate 218,057,756 of CM035837.1, forward strand.
TCTCTAGAAAAACTGGATGGATCATTGGCTGCCAGAAGTGAAGCCCCTGGCCGGCCACTTTTACCTTAATAACTTCCCCAAAAATTAACAGAGTTTGAACTTCTTGGTTTGGAGACACAGCTTCCGATCTTGTGCAACCGGTGAATTATAGAAATCGAGTTGACAGTATCTTCAGCAGCCGTTGATTTGGATGTACTAGTGTTTCAGGACTACTGATATGGCGGCCAGGTGGCTTCACTTCTGGAGGCCAATGATCCATCTAGATCATCTATAGAGATTAGTGGGGTGGGCACAGTAACTAGGAAATGGGGGTGTGGATGGGTCCTGTCAACAAACTATTGCACCCGTGTTTTGTGGGGAGTTGGGAGAGCTGTCACATAGACAGCAAAGCAAGCCGAAATAAGCAACTACACGTTAAAAAACAAGCCCAAAAACCTGCAACCCGCAACTGACGAGATTTGCAAGCGACTTTAGAGATAAACCAGCCCAAAATTGCTTATAATAAGTGGACTTGGCAAATATGACTGCTCTGTACCAGAGTCAGTCAGGGGTGACTGAGGCTGCCAGTGAGTGTTCGGCTCTGACGTCTGATAGGCTGCCATAATCATGTGACACAGCAGCCCATCATGCCTGGTCTGGTTTTTCACCAGTTTTCACACATAAATTTAATGCTTAAAACTCTCAGAAGTGAAAACAAATTGCAAGTTTTGTATTAACGCTGTGGTATCGTGATATGTAAAAGGTATCGACCAGCTGGTATTGAAGTATCGATAGTTGAGTATCGATGTGCCCATCTCTACTTCTGTGACATCACTAGGTTGGTTAGTGTGCAGAGGTCTGCATTAGCTACTGTGGAGAGCTTTTACATCACCAGGTTAATGGATGATTTTTAGACCAAAACTAAAAACAGATGTGAGGACAGTCAATATTACATTACTCTGACTGTAGTGGTATATTTTACATGGTCAAAATGAGGAGAGATCCCCCACTTTATTTTATGACATCTTCAACAGCTGACTGATATCTGTATTGAAATGATGGAGCTGCTGTTAGCTGCGATGTTAACGTGTGCAGCTGTGGGACACATATGTATCACTTTAAGCTTCACATCTCAGAGTAGAACAAAGAACTGGGTCTCCTTGGAGATAACAGGAGGATGTGAAAATTTAGTCTTTGGTATGCAAGAGACGGCCTTGGGGGATTTCCTGGTCTGCAAGAGACTATGAGGAGGATGTTATAAGATTTAAGGAAAGATGCATTGTTACTTGTGATTAAATGCAATGTGACTGTGAGCTTTGAAGGTCCTGGATATATAAAGGACGAATGTAAGTGTTTTTTTTCTTTTTCTGCTTTGCTGATGTTGGAAGATGTGAATAAACCTGACTCGTGAGATAAACTCTGCCTCGTCATTTTCACATTTCCACACTGGTGACCCTAAGACGTATCATGGATGAAAGAAATTCCCCCGGGCCAGCCGAGTCAGGAGCTCCCAGCCAAGCGTATGCCGCTACGGTCCAGCTACCGGACTTTTGACAGGACAACCCGCGCTCCTGGTTCCACTTGGTCGAAGCACAGTTCACCCTCCGGGGGATAACGGTAGATGACACGAAGTTCTACCATGTGATTGCAAAGCTCGACAACTGCACGGCTCGGCATGTGGAGAGCCTATTGGAGCGGCCACCGGCCAATGACAAATACGGCGGGTTGAAGGCTGCACTTATCCAGCGCTTCACTCTCTCAGTCGAGGAGAGAGCGGAGAGGCTCCTGGCTCTGAACGACTTGGGAGATGGCACGCCCATTGACCTGATGGAGAACATGCTGAGGTTGAGGGGCTCAGACGACGACGACTTCATCTTCACCCACATTTTCCTCAGGACCCTACCGTCGGCCACGAGAGTGACCCTGGCCAGTTCACCGTTGTTGGCCCAGCGGGACTTCCGCGCGCTGGCCCAGGAGGTGCACCGGATTCTCAACGCCAGCAAACAGTGCGCGGCCACCGCGGCAGCGACGGAGTTCGGCGCGACGGCCGGAGATGGCGGGGGGCCAGAGACGGCGGTAGCAGAACCACCGACGACGGCGGCGGCGGGGGCCAAGGATCGCGGAGGAGACACCCCCTGTTTCTACCATCGCCGCTTTGCAGAGAAGGCACGCAAATGTATACCACCGTGCCAGTTCAAGCGCTCAGGAAAAGCCAAGACCGGGGGTCGGTAGCAGCTGAGGCCCTTGGGGAGGAGAACAAGCTGCTCTACTTGAAGGATGTGCGCTCGGGGAGGCATTTCCTCGTGGACACAGGCTCCCAGTAGAGTTTCATCACACCTTCCTCCGCTGACCGGCTGGCGGTTTCCAGAGGTCCCGGGGTGTCAGCAGCGAATGGCTTGGAGATTAAGACCTTTGGTGAGAGGACTCTGCTTCTGTCCCTACACGGCCGTACATTTGAGTGGACTTTTGTCATAGCTGCAGTGAATTTCAATATGTTGGGGGCTGATTTTCTGTGCTCACATGGTTTGTTGGTTGATCTTGCTAACAGGCGCCTGGTTAATGCACTTTCTTTTTATTCTATTCCCTGTACAGCCCGAGTGGCCCCGCCAACAGCACAAGCCAACGTCACAGCTGCAAGCGGTAAGTTCCACACACTGCTCACTCAGTTCCCAGCACTCACGGTTCCCACATTTTCAGCAGCCGTCGCTAAACACGGGGTGCAACATTTTATTACTACCACCGGACCGCCTGTTTTTGCAAAAGCTCGGCGCTTGGATTCAGCTAAACTGACCATAGCGCGCGAGGAGTTCGCCAACCTGGAAAGGTTGGGCATCATCAGGCGTTCGAACAGCCCATGGGCTTCCCCGCTTCACATGGTCCCGAAAGCTGACGGCTCGTGGCAACCTTGCGGAGATTTCCACAGGTTGAACAACGCCACAGCGCACGACCGCTACCCAATTCCGCATATCCAAGATTTTTCCATTCATTTGGCGGGGGCGCGCGTTTTTTCTAAGATAGACTTGGTCCGCAGTTACTACCAAGTCCCAGTGCACGCTGAGGACATACCCAAAACAGCGGTAGTAACTCCGTTTGGTCTATTCGAGTTTTTGCGCATGCCATTTGGGCTTAAAGGCGCTGCGCAGATGTTCCAACGCATGATGGACGCGGTGTTGCGCGATCTTCCCTTCGTATTCGTCTACCTGGACGACATCTTAGTAGCCAGCGCGTCCGAAGACGAACATGAAAACCACCTCACGGCAGTTTTCCGGAGGTTGGGAGAGTACGGTTTAATAATCAACCCAGCGAAGTGTCAGTTCGGGGTGACGCAGATTGATTTTTTGGGGCATCGCATCTCTCCAGAAGGAGCGGTTCCGCTGCCTGACAAAGTGTGCGCGGTAGCAAATTTTCCCCAGCCACAAACGGTCAAGGCGTTACAGGAGTTTTTGGGAATGGTGAATTTTTATAACCGTTTCCTCCCCTGCGCAGCGCAGCTCATGCAACCATTGTATGCCGCACTCAAAAAACAAAAACCCACAAATAAGATCGAATGGTCTCCGGAGCGAGAGTGAGCATTCTCGGAGGTCAAAACAGCCCTGGCAAACGCTGCGTTATTAGCACATCCAGACCCAACGGCCTGCATAGCGCTCACTACTGACGCGTCAGATGTGGCCATAGGGGCGGTCGTGGAGCAGCATGTAGCCGGGGCTTGGCAGCCACTCGCCTTTTTCAGCAGGACTTTGCGCGATAGTGAACGAAAATACAGCGCATTCAACAGGGAGTTGTTAGCTCTCCACTTGGCCATTCGCCACTTCCAGTTCTGGCTGGAGGGACGCCGTTTCACCGCGTTCATTGACCACAAGCCACTGACATTCGCGATGGCCAAGATTTCAGAACCGTGGTCAGGCCGGCAGCAAAGACAGCTGGCCGCCATCTCAGAGTTTACTACCGATATTCAGCACGTGGCGGGTAAACTGAATGTAGTGGCAGACTGTCTCTCGCGCGCCGTGGCGGCCCCAGTCCGCGTAGGGATAGATTATGTAGCCATGGCCGCGGATCAGGTTAGCGACGCGGACGTGCACGCGCTCCAGTCTGGACCAACAGGGTTAAGGCTGGAGAACAGGGTGCTGCAAGACGGTATGCCCCCCCTAATCTGCGATGTCTCCACTGGGCGACCGCGTCCTGTGGTACCGGCCGCGTGGCGCCGCCGCGTTTTTGACTCGATTCATTCTCTGGCTTACCCAGGAGTGCGCGCGTCGGTCAAAATGGTAGGAGAGAAATTTGTATGGCCGAGCCTGCGCAAACAAGTTAAGGAGTGGGCAGCAGCCTGCATGGCTTGTCAACGAGCCAAGGTACACAGACACACGAGAGCTCCCTTGGAGCCGTTTCACATCCCGGCTAAGAGGTTCGATCATGTTCACGTGGACCTCGTAGGCCCCCTCCCGCCGTCACAGGGGTGCACACACCTTCTGACAATGGTGGACCGCACCACGCGCTGGCCGGAAGTGGTCCCACTGGCATCAACCACAGCCGAGGAGGTGGCATGCGCGTTGTTAACAGCATGGGTAGCGCGTTTTGGAGACCCTCAATTTGTTTCCAAACATTGGTCAGCAATGGCCCGCAGCCTGGGGGTAACGATCCACCGCACAACCGCGTACAATCCGCAGGCTAATGGGTTATGCGAACGTTTTCATAGGTCATTGAAAGCGGCTCTCAGAGCATCGCTGACGGATGCAAATTGGGTAGACAGGCTACCGTGGGTTTTATTGGGGTTGCGTTCTGCACCTAAAGAGGACTTAGAAGCCTCCCCGGCTGAGCTAGTTTTTGCGCAGCCACTTCGGCTGCCCGGGGAGTTTCTCCCAGATAATCCTGCGCCAGATAGCTCCCCGTCTCAGCGGTTGTAGCGTGGACCGGAATCGGGCACGCTGCCTGGCCCCGTTCACCACAGTTTTCCGCGCGTTTTTGTGCCTAAGGCTTTGAAAAACGCGGAGTTTGTTTTTGTCAGACACGATGCCCATCGCCCACCGCTGCGACCACCTTATGATGGACCATTTAGAGTGCTGGAAACAGGGGACAAGCATTTTTTGCTAGATTTGGGGGGCAGGAAGGAAAAGATAAGGCATAAACAGGCTCAAACCCGCCTTTGTGGTGGCGGACGAGGATGTACTGTTGACCAGGGCTCCTCGGCGCGGCAGACCCCCTCGGGGACATTCCCCAGAACACCCACAGGGAGTGACAAACAGTTCTCACCCCCAGACAACAACTTCCCAGCAGGATGGTGCCGCAGAAGTGGCGAAGCCCGCTTACAGCAGATACGGGAGGAGACTGAAGCCCAAGCAGCACGTGGGTTAATGTGTAATGATTTTATCATGACATGCACACTGTTATTCTGTTGTTCCATCTTAGATGTTTGGGGGGGGTCATGTGGGACACATATGTATCACTTTAAGCTTCACATCTCAGAGTAGAACAAAGAACTGGGTCTCCTTGGAGATAACAGGAGGATGTGAAAATTTAGTCTTTGGTATGCAAGAGACGGCCTTGGGGGATTTCCTGGTCTGCAAGAGACTATGAGGAGGATGTTATAGGATTTAAGGAAAGATGCATTGTTACTTGTGATTAAATGCAATGTGACTGTGAGCTTTGAAGGTTCTGGATATATAAAGGACGAATGTCTGTGTTTTTTCTTTTTCTGCTTTGCTGATGTTGGAAGATGTGAATAAACCTGACTCGTGAGATAAACTCTGCCTCGTCATTTTCACATTTCCACACAGCAATCTTTTATATTAACAATGAGACGGGGAGGGGGGGGGGTTGAGTCAGAGGGACGGATGGTTCATCAGATAAAAAGGTCTCCAGTCTGATCCTACTGTTCTCTGATTGATTTTTTCTCTGATAAAGTCTGGCGTCCACAGATCGCCTCAGGGACTGTTAGCACAGAGGTAATGAGTGCTGAAGTCAGGTTAACTCTTCAACTAAACTCTTTAGGCTGAGCAGAAAGTTCCTCCTCAGTGGAGATTTATGCCAAATAGATCACCACTGTTTTCTATTCTTTTTAAATGTAATAATTAGCTCATGTATGTGCAACAACTCATCAGTTAATAAATATCTTTCTTACCTTTGATGAGGACCCCTGATATCACTGCAGTCTTTAGGATTAAAAAAAAGCTTTTTCTTCCTCTGCCAAAAATGGATCATTTTAACAGGAACTTGGATTTTCCTTCCATCCAGATAAATGGATTAATTAAAATATACTTCAGCTTGTTATGTCTGTAAGTATCTTTAGAAATGATGAGGCCAGGTGAATGGGTGAACTCAGCTTTATTGATATGTTGGCCACACAATATAGCCACCAGGCAGGGTCATCGGCAAAGAGGCGGTGAAATGGATGCTCCTGGTATTTATAGGGTGGTGTAGTGACCGCCACTACACCCCACTTTATAATAAAATCCACAATAATCCAACATCACACAACTAGATCCAGTTTACCAAGAACACAAATCAGTTATTTTATTGATGTCTTCAATTCAAAGACTAGCACATACAAATTGCAGGACTGAAGATGATAATGGGAAGCTTAAAATATTTCAAGGTTAAAATCTGTGTAAAATATACAACAGATTTTAAAAAAAATTGAAGAAGAGCGTGAGAGAAAATAATTAAAACCCATTATATTTGTTTTACAGAAGAAAGACATAGGAATGGACATATTTGAATGACCACAGTTTGTTTAGTTTCAATTATCAATTCAAAGATAGTAGACTGCAATAGATTTGCGGAAAAGGACTTCCTGTAAGGGTTTATTAGTTATTTCTAGTACAACACTTATCCTCAGCCTGCTTGTAAATAAGAGGCTCAAATCATGAGGAAACATGAGGAAACAGTTTAAAACCCCTTTCATTTTGTGTCTCAGTCTGGCAAAATTTCCACATACAGCTTTGTTATCAAAATACATTAATTTAACTCACCTTTACTGTCACTGCAACTGGGGAAAAAGGGATTGTAATAACTATGCCAGACCAGTAGATGTAGCAGTGCGCCTTTTTTTTTTACAGCCCCCCCCCCCCCCCATGCCACAGGCACTGAGGCCTCAGCACCTTGGTACTTTCATTTTCAACAGCAGTTGTTACCTTATCGACAAAGTCAATCAGAGCATGTGCAGTTGTTCTCCTTGGTCTAAAACCATATTGTTGTTCATGTAAGGTATGATTTTTTATGACTAATTCATACAGTCTCTTACGAAATAGTTTTTCTAAGATCTTTGAGAACTGGGACAGTAATAAAATGGGTCTGTAGTTTGTGAATTGTTGTACATCTCCAACTTTGTAGACTGGAATAATCTTTGCAGTTTTCATTTTCTCTGGGAATACACCAATTTGTAGAGAAAGGTTACAGATATAAGTAAATGGTTCCACCACACAGTCTATACAAATAATGTGTAGTCTATACAAAAAAGCTATAAAAAGATCCTACATATCATTGTTGTCACATTTACAAGAAATACAATCTTCTGTCTTTTGAAAATGATAAAACTCATAAATTTGCCTCTTCAATTTATAAAATATTAAATGGCTATGCACCCCCCCCTTCACCCCTGGGGGAGAATATGTTAAACTGAAGACTGTCACATTGTTTCAACTGAACAATGCTGCTGCTTTATCACCTTTTCCAAACTGATAGATCTCAATGACTTTGTTTCTCATTTGTTCCTGAATTTCTCTGGATCGCAGCATAATGTCTAGCATTCGAGGATCTTTTGATCTGCTTCACTTTGTCAGGCAGGTCCTATTGAAGTGATTTCTTCATTGAGAACAGGCATGGCAGTAATCAGACCTGGGTGTGGCTGGAGAAATTGAACCCAGCTTTCCAAAGATGTGATAAACCACAGTTAATTTATGTTTTAACGGGGGGGGGGGGGGGGGGGGGGATATGACCTTTTCACACAGGACCATGTAGTTTTGGATTTTTTTTACCCTTAAAGGGTACCTTTGGTGGTTGTGACAAAAAAGATATTATATTGAGCCCCTGTCTCACATTCTAGTTCAAGTTTAAGTTGAAATTCATGTTCAAAGCAATTTGATATAAATCCATTGCTGATGTGCTGGTTCAGCTATGTCAGCAAAACATGGGTGCAGCCATACTAGCGGCTACATGGCCTGCCAGGATGCTTCCTGTGACGTAATATCGTGGATACCGCGATCTGGATCAATATTGGCTGAGCCTGGAGTGCCCGGATGAGCAGTGGCTTTCGGGATATTCAAATTCAAACGTTTATTTCAAACTCAGGTTTCATATTAAATGCAGAACTAAAACGATTAGAAAATAAAGAAATAAATGCTTAAATTCAGCGGCTTGTCTCGTCTGATCTGAGCTCCTAACAGCCGCAACACGGCAGATGATTCGGCTCCTCCCTCGCCGCTATAGAGAGCGGCAGACACTCGGCGCGTTGCGTTGTGTGTGAGGACCAAAATTCAAACGTTTATTTCAAACTCAGGGTTCATATTAAATGCAGAACTAAAACAATTAGAAAATAAATAAATGAATGCTTAAATTTGGCGGCTCGTCTCGTCTGATCTGAGCTCCTAACAGCCGCAACACGGCAGATGATTCGGCTCCTCCCTCGCCGCTATAGAGAGCGGCAGACACTCGGCGCGTTGCGTTGTGTGTGAGGACCAAAATTCAAACGTTTATTTCAAACTCAGGGTTCATATTAAATGCAGAACTAAAACGATTAGAAAATAAATAAATAAATGCTTAAATTCAGCGGCTCCTCTCGTCTGATCTGAGCTCCTAATGGTCGTAACCCTGGCGTGAAGGCCACTCAGAAAGTATCACCGTAACCCCCCCCCCCAAAAAAAAAACAGCACCTTGACACACACTGTGCTTACTATAGCGTGGGTCCTAAATACAGGTAATATATATTTATAATATTAGATATTTATATAGTTATATTTAAATCCAGGTTGCATTGTATATTAGATATATGCATGGTAGGCTTACCGAGTTGATAGATGAGCAGGTGCGGGGCCCCGCACAAATCGTCGTATCATGCTGTAGATGAACAAACATGGCTCAAACATGTAGCCATGTCGCCCGAATTCTTCCTCAGAGTCAGAAAATTCAGCCATAATAGAACAAAAACAATGGACAACAGCACCGTAGTCGCGGGGAAACAACTACGGTGAAACGTAGTTCAGGGAAACGCTGAGTATTGTCTTTTCACTAGCAACGTTATGACGTCACTTCCGCATATGTCATGGCTGCGCCCATAGTTTTCATTGGCTGGCCATGCCCGCGGTTCTATTTGAATATATCTCAGGTGGTATATGGCTGGAAACAATTATTTACCCAAATAACAAATACCTTTTCCTAATGTTTTCAAGTTAAATGCATCTTCACGACCACCACAGGTACGCTTTAACAATAAACACCTTCATTTAAAACCTTCATTTTGTGTTTACTTGTGTTATCTTTGTCTAATATTTAAATTTGTTTGATGATCTGAAACATTTAAGTGTGACAAACATACAAAAAAATGAGAAATCAGAAAGGAGGGAAACACTTTTTCACACCACTGCATGTGCCCATGTGTCACACACATATGCCCCGCCTCTTGTTTGTTGCTGTCTCTTGTTGCAGTGAGGTGCTTGGGTCCCTGTGTGTGTGTGTGTGTGTGTGTGTGTGTGTGTGTGTGTGTGTGTGTGTGTACACATACACAGCACTTCACTCGTGTGACATTTGAATGTTTTGTTTTGTAACACCTTAACTCTGCACTTTAGCATATCCACTGTAAGGGATTTATGGCTTTTGTTAGGTTTTATAGGCGTTTTATTGTTGGTACAGTTATTTATGTACCGTGGGGCAAAAAAGTATTTAGTCAGCCACCAATTGTGCAAGTTCTCCCACTTAAAAGATGAGAGAGGTCTCCAATTTTCATCACAGGTATACCTCAACTATGAGAGACAAAATGAGAAAAAAAATCCAGAAAATCACATTGAAGGATTTTTACCTCCGCCAAGGAAGTTTTTTTTTAGATTTAGATTTAGTATACTTTATTGATCCCCAGAGGGGAAATTGAGGGTCATCCACCACCTGGATGGATGAAGCAGCCACGGTACGGCGCTATCCCTTAACCATTCACACACACATTCACACCTAGGGCCACTTTAGAGTCTCCAATTAACCTAACCTGCATGTTTTTGGCATGTGGGAGGAAACCGGAGAAATCCTGGGGTAAACCCACGCAAACACGGGGAGAACATGCAAACTCCACACAGATCACTGTTGGTCGGGGGCTGGGATCGAACCCACGATCCCCACGATCCCCCGGCCAAGGGTAAACTGTGCTGCCGCAGTGCTAACCACTGCGCCACCGTGCAGCCCAGAGTTATGTTTTCATCAGCGTTGGTTTGTCTGTCTGTCTGTCTGTCTGTCTGTCTGTCTGTCTGTCTGTCTGTTTGTTTGTTTGTTAGCAAGATAACTCAAAAAGTTATGGATGGATTTTCATGAAATTTTCAGAGATTGTCACAAATGGGGTATCCTACAGATGATTAGATTTTGGTGGTGATCCGTCACAACACTTGGAAAAAAAACAAAAACAAAACAAGCATCACAGTTGTAGCATCATCGTCTCCTCAAACCAAGACAGAAGATCACTTCTCTTCATTTTATAGGAATTTCACTTTATTCATTACACAGGAATATCACTTTTCTGCCTTTTCAGGAATATCACTGGCTTTTATGACGACTCATCCAGGCCTCTTCCGGGCCTGACCAAAGATGCTTGCTTTCCCAGGACCCCAATGTAAACAGTTGCCTCTTGCAGAGATTGTAAGGATCAGAATTTGCTTTTAAAGGCTCAAAGGAACATAAAACTCAGGAGACCAGACCTCTCAACGTGAACACTGCATTTGATAACGTACCTTTTCACAGGAAACCAATGTTCTTAAAAGAGTCATAAACCGCTTAATCTGACGGGTTTATAGCCGATGCTATCCAGGTTTCTTCGCCCAGATACTAAAGGAAATCATCTACAGCTCAACAGTACCTCCTAGCGGATACCTACGGAATGTGTTTTCAGTATGTAGGAATACTTTTAATTTGTTCTAAACATTAAGTTTCTTTCAGCTTATCCTCTGGATCCTAAGGACACTGAAAATCATCCCTCTTTTATCACCAACCATGGTTTGCTGCATGTTTTGCTGCATTTTGATCTAAATGTGAATGCATGTATTATAATTATGTATAAGAAATGTTATATTCATGAGTGTTATTGGAGTAATGGTATAAATGCATGATCACCAAATATTAGCCAAGTCATTTAATTTAGTTAGATTTTATATTGAGCATTTATTTCATAAGAACTGACTGAGGGTTGATTTTCCCTCTGAAATTTCATGGGATGGTGTCTTCATTTGATTGGCCGCTCTCAAACAAAGAAGTGTTCTCACATTGGATAGCAGCCATTTCAAACTGCTTCTGAAAAAGCCGATTGGTCAGTCTTGCGACTGACACCATCAGTTTTACGACCCGGCGAGGTAACTTTAAAAGAGAGAAGTTAGATTTGAGTTTAGTTAAGAAAAAGGGTAGAAAAAAGACAATGAACAGGCAGAAAGATTAGAACAGCAAAACAGAGAACGGTGATAAGATTAAGAATTAGAAACACAGAAAGAAGAAAGAAAGATTTTGAGAAGGATTAGGAACTAAATTAAGATTAAAGAAGCAGAATAGTAATCTAGATCTCAGAAGAAGATTTTATTCCACCGTTTCAAGGCCCTGTGAAGTTTTATTTTATTCTCTGTGTGTTTGTCAAGTCTTTCGTTATATTCTGGTCACTGAGGAGAAACCATTTTTCTTTAGAGCTCGTCCCTTTTAGAGAATCAAATTCTCAAACTTTTTCCTTCACCTCAGAAGCCATTCTTATCCTAGTAAATGCTTTTCTCATATTTTTTTCATGACTTTTCACGCCATTAAAGTGGACCTTTAATTTGCCTAGTTTAAAGTGAACAGAGACTGAGAAGATTTTCCTTCAGTTTTTTTTGGTCTATCCCGCTACAAGAGACCTCAAATTTGGATTCTTTTCAAGGACTTTTCACGCCGCCCTGAGACAAACCAACCACGGCTGCAAGTGTCGCCTTGAAGGGCCCCCCAGCTGAGTTATCACCTCCACGGCTGTGAGGATAGCAGCCGCTTCCTCCGACGTCCTAACTTCAAAACCCAGCAGTACCGACCCGCGGAAACGTGGACCTACGGCTGTTGTGTGAGTGAAACTCTTATTTCTCCTATCTGCTGGGTTAAAACGTGATGTCCTAACAATTAAATTACAATTGAATATGGCCCGTATTTCAGGGCTCAATTAGTCTCTCAGCCACAGGATAGAGCTGCAAACTGAAGGAAAACTCTTAGTCATTTTTAAATAACTGCCCTTAAATTTTTGTAGATTAATTCAGAATTCATTTTTTTTAGATAATAAGCTTATGAATTTTCCCCATAAAATTGTGTTGTTTTGTTAAAACATTCCAGCCTCATTTACCGTTGAAACATAAGTCTAGTTCCTCGTTGGTTCTGCAGAGGTGTAACGCTGGATTTTATGTTCAGGAACCCAATATCAGTTGATGTGATATTTTACGCTGTCATCATCTGAATCTGTTTATTCATCATTTGAACGCCATGCCATGTAAACTGAATGAGTTTAATAAAAGGGTGAATGATAGAAGTTGAAGCCTTTTCCTTTCGCATATACAGGTTTCCTAATCACGGCAGGACAAAAACTCACTGAAACTTTGAGACTGATTCATTAAGTAATTGAAGGTACAAAATTAATTAAAATTAAAGTTAATATTATTGTCCGTTAGGACTGGTGCCCCTTTTACGAGTGCTTTTATTTAACTTAGCGGGTGTAGAAGTGACGGTTTAACTCCGCCCCCTTTCACACCCACTATTAAATAAAATAAATAATTCCTGTACCTTATGACAAATATTTTATAGGCAATTCACGCTACACAGTATAGCTAATATATGCCACTTGCAAATGGCATTTTTTTCATGGTCAAGGAATCTATAAAGTTAGACAAAATAAATGTATGATTAATATTTATGATGTTAAACACTGTATGGGGGGAACTGTGGCGCTTGGCGGAGGTCTGGGCTCTCCGAGTGCTTTTCTAGTTAATGAATTAATTGGTAAATTCCTCGGTAAAATAAATATTTGGTCACCTAAAAAACAAGCAAGATTTCTGGCTCTCACAGACCTGTAACTTCTTCTTTAAGAGGCTCATCTGTCCTTCACTCGTTACCTGTATTAATGGCACCTGTTTGAACTCATTATCAGTATAAAAGACACCTGTCCACAACTTCAAACAGTCAGGCTCCAAACTCCACTATGGCCAAGACCAAAGAGCTGTCAAAGGACACCAGAAACAAAATTGTAGACCTGCACCAGGCTGGGAAGACTGAATCTGCAATAGGTAAGCAGCTTGGTGTGAAGAAATCAACTGTGGGAGCAATTATTAGAAAATGGAAGACATACAAGACCACTGATAATTTCCCTCGATCTGGGGTTCCACGCAAGATCTCACCCCGTGGGGTCAAAATGATCACGAGAACGGTGAGCAAAAATCCCAGAACCACACGGGGGAACCTAGTGAATGACCTGCAGAGAGCTGGGACCAAAGTAACAAAGGCTACATCAGTCGGTGACAGGGAGCTCCTGGCAGTTAAACTCGCACTGGAGGAGTGGCATCACTGGTTGGAGGGGGGCCGCCCAGCCTTTCATTGTCTGGACTGCCATAAGAACTTGGAGTACCTGAGGACTGCCAAGTGCCTGAACGCCCGCCAGGCCCTCTGGTCCTTGTTCTTTGACCCCTTCAACTTTACCATCACCTACCACCCCGGGGCAAAGAACACTAAGCTGGACGCCCTGTCCAGGCAGTTCGCCCCGGACGCAATAGAGACGCCGGTTCTTCCCATCCTTCCGTCATCGTGCATCGTGGGCGCCCTCTCATGGGACATCAAGGAGAGGGTCCTGAGGGCGCAGGAGGCTGAACCGGACCCCGGGGGGGGGGGGGACCAGCGGGTAGACTGTTCGTTCCTTCTTCTGTTCGGGGTGAGGTGATCCACTGGGCCCACTCCTCCAGACTCGCTTGCCATCCGGGGGGAAGGGGGGAGTCCCGCACAGTCAGCATTCTCCAGAGGACGTTCTGGTGGCCATCGCTCCGGAGGGACGTCACCGACTATGTCCGTGCCTGTCCTCAGTGCGCCACCAGCAAGACACCATCCTCTCTCCCTGCAGGGCTGCTCCACCCTCTTCCTACTCCCGGCAGACCTTGGTCTCACATCGTTCTGGATTTCGTCACCGGCCTTCCCCCGTCTAATCAGCACACTGTCGTCCTCACAATTGTGGACCACTTCTCCAAGGCCGCCCACTTCACCCCTCTGTAGGGGCTGCCTACGGCGAGAGGTACAGCGGATATACTTGTGCAACACGTTGTGAGGCTACATGGGCTACCCGTGGACATCGTCTCCGATCGGGGCCCCCAATTCATGTCCCAGGTGTGGAAGTCTTTCTGTAATGCTCTGGGGGCCACGGTGAGCCTGTCCTCCGACTACTACCTGCAGCGCAATGGACAGTGTGAGAGAGCTAACCAGGAGCTGGAGGCTGCGCTGCGCTGCATCATCTCTTCCAACCCTGCGTCATGGAGCGACCACCTCCCATGGATCGAGTACGCTCACAACTCCATGGTGTCTTCTGCTATCGGCATGTCTCCCTTCGAGGCTTCCTTGGGTTACAACCCCCTGCTTTTCCCCAAGGAGGAGGGGGACATCGCTGTACCATCTGTACGGGCCCACCTGAAACGCTGTCAGCGGATATGGAACATGGTCCGAACGATGCTTCAACACACGGTGGAGAACAACTCCAGGGTCGCTAATCGCCGCAGGAGGCCGGCTCCACCATACCGGGTGGGTCAGCAGGTTTGGCTTTCCACACAACACATTCACCTCAAGGCAGAGAAGAGGAAGTTGTCTCAGCGCTTCATCGGCCCATTCCCCATCGTGCGGATTATTAACCCCATGGCTGTGCGCTTGGCTCTCCCCCCTCCCTTCGCATCTGTCCCACATTTCATGTGTCTCAGATTAAACCGTTATTTTCCAGCCCTCTCTGCCCCCCACCCCCAGGTCTCCACCTCCACCAGTAGTGATCGACGGCGACCCGGCGTGGAGGGTCAATTCCATCCTGGACGTCCGCCGCTGGGGCCGCGGCTTGCAGTATCTGGTGGACTGGGAGGGGTATGGTCCTGAGTTGCGGTCCTGGGTGCGTCCATCCTTCGTGTTGGATACACAACTCATCAGGGACTTCCACCGGAAGCACCCAGGTAGGCTGGATCAGGTGCTGGGAGGCACCTCTTGTGGGGGGGAGTACTGTGATGACTCTCTCTGTGCCATTATCACCCACAGCTGCGTGCACACCAGCTCTCCATCACTTTCGGGCTATATAATCCACTCTGCCTTCAGACCGGCACGGAGCC
The DNA here is from genome assembly GCA_020510985.1 of Pholidichthys leucotaenia. Taxonomy (NCBI): domain Eukaryota; kingdom Metazoa; phylum Chordata; class Actinopteri; order Cichliformes; family Pholidichthyidae; genus Pholidichthys; species Pholidichthys leucotaenia. The sequence continues at coordinate 218,073,256 of CM035837.1, forward strand.
GCCTGTCTCCCTGGCTGCATGAAGCTCGTCGCTCGACTTTCCCAGCCAGTCATCCTGCCTTCGTCATCCTTGCCACTTCAGCATCATCTTTTGGAAGGACATTCCTTGTTATCAAGTAAGCCCTCTCCTACTCACCTGCTCTGCATTTATCCCCTGTGCACAGGTGGAGTTCCCAGGCGGTGGAACCTTCCCTCTTGGCGGCGGTCTCTGCCCCCTCTCCTCCACTAGCCATCCTTCTCCAGCGGCGTTGTGTTAGCAGGCGCTGTCTTCCTGGCTCTAGCCTTCAGGCCAACCTGAGTACACTTCCTCTCCTGAAACAGTAAGCCTCAGTCATTCCCCAGGTTAACTCCAGCTGGAACTGTGCTAACATTGTGTCTCTGCTCTACCCATAGGGTTGCCAGATTGAACGGCGCTCTGCTCATTCCCAGCTATGACGAGTCTATAGTCCCACGCACTCACATCCTCATACACTACACACATACGCACCCACACACTTTCACTATTATAAATAAAGATTATCGAATCCCCTCTTGAGCCTGTGTCTGTTCCCTGGGTCTGCCAATTACAGTGGGGCAAAAAAGTATTTAGTCAGCCACCAGTTGTGCAAGTTCTCCCACTTAAAAGATGAGAGAGGTCTCCAATTTTCATCATAGGTATACCTCAACTATGAGAGACAAAATGAGAAAAAAAAAATCCAGAAAATCATACTGTCTGATTTTTAAAGAATTTATTTGCAAATTATGGTGGAAAATAAGTATTTGGTCACCTACAAACAAGCAAGATTTCTGGCTCTCACAGACCTGTAACTTCTTCTTTAAGAGGCTCCTCTGTCCTCCACTCGTTACCTGTATTAATGGCACCTGTTTGAACTCATTATCAGTATAAAAGACACCTGTCCACAACCTCAAACAGTCAGACTCCAAACTCCACTATGGCCAAGACCAAAGAGCTGTCAAAGGACACCAGAAACCAAATTGTAGACCTGCACCAGGCTGGGAAGACTGAATCTGCAATAGGTAAGCAGCTTGGTGTGAAAAAAAATCAACTGTGGGAGCAATTATTAGAAAATGGAAGACATACAAGACCACTGATAATCTCCCTTGATCTGGGGCTCCACGCAAGATCTCACCCCGTGGGGTCAAAATGATCACGAGAACGGTGAGCAAAAATCCCAGGACCACACGGGGGGACCTAGTGAATGACCTGCAGAGAGCTGGGACCAAAGTAACAAAGGCTACCATCAGTAACACACTACGCCGCCAGGGACTCAAATCCTGCAGTGCCAGACGTGTCCCCCTGCTTAAGCCAGTACATGTCCAGGCCCGTCTGAAGTTTGCTAGAGAGCATTTGGATGATCCAGAAGAGGATTGGGAGAATGTCATATGGTCAGATGAAACCAAAATAGAACTTTTTGGTAAAAACTCAACTTGTCGTGTTTGGAGGAGAAAGAACACCATACCTACTGTGAGGCATGGAAGTGGAAACATTGTGCTTTGGGGCTGTTTTTCTGCAAAGGGACCAGGACGACTGATCCTTGTAAAGGAAAGAATGAATGGGGCCATGTATCGTGAGATTTTGAGTGAAAACCTCCTTCCATCAGCAAGGCCATTGAAGATGATACGTGGCTCGGTCTTTCAGCATGACAATGATCCCAAACATACCACCCGGGCAACGAAGGAGTGGCTTCGTAAGAAGCATTTCAAGGTCCTGGAGTGGCCGAGCCAGTCTCCAGATCTCAACCCCATAGAAAATCTTTGGAGGGATTTGAAAGTCCATGTTGCCCAGCGACAGCCTCAAAACATCACTGCTCTAGAGGAGACCTGCATGGAGGAATGGGCAAAATACCAGCAACAGTGTGTGAAAACCTTGTGAAGACTTACAGAAAACGTTTGGCCTCTGTCATTGCCAACAAAGGGTATATAACAAAGTATTGAGATGAACTTTTGTTATTGACCAAATACTTATTTTTCACCATAATTTGCAAATAAATTCTTTAAAAATCAGACAATGTGATTTTCTGGATTTTTTTTTCTCATTTTGTCTCTCATAGTTGAGGTATACCAATGATGAAAATTGGAGACCTCTCTCATCTTTTAAGTGGGAGAACTTGCGTAATTGGTGGCTGACTAAATACTTTTTTACCCCACTGTATGTCACTAGAATGTTCAGCGGCAGGGATGTCTCTCTTCAGAGTCCAACAGTAATCAGCCATCATGATAAATTTATGACATCATGTCATAAATTGGCACATGCAGACTCTTCAGAGTTTGAGAAATTTCAAGAAATAAAAAATAATTTTGTATCATATAAAGTGAAAATACCCGTACATGTAAACAAAAATGTAAAAAAAATAGCATGTGGCCATACTTCAAAAAGTTGACCTGATTGAGCAAAACCAATGTTATTTTTGGATTCATCACATCAAAATTGTCCTAAGTCAGCTAAAAAAAAAATAAATTTGGTGTTGGCCAGTGTTATTATTCCTTTGTTGTGAAAAAAAGTTATGACTTGTTGCTCCAGTGTGTCTGCCTTGGTCTCAGTAAGTTCTCCACTTTCTTCAGCTGTTACAGCCCGTGTGTATGACTTGGGTGATCACGTCATTAATGAGGGTATGTTATTCCAGATCTGTCTCACATTCTTCCAATAGGGCTATCTTTTTATCCTTTTTATAATTTTGTTGTTGCAGTTCTTTAATCTGTGCCATCATATCCAGCAACATTTTCTGCTGTTTGGAGATACAGTGGTGTGAAAAAGTGTTTGCCGCTTCATGATTTCTCATTTTTTTTGTATGTTTGAGATCATTTAACAAATTTAAGTTTTAGACAAAGATGACACAAGTAAACACAAAATGCAGATTTTAAATGAAGGTGTTTATTATTAAGGGGGAAAAATCCAAACCTACATGGTCCTGTGTGAAAAAGTGATTGCCCCCTAAACCTAATAACTGGTTGGGCCACCCTTAGCAACAGCAACTGCAATCAAGCATTTGCAATAAATGGTAATGAGTCTTTTACAGCGCTGTGGAGGAATTTTGGCCCACTCATTTTTGCAGAATTGTTGTAATTCAGCCACAATGAAGAGTTTTTGAGCATGACCCACCTTTTTAAGGTCATGCCACAACATCGGATTCAGGTCAGGACTTTGACTAGGCCACTCCAAAGTCTTCATTTTGTTTTTCTTAAGCCATTCAGAGGTGGACTTGTTGGTGTGTTTTGGATCATTGTCCTGCTGTAGAACCCAAGTGCGCTTCAGCTTGAGGTAACGAATAGATAGCCGGACATTCTCCTTCAGGATTTTTTTGGTAGACAGTAGAATTCATGGTTCCATTTACCACAGCAAGTCTTCCAGGTCCTGAAGCAGCAAAACAGCCCCAGACCATCACACTACCACCACCATATTTTACTGTCGGTATGATGTTCATTTCATTCATCTTCTTCCGCAGTGCTAACCACTCCGCCACCGTGCCACCCTGGTATGATGTTCCTTTTCTGAAATGCTGTGTTACTTTTACACCAGATGTAATGGGACACACACCTTCCAAAAAGTTAAACTGTTGTCTCGTCAGTCCACAGAGTATTTTCCCAAAAGTCTTGGGGATCATCAAGATGTTTTCTGGCAAAACTGAGACAAGCCTTTATGTTCCTTTTGCGCAGCAGTAATTTTCATCTTGGAACTCTGCCATGCAGGCGATTTTTGCCCAGTCTCTTTCTTATGGTGGAGTCATGGACACTGACCTTAACTGAGGCAAGTGAGGCCTGCAGTTCTTTGGATGTTGTTGTGGGGTCTTTTGTGACCTCTTGGATGAGTCGTCACTGCGCTCTTGGGGTAATTTTGGTCAGTCTGCCACTCCTGGGAAGGTTCACCACTGATCCATGTTTTCGCCATTTGTGGATAATGGCTCTCACTGTGGTTCACTGGAGTCCCAAAGCTTTAGAAATGGCTTTATCACCTTTTCCAGACTGATAGATCTCAGTTACTTTGTTTCTCATTTGTTTCTGAATTTCTCTGGATTGCAGCATCATGTCTAGCATTTGAGGATCTTTTGGTCTACTTCACTTCGTCAGGCAGGTCCTATTGAAGTGATTTCTTGATTGAGAACAGGGGTGGCAGTAATCAGGCCTGGGTGTGGCTAGAAAAATTGAACTCAGTTTTCCACAGATGTGATAAACCAGTTAATTTATGTTTTAATGGGGGGTAATCACTTTTTCACACAGGGCCATGTAGGTTTGGATTTTTTTTAATCTTAATAATAAACACCTTCATTTAAAAACTACATTTTGTGTTTACTTGTGTTATCTTTATCTAATATTTAAATTTGTTTGATGATTTGAAACATTTAAATGTGACAAACATGCAAAAAAAAATAAGAAATCATGAAGGGGGCCAACACTTTTTCACACCGCTGTACCAGCGATTTCCCCTGACAAAAAATTAAGTGGCCATTTTATTTACTTCACCTCCCCCTCAGTGAGCGATGATCTCTTAGGTGGCATCCTGCTCCTGAATTTCTGCGCAATAAGATGTGATTTACCTGGTGACTCTTGTGTGACTGCTAGCATTATCAGGGGGTCAATTAGGAAGGTCGCCCCACGGTGAGGTGGCCCCACAATCGAACAACAACCTCGGTTAGCACCGTGATCTCTGGCGACTCATCCAGAGGCCACTGGAAAAGACAGGGAAAAAGCACAGCAGCAAAGAGGAAAGTAGACAAAACAGGAGCACAGCTTCTGTGTTTGGAGGAGCAGTGGAGTAGTGCGACGGCAAACTTACTCATCAGGGCTCCGTAAGGAGCCCGCTGTGAAGGAAAGCTGATTTCTCCCGATAAAGGGGTAAAGGTTATCACGGCAAGAAACTTACACCAAAGGGCCCTGAAAACGGACCTGCCATAGACAGATTGTTTGCTTAAAATCTATGTAAGTCCAAAGCATTAGGCTTTGAGTTCAAGCTAGCGTTGCAGGATACTAACATTGCAGGATGCTAACTGCAGGATGTACACCCCAGTGGGTAGCTCCCAGTTCTGGTTAGCTCGAGCTCCCAGTTCTGAGTGTTCGGGTCGCTTTGCTGAAGTGTCGCTGTAACTGTCAATACATGTTGCTGCCTAAAATAAAATATTAATACAAATATATGTTTATACCACACAAGGATGTTGCAGAGGTTAATCATCTTCTTCTTCTTCTTCTTCTTCTTCTTCTTCTTCTTCTTCTTCTTCTTCTTCCAGCTGCTCCCTTCAGGGGTCTTCACAGTGGATCATCTGCCTCCATCTCACCCTATCCCTTCATCTTCCTCTGGAACACCAAGCCTCTCCATGTCCTCCTTCACCACATCCATCAATCTTCTCTGTGGTCTTCCTCTTCTCCTCCTGCCTGGCAGCTCCATCTTCAACATCCTTTGTCCAATATTTCCACTGTCCCTCCTCTGCACATGTCCAAACCATCTCAGCCTTGCCTCTCTAACTTTGTCTCCAAACCGCTCAACCTGAGTTGTTCCTCTGATAAACTCATTTCTAATCTTTTCCCTCCTAGTCACTACCAATGAAAACCTTAGCATCTTCAACTCTGCCACCTCTAGCTCCTTCTCCTGTTTTTTTTTTGTCAGCGCCGCAGTCTCCAAACCATGCATCATAGCAGGTCTCACTACCATCTTGTAAATCTTCCCTTTCACGCTTGCTACTACCCCTCTGTCACAAATCACCCTTGACACTCGTCTCCACCCATGCTACCCTGACTGCACTCTCTTCTTCACCTCTTTTGTGCTTTTTCCATTGCTTTGGATAGTTGACCCCAGGTATTTAAACTCATCTACTTTCACTAATTAATTCTTCCCTACCACTCAGAGCTTGCATCAACTCCTTCCTGAATTCTGTGTGACCTTCTTCCTTCTGTAACTTTCCCCACTTAATCTTTTGCTCTGCCTTCACTGCTTTCCTCTTCTTGCTCTCCAAAGTCATCCTACAGACTACCATCCGATGCTGTCTAGGCCCAATACTGACCCCTGGGGGACCCCACAGGCAATTCCCATACATCCAGACAGATTTTCTCCCATCTTCACAAACTGTTGTCTCTCAGATAAATAACTTGTAACCCAATTCAGAGCCATTCCCCTGATACCATACAATAGCAGTTTATCAAGAAGCATTGAATGATTTATTGTATCAAATGCTTTTCTAAAATCTATAAATACGCCAACTGTACATTTTCCTTGATCTAATGCATATGTTATTTCCTCTGTTGCTTCTATCATTGCCAGCGATGTTGTACTCTTTGCTCTAAATCCATATTAATTCTGATTAAGCACATTGTGTTTATTTAAAAAGTTTTCTAATCTGTTGTTGAAAAGTTTTTTCAGAATTTTTGAAAATTGTGGGAGGAGCGATACTGGTCTGTAGTTTGTGTCGTGGTGTTTATTTCCTTGCTTGAATAATGGTATTACTTTGGCTATTTTCATTTTCTGCTGGAATGAGCCAGTTTGAAATGATAGATTACAAAAATATGTAAATGGTTTTAATGTGCCATCAACAGTTCTTTTTACTAGTGCTATATCAATACCATCACAATCAGTAGATAATTCATTTTTACACTTTTCAACAACAGATTTCACCTCTAGTTCATCCACCGCTGAGAGAAAGATTGACCGAGGGTTATTTCCAATCAATGTCTCACTCACGGTGTCTCTTCCTTGGTTTGGAATTTTTGCTGCCAACTCTGGCCCAATATTTACAATAAATGTATTCATTCTATTTACTACCATATTCTTATCCTAATTATCACCACAATTATCAGTAAAATACTCTGGATACATCGTTTTCTTAGTTCCATTTTTCCTTCATTTATTTAGTACGTAAATCCCAGACTCCTTTTATATTATCTTTATTTTCATTCAACATTTTGCTATAGTATATTTTTTTACTAATTCGTATTATTTCAGTTAATTTATTTTTTATACGTTTTATATCTTTTTTTCAGATTCTTTAGTTCTTAATTTAATAAAATTTTTATAGAGATCATTTTTCTTTTTACAAGCATTTTGTAGCCCCCTGGTTAACCACGGGCAATTTTTGTATTTATGTTTTTATTAATTTCTTTAATTGGACAGTTTTTATCATATAATGATTTAAATATATCAATGAATTTATCGTATGCCAAGTCCATTTCTTTCTCACTATAGACAACATCCCAATTCTGTAACATTAAGTCTTCTTTTAAAGCACTGATTCTATCTTCTGTTCGTATTCTTTTATAAATAATCTTTACATGGTTTATTATTATTATTACTCTCATTAACCCCATAATTAACATCTAAAGAAACAAATACAAGCAGGTGGTCACTAATGTCCTTCATTAGTATACCATCCATCCATCTTGTTCCGCTTAATCCTTTTCGGGTCGCGGGGGGCTTGAGCCTATCCCAGCATCTTTGGGCGAGAGGCAGGGTCCACCCTGGACAGATCGCCAGTCCATCGCAGGGCCAACACAGAGAGACAGACAACCATTCACTCTCACAGTCAGACCTAAGGACGATTTAGAATCCCTAGTTGATGCAAATTAGCTTCCATGTTTTTGGTATGTGGGAGGAAACCGGAGAAATCCCACTCACCATATTATATTCAATAACGTTGGTAAAAATGTTGTCTATCAGGGTAGCACAGTGTGTCGTTATTCTCGTAGGTTTTGTAATCTTTGGAAATAAGGTTAAGCTATACATTGTATCTAAGAAATCTTCAGTTGGTTTATGTTGTTTTGTTTTCATTAAATCTATATTAAAGTCACCACAAATAAAGATATCTTTTTGTCTTATTTTTGTATATATCTTTTCCATATCATTTTCAAATTTTTCCATATCAGATCCCGGTGCTCTATATATACAACGTACTATTATGGGTTTTTTTTCTATTTTCCATCATAATTTCAATTGTTAAACATTCCATACTTTCATTCACTGTTGTCATGCTGTCCACTTTTTTACTTTTTAATTTTCTATCAGCATACAGTGCTACCCCGCCACCACTTTTACATTTCCTATTTTGTGTAAACATCTCATATCCATGTAATTCTAAATTTACATCTTTATCTTCATTAATCCATGTTTCAGTTATTGCTATAATCCTAAACAGGGTCTTAAATTGATTTAAAAACTCCTTAATACTATCAAAGTTGGCATAGAGACTCCTACTATTAATATGTATTATTGTCAATGTCTGATCCCAGTTCATAATTCCATTTAATTGTTGGTCATCATAATAATTACACTTATTGTTAATATGATTAAAGTAGTTATTATCTGGGTCAATATCACCTAAAATATCTTGTGGTTGCTGTTCAGTATTGACAAAGGGTTCAGCTTCAATTTGCCCTAATACATCTCAAGTAGGTTCATTTTGTCTTCTTTTAATTATTTATCTTTTGTTCTTATTAAAGACAAGAATAGAAAGGAGATGTCTTTACCTTCTTAACATGTTTCGACTGTACACTGCAGCCTTCGTCAGACTCTTCTGACGTGCAATCCAATTTCCATCCTTTTAGCAAAATCCACAACCATCTTTCCTTCCACATTTCTCTCCTTAAGACCATACCTACCCAGGACCTCCTCATCACCTCTGTTCCCTTCACCTACATGTCCATTAAGGCGCTTTTCCACTTGGAACCCAAAGGCCCCGTTTGGCCCCGATCGGCCTCCATTGTCCGGTTTCCCACTCGGAACCCAAAGGCCTCACAGTTCCCTTTTTCGGAACAGTTCCAGTTTAACTGACACTTTTTTCGGTACCGTAAAAAGCAGGTCCGAAGGCTCCCGGCCCCGTTTCATCACGCCACTGCTGGTCATTCATTGGTCTGTGCGTAGCGTCATGAGAGTGGGCGTTACGTGGGCGTTACACTGACTTTCCAGAATCGCTTGCTGGTCGCCATTTGCAATTTTTCGTCAGTGAGCCCGCGAACAAGTGATATTATAAACCACAACGAGAGAATGGGTTCACAGAAATCAGCAGAAATCCAACACCGCAGTCCAGCAGAGTTTCCTGTGCGTTTCGGCTGATGAGAGAATGCAGAGGGAAGCAGACTGAGCCTGCAGTGGTGCGCACAAACAGACGCACCAGAAATTACACGGAGACGCACCGGGAATTAGACCCAGCCACCCGAATTGAATTGAATGTGCAGCCGCGACGCACCCAACTTCAGCAGTTGAAGCCGTGATATTGTGATATACAGGACGGTAAGTGATCTGATATTCATGCTTTATGTTATTTTTTCCAACAGTGGAAAGTTCACTTAGGACAGACGAAAACTTAATCGTGTTTAAACGATGACCTAGCTTAATGCTATGTCCGTCCTTGTATGTTGTTTTTTGTGTTGACAATATCTGATGAAATAGTTAGTTGTAATCCTGGTTAAAAGTTTTTTTTTTTTTTTTTTTTTTTTACATGTTGCACTTTCATACGATCCATAAAGGATCATAGACGGAGCCCACCTCCCGCGATACGAGCACCCGGCTTCTCCTGCTACGGATCTAGATCATCCGGCACCAGAGCAAAGTCCAGCTCGCTCACAGTTTGGCACATCTCCGTCAACACTTTCACGCACAGGTAAAGCCCACTAGTCAAATAATATAATTATATTATATTGTAATAATGTAATACTCACGGTACAGTTTATTGTTTCATGTAAAGCACATCAAAAAAGTCCAGCAATGCAATTGCATATTTAATCACAGGCATGGAAAAGCTAATGAGCTGTTGTAGCACAAAACTCATTATCTGAAAGTCAGCGTGCTTCATTTTCATGATTCAGTTGAGCCTACTGTATAAATGCATTCAGAATTTTTTCCATCCATCCATCTTCTACCGCTTCTCCGCGTCACGGAGGCAGCAGTTCAAGCAGAGAAGCCCAGACTTCCCTCTCCCCAGCCACCTGCTCCAGCTCTTCAGAGATGATAGACCAGCTGGGTCTCTCCACCATAGAATTTGGATCACCTCTAGAATTTTTTGACCACCATAAAAAGCTAAGCATTTGAAACATAAACCCAGCTTTTAGTAAATGTATTGTACAAATACACAGTTGTGATACTCATAAAAAAAGTAATTTTTTCAAACCCAGCACTTGCCTTTCACCAGTGTGTGTGTGTCCCTTGTACAGGTACATCTCAAAATAACTGCAATGTCATGGTACAGTGTGTTTTTTGTGACTCACAAAAGACAGTGAAAGTCATATAAGATGGTATCTGTCATAATCTTGACAATCCAAATGGGTTTTATGTCAGGAGAGTTTCCTGGCCAAATCAAACACAGTGATGCCTTGTCCATTACACCAGGTTTTGATTGTTTAGGCACTGTGGGGCGATGGTCACTCCAGCTGGAAAATGAAATCCGTTTCTCCATAAATCCTCATACTTTTGAGAACACTCCTCTTTTTTTAATATCTATTTTTAACATAACCATCGATTTTTCGAGAAAAGTAATTTTGGATATTCATGCGCTGTGAGCCAATAAATGATTAAAATGTAACAATACTTCACTGTCTGATTAATGATTCTGTATAATATATGGGTCTCACTTTCTGACATGTGTCCAAAAATATTTAACTTTTGTATTAATTTTTGGGGATGTACTGCTACATGTTTTGAGGTTGATTTTACTGACACCAGCTCACATTTCTGTCTTGTAGGTAAGAGGAAGCGGAGCAACACAAAACAAGACCTTTCAACTATTTTTGCATCGATGCAAGAAGCAGAAAGGGAACAGCACCGTGAACAGATGGAGCTTCAGCGGGAACATCAACGTGAGCAGAGGGAGCTCCAGCGGCAACAGTTGGAATTCAATTCATTGCTTGTGGATGAGGTCCGTCAGTCCAGGGAAGCCGAAGTTGCTGTACGAAGGGAGGAAATTGCGCAGAATGCTGCCCTCAATAACACTCTCATGGCAGTCTTTGAAACCCTCGCACGGCGTGTGTGACCCGTTTTCCCAACCATTATTATGTATATACTGTACATTAATTAATGATCAGTGTTAATAACGTTGAATAAACCCGTGACTGTTGACATCATGTGTTGTCTGTTACTAAGTTTTACACTGTCTTAAAACCCTTAAAAAGGTTGGGAAAAATTTGTCATTGCAGTGTGTTATGGAGTCCAATAACTGCCGACACATACATTAAAAGCCAGCCACTACTGACCAAGCTTTATATCCATGTGCAACAACAGGGACACCTAATATTTTAAGTTCTGTATTTGGAAATGTTCATATTGCCAACCCAGGTAATGGTTTTATCTGCACAAAATATTCAACTTAGCCATTGTAAGGACGGGTGAGTGTGGGGTGTACAGCAACAACTGTTTTGGTGCGCCTCACCCAATTCTGTACTCAGCATTAACAAGTACAATTTAAAGAAAATGTGGACTTGTAATTTTGTAAGATATTTTTTATTAGATGGCTGTCCCAGTACTTGTAACTGTGATATTAAAGATCCACACGTCCACATTAAATATACGAAAAAATTGCGTCATTGCAATGGCACAAGGTTACATGAGATGAGTAATGCATAATAATACACAGCAGCCTCACCACCAAAATAATATTAAATAGCTCTTGGACTACTAATTGGTCCAGGGAAAATGGCGCAGCCTCAAGGGGAGTGTAGCACCGCCTCCAACTCCCTCAAAACCCCGCCTCCAACTCCCTCCTTCTCCCACCCATACTACAGTGAGCCTTGTGCTGTGGAAAACCACCAGTGCCGGAACAGGACTGTTCGGTCCAAGGCCAAACGAGGCCTTTGGGTTCCAAGTGGAAAAGTGCCTTTAGAGTCCACTCCAGTCACCACTCTCTCCCCTCTGGGAACACTCTCTACCACTTCATCCAACTTACTCCAGAATTCCTCTTTCTCTTCTACCTGACATCCAACTTGTGGGGCATACGCACTGACAACATTCAGCATCACACCTTTGACTTCTAGCTTCAAACTCATGATTCTGACTCCCTCTTTACCTCCTGAACACTCTTCACATACTCTTCCTTCAAGATTACTCCTACTCTATTTCTCTTCCTATCTACACCATGGTAGAACAGTTTCAATCCACCTCCAGTGCTCCTAGTCTTGTTTCCCTTTCATTTTGTTTCTTGAACACACAGTATATCTACCTTTCTTCTCTCCATCATATCAGCCAACTCTCTGCCTTTACCAGTCATAGTCCCTATATTTAACGTACCTACTCTTACTTCCAGACTTCTACCTTTCCTTTTCTTTCTCTCCCTCCTAACACACCTTCCCCTTCTCCTCCTCCTCCATCTTTGACCAACAGTAGCCCAGTTTCCACCAGCACCCTATTGGTTAACAGCACTGGTGGCGGTCGTTGTTAACCCGGGCCTTGACCAGTCCGGTATGAAAGTCTCATTCATCATGATCTGCATGTTTGAGTTGGCAAAGGTTTTATGTTGGATGCTCTTCCTGACACAGTTTACCCGGGCTTGGGACCGGCACTAGGAGGACACTGGCTTGTGCTCCCCCTGTGGCAGGGTTAATAGTAGTGCACCATATTTACATAATTTTAGGCTCTAATGAATATAAATTACCCTCTGCCGCTTCCCTCCCAACATGGCCGCCAACATAGCGACTGGCAATTGTGTGACGTCATATTATAAGTATAAACACTTGGCAGAGCACTACTAGGTGATCAGAACGCACAGATGAAAGCCTAGCCTTAGTAGCTTCCTTTTACCTAACAAGTCAGTCATTTGTTGTAACACAAGCGTTTCAGTTTGACAGCGTGACCTTCGTCGTCCCTGGAGTCACGTCCGTGTGTTTTGAGCATGTTTATTTGCAGCTGCTGTGAGTTCTTACAGCACCTGTGTGTTGCCATTTTGAGGAAAATGTTTACTAGATTTGGTTTAGTGTTGTTTAGTTTAGCTATTTCTCAGTGTTTCAAAATTTCTGACCACTTATTATTTGCAGTCTGCCATCATAAATTAAACTATAGGAAAGGCAGTGGCCCTAATAGTTATAATTCCCATTTTATATTGTTTCTTCTACTTGAAGGTGATTATATAAATCATCTGTAAAGCAGTAAAGAGCTTCCTGGGTTGTATCTTGTTTCGTTGCTCTTATTTTACTCATTTCTGAGACATGTGCTGGTGAGGATCTCTGGCTGCTGAAGTTCAGACTTGTGGAAACGTTAGCCTTCTGGAAGTAGCTGCAGAGAAATAAAACCCATCATGTGTGCCTTTGCAGTGTCATGAGAAGCCAGCACGGCTAAGCTGATCTGTGTTCTTCTTGCAGCCCCGAAGGTCACACCAGCTAATGTGAGTGGAGGTGGAGGCAGTCGCTCCGAATTAGTCATCACATGGGAGGTAAGCAAGCTCGCTCAGGACCCCTCACCCATGGAGGAGGCGGCCAGACATCATTATTCTCTGTGGATGCAGGCCCGTGTTTCATTAATAATAGCTGAACGGCTTAATATATGGCATTTCATTTTTAAGAACAGAAAGGCAATAACTGCTGCTGTCACCCTGGGGGAGAGAAAAATGCCTTTGAGGTTTCAATAAGATAATTAAACTGTGGTTCCTTCCAAGTCCCAACTTTCTTCCCCTGATTATTTTCCTCCTCCTTTTTTTTGTTCTCTTTTTCTCCCTTATTTCTACAAAGTCGCCACATTTCAGCTCGCTGTGAAGACTTTTATTTGCTGGGGCCTCTGTTCAACATCATCAGCTTCCACAGAGAAGCGTTTTACAGAGTTGATGTTTCAATATGCAGAAGTTCAGCCTGAACAAAGGCGCTGCTTTGCCTCAGCCCCAGGAATTCTGCAGGCTTTGTCCTGTTAACATAAAAGCCTGGGTAGAGGGCCGTGTTCAAAACTCTGAAGAAATGAAAAACTCAGAAGGGGCAGGTTGGACATTTCTATTCACATGCAAATGGCAACACAAGATTTAGTTGAAAAGTCAGGGTGTGGGGAAGAATTAAAGCACTCAGATGTTTCTGAATCAGTGATTAGAATGAAGCTGAAAACGTAAACCCAAAGAGGGATTGTCAGCCAAGCTTCATGATCACTGCCTTGATGATGGAAAAACTTCTGTTTGTGCAGTTATCAGCTTTATTGCTCAGCTGAAACAAAAACTCATAAAATAGAACATCTAGAGGGTGTTACCCATAATTATTACCACATCCAGAGTAATGCAATTCCAGATGAATTACAGATGACTTCAATGCTTTACCACAGTCAGACATAGTGTAAACACAATGGACAAATACCAGCAACTTCCTTGTTTTTTTAACATTCAGCATACCTGGCAACACTCCCTTTTTCCTGGGTTTTTCCCATATTTAAACACCAACTCCACTTCTAATGTTTCTCCTGAGAAACTCGAGTTATTTTACAGCCTTCAACCCTTATTTATCTAGTAATGAGCCATAATACGTTTTCATCATCTGTGTGGCTTTACTATAGTTTCCAGACCACCTATGAAATGTCTCCCAGACAGGTACGAGTAGTAACTGAATTATGCACTTAAAATCTTAACTAAAGCTATGGTCACAAATACCCTTAGCAACAGCTGAGAACACCGCATGAACAATTTTTGGACCATTTCATAGAGCCTTCTTAAGGTGGCCATAGGAGGATCCAGCATTCGTAGACTGTTCGTAAGTTCGTGGCCAGGTCAATGGTTTTATCCAAGATTTGTACGAATGACCCATGAAAACCCTTCATTGTAGGATGGCCGTACAAATGCCACAGAAACAGCGTAAGAACTACGTCAGATGTTGGCTGTAAGTACAGCTCAAGAACATTTTAATTTGTTCTTGAGAACACCTTAGTAGGAAACAGAGATTTGCACAGCATAAGGCAGTGTACGGTTGTAAGGTGGTAGTGAGGCGCTCATAGGCAGAAGTACGTCATTCATGCGACATCTGTGCCAACAAGATGTGCCAAAAGCCATAAGTCATACTATGCTGTAGGAAGATCCTAAGGCACCCTATGAAGATTGCAAGAGCTGTAGGACTATCGTATGACAGAAAAGAACCTCATTTCTCAAGAATGCCTCAAGTTGCTCTTGCAAACTGAACGGCAGCCATAAGAAACTATACCCCGTCCATGAATGTCTGCAAACTCCAGAATTCATAGGAAGTGGGAGATTCTTACGAACCCATTGTTCCTAAGAATCTTTGTGACCATAGCTTTAGAAAGTTAATTTGATTTTAACTGTAGCAGACAGGAGTAAAATGACTTGTCAATCTATAGGAGTGAAGTTGGCATGCAGCTGAGTTGGGGCAGTGGTGGTCTTATGGTTTGGGATGTGGACTGATGGCTGGAGGGTCGCTGGTTCAATCCCTGGACCGGCAGGATCAGATCTGGGTGGAACAGATAACATAGCAGTGCTTACCCCACCCTCCTTAACCCCACTGTGGTGCCCTTGAGCAAGGCCCTTAACCCCAACTGCTCAGTGGAGCTGCTCAGTGGCCACAAGTCAGTCTGTGGTTGGACTGGGCAGCTTCCTGGTGTGACTGTGAACAGGGTTTCTTTGAAAGAGAGAGGTTACCTGTCTAGGTTAAATAAAGCATGCTGTGTATTGTGTAAAAGCTCTGTCCATTAGTTCTTCAACATGTTGTTTAAAGACAGTACTGAAAGAAAGCTTCCTTTTTTCATCTTCAGCATCACTAAACCGTACCTAGTAAATCAAAGCCCTGTATTTTTTCTTTTACCTGCAGCCTGTCCCAGAAGAGCTGCAGAATGGACCTGGTTTTGGCTATGTTGTTGCGTTTCGGCCACATGGTGCCACGGGTTGGATGCAGGCAGCTGTGCCGTCACCAGAGGTATCCAGATACGTGTTTAAAAATGAGAGCATCCAACCCTTCTCACCATTCCATGTGAAGGTGGGCGTTTACAACAACCAGGGGGAAGGGCCCTTTGGACCCATCACCACTATCTACTCTGCTGAGGAGGGTGCGTATAATTCCTGGGCGAGTTCCCACCACAAAGTACTTGAATCTTTTTAAAAGAACTGTCAGCAGGAATTAGGTGATTTGAACGTTTTTTTTTTGTTTGTTTTTTTTCTTACCAAATTCCCACCTAAGGGAAAAGCTGTTTAATGACGTGATCATGAAAAGACAATATCATGCCAGTCACACAAACAGCAAAGGCTATCTAGGGTTGGGCAGTAAATCCATTTAAAACTCAAATTTGAATTGCATATCAAGATATTCAGTTTCCATTCATTCCGTTCCCCTCCCTTAAAGTTAATTTTATAAACAGTAAGTTGGCACTTTATTAACCAGATTGTGTGGATTCACCTTTGTTTGATCAGATCTATCTTAAAAGGTTTAGACTTTATTACCAACAACAAATCATGTCTGTTTGGGGAAAAAGAAAGCTCTATTTGAAATAATTCCTTATCTTCAACCCAAAATATCAATTAAAATTGAATATGGCATGAAAAAAGTGTTGATTTTATGTTAATGTCATATTGACCAGCCCTAATTCTACCAATTAGGAAGTCGGGGGAAGCAGTTGCAGCTTTTTTCTTGTAATTCTGACAGTTTTATCATGTTAATATGCAATTCTTCATATCATTTTTTTTTAGCTTTTTTATCATTTTGTGACCTTTTCCACATAAGTCTATGATTTACATTTATAACTGCAGCTACTTTCACACAAATTTGCACATTTTTTTCATTATCTGTGGCTTTTATAAATTTTGAACTTTTACATTTGACATTCTTAAAGTTCCATGTCATCATCATCATCATCATCCTCATAGCAGTCTGTCGTGGGCGACATGTAGTTCCATGTAATGCAGCACAAATGTGCATTCTTAGCATAATTATTTTCTTTTTTCTATAATTTCATTTTTTATTAGTTTATACAGTTGACAGGGTGGGTTACATGAAATAAAAGCAGACATTTTTCCTTTTTAAAGTAAACAGTGAGAAATGGTGTAAAGCAAATTTGGATAATAAGCATCAAATCAGTATGAATAATAATAAAATAATAATAAAACAAAATAAGTATGTCCCTTCTCTTCAAACGCTCACGTCTGCCTCCCATTATGCCGTTTTTGTCCACATTTATTTACCGCCTGAATCATCAAAAACAATTTACACCAGACGAGTGGTGTTTCTCTTTCTCTTTATTTATTTGCTCGTCTTATTTTGCAGTCCTCACCTTCCAGTCGTCATTTCTGCCAGCTCCACCGCTCGTTCCTCCCTCACCTCAGACTCTTAAGGCAGCATTTAAATTAGATCAGCTCTCACAGGCTTAAGATATTTTCTCCATTTAGACCAGAAGTGCAAACATTTGTCTTTTTGTAATTTCAAGGACATAGTTATCCTGTCCATTACATAGATTCCATAGACTGTATTGAGCCATTTGTGAGTTCCTGGCACATCTGGATTAACCATTTCCTGCTCAGAGTTTTTTTTACTTGCTATGAGCAGAATTCTCAACAAATATTTGGTTGCTGTGGTTGACATAGTGGGAACTTCAAGGCCTAAACAAACTGTGGTCTGCCTGTCAGGTAGTCAGTAATCCAGGACATCACAGAGCTGTCAACCCCCATCACCCGCAGCGTCTCACCCAGCAGCAGTGGCTGGATGGTGTTAAAGGCACTGGAGAAATCAAAAAAGTGATTCTCACAGTATCTCGTCCACCATCCAGGTGCAGATGGGCTCGTTGCAGCAGGTAGATGGCAGCATCTTCAACTCCTAAATGGGGCTGATATGCAATATGCAAACACATCTTTGGAAAGCTGAGTTCAATTTCTCTAGCCACAGTCAGGCCTGATTACTGCCACACCTGTTCTCAGTCAAGAAATCACTTAAACTGGACCTGCCTGACAAAGTGAAGTAGACCGAAGGATCCTCAAAAGCTAGACATCCATCCATCCATCCATCTTCTACCGCTTTTCCGGAGGTCCGGGTCGCGGAGGCAGCAGTTCAAGCAGAGAAGCCCAGACTTCCCTCTCCCCAGCCACCTGCTCCAGCTCTTCAGAGAGGATACCAAGGCGTTCCCAGACCAGCTGGGAGACATAGTCTCTCCACCGAGTCCTGGGTCTGCCCCGGGGTCTCCTCCCAGTGGGACGTACCTGAAACACCTCAAGTGGGAGGCGTCCAGGAGGCATCCTATTCAGATGCCCATACCACCTCAACTGACTCCTTTCAATGTGGAAGAGCAGCGGTTCTACTCTGAGCCTCTCTCGGATGACTGAGCTCCTCACCCTATCTAACTAAC
This sequence comes from Pholidichthys leucotaenia, assembly GCA_020510985.1. Classification (NCBI taxonomy): domain Eukaryota; kingdom Metazoa; phylum Chordata; class Actinopteri; order Cichliformes; family Pholidichthyidae; genus Pholidichthys; species Pholidichthys leucotaenia. The sequence goes on from CM035837.1 coordinate 218,091,454, forward strand.
TAACTAACTAACTAACCTGCACTTATATAGCGCTTTTCTAGTCACAAAGACCACTCAAAGCGCTTTCATTAATACTAACCCTCTATTCTAAGGGCCTATAGGAAACAGATATCTAGGGACAATTTTAGAACAGCCAATTAACCTAACATGCATGTTTTTGGCATGTGGGAGGAAACCGGAGAAATCCCGGAGTAAACCCACGCAACACGGGGAGAACATGCAAACTCCACACAGATCACTGTTGGTCGGGGGCTGGGATCGAACCCACGATCCCACGATCCCCACAATCCCCCGGCCAAGGGTAAACTGTGCTGCCGCAGTGCTAACCACTGCGCCACCGTGCAGCAGATCTGAGGGTGAGTCCAGCAATCCTACGGAGAAAGCTCATTTCAGCCGCTTGTATCCGCGATCTCGTTCTTTCGGTCATTACCCAAAGCTTGTGACCATAGGTGAGAGTAGGAACGTAGATTGACTGGTAAATCGACAGCTTTGCCTTAGAACTAAGCTCCCTCTTCACCACAACAGACCGGTACAACGTCCGCATCACTGCAGATGCTGCTCCAATCCTTCTGTCGATCTCTCGCTCCATTTTCCCCTTACTCGTGAACAAGACCCCAAGATACTTAAACTCCTCCACTTGGGGCAGGAGCCTGTCCCCAACCCGGAGAGGACAATCCACCTTTTTCCGGCTGAGGACCATGGACTCGGACTTGGAGGTGCTGATTCTCATCCCAGCCGCTTCACACTCAGCGGTAAACCGTCCCAGCAAGAGCTGTAGGTCATTGCTGGATGAAGCCAACAGGACAACATCATCTGCAAACAACAGAGATGAGATCCTGTGGTCACCAAGCATGACACCCTCCATTCCCTGGCTGCGCCTAGAAATCCTGTCCATAAAAATTATGAATAGGATCGGTGACAAAGGGCAGCCCTGGCGGAGTCCAACTCTCACTGGGAATGACTCCGACCGAGTGTTGGCAATACAAACCAAACTCTCACAACGGTCGTACAGAGATCGAATAGCTCGTAACAACAAGCCCGATACCCCATACTCCCGAAGCACCCCCCACAAAAATCCACCAGAGATGCGGTCAAATGCCTTCTCCAAGTCCACAAAACACATGTAAACTGGTTGGGCAAACTCCCACGAACCCTCAAGAATTCTCCAGAGGGTAAAGAGCTGGTCCGATGTGCCACGGCCAGGACGAAAACCACATTGCTCCTCCTGAATCCGAGGTTCGACCAACGGCCGGACTCTCCTCTCCAGTACCTTGGCATAGACCTTTCCAGGGAGGCTGAGGAGTGTGATCCCTCTAAAGTTGGAGCACACCCTCCGGTCCCCTTTTTTGAAGAGAGGAACCACCACCCGGGTTTGCCATGCCAAAGGCACTGCCCCCGACCTCCACGCAATGTTGCAGAGGCGTGTCAACCATGACAACCCAACAACATCCAGGGCCTTGAGGTACTCAGGGCGAATCTCGTCCACCCCCGGGGCCTGGCCACCAAGGAGATTTTTAACTACCTTGGCGACCTCAGCCCCTGTGATAGGCGAGTCATCCCCCTCGACCCCAAACCCTGCTTCCTCTGTGGAAGGCGTATCAGTGGGATTGAGGAGATCCTCGAAGTATTCCTTCCACCACCCGACGATATCCCCAGTCGAAATCAACAGTGTCCCATCCGCACCATACACAGTGTGGACGGGGAGCTGCTTTCCCCTCCTGAGCCGCCGGACAGTTTGCCAGAATCTCTTTGAGGCAGACCGAAAGTCTTGTTCCATGGCCTTACCGAACTCCTCCAATACCCGGGTTTTTGCTTCAGCAACCACCCGAGCTGCACTCCGCTTGGCCTGCTGGTACACCTCAGCTGCTTCGGGAGTCCCACAAGCCAACCAAGCTTGATAGGACTCCTTCTTCAGCTTAATGGCCCCCCTCACCACTGGTGTCCACCACTTGGTTCGGGGGTTGCCACCATGAGATGCACCGACCACCTTGCGGCCGCAGCTCTGGGCCGCCGCTTCAACAACAGAGGTGGAGAACATGGCCCATTCAGACTCCATGTCTCCAGACTCCCTCGGAATGTGGTTGAAGTTCTTCCGGAGATGGGAGTTGAAGACCTCCCGGACAGGGGCCTCAGCCAGACGCTCCCAGCACACCCTCACTATACGTTTGGGTCTATCAGGTCTGAATGGCTTCCTCCCCTGCCATCGGATCCAACTCACCACCAGGTGGTGATCAGTTAACAGCTCTGCACCTGTCTTTACTCGGGTGTCCAAGACATACGGTCGCAGGTCTGATGATACAATAACAAAATCGATCATCGACCTGTGACCTAGGGTGTCCTGGTGCCAGGTGCACATATGGACACCCTTATGCTTGAACATGGTGTTCGTTATGGACAGGCTGTGGTTAGCACAGAAGTCCAATAACTGAACACCACTCGGGTTCAGATCGGGCAGGCCGTTCCTCCCAATCACCCCCCTCCAGGTTTCACTGTCGTTGCCCACGTGCGCATTGAAGTCCCCCAGTAGGACAATGGAGTCTCCAAGAGGAGCACCCTCCAGCACCCCAGTCACAGACTCCAAAAAGGGTGGGTACTCTGAAACATCATTTGGTGCATAGGCACAAATGATGGTCAGGACCCGTTTCCCAACCCAAAGGCTCAGGGAAGCAACCCTTTCGTCCACCGGGGAAAACTCCAATATAGAGGCAGCAAGGTGGGGCGATACAAGAATACCCACCCCTGCTCGTCGCCTCTCGCCCCGGGCAACTCCAGAAAAGGCCAAGCTCCAGCCCCTCTCCAGGAGACTGGTTCCGGAACTGGAGCTGTGTGTTGAGGTGAGGCCGACTATATCTAGCAGGTATCTCTCAACCTCGTACACCAGCTCAGGCTCCTTCCCCACCAGAGAGGTGAGATTCCACGTACCAAAAGCCAGTTTAGAAAGCTTGGGATCAGTCCGCCAAGGTCTCTGCCTTTGACCGCCACCTAATCCACATAGCACCGGACCCCCATGATCCCTCCTGCAGGTGGTGAGCCCACTGGAGGGCGGACCCATGTAACTCCTTCAGGCTGAGCCCGGCCGGGTCCCATGGGTGGAAACCCGGCCACCAGACGCTAGCCTTCGAGCCCCTCCCCCAGGCCTGGCTCCAGGGTGGGGCCCCGGTAACCCCATACCGGGCGGAGTACACTGAATCCTTGATATACAATTTATCATGAGAGTCTGTTGGATCGTTCTTAGTCTGGCCCTTCACCCAGGACCAGTTTGTCTTGGGAGACCCTATCAGAGGCAAATTGCCCCGGACAACATAGCTCCTGGGATCACTGGGGCACGCAAACCCCCCCACCACGATAAGGTGACGATCCATGAGGGGGAAGATCATCCAAAGAAATTCATGAACAAATGAGAAACAAAGTAATTGAGATCTATCAGTCTGGAAAAAGTTATAAGCTATTTCTAAAGCTTTGGGGCTCCAGCAAACCACAGTGAGAGCCATTATCCACAAATGGTGAGAACATGGAACAGTGGTGAACCTTCCCAGGAGTGGCCAACTGACCAAAATTACCCCAAGAGCACAGCTATGACTCATCCAAGAGATCATAAAAGACCCCAGAGCAACATCCAAAGAACTGCAGGCCTCACTTGCCTCAGTTAAGGTCAGTGTTCATGACTCCACCATGGCAGAGTTCCAAGACAAAAACCACTGCTGAGCAAAAAGAACATAAGGGCTAGTCTCAGTTTTGCCAGAAAACAGCTTGATGATCCCCAAGACTTTTGGGAAAATACTCTGTGGACTGACAAGACAAAAGTTTAACTTTTTGGAAGGTGTGTGTCCCATGACATCTAGCGTAAAAGTAACACAGCATTTCAGAAAAGGAACATCATACTGTTATGTCTGTAATTAATTGTGGTTCACAAACGAGGCGAGGTGGCTTGGAACACTAGCTTTATTACTTACTCGCTTTGACAGCTACTGACAGATGGGTGGCTAAGCTCCAGACGAGATAAAGAGACCAAAAGATGACCGACCCCGGCCTTACATAGGGTCGCCACCCAGCACTTCACCATAAAATATATACAGTATATGATACTATATAACCCCCCACTCCCTTTAAAAAGTCCAAAACCACTCACTCAGTTAAGATCCTCCCCAATTTGGAACCTGAATCACGCACTAAGAAATGAAAACTAGTGTTTTTAAATGGCCTAACATATTCATCCAACAAAACCTAAAATAAGGAGGACGGGTGGACTGCCGTCCTGCCCACAGCAAGGTGGATTATTCTGCCTCCTGCTCGGGTAAATTAAAGTCCATTAATAACTAAAATTGTATGCCGTGTTCCTAAACTAAAAGAGAAAAAAAAAATCCCTTTTTTCCACATTCTTAATAACATTAACATTCAATATATAACATTCTTTTTTTTTCAACACGAACAATGACAGAACATCAACATATGTACAACCCAAGTCTTCAGATAATAGACATAACTAGCATGGGGGGCCCAGGGTACCCTCTGAACAGATGCACCCCTGGAAACATCCGGTCTTCGTGGTGATGGCTGACTCTCCGGACACTGAAGCCGCTCCTCCTCTCCATTGACCTCATCCCACGTCTAGCTTCGTCTCCCGGAGGCTCCCCCCAGACACACCAAAGCCGGTTCATGTGCTGCACCGTGCCGTCAGAGAGCCTGAAGTGTGCTGCATCCAGTCTGGCCACTATGCGCAGATGCTCCAGACGCTCCTGGGGTTGTTGTCTGTCCCATCTTCACTGTGGGCACTACTCACCTTGCACCCAGACCCAATCCAGGACCCTCAGTGGGGCATGGCTTGGCTTGAAGCGTTGCTGCCAAACCTGCCGATCCTTAGTGCTCATCAAGGGATCCCAACTTTTTTGTCCTGACTTCTTCTAACACTAGTGTAACTTGCGCCCTCATAGCCGCAGACCCTCCGTCCCATTGCGGCCAAACTCCGGAGGCAACCGGGGCTAACCCATTGGCACCACTCGCCAGCGCAGGCACCTCGCCATCATGCTCGGTACTCCCCTTGACCATTTCCCGAGTGCCGGGACTGAGACCCTCCTGTGCTGGCCCTGAGCAAACTTGGTCCCACTTGATTGCCATGGCGTCTGGTACTTCTTCATCCCACACCACATGCTCATCAGCCACTGGAATCAGGGGTTCCACTAGCCACAGCCCGACCACTCTTCTCCAGCATCATTTTTGATGGCAAAACCCAGCCTGTAAAATAAATCACAGCCCATGATGTTATCACCCCATGCTGTTACATGGAATGTGAAATCGAGCACCATCGCAGACTTGTACCCAACATTCAACTCCAAAGTCCCGACTGTGTCTAGCCTAGGAACTGGGAGATTGTTATGAACCCATCGTTGGCCAGAATCTTTGTGACCGTAGCTTTAAAGTTTTGCTTTCTCAAACTGGGATCCAAGGTGGCTAGCTGAAGCTGGCAGTTTAGCCACCTAGTCACATATGTTTCTGTGCTAGTCGACTGGTCATATCCTGCTGACCACTGAAACCACACCCCCTGCCCACCAACGATGCTTTACTTCATTCATTGGGGTTTTCATGTGGGGTTTTCCCTACATTTGAAAGTGCTATGAAATGACTTTTGTTGTGATATGGCGCTATATAAATAAAGTTGAATTGAAATTGAATTGAATTGAATTAAGACAAATTCTCATTAGTTGGCTCAGGCTTGTTACCAAAACTAATCTTAGCCAGCTAAGATTAACAATAGTGATGTAAGAGGGAGGTTGGAGTCAAATTTGGATTCCTTTGCAGTTAACCCCTTGCACTCTGGTCAATTTACCTAAAAACGCCAAAAAATAACGTACCCAAAGTAAATCAAAAGCTGTTCTTCAACCCTTTGCAGCATCTTCATGGGGTTGGTCTCATTTAAAAGAAAACACTTTGAATTTTTTGGCAAAACAGTCATAATCTCTCTAAGTGCTCCTGCCATTGAGTAACAGTCATCTAAACATACTGAACTTGAAGAAAATAAATTTCGCCTGGGTGTTTTTTTGGATACAAATGCTTGCAAATAACACACAGCTTCAGATCCGGACTGGAAAATGCAACAGAAATGTAGAACCAAGTGTTATCCAGCTGAGGTCAAAATTTTGTAACAATACCACAAAAAATGAATATATTACACAGCTTTTTTCTTAGGTTGTTCCCAGACGTTTTTGAACTGTGCCAAATTGTGCCAAATGGCACAGTTTGGAAAAACATCTGTAACTTTTGAATGATTCAATATAGAAGCTTCATCTTGGGCTCTAATGAAAGGTGAAGGGCTGTGTGTGTGTGTGGGGGGGGGTTGTTTGTTCATTCATTCATGAATGAATGAACAGACAAGCTCCCACACACAAAGAAGCATGCCACGTAAAAAATGTGTGGCTTTTTTTTTTTACAAGAAAAAATAACCTACAGTGCACTAAAAATTATACTAAAATATCTGTAATGTAGACGATAACACCCCCCCTCCCGCTACAGAGGACGGACATCGTCCATCGTTACATGACGGAAAGCGGGGACGGTGCGCCGCGGTCTACTACGCACAGGTGTACTAAAATATCTGCAATCTGCTACAGAAGAGTAGCGGGGGTGGGGGTGGGGCATTCACGGTCCGGACGCGGCGCACGAACCGTGTCCAGTCCGTGCGCCGCAGTCTACTACGCGCAGTTGTAATTTACCGATCGGTCAAAAGTCATTTTGATTACAATTTTCAGGGATAAAGAATAATTTAGCTTATAACACTTACCTGTCCACAACAGCAGTGTCGCTGGTGAACTTCTCTTCCTCATTGTCAGACGAACATGACGCTGGTCCGCTTGTTATGGACTCGTGGTTCTGGTCACGTGACCCGGTCAAACCATAATTCCATTATTGCGGTTTTGCGCTTCCATGATTGCGGTTTTGGCGAACGATTTTTCCAAACAAATAAGAACAGTAGTAAGAAAAAAAGACTGGCGAACACGTGTGTGTCACCCAGCGGCAACCAACATCTAAACCAATCAAAGCACTCCTTTGGTTTTCTGTTCGCGGCTGTGTCTGTAGTGGAAGAACGGAAATGCGGGGGGGGGGGGGGTTTCTCAGTGCGCACTAGGACGCACAGTGTGCGTCCCAGGGTGCCCTCATGCGCCCTAGGACGCAGAGACGTGCCCGCCCGTGGTACACCGGAGTGCAAGAGGTTAAAGAGACATGCACTGAAACCAGCTGTTCTGAGAAAGGCTGCAAAAGATGATTCACAAATATGCTGCAATAATTAATTTAATAACAATTGACAAAAACACTTCATTAAGACCTGTGTGAGCTGTTAAAATGTGAAAAAAGTGCAGTCAGTGACCCCTTTAAATAATTAACATTAATTTGCTGTTGCAGATGATTAGCAGTCACTCTTCTTCTATCAGTTCTTCCAGACGTCTTCCACACACCTCTTTCCCTGTTTTCTTGATAAAGAAGTGCTGTAGAAGCAGTTTTGATGTTCTCATGCTTTGAGGGCTCATCAAAGCTCCTCCTGCATCACATTGCTCCTTCTGCCTTGACTACAGAGCCTGGCCGAGCTCCCACCAGGATCCGTGCCAAGAGCCTCTCTGCATCCCAGATTGAAGTTTCGTGGAAAGCTCTACCCTGGAACGCCAGCAAGAGGAGAGTGCTGGGTTACGAGGTGAGCTCCAGTTGTCTGGATGTGTCTGTTTGTGTGCACAACATGGAAACTAGCACCGGACAATCTTGTTCTGCTCCATTATTGATGAATGTTTCAGCACCTTGGGGGCATTAGATAATAGCTTGCTGCATGCATAATGTCCCACACTAGTCCCAGAATTGTGGCCTTAGCTGTGTTCCTGTACGAGTAAATACTAACCTGATTAGTGTCCTGATGTGGTGCTCAAAGGCAGGGACCGCTCTTATGTCTGTAAGTTAGGACAGCGGAGGCGGTCGCTGTACTGAACAGTAACTTTATTAAAGGACCTGTTACAGCAGAATAGGAGCTATGCTAACCAGGAGCGAGTACAGGCTGCTGTCGGCAAGGAGGCGGAGCCAAAGAGGCCGTCTCCTGCTGTCAGTCAGTCCCCTAATATTGGCACGGTGTGATGACGTCATCCCTGCCACGTCAGTGCTGCCTGTTTATATAGGAACGTGTAACAACGGCTACTCTGGAAACAGATGTTTGAAGCAGGTTTTAGTCCAACGGAATGGAGTCACAAAATACCCTTGAGCTTTGAAACAAAGTGAAACAGTGGAGCGAAGACCTGAAGCTGGCCTGTCTGCTTTAGCATCATGCAAGGTTTGTCTTTAATAAATGTGTAATTGGTCCAACTTGTGTTTTTCTTCTCCCAAATTTGCAGCTTTTGTGCAGTGACTTTTTTTTCCCCCCAATTTGTATTTTTTCCTTTCTCAGATTTGTTTGGAATTTGCAGCCTTTTTGTCCTCATGATGGTGCATTTTGTGTCAATTTGCAGCTTTATACTGGAGTGGTGGCTCAGTTGGTAGAGCGTCCGCCCCACACCCAGGAGGCTGGGGTTCAATTCTCGGCCGGGTCATGCCGAAGACCATATAAAAGTGGAACTTCCTGCCGTCCAGCTTGGTGCTCAGCAATAATGGAACAGAGGAGGGAAATTTGTGGCGGCGCCTTGCATGGCAGCGGCACTCTGATTCTAGATGTGTGTGATTAACACTGTAGATAAGAGAAATGTAATTTCGTTCTACTGTACATGATTGCCTGCATGGATTGAATGACAAAGATGGCTTATCCTTATACCTGTTAATTTGGGAGGTTTTCTTAATCTAAATTTGAGACTTTTTCATGAATTTGTGAGTGTGATTTTATTTCTGTAAATTGTTGACTTTGACTGCATTTTTTTTTTAAATTTCCCTTAATTTGCAGCTTTTTATGCACACATTTGTGACTATCTGTGTAAAATTGATTTGTAAGATAAGATAAGATAAGATAAGCCTTTATTAGTCCCACAACGGGGAAATTCCAGGATTGCAACAGCACAGGGATAGCAACACTCAGAGCAACAATCAGAAGGCAAGAAAAAACAAGCAAGCAAGAGCAGCTAATATACATATGTACATATTACTATAAAATATATATATACACACACACACACACAGACACACAGTGCAGAGCATTGTAGCTGGATGGAATAAATATATGAATATATGAACACACAGTGCAGAGCATTGTAGCTAGATGGAATAAATATGTAAATATATAAACACCCACAGTATGGAGCATTGCAGCTAGGTGGAATAAATATGCAAGTATATAAACACACACAGTGCGGAGCAATGTAGCTAGATGGAATAAATATATAGATATATAAATATAAACACACCCAGTGCTGAGCATTGTAGCTAGATGGAATAAATATATAGATATATAAATATAAACACACCCAGTGCAGAGCATTGTAGCTAGATGGAATAAATATGTAAATATATAAACACACACAGTGCAGAGCATTGTTGCTAGGTGGGATGAAACAGCATAACCGTCTATTTAGTTATCCTACATGGTATGATTATGTGCCCATACATATTCTCACCCTCCATAGCGACCGGTATGTTCCTAGTTGTATGCCGGAGAGGACCATTGTGTAAGTCTATTGCATCTTTTGCATTCAAAAAAAAAACAAACAAAAAAAAAACTATTAGTTTGTTACGTCTTTTTGCTATCTCTGCGAGCAGCCCTGCTTAGGTTGTACAGTCTGACAGCCGTTGGTAGGAAGGACCTACGAAACCTCTCGGTTGTGCACCTGGGATGATGTAGTCTGCTGCTAAATGAGCTCCTCAGTGCATCCAGTATGTCCTGCATAGGGTGGAACTCGGACTCCAGCAGAGATGACAGTTTAGCCACCGTCCTTCTCTCTCCTATCTCCTCCATCGGATCAAGGCGTTGCCCCAGGACAGAGCTAGCTTTCTTAATCAGTTTGTTCAGTCTCTTCCTATCGGCTGCAGTAATGCCACTGCCCCAGCAGACCACTCCAAAAGTGATGGCTGATGCCACCACCGTGTCATAGAATGACTTCAGCAGCGCCCCTTGTACACCAAAAGACCTGAGTCTCCTCAGCAGGAACAGCCTGCGCTGTCCCTTCTTGTAGAGTGCGTCAGTATTGTGTGACCAGTCTAGTTTATTGTTCAGATGAATACCCAGGTACTTGTAGGATGTCACCATCTCGATGTCTGTTCCCTGTATATTTACTGGTGCTGTGAGGGGCTGCCCATGCCTGCGGCAGTCCACCACCAGCTCCTTAGTTTTCCTCGCGTTGATCTGGAGGCAGTTCCGATGGCACCAGTCCACAAAGTCCTGGATAAGCCCTCTGTACTCAGCTTCATCTCCGCTGGAGATGAGACCAACGATCGCAGAGTCATCAGAGAACTTCTGTAGATGGCAATGTGTTGTGTTGTGTGAGAAGTCCGCAGTATAAAGAGTGAACAAGAAGGGAGCCAGCACCGTTCCCTGGGGGGCCCCCGTGCTACTGATGATCGTGTCGGAAACACAGTCCCGGGTTCTCACAAACTGAGGCCGGTTCGTGAGGTAGTCCAGGATCCATGATGACAGGTGCTGGTCCACCCCTGCGCGCAGCAGCTTGTCCTTCAGGATCATCGGTTGGATGGTGTTGAAAGCACTGGAGAAGTCAAAGAACATGATCCTCACCATATTCCCGGGCTTCTCCAGGTGGGACAGAGAACGGTGAAGGAAGAAGATCACCGCATCCTCCACCCCAATGCCATGCTGGTAGGCGAACTGGAGTGGATCCATCGCTGGTTCCACCAGGGGGCGGAGATGAGCAAGGAGCAGTCTCTCCAGGGTCTTCATCAAGTGGGACGTCAAGGCCACCGGTCTGAAGCTGTTCAGGTCTTTGGGGTGGGAAGTTTTTGGTACAGGTACCACACAAGATGTTTTCCACAGCTGTGGTACCCTCCCCAGTTTCAGGCTCATGTTGAAGATATACGTCACAATCCCACACAGCTGGTCTGCACAGGACTTGAGGAGCTTTGCGCTGATGCCGTCCGGTCCCGACGCCTTCCTCGCCTTGATCTTCCTCAGCTCCGTCCTCACCTGGGTCTTGGTCAGGGTCAGGATGGGGGGCTGTGTGTTGGGAGTGGGGGGGGTGTCGGTGGAGTGGGGAGTGGGTAGCAGGACTTGATTTCTTAGAGGCAGCAGTGGTTGTTGTGCAGACAGGGGGGAGGGTGGTTGGTCAAATCTATTGAAAAACAGATTGAAAAAATAGATTGAAAAATCTATTGAAAAACATCTATTGTGTACTTCTTCATCAGGTTTATTCATGTACATTTGTAACTTTTTTCTTCAAAATTTCAGATTTTTTAACGTATTTTCTGTGAGAAATACAGGCTCCTTGGTGTGTGGATTGGCTGAAATTTATTGTACATACCGCTGCTGTTTATATCCGTGCACACACAAGCGGTGCCGGTAGAACCTGGCCACTCTGGAGGCTGGTTTTAAGACTCTGCACTTTCACAGCGCCATGCCTGGACAGCTGATCCACATGTGGCTCTGGAGCCGCAGGTTGCAGACCTCTGTTGTAAAGATTCAGACATTTTTCGTCTCTAATCCTCACCAGACAGCTGCTCCTCATGCAGCCACTTCCTGTCATTTTCACTCCGCTCATTATTGAAATCTAAGATGTGAACCAGTGCTCCTCCTGGAACTGCTGGCGCTGTCAGAATCCAGAACTCTTGACCACTCCAGTCAACACAGGAGCAGCGCCTGAGCAAACCGTGGGAGGAAAAATTATATTTGTGCTGTCAAGCGTGTCGGCTGCTTCAGTCCCGACGAGCAGGACGACAAAGAAACTGTTATCAGGGGAAGTTGATGGAAGGGATGTTTGACGATTCTTTCACTTCTTCCTTTTCTTTCTTCTGTTTTCTCAACTTTTTGCATGTTTGACTTCAGTATTTGCCCCCAAACTTAAACCACAGCACCCAACCGAAGAAGAATGCAGGTCAGGGCAGGTGAAGTCAGACCAGTTCACAGCTCCCTGTTTCCAGTTCGCACTTGGCTGACGGCGTGTAACAGAAAGCTTTTAAGGTGTCCGTCATGTTTTCTGTGCTCACGTCCACCGTTCTGCCTTGTTGCCTTTCAGCTGAGGTACTGGAAGAGAAATGGAAGGGAGGACACGGTCAGGGTGCAGAGGACCGTAGGAAATCAGACGTCTGCCGTGATCCACGGCGTGAATGGCAGCACCACCTATTACATCTCAGTGAGGGCGTACAACACCGCCGGGACGGGCCCCCCGAGCGCCACCGTCAACGTCACCACCAAAAAGCCACGTGAGTATGGGGTCTGATTTAGAGCCAGTAGTTGCTCCATAGCACCAATCAGCCTTTAGCTTTAGCTTCCACCAGGGAGGTAATGAGTTGTTTGCTTGGATCTTAGCAGGATTACACAAAAACGAGAGCTTTCATTAACATTTTGTTGGGTGGTGGTGTAAGGAAATATGAAATTTAATAAATATGATCAGGTATAAAATTATTTAATTTATATTGATGTATTGGAATCTGAGATCAAATCTCGTTTCATATACACCAGAAAAGTTAATAACACTCGTAGGGGCACCAGCTTCTATCTTTAAGAAGCAATTTTAATTTTAATTTCACTTTATACTTGTTTAATCACTCAATAAATTAATTAATAATCAGTCTCAAAAATTTTTCCGTGAATTTGATACCTGGGCTTGAAACAGACTCAGAATGAAATAAATTCTCAACAACTTCTCTCATTTTCACATATTTATTAAACGAAATGATTAACAGACATTGCAGTAATTTCATTAATCATAAAATCAATCTTGTAAATGATAGATTAACAATGTCAATATTTTTGGAACCAGGGTTAACTGAGAAATGAATTTCTATCGGTTTGAGTTAACAGATTATGGAGACAACACAAATTTATGGAGAAAGTTTACTAATTATATGAAAAGTCCTGGATTAATCTTAACCCCTTGCACTCTGGTCAATTTCCCTAAAAACGCCAAAAAATAACGTGCCCAAAGTAAATCGAAAGCTGTTCTTCAACCCTTTGCAGCATCTTCATGGGGTTGGTCTCATTTAAAAGAAAACACTTTGAATTTTTTGGCAAAACAGTCATAATCTCTCTAAGTGCTCCGGCCATTGAGTTACAGTCATCTAAACATAGTGAACTTGAAGAAAATAAATTTGGCCTGGGTGTTTTTTTGGATACAAATGCTTGCAAATAACACACAGCTTCAGATCCGGGCTGGAAAATGCAACAGAAATGTAGAACCAAGTGTTATCCAGCTGAGGTCAAAATTTTGTAACAATACCACAAAAAATGAATATATTACACAGCTTTTTCCTCAGGTAGTTCCCGGGCGTTTTTGAAATGTGCCAAATTGTGCCAAATGGCACAGTTTGGAAAAACGTCTGTAACTTTTGAATGATTCAATATAGAAGCTTCATCTTGGGCTCTAATGAAAGGTGACACTCAGGGCTCTGTGTGTGTGTGTGTGTGAGTGGGAGGTTGTCCCCCCCCCTCGCTACAGAGGACGGACATCGGCCATCGCTACATGACGGAATAGACTCATGTGGCGATGTGGCAGCAGCGGCACAGTCACCGCGGCTCCCCCCCCCCTCGCTACAGAAGAGTAGCGGGGGGGGGGGGGCAACGTTCGTGGTCTGGACGCGGCGCACGAACTTCGGACTTCATGCGCCGCACAGTTGTAATTTACCGATCGGTCAAAAGTCATTTTTGATTACAATTTTCAGGGATAAAGAATAATTTAGCTTATAACACCTTACCTCTTCACAGCAGCAGTGTCCTGGCAAACTTCTCTTCCTCATTGTCAGACGAACGCGACGCTGGTCCGCTCATGGTTCTGGTCTCGCAACCCGGTCAAAACATAATTCCATGATTGCGGTTTTGGTGAATGATTTACGACCTTCGTCGTCAGCCTCCGTCGGTCTATGATGACCATGGAAGAGAATCCTAAACGTCTATTCTGCTCGAATAAAAAAAAAAAAAAAAGCACCGCTTGTGACTGAAGAGGCCGATGTGCGAATGGCTGTCCCTGTCACACAGGTAGCACTTGTGAGTGGTCTCCGTGCTGCTGGGTCTGTGACGGTTCTTCCTGCGGGTCCTTTTTTTATCTGCTGCAGCAGTCCGTCTTCACCCACCCTTACAAAAAACAGCTCGCGAACTTCTCTGCTTCAATTGGCTCACTGCATTCACAGCTTTGGTAGGCGGGTCCTTCTTGCTAGGTTTTCAGTCATTGGTTCTTCAAGGTTTCAGAAACCCAATTCAAGGCTCTTATTAGTCGAATGAGAGGTCAATCAGATGAACTAATCTGTTCGCGGCTGTGTCTGCAGTGGAAGAACGGAAATGCAGCTTTTATTTTCAGTGTGCGCTTGGACGCAGCTTCATCGTGCATCCTAGAGCGCACGAGGGCGCAGAGACTTGCCCGCCCGCGGTACAACGGAGTGCAGGAGGTTAAGACAATAAAAACGGAATTTTAATGAAAAGAAGAGTTATGTTAATGGCTTCTTAATTTGCATCTGATTAGATATACAAATTATTACCAAACCTCAGACGTTTAATTCAGCAGATGAATTAAAGTTTGCAGCTCACGTGGTTCTTCTTCAATGATTCCCCGTTGATCTGGTAAACGTTCTTTCGTCGTCCTCAGCCCAAGATTTCGTGGATGTTTGGGGAAATATCTGCCCGCAGATATTTCAGGGTCCACAGTTCGACCTTTAAAGTCAAGCGGTCGAAGTGGCTGGATTTTGGCTGTATGACCCACAGTTGTAACTTGGATCGGAGCCAGATGGTGCCGACGTTTCTTTAGCGTGTGATGAAGAGAGCTGCGCGTTTTCTCCTTCGTAGACAAGCGGCTCCAGAGGTCTTTGAGAATAATTAGATCTAATCAGATCTGAAATTAGAAAAAAAAGACTTTTGGACTTTAGATAAAATAATAGCTTCTGGTGTGTGATTGGTCAAGAAAAATATTATAAAAATAAAGTCAAGATTAAAACTTACATTAAAATTAAAACAAACGGTGGTTTTACAGAAAGTTTAACAAAGAAAAAGTGATAAATAAAAATTGGAGTTTAACGCCGATTAAGAATTGAGCTCAAAGAAATAGGAATTCCTGGGCATTTAAGAGAAAAAGAAAAAGACATTAAAATACAAAGTTACATAAACAAATTACGAGTTATCTGCTCTGTGTTCAGAAAAGCGACACGTGGTAGAAGTCTTTGTTCAGACAGTCCTTTGTTCTTCCCAAAGTTCTTTCTTGCTGTGTGTAGACAATGGACAAAAAAGAGAGCGACGAACGGAGGCGAAAGAGGCGCCCAAAGAGGCGTTAAAAGAGACGAAAGAGCGTGTCAAAAGAGCGAGTCTAAAAGAGATGAACGGAGGCGAAAAGAGGAAGTAGCAGGGGGTCTTCCTCTTTTTATAAGTTCTGTTGAGCTTTCGCGGGCTTCCGGGTTGACCGGAATCTCAGCCAATGAGCGTCCTTCGTGGGCGGGCTTGACGAACTTTAGTCCAATGACAGGCTTTGTCTGCGAGGGACCCATGGGATGGAGAAGCTGGAGCCCAGTGAACGTTGGGTGACATTTGACACCGGTCTCCATGAATACACACAATTTTAATACACTGGAATATGCTTTTACACACTTATGTATAACTAAGCTAACCTTATTGATTAATGTAACTTATAAGCAGTGCTTCTAAATCAACATGCAGGAATAAACATTCATTTAAACATTTTTAACATGCATATATATAAAATCACAGATTAATGCATTTCACACATATTATTGATTTTTCACATTAAAAACATCAGAGTCCATTTGCTTTTCATGGTCCTGAAAAGAAGGGAAGATTTAGAATTGAGTTTGTAATAATGTACTTTAAAGGCCAAAAGTCACGTAATTTTTTTTTGTAAATGACAACGAATTTTGATAAAATACACATAGCTTAAACCAAATATTCATACCGGAGACCATATCACCCACCCGTATTTACATAATTGCACAAAATACACCAGGCGAAAGCCCCGCCTTGCTCGCTGGCTTGTGACAGCCAATCCAGACCGCGGCCATGATTTTGACGTCACAAATTTCAACCTGGCTGCCCTGCCTATCCACATTCACACTTATCAACATTGGACAATCATGACGGAAAGTGACAGCGATTGTGAACAAATTAGTTTAGTTTTGTCTTTTTTTTTGTCTTTTTTTTTGTCTTTTCTTTTTGTCTTTTTTTTTGTCAGTGGTTCAGACAGTGACAGAAGCATAGAACCTTACATGTTCGAGCCGTCCGAGACAGAATCAGATGCTTTGCCTGATGACAACAGTTCCGACGATGACCAGAGAGCAGAACCAGTGGAAAATGTCATTGAATTGGACATTAATCGCCTCCAGAATTGGGAAGCCGAAGGGGGTCTGTTGAGGGCGCCCCATAAATATTGATTTTTCGGAAGCCATTATTATTACAGTGGAGGAGAGCCGCTGCTGTCAAGAAATTGACCAGATCAATATGAGAATGGAGGCGCATACCTGTCAAGAGAGACGTTTTCACCGTATTTTAATACGGGGAAAATGCAATTTTAGCAAATACGGGCGTATTGCCATTTCTGTACGCCCAAAAGAAAAATATACGGGAAAAAAAATTATTGAGTGTGTTGAGGAACACGTCGTGTGTGTGAGACCCCCACAGCTAGGGTGCTGGCAGATCGCTCAGCGGGAGCTATTCTCACTACATTGAGAAGTGTGGACTCAGTCATTAGGCTGATGGCCGCCCTGGGCAGATCGCTCAGCAGGAGCT
This sequence comes from Pholidichthys leucotaenia, assembly GCA_020510985.1. NCBI lineage: Eukaryota > Metazoa > Chordata > Actinopteri > Cichliformes > Pholidichthyidae > Pholidichthys > Pholidichthys leucotaenia. The sequence goes on from CM035837.1 coordinate 218,108,288, forward strand.
ATTCTCACTACTGTTAGAAGTGTGGACTCAATCATTAGGCTGATGGCCGCCCCGGGCAGATCGCTCAGTGGGAGCTATTCTCACTACTGTTAGAAGTGTGGACTCAATCATTAGGCTGATGGCCGGGGCGGGCAGATCGATCAGCGGGAGTTATTATCACTACAGTTAGAAGTCATTAGGCATTAGGCCTCACACTTTCAGCTGTCCTGCGGCTGCGGAACAGAAAGGAATCGCCTTCCAAATCCAGAATTCTGCTTTTTTTATTTTGAGCCGGACGCTGAGTTGTGTTGTTATTGTCAAATATCCATGAATCCTTAAAATATTTAACAATAACAACACGAATTACATTTAAAACATTTCCCAGAAAAGTGTCCCTTATTACCCCGCCGACCCTTATAGCCGCGTTTTACGGTATTAAAATACAGCGAAAACGTATCACTTGACAGGTATGAAAACATTTCCCAGAAAAGTGTCCCTTATTACCCCGCCGTCCCTTATAGCCGCGTTTTACGGTATTAAAATACGGCGAAAACGTATCACTTGACAGGTATGAAAACATTTCCCAGAAAAGTGTCCCTTATTACCCAGCTATCCCTTATAGCCCCGTTTTAAGGTATGGGTGAAATATCCAATTTTTTCTTTCTTGTTGCTCACTTCAATCTTCCAGTCTCCATATAAACAATTAATCGGGATACCCCAAGCATCAAACTAAGGTACAATCTATTTCGTCACTTCCGCCTTCTTCCCCAGGCGATTCCGGGGGCCGTGAGTAGGAACGTCAGGCCAAGCGCGGCAGTTTTAAATTAACGAATATTTCGGCGTTACTGAAGCATATGCACCAAGACCCGAACGGATCGGTTCCCTTTTATATCTAGTTTCAAGACATTTTAAGGGCCCTGTTACGTGACATTTGGCCTTTAAAGTTCACTGGTTAAATCCAGCATGTCCCAGAGTTTAAGGAAATTTTATTGAGCTGTGGATCGGGGTGGCAATGAGGGGCTCCATGTCTGTTCCAAGTTTATGGAGGCAATAAAGGGGCACAGGAGGAAATAGGTTGAATTCATTGACTGGTTTTAGCAAAGGAATGGGATTTCAGCTGTGGCCTGGGAGAGAAAATCAGTTCTTGACTGTCTTACTCCTGGGTGAAACAAAATGTCTTTAAGCAGAAGAATAATTATTGCTGAGCCAAAGTGAGATGATGCTACAGTGGTGTGTGTGTGGGGGGGTCTTCTTCCACCCATGCTGCCCTCCTTCTGCTGGGGGCCTGGGGCCTGGTCAGGGGCCTGGGATGTCATGTTGGTGTTGCCCACCGGGTCCTACTGGGCGGTGCCTAACATTTACGGGGTTTTATGATTGGATGGGCTGAGGAGGGGAACGTGAGTGAGTGAGTGAGTGAGTGAGTGAGTGAGTGAGTGAGTGAGTGAGTGAGTGAGTGGGTAAATGAGTGAGTGAGTGAGTGAGTGAGTGAGTGAGTGAGTGAGTGAATGAATGGATGGGTGGGTTTGGTGAGTGAGTGAGTGAGTGAGTGAGTGAATGGATGGATGGGTGGGTTTGGTGAATGAGTGAGTGAGTGAGTGAGTGAGTGAATGGGTGGGTGGGTGGGTGGGTTTGGTGAATGAGTGAGTGAATGAGTTGGTAAATGAGTGAGTGAGTGAGTGAGTGAGTGAGTGAGTGGATGAGTGAGTGAGTAAGTGAGTGAGCGGGTGAGTGTTTGAGTGAGTGAGTTAGTGAGTGGGTAAATGAGTGAGTGAGTGAGTGAGTGGATGGGTGAGTGGATGAATGAATGAGTGAGTGAGTGGGTAAATGAGTAAGTGAGTGGGTTGGTAAGTGAATGAATGGGTGGGTGGGTTTGGTGAATGAGTGAGTGAATGAGTTGGTAAATGGGTGAGTGAGTGAGTGAGTGGGTTGGTGAGTGAGTGAATGGGTGGGTGGGTTTGGTGAATGAATGAGTGAATGAGTTGGCAAATGGGTGAGTGAGTGAGTGAGTGGGTGAGTGGATGGGTGAGTGGGTGAGTGGATGAGTGAGTGAGTGAGTGAGTGAGTGGGTAAATGAGTAAGTGAGTGGGTTGGCGAGTGAATGAATGGGTGGGTGGGTTTGGTGAATGAGTGAGTGAATGAGTTGGTAAATGGGTGAGTGAGTGAGTGAGTGAGTGAGTGAGTGAGTGAGTGAGTGGGTTGATGAGTGAAAGAATGGGTGGGTGGGTTTGGTGAATGAGTGAGTGAATGAGTTGGTAAATGGGTGAGTGAGTGAGTGGGTAAATGAGTGAGTGGATGAGTGAGTGAGTGAGTGAGTGAGTGGATGAGTGGATGAGTGAGTGAGTGGGTTGGTGAGTGAATTAATTGGTGGGTGGGTTTGGTGAATGAGTGAATGAATGAGTTGGTAAATGGGTGAGTGAGTGAGTGAGTGAGTGAGTGAGTTGGTGAGTGAATGAATGGGTGGGTGGGTTTGGTGAATGAGTGAGTGAATGAGTTGGTAAATGGGTTAGTGAGTGAGTGAGTGAGCAGATGGGTGAATGAGCAAGTGAGTGAGTGGGTGGCTGGGTGAGTGGGTGGCTGGGTGAATTGATGGGTGAGTGAGTGAGTGAGTGAGTGAGTGGGTGGGTGGGTGGGTGAATGGGTGAGTGAGTGAGTGAGCGAGTGGGTGACAGAGTGGGTGGGTGGGTGGATGAGTGAGTGGGTGGGTAAATAATCCTATCAGAGCCAAATTGCAATATGTTTATCATGGGTGTATATCTAAACCTGGTACCAAGTTTCAAAACATTTAGAACTCAGCTGTAGTAGGGGTTGACTTCAGAAAACAGTTACTGTTTATTACCTGAGGTGAAATCATAAGTCAGGGACTCTGTGATGGACAGACCATCTGCCTCTGCTGGGATAGGCTCCAGCTGCCCCGCAATGGCCTGGCTCACAAAATTAAAAGAAGTAATACAGAATGTGTATACTGATCCTGATCTGGACCAAAATCTATCGGGTTCATTCTCGGCACAAAGGCCACCTCTGATGACAATTTTTATCAAAATCTGTTCTGTAGTTTGATCATAATTTTATGATAGTTTTATTATAATCCTGCTAACATAACGCAACAATCAACATTAATGGTGAAGGTAAAATCCTTAATGTAATGAACAGTGATTAATTTGAACAAAAACACACAAAGTAATTAAACAGAATAGTCACTCCTTTTGTAAAATTAAATGTAAAAACAACACCTATAAATTAATCATAAAAACATTCTTTTCAAAAATACTCCATTAGATAACATAAAAACTCCATTATTTATTTGTTTAAACTTCAAATTAGAAATAGTTAAAACAGTAAAATGAAATTTAAATAAACCTCGTAATGTTTCAACAGTAGCAAACCATGACTGCTAATAAAGTATTTATAAGCAACTTTCTAAAAAAGCAAAAGCAAGGCCATAGGAAATAAGCACATCTGGCAACCATGCATAGCCCCCTCCCTCAGTGCTCAGAACCACAGTTTATCTCTAAGGCTACGGTCACACTGCAGGTCTTGATGCTGAATTCCGATTTTTTGCTGAGATCAATTTTTTTTTTTTTGTGGGCATTCACATTCTAATTTAAATGTGGCCCAGCTGTGAAGTGACCCGCATGCGCAGAAATAAAAGGTCACACAGCGCTGTGACAGAACTCCTTCGCCTTTGATGCAGCGCAGCAAAATAAATGTTAAAATCATTGAGAAATGTTTATGCACAAAATAAATGAGACCACCTTCATTCCCCTACATGCCAAATGACCACTCTTTTTTTAAATAAATGTGTCATTACTGTGTGCATGTAATGTCTGTGGCTTCAGCCCCGACCTCCCCCCACCCCCGCCTGCAATTTTGAAGTTATTGTGCAGTCTGAGCCAACAAAAATTACAATCCAGTGATAAAGGGAAGGAGATCGATTACAAAGAGAGCACAAATCAGCTGTGTCTGCCATGCCTGCAGCATCCGCCACCGCAGAACTGTAGCGTCTGTCTCACTTCAATGAGGAAAAAGTTGAATGAAATGCAACATGACCGTTCAGACTGAGGTTGCTTTGGAAAATATCAGATACGATTCGGAATTAGGACCGGAGTCTGGTGTGAAAAAATTGGATCTGTGTTGTTCAGACAGTCATTAAACTAGAAAAGCACTCGGAGAGCGCAGACCTCCGCCAAGCGCCACAGCTCCCCCCATACAGTGTTTGTGTGTACATTTTCAGATTCCTTGACCATGAAAACATATGACAAGCAATTAGATTGACAATGATAGGATTAGTGGTTTAGTAGTTATTCACGAAAATGGCATTTTGCATAATGGCGGTTTTCTTGTGGACGGTGATCCAGATCACCACCAAAATGTAATCATCTGTAGGATACTCCATTTCTGACAATCTGTGAAAATTTCATGAAAATCCGTCCATAACTTTTTGAGTTATCTTGCTAACAAACAGACAGACAAACAGACAGACAAACAGACAAACCAACGCCAATGAAAGCATAACCTCCTTGGCGGAGGTAAAAATCAGATATGGGTCACATCTGTGCAAAAAAATCAGAATTGAGCATTAAAAGCTGCAGTGTGACCGTAGCCTGGACAGAGTCCTGAAGCCTCATGTACAGTATAAACGCACACACAAAAACACGGCATACGCTGATATTCACGCACACAGTGGGACGTATAAAAAGAAACGTGATGTGAGAATCTGCAGGCCAAGAAGCAACGTTTCCACCTACTGGGAGAAGTTCTGTGTAGTCAAACTACAGAACAGCTGAAACTCACAAAAGGTGTTAAAACAATGTTTCCACTTCCTCTATGAAATACTTAAACAGAATTATGTCCAGATTTATCTCTATTCCTCGGCTTATTGAGTGGAGTGAGAGCCTATCCTGACAGGTTTTTATGACTTAAAAGACATGACGCTAAGTCATTCTTAGGTGTCACGTCTAGTTCTGGGCGATAGAGCTTAAGAAAATGTAACGTGATAGAATTTTTCTATATTGCGATACACAATACATACAGTATCTCGATACACAATACATATTGCAATGTGTATTTTGTGTACTGAATGTCCTTTAAAATTTGGTTTTACTTACATTTTTATTAGAAATTTTTATATATATGTTCATTTCCCTTATGAAAAAGCTGAATAATAAAATGTTATGTCAGAGAAAATTCACAACAATGTGGAGCTGATCAAAGTGGTTTTTTCCGTTGTTTAACAGAACTCACATTATCAAGTTTATCCACATGGCAGAAATGTTTTAGTTTCCCACTCATAGTTAATACTTAGCGGGCTAATAAGTGACGGAAGTATCATTTGTCACTTATTTTTGTTGTTTTTATGTGTCTACATCAGTTGTTTATTTGACGAGCCACTCGCTCTTATTTTGAGGGGTTGCAAGACCGGATAGGAGCTCTTATTTTGAAAGTTTGTTCACTGAGCGAATGAACGTGCAGAGTTTGGACTTGAAATGTTTATCTTCTCCTGGCTCCCATTTCCTGTGCTGAAGGTGAGCCTACATTTATTCTGTTACCTTCATCTCTTCTCGCTGCAGTTTAGATTTCTCTGTGAGCATGCAGGGAAGCAGGGCAACCGCTCTGAACTAGTGAGCTTTTGCTTTCATACTTCAACAGTCAAGCTGCACACAAACCTGTCTCACAGTGACAGCTCATATTAACGTGATTAATATTCGAGTAACCAGTGGTGAGGGGGGTCATTAAGCTGAAGGAGGAGTCCTATCAAGCTTGGTTGGCTTGTGGGGCTCCCGAAGTAGCTGAGGTGTACCGGCAGGACAAGCGGAGTGCAGCTCGGGTAGTTGCTGAAGCAAAAACTAGGGTATGGGAGGGAGTTCAGTAAGGCTACGGAACAAGACTTTCAGTCAGCCTTGAAGAGATCGTGGCAAACTGTCCGGTGGCTCGGGAGGGGGGAACAGCTCCTTGTCCACACTGTGTATGGTGCGGATGGGGCGCTGCTGACTTCAAATGGGTGATAAGATAAGATAAGATAAGATAAGCCTTTATTAGTCCCACAACGGGGAAATTCCAGGATTGCAACAGCACAGGGATAGCAACACTCAGAGCAACAATCAGAAGGCAAAAAAAGCAAGCAAGAGCAGCTAATATACATATGTACATATTACTATAAAATATATATATATACACACACACACACACAGACACACAGTGCAGAGCATTGTAGCTGGATGGAATAAATATATGAATATATGAACACACAGTGCAGAGCATTGTAGCTAGATGGAATAAATATGTAAATATATAAACACCCACAGTATGGAGCATTGCAGCTAGGTGGAATAAATATGCAAGTATATAAACACACACAGTGCGGAGCAATGTAGCTAGATGGAATAATATGTAGATATATAAAAACACAGTGCGGAGCATTGTAGCTAGATGGAATAAATATATAGATATATAAATATAAACACACCCAGTGCAGAGCATTGTAGCTAGATGGAATAAATATGTAAATATATAAACACACACAGTGCAGAGCATTGTTGCTAGGTGGGATGAAACAGCATAACCGTCTATTTAGTTATCCTACATGGTATGATTATGTGCCCATACATATTCTCACCCTCCTTCCTGATGGAAGGAATACTTCGAGGATCTCCTCAGTCCCACTGACACGCCTTCCACAGAGGAAGCAGGGCTTGTGGATGAGGGGGACGACTTGCCTATCACAGGGGCTGAGGTCGCCAAGGTTGTTAAAAATCTCTTTGGTGGCTGGGCCCCGGGGGTGGACGAGATTCGCCCTGAGTACCTCAAGGCCCTGGATGTTGTAGGGCTGTTGAGTGTTCGTGGGAGTTTGCCCAACCAGTTTACATGTGTTTTGTGGACTTGGAAAAGGCATTTGACCATGTCCCTCATGGTTTTTCATGGGGGGTGCTTCGGGAGTATGGGGTATTGGGCTTGTTGTTACAAGCTATTTGGTCTCTGTACGACCGTTGAGAGAGTTTTGTTCATATTGCCAACACTCGTTGGACTCATCGGACTCAATCCCAGTGAGAGTTGGACTCCGCCAGGGCTGCCCTTTGTCACCGATCCTGTTCATAATTTTTATGGACAGGAATTTCTAGGCACAGCCAGAGAACGGAGGGTGTCATGCTTGGTGACCACAGGATCTCATCTCTGTTATTTGCATATGATGTTGTCCTGTTGGCTTCGTCCAGCAATGACCTACAGGTTTTATTGGGATGGTTTTCTGCTGAGTGTGAAGCAGCTGGGATGAGAATAAGTACCTCCAAGTCCGAGTCCATGGTCCTCAGTCAGAAAAAGGTGGATTGTCCTCTTCAAGTTGGGGACAGGCTCCTGCCCCAAGTGAAGGAGTTTAAGTATCTTTGGGTCTTATTCACAAGTGAGGGGAAAATGGAGCAAGAGATTGACAGATGGATCAGAGCAGCATCTGCAGTGATGCTGACATTGTACCGGTCTTTTGTGGTGAAGGGGGAGCTAAGCTCTAAGGCAAAGCTGTTGATTTACCAGTCAATCTATGTTCCTACCCTCACCTATGGTCATGAGTTTTGGGTAATGACCAAAACAACGAGACAAGGTGAGGAGCTCAGTCATTCGGAAGAGGCTCAGAGTAGAACCGCTGCTCCTCCACATTGAAATGATGATCCAAGATGGCGCCCACAGTGGTCGCCATGGTGCTTCGCTGCATTTTTCTTTATATGTTTTTGTTCGTCAATTGTGTGTCTGCCAGCTCTTACACCCGTGAAGAGCTACTAAATATCAGGACTTTCACTCCCACGGACCTACTCCCAGCTTTTTGGCTCCTGCCGCCGATCTGGTTCACTTTTTAGCCCAAAAAGTGAAACGGCGAAAGAGAGGAAGGCGAGCGGGCGCTCTCGTGCGGCTTCGCAGGAGAGGCACGCGCACGGCTTTGCCTGGCATATTTCTGTCCAATGTCAATTCTCTCTTTAACAAGGTAGAGGAACTGAGACTGCTGATGCGATTTAAGGACCTCTCCACCTTGTGTGCTCTCTGTTTTACTGAGACCTGGCTTAAGGAATCAACTCCGGACAGCGCGCTCCTCCTCGAGGGATTTCAGCTGTTTCGTGCTGATCGAGACACAGAGCTCTCCGGTAAGACCACAGGAGGAGGAGTCTGCTTTTACATCAACAGCAGCTGGTGCTCTGATGTAACGGTGATCTCCCAACACTGTTCTCCCGCTCTGGAATATCTATTCATTAACTGCAAGCCTTTTTATTCCCCGCGTGAGTTTGCTTCATTCATCCTCGCCGCTGTTTACGTCCCGCCCGACGCGGATGCGCGCGAGGCTCAGCGCGCGCTCGCAGATCACATTCAACAAACGGAGCAGACTTTCCCGGACTCTCTGGTTATTTGGTTGGGGACTTTAACCAGAGTAACCTGAGCCACGATCTCCCCCGTTACAAACAGTTTATTAAATGCCCCACCAGAGGAGAGAACACGCTGGATCACTGTTACACTACAGTGAAGGATGCGTATCACGCTGTTCCCCGCGCTGCGCTCGGACTATCTGATCACGTGATGGTCCACTTGATTCCCACATACAGACAGAGACTGAAGCTCACTAAACCTGTTGTGAGCACTACCAGGAATTGGACCAGTGAAGCTGGGGAGAAGCTGAGCACGTGCATGGAAATAACTGACTGGGGCATGTTTAAAGGAGCCACGCATGATCTGGATGAGTACACGGACACTGTGAACTCATATATCCACTTTTGTGAGGAGAGCATTCTTCCATCGCGCACCAGGGTGAGGTACTCCAATGACAAGCCCTGGTTCACTGCTAAGCTCAGACAGATCAGGAAGGAGAAGGAAGCAGCGTTGAAAAGTGGAGACAGGGACTGCTACAGGGAGGTCAAATATCGGTTTAGCAGAGAACTGAGGAGAGCTAAGTCTGTGTATTCTGAGAGACTCCAGCAGCAGTTCACTGCTAACGACTCTGCTTCTGTGTGGAGAGGACTGAGGCAAATCACCAACTATCGGCCTCAGGCTTCTAAAGGTCAGGATGACAAAGCCCTTTGTCAAAGACTGTCCCAACACTATGCCCGTTTTGACACCTCGTCAGCTGTGTCCATCTCCCCCCTCCCCCCAGCGCCACTGCCTCCACGGTCCCCACTTCATCAAAGGCGGCCCCCCCTCCTCCCCCCCTGCCCTTGTCATCAGTGAGCAGGACGTGCACAGACAGTTCTCCAGACTGAACCCACGCAAGGCCCCCGGCCCGGACGGCGTGTCTCCCTCCACCCTGAGACACTGTGCGGAAGAGCTGGCTCCTGTCTTCACAGACATTTTTAACACCTCCCTGAAGTTATGCCATGTGCCGACCTGCCTCAAAACCTCCACCATCATCCCTGTCCCCAAGAAGCCACGGATCACTGGACTTAACAACTACAGACCTGTAGCGCTCACCTCTGTAGTCATGAAGTCCTTTGAGCGCCTGGTCCTGCCCCACCTCAAGACCATCACCACTCCCCTCCTGGACCCGCTGCAGTTTGCCTACCGAGCAAACAGGTCTGTGGACGACGCAGTCAACCTGGCCCTCCACTCCATCCTGCAGCACCTGGACTCCCCGGGAACCTACGCCAGGATCCTGTTTGTGGACTTCAGCTCTGCATTCAACACCATCCGCCCCGCTCTGCTCCAGGACAAGCTGTCCTTGCTCAACGTGCCTGACTCCCTCTGCAGGTGGATCACCGACTTCCTGACGGACCGGAGGCAGCATGTGCGGCAGGGAAAGACTGTCTCAGACTCCGTCAACATCAGCACCAGATCACCCCAGGGCTGTGTACTTTCCCCCCTACTCTTCTCCCTGTATACCAACTCCTGCACCTCCAGCCACCAGTCTGTCAAGCTGATCAAGTTTGCGGATGACACCACCCTCATCGGGCTCTTCTCCAACGGCGACGAGTCTGTCTACAGGAGAGAGGTGGCCCAGCTGGCGTCCTGGTGCAGCCACAACAACCTGCAGCTGAACGCTCTGAAGACAGTGGAGATGATCGTGGACTTCAGGAAAGTCACAACCCCTCTGCCCCCCCCTTATCCTCACAGGCTCTCCCATCACCACTGCAGATTCCTTCCGCTTCCTGGGCACCACCATCACCCGGGACCTCAAGTGGGAGCCGACCATCAGCTCCCTCATCAAAAAGGCCCAGCAGAGGATGTTCTTCCTGCGGCAGCTGAGGAAGCTCAAGCTACCCACCAAGATGTAGGTGCAGTTCTACACGGCCATCATCGAGTCCATCCTCACCACCTCCATAACCGTGTGGTACGCAGGAGCCACTGCCAGGGACAGACTAAGGCTGCAGCGCGTCGTGCGCACTGCTGAGAAGGTGATCGGCTGCAAGCTCCCATCCCTCCAGGACCTGTACATCTCCAGGACCCGAAGGCGTGCAGGCCGGATCATAGCCGATCCTTCACACCCTGGTCACATACTGTTTGCCCCCCTCCCCTCAGGTAGAAGACTTCAGTCCATTCAGACTAAAACCTCCCGTCACATGAACAGCTTCTTCCCCTCTGCCATCAGACTGCTGAACACTAAGTGACTTGTTAGACTCTCGTGCACTATGTACAGCAGCTCAACCAGACTCATGTCAATTCACTGTTTTCTTTTTGCATTACTGACTGCACTATGTGGTACTCCACAATATCTGCTACTCGCTAATATATTTAAAATTGCTTTGACTAGTATTACTCATTCATATTCTACATTTTATTGCACGTATAGTTTTATTTCTATCTTTTATTTTTTCATGTTTAATGTTGCAGCATCGCACCGAGACAAATTCCTAGTTTGTGTACTACATGAACAATGGCAATAAATCTGATTCTGATTCTGATTCTGATTCTGAAAGGAGCCAGTTGAGGTGGTATGGGCATCTGATCAGGATGCCTCCTGGATGCCTCCCACTTGAGGTGTTTCAGGCATGTTCCTCTTGGAGGAGACTCCGGGGCAGACCCAGGACTCGCTGGAGAGACTGTCTCCCAGCTGGTCTGGGAACGCCTTGGTATCCTCTCTGAAGAGTTGGAGCAGGTGGCTGGGGAGAGGGAATTCTGGGCTTCTCTGCTTGAACTGTTGCCTCCACGATCCGGACCTCTGGAAAAGTGGTGGAAGATGGATGGATGAATGGATAGATAGAATATTATGACTGGCACCTAGCGGCTGCCCCGGCCTTGGATGCGCTCTGCAGAGCGTGCCCAAATGCCAAGTCACGTTTCGTTACCTTGTATTCATACATGTGTAATGACAATAAAGTTGAATCTCATCTCATCTCATTTGAGTATGTGCAATATAATGACACATGTATCAGGGCTGGCCAAATGTACCAGTACAACGAATACAGTATCTCACAAAATTGAGTACACCCCTCACATTTTTGTAAATATTCTATTATATCTTTTCATGGGACAACACTGAAGATATGACACTTTGATACAATGTAAAGTAGTCAGTGTACAGCTTGTATAACAGTGTAAATTGCTGTCCCCTCAAAACAACTCAACACACAGCCATTAATGTCTAAACTGCTGGCAAAAAAAATTGAGTACACCCCTAAAGTGAAAATATCCATAGTGCCAATATCTTGTGTGGCCACCATTATTTTCCAGCACTGCCTTAACTCTCTTGGACATGGAGTTCACTAGAGCTTCACAGGTTGCCACTGGAATCCTCTTCCATTCCTCTATGATAATATCATGGAGTTGGTGGATTTTAGAAACCTTGCGCTCCTCCATCTTCCATTTGAGGATGCCCCACAGATGCTCAATAGGGTTTAGGTCTGGAGACATGCTTGGCCAGTCCAACACCTTGACCCTCAGTTTCTTTATCAAGGCAGTGGTCGTCTTGGAGGGGTGTTTGGGGTTGTTATCATGTTGGAATACTGCCCTGCGGCCCAGTTTCCGAAGGGAGGGGATCATGCTCTGCTTCAGTATGTCACAGTACATGTTGGCATTCATGGTTCCCTCAATGAACTGTAGCTCCCCAGTGCCGGTAGCACTCATGCAGCCCCAAACCATGACACTCCCACCACCATGCTTGACTGTAGGCAAGACACGCTGTCTTTAAGACACTGAACCCCCAGTTGCTCCTGGCGACCAGGCTAGCGCCTGTGTGTGTATGGCAGCTCTGCCGCCATCAGTGTGTGAATGTGTGCGTGAATGGGTGGATAGCAGGATCTGTAAAGTGCTTTGGTCATCCAGAGATGAGAAAAAGTGCTATATAAGTGAGCGTCATTTATACTTCTCACCTGGGTGCAACCACACACGCTTGACACCATCTGAATCAAATAAGTTTATATTGGTCTCATCAGACCACAGGACATGGTTCCAGTAATCCATGTCCTTAGTCTGCTTGTCTTCAGCAAACTGTTTGCGGGCTTTCTTGTGCGTCATCTTTAAAAGGGGCTTCCTCCTGGGACAACAGCCATGCGGACTAATTTGATGCAGTGTGCGGCATATGGTCTGAGCACTGACAGGCTGACCCCCCACCCCTTCAACTTCTGCAGCAATGCTGGCAGCACTCATATGTCTATTTTCAAAAGACAACCTCTGGATATGACGCTGAGCATGTGCGCTGAACTTCTTTGGTCGACCATGGTGAGGCCTGTTCTGAGTGGAACCTGTCCTGTTAAACCGCTGTATGGTCTTGGCCACCGTGCTGCAGCTCACGGTGTTGGCAATCTTCTTATAGCCTAGGCCATCTTTATGTAGAGCAAAAATTCTTTTGTTCAGATCCTCAGAGAGTTCTTTGCCATGAGGTGCCATGTTGAACTTCCAGTGAGCAGTATGAGAGAGTGTGAGAGTGATAACACCAAATTTAACGCACCTACTCCCCATTCACACCTGAGATCTTGTAACACTAACTTGTCACGTGACACTGAGGAGTGAAAATGGCTAATTGGGCACTGTGGACATTTTCATTTAGGGGTGTACTCACTTTTGTTGCCAGCAGTTTAGACATTAATGGCTGTGTGTTGAGTTATTTTGAGGGGACAGCAAATTTACACTATTATACAAGCTGTACACTGACTACTTTACATTGTATCAAAGTGTCATATCTTCAGTGTTGTCCCATGAAAAGATATAATAAAATATTTACAAAAATGTGAGGGGTGTACTCACTTCTGTGAGATACTGTATATTTGGTATATCACCCAGCCTAGTCATGTTTGTGTTTTTCTGCTGTGAAAGTTCATTAAGCTCCTGCCCTTGGAAAAAACCAAGTTTAGATGGAGTGTTTTTGGGATGTCACTATAACAGGTGAACTAATCAGGACTAGACTTGTGTGTGCTGTGGTCTGGGAAGAGAGACTGTGTCAGCATCATTTGCGTCGGACTGGGGGTGGAGAATACTCTTTTCCCAGGGCCCACTGCAGGGAGGGGCCCTCAAAAAGCCTGGAATGAAAACATTTCTCTGTGTTGCATTCTTTTAACATCTTAAAATTCTGCGGCGCAACAGTGCACCCGTCAGCGTCCCCCTTCTGTTGGCCAGGATTTTTTGAAGAAAATTTTCAGTTTGGATATCAGACATTCCAAAGGCTCTAACTTCAAAGTGGTAAGATATAATGGCTTACTGTCAACTAGAAAAACGTAGAATGTCATGAATTGCCCTTCGGGGCAGAGAGATGAGACCCATGCACTGAACTGTGAGTTTAGGAGATTTATTGAAAAAACAACAAGCATAAGTCCACACAGTGCTCTAACGGAAAATACAAACAAACAGGTAAACTTACTAATGCAGCGCACCAGAATAGGGACAGGGCTCTGTTGGAGATGAAGAGAAACTTCCTCAAGACAGCGGCAATCAGAAATGAAAATAACTGCCCTTAAATAGGGTCAAAAACAATTTACATAAGTAGTGACAGGTGTGGGTCACATGAGCGGGCAGAAGGAACCAATGATGCATAATAGGACCGGCTGGGGGCAATGAAAGAAGACCGGCTGAAGCTGACAGGGGTGCCGCCTACATGAAGCACAAAACCCGGAAATGCCCTTGACAGCTGTCAACCCAACAGTAAAGAACTAATGAATAAAATATCAACAAATGCACACTGAAATATAAATGTAAATACAAAATAAGAGTGTAACAAAACTAAAACATAAACAGGAAAACAGCAAACAGTATAAGAATCACAGAAACTCAAAAAGCACAAAATACAACAAATTTGTACATATAAGGTAAAAGCCATGAGACCAAGCCTGGTGGAAACCTCCAGTGCTCGGCTCATGACATAGAATATGATCCAGAGTTTGAGATAGAAGTAAATATATGCACCTAATTTGCATAATGTGACTGCAGCCGTATCAAGTTACATAAATTTCGGTCAAAAATGGACTTTGGACATATTTACACAAAGGATGGTTTTGTTTTTTTGTCTCCGTTTTTTTTTTTTGTTGTCATCTTCAAAATATATGAACCAGAAAATCAGTAGAATGTACATAAACCAATAAAAACCGGTCAGACCTTTTAGATATTAATATTATGTATATAGTTGAGTGTACCAATATGGCGGTGCCCTGGGTGTAGTGGGAGGTGACGCCCCGTCTTTCCGGTGGTGGCGTCACGGGGAGTATAACAGGCCATAGTGGAAGAGGCTCTGTCTCTTTGCTTTGGACCACTGACCTGTACTTAGTGACTCCTGTTTAGTTCCTGTTCTTATAATAAAATACATAAACTGTTGCCTTGCCTCCTCATCCTTTTACGGACGTAACATTTGGCAATGAGGATTCAAAATATGGAGTGAGCTGCTACCGCTTCTCGGCTGTTTCTGGAAGCTCTGGGAGAGCCACCAGTGCCCTGGGCCAGGTGGTATGTGGCCTTTAAGAACTATATAATTGCTCTGGACCTCAGCGAGCTTGAAAAGCTGTATGCTAGGGCTATCCTGGTCCATAATTTGGGAATGGAGGGCCAGAGAATTCTGAGTACACTAGGAGGTGGTGACATGTTTGACGATGTGGTGCAGCTAATGGCGGGTTATTTTCACTCTCCAGAAACACCATTGTCAAGAGAATACAGTTTCGGCAGCGACGCCAGTGGCCAGGGGAGTCAGTGCAGCATTTTGTTGCTGACCTGCACCAGCTGGCTGGAGAGTGTTAATTCGGCGTTCTGGGGGAAGAAATGGTCTGCGACCAACTGGCGGAACATGTCCTCAATTCCTCTGTGAGGGCACGTCTCCTGACTTTTACCGGGGATAAGATAAGATAAGATAAGCCTTTATTAGTCCCACAACGGGGAAATTCCAGGATTGCAACAGCACAGGGATAGCAACACTCAGAGCAACAATCAGAAGGCAAAAAAAATCAAGCAAGAGCAGCTAATATACATATGTACATATTACTATAAAATATGTATATACACACACACACAACACCAGACACACAGTGCAGAGCATTGTAGCTGGATGGAATAAATATATGAATATATGAACACACAGTGCAGAGCATTGTAGCTAGTTGGAATAAAATGTAAATATATAAACACCCACAGTATGGGAGCATTGCAGCTTAGTGTGGAATAAATATGCAAGTATATAAACACACACAGTGCGGAGCAATGTAGCTAGATGGAATAATATGTAGATATATTAAAACACAGTGCGGAGCATTGTAGCTAGATGGAATAAATATATAGATATATAAATATAAACACACCCAGTGCAGAGCATTGTATGCTAGATGGAATAAGTATGTAAATATATAAACACACACAGTGCAGAGCATTGTTGCTAGGTGGGATGAAACAGCATAACCGTCTGTTTAGTTATCCCACATGGTATGATTATGTGCCCATACATATTCTCACCCTCCATAGCGACCGGTATGTTCCTAGTTGTATGCCGGAGAGGACCATTGTGTAAGTCTATTGCATCTTTTGCATTCAAAAACTATTAGTTTGTTACGTCTTTTTGCTATCTCTGCGAGCAGCCCTGCTTAGGTTGTACAGTCTGACAGCCGTTGGTAGGAAGGACCTACGAAACCTCTCGGTTGTGCACCTGGGATGATGTAGTCTGCTGCTAAATGAGCTCCTCAGTGCATCAGTATGTCCTGCATAGGGTGGAACTCGGACTCCAGCAGAGATGACAGTTTAGCCACCGTCCTTCTCTCTCCTATCTCCTCCATCGGATCAAGGCGTTGCCCCAGGACAGAGCTAGCTTTCTTAATCAGTTTGTTCAGTCTCTTCCTATCGGCTGCAGTAATGCCACTGCCCAGCAGACCACTCCAAAAGTGATGGCTGATTGCCACCACCGTGTCATAGAATGACTTCAGCAGCGCCCCTTGTACACCAAAAGACCTGAGTCTCCTCAGCAGGAACAGCCTGCGCTGTCCCTTCTTGTAGAGTGCGTCAGTATTGTGTGACCAGTCTAGTTTATTGTTCAGATGAATACCCAGGTACTTGTAGGATGTCACCATCTCGATGTCTGTTCCCTGTATATTTACTGGTGCTGTGAGGGGCTGCCCATGCCTGCGGCAGTCCACCACCAGCTCCTTAGTTTTCCTCGCGTTGATCTGGAGGCAGTTCCGATGGCACCAGTCCACAAAGTCCTGGATAAGCCCTCTGTACTCAGCTTCATCTCCGCTGGAGATGAGACCAACGATCGCAGAGTCATCAGAGAACTTCTGTAGATGGCAATGTGTTGTGTTGTGTGAGAAGTCCGCAGTATAAAGAGTGAACAAGAAGGGAGCCAGCACCGTTCCCTGGGGGGCCCCCGTGCTACTGATGATCGTGTCGGAAACACAGTCCCGGGGTTCTCACAAACTGAGGCCGGTTCGTGAGGTAGTCCAGGATCCATGATGACAGGTGCTGGTCCACCCCTGCGCGCAGCAGCTTGTCCTTTCAGGATCATCGGTTGGATGGTGTTGAAAGCACTGGAGAAGTCAAAGAACATGATCCTCACCATATTCCCGGGCTTCTCCAGGTGGGACAGAGAACGATGAAGGAGGAGATCACCGCATCCTCCACCCCAATGCCATGCTGGTAGGCGAACTGGAGTGGATCCATCGCTGGTTCCACCAGGGGGCGGAGATGAGCAAGGAGCAGTCTCTCCAGGGTCTTCATCAAGTGGGACGTCAAGGCCACCGGTCTGAAGCTGTTCAGGTCTTTGGGGTGGGAAGTTTTTGGTACAGGTACCACACAAGATGTTTTCCACAGCTGTGGTACCCTCCCCAGTTTCAGGCTCATGTTGAAGATATACGTCACAATCCCACACAGCTGGTTCTGCACAGGACTTGAGGAGCTTTGCGCTGATGCCGTTCCGGTCCCGACGCCTTCCTCGCCTTGATCTTCCTCAGCTCCGTCCTCACCTGGGTCTTGGTCAGGGTCAGGATGGGGGGCTGTGTGTTGGGAGTGGGGGGGGTGTCGGTGGAGTGGGGAGTGGGTAGCAGGACTTGATTTCTTAGAGGCAGCAGTGGTTGTTGTGCAGACAGGGGGGAGGGCGGTTGGTCAAATCTATTGAAAAACAGATTCAGGTTGTTCGCCCACTCCCTGCCCCCCGTGGCCTGGGGGAGGTATCTGGAGCCCCGAGATGGTTTTGAGGTTTCTCCAGACATAAACACAGTGCGGAGCATTGTAGCTGGATGGAATAAATATGTAAATATATAAACACACACCGTGCAGAGCATTGTTGCTAGATGGAGTAAATATATATATATATATATATATATATATATATATATATGGGCTGCACGGTGGCGCAGTGGTTAGCACTGCGGCAGCACAGTTTACCCTTGGCCCGGGGATCGTGGGATCGATCCCAGCCCCCGACCAACAGTGATCTGTGTGGAGTTTGCATGTTCTCCCCGTGTTTGCGTGGGTTTGCTCCGGGATTTCTCCGGTTTCCTCCCACATGCCAAAAACATGCAGGTTAGGTTAACTGGAGACTCTAAAGTGGCCCTAGGCGTGAGTGTGTGTGTGAATGGTTAAGGGATAGCGCCGTAGCGTGGCTGCTCATCCATCCAGGTGGTGGATACCCTCAATTTCCCCTCTGGGGATCAATAAAGTATACTAAATCTAAAAAAAAAATAAATAAATAAACACACCCAGTGCGGAGCATTGTAGCTAGATGGAATAAATATGTAAATATATAAACACACACCGTGCGGAGCATTGTAGCTAGATGGAATGAAACAGCACAACCGTCTACTTAGTTATCCTACATGGTATGATTATGTACCTATACATATTCTCACCCTCCATAGCGACCGGTATTTTCCTAGTTGTATACCGGAGGGGACCATTGTGTAAGTCTATTGCATCTTTTGCATTCAAAACTATTAGGTTGTCACGTCTTTTTGCTATCTCTGCGAGCAGCCCTGCTTAGGTTGTACAGTCTGACAGCGGTAGGTAGGAAGGACCTGCGAAACCTAGGATGATGTAGTCTACTGCTAAATGAGCTCCTCAGTGCATTCAGTATGTCCTGCATAGGGTGGAACTCGGACTCCAGCAGAGATGACAGTTTAGCCACCATCCTTCTCTCTCCCATCTCCTCTACTGGGTCAAGGCGCTGCCCCAGGACAGAGCTAGCTTTCTTGATCAGTTTGTTCAGTCTCTTCCTATTGGCTGCTGTAATGCCACTGCCCCAGCAGACCACTCCAAAAGTGATGGCTGATGCCACCACCGTGTCATAGAATGTCTTCAGCAGTGCCCCTTGTACACCAAAAGACCTGAGTCTCCTCAGTAGGAACTGCCTGCGCTGTCCCTTCTTGTAGAGTGCATCAGTATTGTGTGACCAGTCTAGTTTATTGTTCAAATGAACACCCAGGTACTTATAGGATGTCACCATCTCGATGTTTGGTCCCTGTATATTTACTGGTGCTGTGAGGGGTTGTCCTTGCCTGCGGCAGTCCACCACCAGCTCCTTAGTTTTCCTCGCGTTGATCTGGAGGCAGTTCCGATGGCACCAGTCCACGAAGTCCTGCATAAGCCCTCTGTACTCAGCTTCATCTCCACTGGAGATGAGGCCAACGATCGCAGAGTCATCAGAGAACTTCTGTAGATGGCAGTGTGTTGTGTTGTGTGAGAAGTCCGCAGTATAAAGGGTGAACAGGAAGGGAGCCAAAACCGTTCCCTGGGGGGCCCCCGTGCTACCGATGATCGTGTCGGACACACAGTCCCGGGTTCTCACAAACTGTGGCCGGTTTGTGAGGTAGTCCAGGATCCATGATGACAGGTGCTGATCCACCCCTGCGCACAGCAGCTTGTCCTTCAGGATCATCAGTTGGATGGTGTTAAAAGCACTGGAGAAGTCAAAGAACATGATCCTCACCGCATTCCTGGGCTTCCCCAGGTGGGACAGAAAACGGTGAAGGAGGAAGATCACCGCATCCTCCACCCCAATGCCATGCTGGTAGGCGAACTGGAGTGGATCCATCGCTGGTCCCACCAGGGGGCGGAGGTGAGCAAGGAGCAGTCTCTCCAGGGTCTTCATCATGTGGGACGTCAAGGCCACTGGTCTGTAGCTGTTCAGATCTTTGGGGTGGGAAGTCTTTGGTACAGGTACCACACAAGATGTTTTCCACAGCTGTGGTACCCTCCCCAGCTTCAGGCTCAGATTGAAGATGTACTCCACAATCCCACACAGCTGGTCTGCACAGGACTTGAGGAGCTTTGTGCTGATGCCGTCCGGTCCCGACGCCTTCCTCGCCTTGATCTTCCTCAGCTCCGTCCTCACCTGGGTCTTAGTGAGGGTCAGGTTGGGGGGCTGTGTGTTGGGAGTGGGGGGGGGGGTGTTGGTGGAGTGGGGAGTGGGCAGCAGGACTTGATGTCTTTAGAGGCAGCAGTGGTTGTTGTGCAGTCAGGGGGGGAGGCGGTTGGTCAAACATATTGAAAAACAGATTCAGATTGTTCGCCCACTCCCTGCCCCCCGTGGCCTGGGGGGAGGTATTCTGGAGCCCAGAGATGGTTTTAAGGTTTCTCCAGACCCCGGTGATGTCGCTCTGTTGCAGCTTGTCCTCCATCTTCTTCCTGAAGCTGTCCTTGCCTTCTCTGATCTTTCTCCTCAGCTCCCTCTGTACGGACTTCAGCATCTCCCTGTTCCTCGACCTGAAGATCCTCTTCTTCTCTCTCAGAAGTGTTTTTAGCTCAGGGTTGATCCAGGGTTTGTTGTTTGAGCAACACCATATGTCTTGGTGGGAATGGTGTTGTCCACACAGAAGCTGATGTAGCCTGTGATGGTGTGAGTGAGGCCACTGATGTCCTCATGTGGATCGCAGAGCTGCTCCCAGGCGGTGGTTTCAAACAGCCCTTTAGAGTGTCCATTGCCTCCTCAGACCATAACTTCACTGTGCGCATGGCCGGAGGTTGTCTGTGCACTAGGGTTTGTACACCGGCCGGAGATGAACCAAGTTGTGATCCGATCTCCCGAGTGGGGGGAGTTGTGATGAGGTGTACGCCTCCTTAGTTTTTGCATAGAATAAGTCCAGTGTTTTAATTGTCTCTAGTGTGCATGTGACATACTGGGTAAACATGGGAGAATGGGGAGACAGTGAAACATGTTGAAATTGCCTGAGATGAGGAGAAGAGCATCTGGGTGTTCTGTCTGCAGCCTGCCAGTTACTGAATGGATGACGTCACGCGCGTTGTCCCCAGCGGTTCACCGTCCGGATTTGCATAAACAACAATGCAGATCACGTGAGTATTCCCTCGGAGATATGTAGGGCCGCATGCTAACAGCTAGCAACGTCAATGTCTTTGCTGCAGTGTTTGTTTAACAGTGATATGTCCAGTCTGCACCAGTTGTTGTTAACATGACATTATCACTCCACCGCCCCTTCTTTGCCACTGTCTGATTTCGGTCTGCCCGTATCACGTGGAACCCTCCATTCAATGTTACCATCTGCTGCTAATTCCAGTTAGCCAAGTCTCTGTGAATAGAAAAAGGCTACACACCGGTTATGCTATCGTAGCGGGAGATAGCCGCTAGCTCATCTACCTTTCCCAGTAACGATCGTACATTCCCCATAACAACGATGGAAGGGGGGGTCTGTACCTTATATTCTTGCCTTCCGCCTAACTCCAGCACGGCACCACGGCGTTTTTGCCTCAGTTCTCCCAGTATGTCGAGTTTTTCCGTTAGCACCGGGTGGCGTTGAGTGCTAGCAGCTCTTCCCTGCTGTACCGTCTCTGCTATAAACAGTGGCTCCGTCCACCGGCTCGGGAGACATTTGGGGGCGATCTGTGTCCGTGATATAAATGGAGTGAAACGGTTGAAACGGGTGAAAGCGGTTTTGGGGACCGCCATAAGGTTAATGTACATATTGTTTGTGTTTACTGTTTGAAGTGCCTTAGGAATGTATATAATTACTTTGGGATTAATTTATTCTACACGGCCTCTTTTGTGTTTAAAAACTGCAATGGTTAAGATGGCGGAATAATCCACAGGGCCTGTATTGTGTGCATGGATAGCTATGTATATTTATGTTGTGTGTTTTCATGCTTAATGTGTGAGTCGGGTTGTACATTTTGGGAGGGCCCAATTTAGTGTGCTTGCTATTTTCTTTAGGGGGGGAAATGTTAGTATTAATATTATGTATATAGTTGAGTGTACCAATATGGCGGTGCCCTGGGTGTAGTGGGAGGTTGACGCCCCGTCTTTCGGTGGTGGCGTCACGGGACTATAACAAGGCCATAGCGGATGAGGCTCTGTCTTCTTTGCTTTGGACCATTGACCTGTACTAGTGACTCCTGTTTAGTTCCTGTTCTTATAATCAAATACATAAAATGTCGCCTCACCTCCTCATCCTTTTATGGACGTAACAGAACCTACCGCTTGTTGTCTTCATTTGTCAATTTTCTGATCCATGGTCCTTATTTCATCTTCTGCCAGTCATTTTCGCTTTCTTTTCCACATGCAGAAACTGTCACATATATGTTATAAATTATTCCACCTCAATTTCAGTTACATTACGCCGCCAAACCGGTGCTATTGTTCTCTATCGTCACGTGCAGCTCAGTCGATGGCAGACGAAAGTGTACATGTTCCAGACCATCTTCTCCTGTCACAAAAGGTAAATATTTCCCTTCAGAAGTTAAATAATCTCTTTGTAGAATCACAGTTGGCAAAATTTGGAGCAAACACTTCCTCTGTGTGGAAATATATGTCGGGATGGAGCCTTGTTTACATTCTCTTCTTCGTGTTACTGGAAATGATGTTTGCGACGGTTCAGTGGGTGAAGTTCCCCAGTCCTCCAGTGAAGAGCAGTAAGCTATACATGTCTGACATCTTGTGACGTGAAATGCTTGTTACAACTTGGTTTTCTGTGCTTTTGGGACACATCACGTGACAGGCGCCGAACTGCGCCAGGGACAGCAGGTGACGCTGATGTCTTATGAAAGTGGAACATCAAAGGGTTAATTTCTAATTAATTAATGTCATGTAAAATTCACCCTGGCTGAATGAAGTGTTTGAGAGACTGAATTTGCATTAACAGTATTGAATGGATGTTGTCTGAGGCCCCTGTCACCCCTTTAAAGAGGTGCATGCTAGTTTCGTCCACACACCTGCAGCCGCAGATTCAACTGCAGCACCAGTCACACTTGCGGTCTGTTCCTGCAGCACGTCTGCTTCCTCAGCCAGGTTAGTGCATCATCACCCTAAACATGCCTTTTATATTTATTTATTGCTTTGTGAAAGTGCAACGCAGTTGCGCAGTTGGTGATTTATTTTTTAACAAAGGGTTGTGGGTGATATTCATAAAGTTAGCATTTGATAGAGCTAAAGGTTTTAATGTAGTTTCAGTACAAATTTACAAGAATAAAGATGCAAAAATATGATAAAATATGATAATTTACAACTTAAAAACTCACATATTTACTGTAAGGTAAGTCCCAAATTTATGAGAAAAACATTTGATTTTTGTGAGAAAACCAGCGCTTCCAAATGGTGACCCCCCCCCCACACACACACACACACGCACACACATTCTGAAGAAAAACATGTAAAATTTACAGCAGTAAATTCACAAATTTACGAGAAAAAAACTGTTTTTTCTGAAACATTTTAATATAGCCTAGATATTTTTTTAACCTTTTTCTCTCGTAAATGTCCAACTTTCTCAGCAATTAGAAGAAGCAGCAGCCGTCTCTGTTGCCTTTCAGTCCATCATGTACAGTAGAAGGAAATGACGTTTCTTGCTGTCTACAATGTTAATCACCATGTAGAATCAGAGGGGTCGCTGCCAATGCAAGGCGCCACCACAACTTCTCCGTTCCCCCATTCTCTTACACTAAGCACCAAGCTAGAAGGCGGGAAGTTCCATTTTTATGTGGTCTATGACCCAGCGGGGACTTGAACCCCAACCTCCCAGTCGTGGGGTGGATGCTCTATCAACTAGGCCACGACTCCAGATAGTGAGGTTTTTGTTGTAAACATTTTCTTGGAAAGTTAAACTTTTTAAAAAAAAAAAAAAAAAAAAGATTTGCAAATTTTCCTGATAAACTTATTGCTCTTCTTCCTATAAATGAGCCATGTTTTATGAGAACAGACTAGACTAGAATAGAATAGGCATTATTGTCATTGTACAGTTGTATGGCACAGCGAAATTGTGGGTGTGTGTGGGTGTAAACATGTTCGTAACCTTTTCTATAAAGTTTTTCTATAAAATTTTGTAAGTTTTCATAGAAACTTGCTGATTGTTCTGGTGCACGTGCTCACTCTCACTCTCACTGATGAACTCAGTTGGTCAGTATGAACCATCCTGACAGCCTGGGATGGAGGATCAGGTTAACACAGGAGGATTTGGGATCATTTGCTGACAAGGTGAATAAACTTTTAAGCTCTTTCGCAAATATGTATTTATTTTAATGGAGGGTTTAAAATTTTTGTAATGAAAAACAAGCTTTTTCATATTTTTGCAGATTTTTTATATTTTGAACATATTTATTTTTCAAAGGAAGCTGCCCATTTTCTATCATTGACTTTTACATAATTAATGATGAAGACCATTGTCTGTGTTAGCTAATAATTTTGTAAAAATCTATGGTGTATTAAATATGTCCATTTAAAATAAAATATATAGCAAGGAAAATAATTATTGAACACGTTGTGGAAGATGTGAAAATGACGAGGCAGCGTTCTTTCTCAGAGTCAGCTTTATTCACATCTCCATCATTTCAACAGCAGAAAAAAGAGAGAGAATGAAACAGTAACTCTCGCCCTTAAATATCAGGGACTTCACACCTCATAGATCACATGTCCCACAGACCACCTTGCATAATAAAGACAGTCACAATGCATTTCCCTCCATGATATCACTTCCACTGTTTCCCGCGCATCCTTTAATCGACCCCCCACAGTCTCCAGCCTTGCATAACAAGGCTAAGCTTCCTGCCTTTGTTCTGACCTGAAATGCGAGTCACAGAACCAGTCCAACAGGTCCACTGAGTGTTCACCACACAAGCCCCCCCAGCATTTTAGAAAAACAGAACAACAAGAAAATAACCACATGCATGCCGTGATAGCATCAATACACATCAGTCCACATGCTGGATAGGCTTCAGCCTCCTGCCAAATCTGCTGTAGCTGGGGTTCACCGTCTCTGCGGCGCTGTCCTGCTGGGGATTTGCCGTCTGGGGGCGGAAACCCTTCGTCAGTTTCTGCGGGTGTTCTGGGACATTACTTTGGGAAACATTACTGTGTGAAATACCTCGCCGCGGGGCCTTTGCCAACAGCACTTCCTCCTCTGCCACCACAAAAGCGGGTTTAAGTCTGTCTATGCCAATTTTCTCTTTCCTACCCCCCAAATCTAGCAAAAACTGCTTGTCCCCTGTTTCTAGCACTCTGAAGGGTCCGTCATAAGGCGGTCGCAGCGGGGTTCGATGCGCATCGTGTCTAACAAAAACAAACTCTGCGTTCTTCAAAGATTTAGGCACAAAAACGCGCGAAAAACTGTGGTGCGCGGGGCCAGGCAGCATGCTTGATTCTATGTTACTCCGCAACAGCTGAGACGGAGAGGCGTTTGGTGCAGGGTTGTCTGGGAGAAACTCCCCAGGCAGCCGGAGTGGCTGCGCAAACACGAGCTCCGCTGGGGAGGCTTCTAGATCCTCTTTAGGTGCAGAACGCAACCCCAATAACACCCATGGTAACTTGTCAACCCAATTTGTATCCGTCAGTGACGCTCTGAGAGCTGCTTTCAATGACCTATGAAAACGTTCGCATAACCCGTTAGCCTGCGGATTGTACGCGGTTGTGCGGTGAATTGTGACACCCAGGCTGCAGGCCATTGTCAACCAAAGCTCGGAAACAAATTGAGGGCCTCTGTCGGACGTAATGTCCGACGGAACGCCGAAGCGCGACACCCAAGCTGTTAAAAACACGCGCGCCACCTCCTCGGCTGTGGTTGATGCCAGCGGGACCACTTCAGGCCAGCGCGTGGTGCGGTCCACCATTGTCAGAAGATGTGTGCACCCCTGTGACAGCGGGAGGGGTCCAACGAGGTCCACATGAACGTGATCGAACCTCTTGGCCGGAATGTGAAACAGTTCCAAAGGAGCTCTCGTGTGCCTGTGTGCTTTGGCTCGTTGGCACGCCGTGCAGGCTGCTGCCCACTCTTTGACCTGTTTGCGGAGGCTCGGCCAAACAAATTTCTCTCCCACCATTTTGACCGACGCGCGCACTCCAGGGTACGCCAAAGAATGAACCGAGTCAAAAACGCAGTGGCGCCACGCGGCCGGTACTACTGGACGCGGCCATCCAGTGGAGACATCGCAGATTGGGGGGGCATACCGTCTTGCAGCACCCTGCTCTCCAGCCTTAACCCTGTTGGTCCAGACTGGAGCGCGCGCACGTCCGCGTTATTAACCTGCTCTGCGGCCATTGCTGCATAATCTAACCCTACACTGACTGGGGCCGCCACAGCACGCGAGAGGCAATCTGCCACTACATTGAGTTTGCCCGCCACATGCTGAATATCAGTGGTAAACTCTGATATCGCGGCCAGCTGTCTCTGCTGCCGGCCTGACCACGGTTCCGAGACCTTGGCCATCGCGAATGTAGCGGTTTGTGATCAACGAGCGCGGTGAAAGCGCGTCCTTTCCAGCCAGAACTGTAAAGTGGCGGAGGCCAAATGGAGAGCGAGCAGCTCCCTGTCGAACGCTCTGTATTTACGTTCGCTATCGCGCAAGGTCCTGCTGAAAAATGCGAGGGGTTGCCAAACCCCGGCCTACATGTTGCTCACCACTGACCGCCCCTATGGCCACATCTGTCGCGTCAGTGGTGAGCGCTTTGCGGGCCGTTGGGGTCCCTGGGTGTGCCAACAACGCAGCTTTGCCAAGGCTGCTTTCACCTCCGAGAACGCTTGGTCCCGCTCCGGGGACCACTCGATCTATCCGCGGGTTTCTTTTTTGATGCGCAGCATACAGCGGCTGCATGAGCTGCGCCGCGCGGGGGGATAAAACGGTTATAAAAATTCACCATTCCCAAAAACTCCTGCAACACCCTGACTGTCTGCGGCCGGGGAAAATCTGCCACAACGCGCACTTCGTCAGGTAGCGGAACTGCTCCTTCGGGGGAGACGCGGTGCCCTAAAAAATCGATCTGCGCCACCCTGAACTGACACTTCGCTGGGTTGATTATTAACCCGTGATCTCCCAACCTTCGGAAAACTGTGGCCAGGTGTTTTTCGTGTTCGTCTTCGGACGTGCTGGCTACTAAAATATCGTCCAGGTAGACGAACACGAAAGGGAGATCGCGAAGCACCGCGTCCATCATGCGTTGGAACGTCTGAGCAGCCCATTTAAGTCTGAATGGCATGCGTTAAAAACTCGAATAAACCAAACGGCGTTATTACCGCTGTTTTGGGTATGTCCTCAGCGCGCACTGGGACTTGGTGGTAACCGCGGACCAAGTCTATTTTAGAAAAAATGCGCGCCCCTGCCAAATGAACCGAAAAATCTTGGATATGTGGGATTGGGTAGCGGTCGTGCGCTGTAGCGTTGTTTAACCTGCGAAAATCCCCGCAAGGGCGCCATGATCCGTCAGCTTTCGGGACCATGTGTAGGGGGGGAAGCCCACGGGCTGTTTGAACGTCGGATAATGCCCAACCTCTCCAGGTTGGCGAACTCCTCGCACGCTATGGCCAGCTTAACTGCATCCAAGCGCCGAGCTTTTGCAAAAACGGGCGGTCCGGTAGTGGTAATAAAATGCTCCACCCCGTGCTTAGCGACTGTTGCCGAAAATGTGGGGACCGTGAGTGCTGGGAACTGAGTGAGCAGTGTGTGGAACTTACCACCTGCTGTTGTGACGTTGGCTTGTGCTGTAGGCGGGGCCACTCGCGCTGCACAGGGGACAGAATCAAAAAGAAAATGCATTAACCAGGCACCTGTTAGCGAGATCAACCAACAACCCATGTGAGCACAAAAAATCAGCCCCCAGCATATTGAAATTTACTGTTGCTACAACAAAAGTCCACTCATATGCACGGCCGTGTAGAGACAGAAGCAGAGTCTTCTCACCAAAGGTCTTAATCTCCGAGCCGTTCGCCGCTGTCACCAGGGGACTTCCGGAACCCGCCAATCTGTCCGCGTAGGAAGGAGTGATGAAACTCAACTGGGAGCCTGTGTCGACGAGGGACTGCCTCCCGGAGCGTGCGTCCGACAAGTAGAGCAGCTTGTTCTCTTCCCCGAGGGCCGCGGCTGCTACCGACCCCCGGTCTTGGCGTTTCCAGAACGCCCGAACTGGCACGGCGATACACACTTGCGTGCCCTCTCTGTGAAGCTGTGATGGTAGAAACAAAAGACATCCAGTCCACGCTCCCTGGCCCTTGCCGCCGCCGTCGTCGGTGAGTCTGGCACCGCTGTCTCTGGTCTCCAGTTGTCTGCGGTCGTCGCGCCGAGTTCCGCTGCAGCGGCCGTGGCTGTGCGCCGCTTGGTGGTGTTGACAATCCACTGCGCCTCTCGGCCCAGCGTGCGGTAGTCCCGTAGGGCCAACAGTGGCGAACTGGCCAGAGCCGCTCTCGCTGCTGACGGTAGAGTCCTGAGGAAGAGGTGGGTGAAAATGAAGTGATCATCGTCAGAGTCTTTCAACCTCAACAACTTCTCCATCAGGCTCACGGGCATGTCGTTTTCCCCCTCCGTCAGCGCCAGGAGCCTCTCTGCTCGCTCCTCCGCCGAGGGGGTGAATTGCTGGATGAGTGCAGCCTTCAGCGCGTCGTATTTGTCACTCTCCGGCGGCTGGTCGATCAGGCTCTCCACATGCTGGGCCGTGTTGTTGTCCAGCTTTGCAACTACGTGGTAGAATTTTGTGACATCTACCGATATCCCCCGGAGGTTGAACTGCGCCTCAACTGCATTGAACCAGGAGCACGGATTGTTCTGCCAGAAGTCCGGTAGCTGGACTGTAGCGGCGTTCGCTTGGCTGGGGGCTCCTGACGCGGCTGGCCCGGGGGAATTTCTTTCTTCCATGATACGTCTCAGGGTCACCAGTGTGGAAGATGTGAAAATGACGAGGCAGCGTTCTTTCTCAGAGTCAGCTTTATTCACATCTCCATCATTTCAACAGCAGAAAAAAGAGAGAGAATGACACAGTAACTCTCGCCCTTAAATATCAGGGACTTAGATAGATTTGTTTATTTGACAGGGACAGTGCAATAAACATAGACAATTAATCAATGACAATCAATCTGATGTGTTGCACAGAGTGTATAGCTATTAGCTAATTTGCAACTCTTGTCCCTGGATGGGCTTTAGAAAGGAGAAACAAGTTAAGAAAAAAAAAAAAAAAAAGGAATACACAATAACCACATACATCAATGCAAAAAACATAAATACATTATAAATACATAATTATAAATATTATAAATATTATAAATACACAAATATAACAACCTGACACACATTTGCCTATTTTAGGCCTCCCTCCCTTCGTCACACACAAACAAACACATTCATTCCTTCCCTTCATTCACTCTCACCCTGCAGACAATCATTTCATACATGGGTACATTCTTGTTTATTTTTCAGCCAGTTTTTAACCTTTTTAGTGAATGTTTTAAAGTCCGTTATTATTTTAACTTCATTTCACTTCACACCTCATAGATCACATGTCCCACAGACCACCTTGCATAATAAAGACAGTCACAATGCATTTCACCACCTGGCATAATAAAGATAGTCACAATGCATTTCCCTCCATGATATCACTTTCACTGTCTCCCACGCATCCTTTAATCGACCCCCCCACAGTCTCCAGCCTTGCATAACAAGGCTAAGCTTCCTGCCTTTGTTCTGACCTGAAATGCGAGTCACAGAACCGGTCCAACAGGTCCATTGAGTGTTCACCACAACGTCAACATTTTTCTCATTAAACATATTTCTGATGATTGACCTGAGATTTTCACCAGATATCAGTAACAACCCAAGTAATGCATACATACAAAGAAATCAAGGCAACTGTGTTCACAAAACAAGTTATATTGAATAAAGTGGAATGACACAGGAAATAAGTATTGAGCACACTTGGTGAAATTCATTTAGATAGATAGATACTTTATTTCAAACAAAAAAGTCAAACAAAAACAAAACAAATGACAAGTGCAATAAAGTAACAGTATACATTTAATATTTAGTAGAAAATATTAAATGAATTCAACTGGGCAGTTTGGTGGTGCAGTGGCTAGCACTGTGGCAGCACAGTAAGAAAGTCATAGGATCGATTCCACCCCTGACCATCATGACCCTTCTGTGTGGAGTTTGCATGTTCTCCCCATGTCTGCGTGGGTTTACCCTGGTTAGTCCAGTTTCCTCTCACAGGCCAAAAACATGCAGGTTAGGTTAATTGGAGACTCTAAAGTGGCCCTAGGTGTGAATGTGTGTGTGAATGGTGAAGGGATTGGCGCCGCACCGTGGCTGCTTCATCCATCCAGGTGGATGCCCTGAATTTCTCCATAGTATAAATAAAGTATACAAAATACAAAAAAAAAAAAATACAAAAAAGCCTTTGTTGGTAATAACAGCTTCTAGACGCCTCCTGTATGGAGAAACTTGGAGCAGGCTTTGCTCAGGATTGATTTTAGCCCATTCTTCTACACAAATTGTCCTCAGATCTTGAAGGTTCTGTGGGTATCTTCCATGAAGTCTGATCTTCAGTTCGTTCCATAGATTTTCTATTGGATTCAGGTCAGGTGACTGACAGGACCATTCTAGCAGCTTTATTTTCCTTCTTTGTAGCCAGCTGAGTTTCCTTGGCTCTTTGTTTGGGATCACTGTCTTGCTGAAATGTCCACCCTCGTTACATCTTCAGCCTCTTGGCAGATGGCAGCAGCATCTCATCAAGGATGTCTCTGTACATTTGTCCATTCATCAGTCTCTCCAGGATTTTGCGATGTTGCGATCACATCAGTTCACGCAAAATCAGACAATCAGCGCAACTATTGCGCAACCTTGCAACTTTGTCCAATCACCAAAACTTTCCTGCAATTTTTACCAATCCTCGTGAACTTCCACCAATTTCACCAATCAAATTTGTCTCTGACTGGCGCTGAAACGCTCAGTCTAACTAACCAAATGCATCGCTGCACCACGTTCACTACCGTGTTTACGGTGAGTATTAACGGAATACTTCTTCAGCAAAAAACAGTGTGTGATTTAAAAAAAACACTCACCCGCGAGGTTTCCAACACCGTCAACTTCCTCCGTCTCTCCAAGCCTGCTGGTGGACATCTCACCACGTCTCCGTCCTGACCACATGTACAAAGTGCTGGGTTTGTGTTGAAAAATGTCTGCCTGCTCCAAAAGCACCCTGTCATGGGAGAGCACATAACGAGAGATGCCATAAATCCACAAACGAACAGATTTAACTATTTGACTGCCTATGGTGCTCTGTCACGCTGTCAGCCCCAAGTGGTCAAGGTTTTTTCAAGAAAATATTCAGATGTCAGAGATTTCCAAAGTTATAACTTGAAAGTGGTAAGAGATAATGGCTTACTGTCAATTAGAAAGATGTAGAATATGATCCAAAGTTTGAGACTGGAGAAAATTTATGCATCTAATTTGCATAATGCCACGGCAGCTATATCGAATTACATAACTTTCAGTCAAAAGTGGACTTTGGACATATTTACACAAAGAATGGTTTTGTTTTTTGTCACCATTTGCTGTTTTGGGCATTTTTATTTTTTTTTATTTTGTATACTTTATTGATCCCCAGAGGGGAAATTGAGGGCATCCACCTGGATGGATGAAACAGCCACGGTATGGCACTATCCCTTTATCAGTCACACACACATTCACACCTAGGGCCACTTTAGAGTCTCCAATTAACCTAACCTGCATGTTTTTGGCCTGTGGGGGGAAACCGGAGAACTCCTGGTGTAAACCCACGCAGGTACGGGGAGAACATGCAAACTCCACACAGATCACTGTTGGTCAGGGTCTGGGATCGAACCAGGGATCCCATGGCCAAGGGTGAGTTGCTGTACTGCCGCACCACTGTTATCTTATCTTTAAAGTATATGAACCAGAAAATCAGTTACAATGTAAACAAACAACGAAATTCTTCACTTACCGCTGGCCAGGTGGTGCGCTTCATCCATTTTCGTCCATCCTGGTCGTTATTTTGTCTTTTCGGTCATTTTCACTTTCTCTCCCACATCCAGAAACTGTTATGATTATTCCACCTCAATTTCTCTTTTATTCCGCCGCAGTTTATCTTATATGACAACACAGAACCAGCGCAATTGTTCTGTCCAGTCACATGGCGCTGAGGGTCGATGGCAGGTGCAAATCAACCAGCTTCGCCCACCCTCTGTTATAACAAAATGTAGATATTTACCTTCATAAGCTAAATAATCTCTTTTTAGAATCATAGTTGGCAAATTTGGGAGCAAATGCCTCCACTGTCTTGTGATCGATCAACATTTGTTTACAAACTCTTCTTCTCTGGTGTCCAGAAGTGGGGGTGGGTTATATGGGCGCCATTAGTCCTCCAAGGCAAGAGCAGTAAGTTATATGTGTCTGCCACCTTGTGAGGTAGAATACTTAGTACAACTGGGGATTTATTATGGTTTAAGGCCACGTCACATGACAGTCACAGAACTGTGACACAGGCACTCCACAGCGCTACCTGTGCATGAACCAAGGCAGTCAAAAGGTTAACACTACAGCCAGTGTTTGATCATTTCATACATCTTTATAGGTAAAATCATTACTGCATCTGCCCAATGAGCTTTAAGCCTGTGAATCTTTGATCTGGACACGGACAAATACCGCTCCCCCTTCCCCCCACCGTAAATGAAAGATGTGTGTCTGATGAGACAGGTGTGTGCGTCTAAATGCATTCACTTATATAGTGCTTTTTCTCATCTCTGGATGACCAAAGTGCTCTACAGATCCTGCTATCCACCCATTCACGCACTGATGGCGGCAGAGCTGCCATACACACACAGGCGCTAGCCTGGCCACCAGGAGCAACTGGGGGTTCAGTGTCTTGCTCAAGGACACTTCAACATGCAGACTGCAGACAGAGCGGGAATCGAACCCATGACCATCCAATCAGTAGTCGGTCACACTACACCTGCGCCACAGCCAACCACATTGTGTGTGTGTCAAGATGTGCAGCAGACAGACAGGTAGGAGTTAGGCACGGAAAGAGAGAATATTGTCTGTAATTTTTTTTTTTTTTTTCAGAAAAACACAGACTCCTATAGACAGTACAGAGCAACAGAATAAAGTATTTCTTTTTTCCTCTCTGCTCGGTACCGAGTGGTTGGGGACCATAGGTGCTGCCAATAATTTCCACATCTCTACTCTTTAACGTGTATTCAATGCAATTTAGCTGTTGTAATGGATATTGTGTTAAAGTCTGTATTTGCTGTTGCACAAGAGTTTTTTCTGTATAGCAGTAGTTTCTGCTTAATTTACAAATCACTGTTTAATAGGAATTTTTGACAATTCTGTGCTTTTCTTGGATTGTTATATAGAATATCACTGTAGTGAAGTGGGAAAAAAAACCATCTGCTTTAAAATCTGTAATTCTTCTCACAACTTTTAGTGCAAAAAATCCTCTCAAAACATAGTAACTTTTATTGCAACTTTTTAAAAAATGCTCCCACAAATTCAGGCTTTTTGGGCCGCAACAATCATAAAAACATCCCACGAAATCCTGGAGGGACTGATTCATCATTCCTTTAATTACATGAAGTCTGCCTGTATCATGTGCTGAAAAGCATCCCACAACTTGATGCTCCCACTTCCAAACTTCAATGTTGGTATGGTGTTTTTGGGCTGATATGCAGTGCCATTTTTCCTCCAAATATGCTGTGTGTTGTGGCATCCAAAATGTTCAATTTTGGTTTCATCTGACCAGACTATATTCTCCCAGTATTTTACGAGATTCCCCAAATGTTGTGCAGCAAACTTTAAATGAGCTTCAGCATGCTTTTTCTTCAGCAATGGAGTTTTGCGAGGTGAGTGTGTCATGAGCCAAGCCGGCTTGGTTTTCGCCGGCTCGGCCCTGATCTCTCGGTGGGTTTTACCTCCATTGTTTATGTGCATTTTGTGTATTCATTCCATCATCTTAGCCACTGCCCGACCGGCAGCTGATCTTTTTCCCACACTGCTGACAGTCTGTCTGTCCTACCACGCCCCCTCGCTCTCCATAGTTCCACCAGCTGTCCCTGCCCCGGTAATTATCTTTCCCACGCCTCAGGTGTTCCCAATTTGTGTGGCCAGCGGCGTTTGGATTTAAGCAGCTTGTCGCTAGACAAACGCCACTGGGTCATTGTACGAGTCACACCGTCGTGCTTCATTGTGTGACCATCCGTCTTGAAGGACTTTGCCCACCGCTCAACTGGAGGACCTGATTGCTAGGCTGTGAGTAATTGTAGCATTTGTCTGTGCGGTTGTGCCGCTACGCTGGTAGCGTTTCCTTGTGCGGCACAACTGCTAAGCTTTTTCCCTGTGCAGCCTAGCATCACTAGTGAACTCTTTGTTAGCCCGAGCAGCCGAGCCATTTGTATGGTTTGCCCTGAACTTGAGTCTAATAAATGGGTGTGTGGTAACCCTTGCACTTAAATCCTCATTCTTCCTTCTCTCCACCGTGCGCAATGGAAGGGTGCACGGGGGGGTTTATGACAGAGTGGGCATAGATCCCATGTCAGTTGAGTTAACTCCAGGTCTTTCTGGAGCTCTCCACCAGTGGTCTTTGGCTCTTGGATAACTCTTCTGATAATTCTTTTGACTCCTCTGTCAGAAATCTTGTGAGGACCTCCTGATCGTGGCCAGTTCATGGTAAAATGATGTTCTTTCTACTCCTGAATGATGGCTCCAGCAGTGCTCACTGGAACATTCAGCAGTTTAGAAATGCGCCTGTAACCAATGCCATCATTATGTTTTGCAACAATAAGGTTGCGAAGGTCTTGACAAAGCTCTTTGCTTCTAACCATGATGAGTTCTTTATGGTGTGACAATCTGATATTCACAGACCTTTTTAAAGGCTATCATTAAGGACTTAACCAGCTGAAATTAATTTGCACTAATGGGGAATTGGATAGCTTCCTAGATTCTCATGGATTTCAGCTGGTTTTTTTTGCTTTCTATGCCCTTTTGCACATCTTTTCCTTCGTGTTCAATACTTATTCCCTGTGTCATTCCACTTTATTAAATATAACTTGTTATGTGAACACAGTTGCCTTGATTTCTTTGTATGTATGGATTACTTGGGCTGTTACTGATACCTGGTGAAAATCTCAGGTCAACGGCTCCATCAGAAATATGTTTAATGTGAAAAATGTTGGCGTCTTCAATACTTATTTTCCCTGCTATATAACAAACAAGTACAGTAAAATTTGCACTACTGTATATAAATTTAGTTTTTACATTATTAATAAGTGCTTTTTTTTGGTTGACCACCTGCCCCCCAACATGTCTGTACACATCAAGGTACAGTATATTTATCTCAGTTGGAAACTAGGTTTATTAAAGATGCTCTACTAGCCAAAAATTGGAAGTATCCACCTTATTCCTAGGCCCCATGATGCCTTGCGTGAATTATGTGTGCAACTTCCAGTACTAGTTTGGAACATGGGGTTGTCTCAGAAACAGGACCCTTTTTCTTGTTAAAAAATCAATGACTTCAGCATCAAAAATGTGGGAACATGGCGTTTTGCACCTCAGAAACAGTAATATAATCATACCACTTCCTACGACTATGGAGGGATGAGAAGATAACCTTAAAAAGTAGCCTGGCAGACA
Source organism: Pholidichthys leucotaenia (assembly GCA_020510985.1). Taxonomy (NCBI): domain Eukaryota; kingdom Metazoa; phylum Chordata; class Actinopteri; order Cichliformes; family Pholidichthyidae; genus Pholidichthys; species Pholidichthys leucotaenia. The sequence goes on from CM035837.1 coordinate 218,143,466, forward strand.
GTAGCTCCATTAGATAGCTCTGCTGCTAAAATGCTAGTGCTGTAAACAAATAAAAGCTCTGAGATACAGACGTGGACAAAATTGTTGGTACCCCTCTGTTAATGAAAGAAACTTGGCCAGCCTTCACAGATGGGGCAGTAGCCCTAGCCCACTGTGCGCATGTGGAGAGGAGCAAACAATGGAACACATCATAGAGGCTTGCCCGCTCCAAAGACTGGAAGGAGGATTACACACCCTCCATACAGCAAACCAGGAGGCAACTGCTTGGCTTAAGGACTTTGCATTTTGCATTCGCTAAATAAATAAATAAAATGAAAGAAAAACTCACAGTGGTCACAGAAATAACTTGAATCTGACAAAGTGGTAATAAATAAAAATTCTCTGAAAATTAACCAATGAAAATCAGACAATGTTTTTGAATTGTGGTTCAACAGAATTATTTTAAAAAACAAACTCATGAAACAGTCCTGGACAAAAATGATGGTACCCTTAATATTTTGTTGCACAACCTTTTGAGGCAATCACTGCAATCAAACGATTTCTGTAACTGTCAATGAGACTTCTGCACCTCTCAGCAGGTATTTTGGCCCACTCCTCATGAGCAAACTGCTCCAGTTGTCTCAGGTTTGAAGGGTGCCTTCTCCAGACGGCATGTTTGAGCTCCTTCCACAGATGTTCAATAGGATTTAGATCAGGGCTCATAGAAGGCCACTTTAGAATAGTCCAGTGTTTGGCTCTTAGCCATTCTTGGGTGTTTTTAGCTGTGTGTTTTGGGTCATTATCCTGTTGCAAGACCCATGACCTGCGACTGAGACCAAGCTGTCTGACACTGGGCAGCACATTTCTCTCTAGAATACCTTGATAGTCTTGAGGTTTCATTGTACCCTGCACAGATTCAAGACACCCTGTGCCAGATGCAGCAAAGTAGCCCCAGAACATAACAGAACCTCCTCCATGTTTCACAGTAGGGACAGTGTTCTTTTCTTGGTATGCTTCAATTTTGCATCTGTGAACATAGAGCTGATGTGCCTTGCCAAAAAGTTGCAGTTTTGTTTCGTCTGTCCATACGACATTCTCCCAGAAGCTTTGTGGCTTGTCAACATGCAGTTTGGCAAATTCCAGTCTGGCCTTTTTATGATTTGTTTTCAACAGTGGTGTCCTCCTTGGTTGTCTCCCATGAAGTCCACTTTGGCTCAAACAACGACGGATGGTGCGATCTGACACTGATGTACCTTGATCAGTGTCGCCGATCTTGGCATAGTCAGTAGTCGGCCATACTACACCTGCACCACAGCCGTCCCAAATGTCAGCTCTTAACCAATTAAATTAAGCAGGTGGGACAGATGTACACCTCAACAAATAAAAAGGTGATATGCCAAAACAAACCCTCCAATAAACGTTGGGCATGACAGAATTTTGAAAAAAAAAGTGTTTCTTTCAGGGACCCCAGGTTCCTGCCCTGGTAAACCCTGGTGATAAGCCAGGGCAGGCTCTAACCATCTCCAGCCTTTTACAACATCTGAATCCACATTAATATTTGCACATATGACACACACTGACACAACTTTTTAATTAAAACTCTTTTTCCAGACACTGTTCTGGGATCAAATTCTTGTTTCTGCTATAAAGAAAATGGAATCATGTGTTCAGACGATGGAAACTATAAAGCTGAAATATGTGGAAATGTCAGAGTGATTTTCAGAAACCAGGCTTTTCCCTTCCAGCTGAAGTGTTTTTCGAAGCACTAGGACTGTGCTGCTTTCATAATGAAACATGGCATTCTCACAAAATCTGAAGTATGGCTGTACAGAAACTTTCACGCGAGATTCTTTCTACATCCCAGATCACCGCCCAGGAACAAGGTTTGGCTTCTAAACCCAAATTCATGACAGCCCCCCCCCCCAGGGGTGGTTACCAGACACCCCAGTACCATCAGCCAAAAAGAAAAGAACCCACACCCCTCAAGGGAACTCCTCCCCCCGGCAATAAACACTAACCCAGGGTGGGAGGTGGGGGAAAACCAGTTAGGAGGGAAGCAACCAATGAAAACACAATTAGTACAAAAACAGAATAATGAGAAAAACCCTCCTAGCGACCCCCAACCTGCAACGCTAACCCCCCTCTCCAGAAGTCCAAAGTTCAGGGGGTCGACCAGAGTCCCAGGCCCCCAGCATGGTGAGGGGTGGCAGATCGGGTGGCCTGCCCAAGTCCAGCAGGCAGCCTGCAGGATAGTGTCCGGTGGCCTGCCTGGACCGATGGACCACCCGACCCATAAGCCAAGTCCTTTGGGTGGCTGCCTAGCGTGGTGGAGCCACCAGGATTTGAGAGGAAGGCGGCGAGGCAGCATCCCTACTTGGGAACATTGGTGGTCAAACCAAGGAACAGGAGCCCCCCTACCATTCGAGGCTTGGGGCAGGGGAACCGAAACACCTGCGATGGTCCCGATCTGGGACGTGGCTGCACCGGCAATGGACTCCAGCTGAGGCCTGCTGCACCAGCGGTGGACCCCGGCTGAGGCCCTGCTGCACCGGTGGCAGACCCCAGCTGAGACCCTGCTGCACCCGCGGTGGGCTCCAGTTGGAGCACCATTGCACCTGCGGCAACCCCCATCAGGGGCCTCATTGCTCCCGCGGTGGCCTCCCCAGTGAGGAAGGTGATGCTCCCCACGTCCTCCGGCGTTGAACCCCGATCCTCAATTGCCTTCAGCAGTTCTCTGGTGACCCCGGCTGGAGGCTCCGAGCCCAAAGGGAGAAAAAAAGAAACTGGGTCAGGGTCACCAGCAGCGGCAGATCCCAGTGTGGCAGTCCCGAGGGCTACTGTGAGCTGCCCCGGGTCCGCCTGACCATGAGTCGGGGAGTGTGACATTAATACTGAAATTCCTGATATAATGGAGCACACTTGCCTGAACCCAGGCTCCACCGCTGTCCAGGACTCTGGCAATTTAGGGTGCACAGGTTCCTCCAGTCTGTCAGGTGCTTCATCCCCGTTGGCTTCCTCCGAGAAAACTGGACCCGCCTTGTCATCTGTGGGCGGTCCAGGTGGTGGCAGCTCCTCTCTGGCAACCCTAGCATGGAGCTCAAAGTGGATAAGAGAGGAAGAGCAGATAGGGTCGCTGGCAGCGGCAGAGCCCGGCGAGGGTGGTCCAGATGCGGCTGGGAGCTGCACCTAACCCCCCTCCCCCAAAGCCAGGCAAAATCCTTCCACCATCAACAAATGAACTACAGGAGAGATTACTTGCCTGTGCTTAAGCTCTACCGCCATCCAGGACTCCGGCGACGATGTCCCGGGGCCCATCGGCTGGAGGTCCGGTCGGGGGGATGATTCCACTGCAGCGGCGCCCACAGCGGGCGTGATGATGATAACAGAAGTGGAACTCTCGTGCACCGTTCTCCATGCCTCCGATCCTTCTGGCGTGGCGGCCGTGGACGACTTCTCTGCTGGCCCATGGGCTGGACCCTCCTGGCCCTCCAGCTCCTCCTCCCCCGAGTGACCTGGATCCGGGACCGATGGGCTCGTAGGGGCACATAGAAAGTTGTTGGTGAGACCAGGCACAAGAGTACTATATGCCGCTGGGGCGGAGCACTCACGAGACTGAACACCCCGGGTCTCCTTGCCAGGAGGCATTCAAAATTGATCGACTGTGAAAATTGAATGAAAAGAGACATGCCTGTTCTCCTGGCACTGGAGGTCCCCAGCGGCCTCCGAGGCACCCTCTCTACTCTCCTGGTGGTCCTCATTGGGTTGAGGCTCCTCTTCTCTCGGGGAAAGTTCTTTAAGTCTTTCAGCCATCTCCGGGAGGAGCCACGGCTTCACCTCCAAGATGAGGTCCATCTCAGCCAGGAGAGCCCACCTACGTTCCTCCATTTCCTCCTGTGGTGGGGTGGAGCATAGCTTGGAGTGGGAAGGCGAAGCTTCAGCATTCGGGACTGAACGCTTCTTGCTGCATGCCTTCCTCCCTCTCCTCTTGGGTGATGTGGGGATGAGGTAATCCGGGACACAGAGCACCATGCCGGGCAGCGGGTCATCCATGCAGAGAGACTCCGTCTTCTCCAGAGAGGGAGGCGGAGTGGCCGCGGACAGTTCAAGCGCTGGGGGATCCTTATCCAGCTCAGCCTCCATCCGGCAGTCGGAATGGGCCAGTCTCTGCTCCTCCTTCACCCGGCATTCCTCCTTCACCCGGTGATCCAGCAGAGCGAACAGGGCCAACCACTCCTCCTCGAAACATGTTAAGAAGGTAAAGACATCTCCTTTCTATTCTTGCCTTTAATAAGAACAAAAGATAAATAATTAAAAGAAGACAAAATGAACCTACTTGAGCTGAGCCACTCCTCCTCTGTCGAGTCCGTGGATTGGGTAGACATGGGGGTGGAGAAGTGCGTCCTCGTGTCTCTCTCTCTCACGGCGTTCCACCTCCGTCTTCCTCCGACCGGAGAGCTTCTTCTGGCAAGAGGCCGGCTCCGATCGCGGAGAGGCATCCTCCGACTCCACGTCAGGGACGGGAAGGATGACAGCGAGAATGGCATCTACCCTATGGATTACCCGGAGGTGAGGATAGCACTTCTCGAAGCCCTCTGCGACAAGTCGTGCCTACTCCCGGTCCTCGGGAAACTGAGGCCAATGAAAGGCGAAGCCCACATCCTCCAGCAAATCCTGGGCTTCCAGCTCCTCATCCGTCCAGATCATAGTGCCAACGTACGAAGAGGAAAGGGAGAAGGGAGAAAAAAACACAACTCTACTCCACTGGGTTTTTTTTATGTCGGGGCATTCTGTCACAAACCCCCGTGCGCCATGACACAGCGCACGAGGAAGTGAATGAAAAACCCAATCGCGGGAGTAGAGAGTGCCATATTTATTAAAGTTCACCACAAAATACAGTTCAGTTCAACCACACAAAAATACAGAAAGATGTAATGATTGGATTAGGCCACCAGACATACAGGGTGCCTCCCGGATGCTCTACAGCCTGGTCAATAGCGAGCCTAGTGCTGCAGGGCTGCGATAAGCACAAAATAGGAAAGGCGATCAGCCTAGTGCTGCAGGGCTGCTTAGCACGGGAGAATAGGCAGAAAAGACACTTACAGGGCTGGAGCAAATCCGAGGCACACCGTGCAGTCTGGAGGATGAGGATGGGAAGCAGGGCCAGCTGAAACACCAAGGGAATAATCTGGCTGAAGTGATGGGCTGGAGAATAACGAAGGTAGTGATTCACAAATGGGGAGAACTGGCTGCCGCCTATGGAGGCGAATGCCCCTACAATCTCTCTCCTCCGAAGCGGTAAACAAATACTCCTGAAGCTAACGAGGAAAGAGATTGCCGGTGTGAGAATGTGTTGGCAGGACTGATTGGCACCAGGTGTGTGAGCGAGCGTGTGCATGAGTGAATGGAGCATGTGCATGAGAGTGAATGGAGCGTGTGCATGTGTGTGCGTGCGCGTGGGTGTGTGTATATGTGTGAACACCCGTGACAGTGCAGCTGATGGCACTAGACAGGAGGAGGGGGCGTCCCGAGCTGTCAGGAGGAAACAAAAGCGAAGCATAACAATAAGTCTGAACTGGGTTTGGCTTCCAAACCCAGATTCATGACACAGATGTCCGTACCTGTAGCCTACTTCTTTGAAGATACACATTAATAGAACATCCTGGCCAATCAGATTCGAGCCGTATCTGTAACAAGAATTCTATGGTACGGTTCTGTCGACATACGTAACCACTGCCTTAGTAATTTAGGACCTTGAAGGTGAATCAGTGACTTGGCTCCATGGCCACAATAATCCGATAACTAGGAATAATCAGATAATGGTAGATTTGACATGTTTACATGCGGTGAATAAATGGATTATCGGACAATAAGCTATGTGTGTTAATGTCATTTCACTTTATGTAACACAATAATTGTCTTTTATCTGATGTTTTTACATGACTACTTTAATAATTAGATAACTCCAGGAATCTGATTATAAACGGTTTATTACTGTGTATGTAAACATGACCATTTTGCATATCATACTCCCATAAATAAGTGGGATGGCCCCAAACATTGCTCTAGCCCACGGGCCCACAACCTCCTTGATCCGGCCCTGGTTAGAGCTCTGTCTGAGACCTTCATAGTTCCTCTGAGAAAGTACCACAGAAACAGGTTCAGATCTTCATGTGACCCCATTAAACCTGGTTGTCCTTTACATTTTGGAGAAAATCAACATCAAGAACAGATCCAGAATTTTTCTTTTTTGGATTTGGTGCCTAAATCTTGGGGGGAAGTTTGCACTCTCTGAGCACTTTTTTTGTTGAAAACTGTGCTTGTTTTTTTTATTTGTTCTTTGATCTTTGTCCTCTCAGCACCCAGTCAGCCACCAGTAAATGTGATGTACAACGCGTCCAACTCCAAAATCATCCTGAACTGGGAGCAGGTCAAAGCGCTGGAGAATGAATCAGAGGTCACTGGTTACAAAGTAAGACCCTTCCATGTGGTTTTAGAGGAAAATAGTTTTTCTCTCCAGACTCTCTGACTTCGCCCCGTCCACAGGTGCTGTACAAGAAGAACCCACACAGCCGCCCCCATGTCATGGAAACCAACACCACCTCCGTGGAGCTTGCTCTCCCCACCGACGAGGATTATATCATCCAGATAAAGCCGTTCGGAGAGGGTGGGGAGGGCAGCAGCAGCAGGCAGATCACCATCCGCAGGAAATCAGGTCAGCAGACAGCTTGTTAGCATCTCCCTGCTGGTCTGAGCAGAGTCTGCTGCTGCCTGACAACAGAGTAGTGGAGCAGCAGGAAACTGATGCCCTGCCTCTGATGTGTGTAGGGCCATCCTGAATAACATTTTTGGAGCGCCAGAGGTCAATGTGTAATTATGAAGGGAAGGAGGGGGTGGTGGTTAAATGCAGTGTAGACTGACTAAAAGAAAGATGAAGAGAAAAGAAATACAGTCTCACTCTGTCTGACTGTTGCATTGTCACCAGTGTTTATCCGTCAGTCGAAGACCGAAGAGTCCTTTGGACTTTGACTGGTGGGGGATTATGTTCTGTCTGTCCAACAGTATGTCTGTCTTCCTGTCCATCAGTCTGTCCATCCGTCTGTCTTTCTGTCCATCAGTCTGTCTGTCTGCCTGGCTGTCTTCCTGCCTATCAGTCTGCCTGTCCATCTGTCTGTCTGTCCATCAGTCTGCCTGTCCATCAGTCTGTCCATCAGTCTTCCTGTCCATCAGTGTGGTCATCCATCTGTCTTCCTGCCCATCAGTCTGTTCATCTGTCTGCCTGTCCATTAGTCTGACCATCCATCACTCTGTCCATCTGTCTGTCTGTCTATCAGTCTGTCCATTCAATTCAATTCAATTCAACTTTATTTATATAGCGCCATTTCACAACAACAGTCATCTCATAGCACTTTCAACTGTAGGGGAAACCCCCACAGTTGCAGAAAGACCCCAGCAATCAGGCGATCCCCTGTGAGCAAGCGCTTGGTGACGGTGGAGAGGAAAAAACTCCCTTTTAACAGGAAGAAACCTCCAGCAGAACCAGGCTCAGGGAGGGACAGTCATCTGCTGTGACTGGCTGAGGGTGAGGGGATAGAGAAGATGAAAAGAACAGACATGTAGAGAGCAAACAGCACGATGGGGACTCAATCTATGGGAGAGAACAAACAGATATTAATGACCAGCAAAAAAATATTTCATTGAGAGTGAAGAAAGGAGTGAATCCTAGTGCATTATTGGAGGTCCCCCGGCTGTCTAAACCTATTAGCACCATGACTAAGGGAGGGTTCAGAGACACACGATCCCTCCCTAATTGTAGGCTATATCAAAAAGGAAGGTTTTAACCTTATTCTTAAAAACAAAAATCGAGTCTGACTCCCGAATCCAGATTGGCAGCTGGTTCCACAAGAGAGGCGCTTGATAACTAAAGGCTCTGCCTCCCATTGTACTTTTGGAGATTCTGGGTATTACAAGTAATCCAGCATTTTGGGAGCGTAGTGCTCTGTTGGGATAATAAGGTAGGATCAGATCTTTTAAATAAAAAGGGGCCTGATTATTTAGAGCTTTGTAAGTGAGAAGAAGGATTTTAAACTTAATTCTAAACTCTATGGGAAGCCAATGAAGGGAGGCCAGAACCGAACAGATATGATCTCTCTTTCTAGTACCTGTTAAAACTCTTGCTGCAGCATTTTGGATCAACTGAAGACTTTTTAAGGATGTTTTATGACAGCCTGATAATAAAGAGTTACAGTTATCTAATCTAGAGCTAACAAATGTGTGGATCAGCTTCTCAGCATCACTCTGAGACAAGATGCTCCTTATCTTGGCAATATCACACACATGATAGAAGGCAGTCTTAGAAACAAATTTAATATGTGAATTGAAAAACAGATCTTGATCAAAAATAACTCCAAGGTTCCTCGCAGAACTATTCAGAGAAAGAATAACCACATCCAAACTAAGAGTTTGATTTGGAAAGGTATTTCTATGGTTTTATGGACCAACTAGAATGATTTCAGTCTTATCTGAATTTAATAGCAGGAAATTACAAGTCATCCAAGCTTTGATTTCCTTAAGACAGGCCTGTAACTTGGCCAATTGATTACTATCATCTGACTTCAGTGACAGGTATAATTGTGTGTCATCTGCATAACAATGAAAATGTATACAGTGCTTTCTAATAATGTTGCCTAACAGAAGGATATACTGTATAAACTAAAAAGAGTAGGGCCTAGCACAGATCCCTGTGGAACTCAATGACTAAGCTTTGAGTTGGAAGAAAACTCATTATTGACATGAACAAACAGGAACCTATCAGATTAATAACATCTAAACCACTGCAACGAAGTTCCATTAAATCTAACATAGTGTTCTAATCTATCAAGTAGAATATTATGATCGATAGTATCAAAAGCTGCACTAAGGTCTAAAAGGACAAGTACAGAAACAAGTCCATTATCAGATGTGATAAGGAGGTCATTAGTGACCTTCACTAAGGCTGTTTCAGTACTATGATGGATTCTAAACCCAGATTGAAACTCTTCAAATAAACCATTTCCCTGCAAGTGGTCAAATAATTGCGTAGTACCAACTCTTTCTAAGATTTTTGAAATGAAAGGGAGATTAGAGATTGGTCTATAGTTAGCTAAAACTCCTGGATCCAGCATTGGCTTTTTGAGTAAGGGTTTAATTACAGCAGTTTTAAAAGCCTACGGTACATGGCCTAATGTTAATGAAGAATTGATTATTTGAAGAATAGAGCTACCAATAAATGGGAAGACTTCTTTAAATAACCTGGTAGGAATAGGGTCTAAAAGACAAGTTGAAGGCTTGGATGAGGAAATTATTTTATCTAACTCTAAAAGGTCAATCAGAGTAAACTCATCCAAGCAGATATCAATTGAAGTAGTAGTTATTGTATTTAAGTTAACGGTGGGAAGAATCTGACTGATTTTAGCTCTGATAGATGAAATTTTATTGTTGAAAAAGTTCATAAAGTCCTGACTAGTAAGTTCTAAGGGGACTCTGTCAATCCTGCTAGGATTGACAGAGTCCTGACTTTGTCAGCCTGGCTACAGTGCTGAAAAGAAACCTGGGATTATTCTTGTTCTCTTCTATTAATGCAGAATAATAACTTGTTCTAGCTTTTCTAAGAGATTTTTTTATAACTTAAAAGATGATTTCTCCAAGCTAAATAGATTTCATCTAAATTAGTGGAGTGCCATTTTCTTTCTAATTGATGAGTCTTCTGTTTTAAGCTACGAGTTTCTGTGTTAAACCAAGGAGTTAGAAATCTCTTAGATTTTTTCTTTTTAAAAGGGGCCACCATGTCTAGGGTCTGATACAGAGAAGCTGTAACACTATCTTCCATGCTATCAATTACAGAAGGAGCAAGCTATCTATAGCTTATTTCCGTTGTGTTGACACATGGCATAGAGGAAACAATCTGCATAAATTTGGTAACAACATCATCTGAGAGGCATCTACTGTAGTAATATTTTTCTTTCAGAGCCAAATCGTCAGAAATAGTAAAATCAAAGGTTAAAAGACAGTGGTCTGACACTAAGAGATTTTCTATGTCTGAACAAGGTCCAACGTGTGGTGGAGATAATGGGTAGGATTTCATACTTTCTAAGAAAACCCCATCGAGTCTAATATTGAATTAAATGCCATATTAAGGCAATCACTATCTACACCCACATGTATATTAAAATCCCCTACTATAATTATTCTATCTGATTTCAGCACTAAATCTGCTAAGAATTTGGCAAATTCGGATAAAAACTCTGAGTAGGCTGAGGGAGGACGATAAACTATGGCAAATAAAATTGGGTTTAATCTAAAATTGCTAGCATGCCCAATACTGAGGACCATGCCCTCAAAGGAATTATAACATGTCTTTTGCTTTACAATAACTAGTAATTTGGAATGGTAAATTTTTGCTCCTCCTCCACGACCAGAACTTCTGGGATTTTGACAGATTAAGTAGCCAGAGGGAGTTGATTCATTTAAACCAACATAATTCTCTTGTCCTAACCAAGTCTCTGTAAGGGATATTAAATCAATCTGATGATCAATTAACAGATCATGGACTAGCAGAGACTTGGGAGTTAGAGACCTAATATTTAACAAACCATATTTAATTTTTAAATTATGAGGAGGAAGAGAGTCATTAAATTGAGAGACTTCATGTTTAATTTGAGTTTTACCAACTTTTTGTTTAATCACTTTGGGATGCTTATACATTATATTTTTATTTACTTTGGAGGGAGCAGACAATGATTCTCTGATGGGGAAGACAGGGGCTAAGTTGAGGGGGTGGCGGATGAAGAGGAGCTGCAGAGAGGCGTGTAAGACTGCGACTCTGCTTCCTGGTCCCAACTCTGAGTTGTCAAGGTTTTGGAAATTTGGATAAAAATGATGCCAGATTTTTTGATAAATGAGACGCGCCATCCATAGTGGGATGGATGCCGTCTCACCTCACAAGACCAGGTTTTTCCTCAAATGAGTTCCAATTGTCTATGTAGTCCACATCGTTTGCAGGACACCACACAGACAGTCAGCGGGTGAAGGATGACAAGCGGCTAAACATGTCATCACTGGTCAGATTGGGGAGGGGCCCAGAGAATACTACAGAGGCAGACATCGTTTTGGCAAAGTTACACACTGATTCCACATTAAGTTTTGTGACTCCTGACTGCCGGAGTCGGATGTCGTTAATGCCGGCCTGGATAACAATTGTGGAGTATTTACAGTTACTTTTACCCAGCATTTTCAAATTTGACTCGATGTCGCCTGCTCTGGCCCCAGGAATGCATTGGACTATGGCCGCTGGAGTCTCTAGGTTCACGTTTCTGACTACAGAGTCGCCAATGATCAGAGTTTTTTCATCAGCGTGTGTGTTGCTGAGCAGGTGTGATAATGTAGCGTCGAGGCAAGGCAGATTTCAATTTTCCATTAGTCCATTTATTTCAATAATCTTACAAGCAAAGTTTCCAGGAAAACATCTGACACGATCCTTCAAACAAAATGCACTTCACCAACCAAGAAGCATACCAAGAACAATCTGCAATCAGCAAATCAGCCAACAGCAATCAGTAATGTTACTCGATATCTCACACCTGTTATATAATATACGAGATAATTAGGGCTGATTAGCCTCTACCATAATCCCAGGTAAAACAATCAACATTCCTATTCTTAACACATACCCACTAACATCTAAAAATACATAAATAATTTCCCCAAGTATATACAACATAAATATAAATAACATACAATAAATAGCAATATAAATAATTCAATAAATAATTTCAACCCTTATTTACAAATGTTAAACCACCCCCTAACTTACCATACATGTTTCCTTCCTGCTGGTGTCCTATAAAAGGCCCTCAACCCCTCACAGAGTCTTTTGCCTGGACACCCACAGGAAGCATGTTGGCAAAGGTATGTGAAATAAATCCTTTATCAATTATTTTACCAAATACTTAACCATAATAGTTATCTCCCAAGGGCATTCAAATTAACAAAGACAAATCCCAAAATACTGTGTGCATTTTAACAAATAATCATACAGACATTTACAACATTACAGATATAACATAATCACACAATACAACAAGTCATACAATGGTGACATCCCATCGTCACAGCGGGGAAAAGCGATTAGAAACATGCACAGGTTGGTGGTGTACCAGGGGCTTGCGGCTAAGCTTCCTTCTCACTGTCAACCACCCATTCTCTCCTCGCTGCTCAGGAGAGGTTGGAACCGGAGGACCGCTAGCAGGCCACCCTATGCTAGGGAGTGCCGCTGCAGCTAAGGGGTGTCTGTCATTATTAAATGGTGCAGACTGTCGGGAGTTAGAAATGAAGAAGCGATGTGACTTTATAAATCAAAGTTTAATATCAGCTTCACCTCCCTAACATGTCTCATCTCGGTGCAGAAGCAGAATAAGAGGTCGAACGCAGTCAGACCTTCATACTTATACCCACACTCAACAAAAGACATTGCATATCAAAGCTGACATCCCGCATTAACATAATCCCCCCTCCATTGTCCTCCGTCTCCTCCACCTGACCCTGGGTGGTCAGGGAGATCGATCCGGTCTCCACCGCTGCGACTCTGTCTGCTCTTTGATCCTCGCTGGCGGTTGAGACCTCTTGTCCTGTTCATAGGCGTGAGGTCATTCCACATATGTAATCACTAAACATTCTAATATGTCTATACATATGTAGGTATGGAATATATGATTAATATAAGCCACACAGACGGTGTTTCAATGCAGTGGTGCCAGGATTCCAAATCAGACAACCTCGCCCCAAGCGCCTCAGAAAGACAACATTTATTACATTTACCGTTATCACTAAAAGCGGCAGAGGAGAGCTAGTAGCCATAGGTAGTAGCTAACCTGAAGCCAACACAAACACCAATGAAAGGTGAACAGAAGGCTAAAGAGGGTGATTAGGTGACACTGAGTGCACACAGTCCATCTGTCTGCCTGCCCATGAGTCTGTCTATCTGTTTTCCTGTCCATCAGTCCGTCTGTCTGTCTGCCTGCTTGTCCATCAGTCTGTGCATCTATCTTTCTATCAGTCTGTGCATCTATCTTTCTATCAGTCTGTGCATCAATCAGTCAATCAGCCTGTCTGTCCCCCTTTTGTGAAATCAACTCCTCCTACATTTTTGTTTGGACTGTTTTGAAACCTGGTACCATGGTTTGATGATGATGTACATATTGCAATTTCACTTTCATCAGATGACCTTGAGGTCAAAGGTCAGATTTCCCCTAAATCTTCTAAACACAATAACTACTGAAAGAAATGATGTAGACTTTTCAAACTGATACAGTAGTTGTATCTAATACACATCTTGGACAACTTACACCCTGACCTGACTATGGGTTTGGGGTCAAGGGGTCAAAGGTCAAGGTTGCCACTACCTTTGATCTCTTACTATAGAACGTGTAAAGCTCTCTAACGTCGCTATACTTGCTACACAGGTTCACCTTGGGTTCCTCACCTCCAACTATGGTTGTACACTCTGTTGTATATTGGTGGATGATGGTTTATCATAATCTGGTGCTGCCAAAGTAATTATTTTGAAAAGTCTCAAACTGCTGTGTCAGTAAGTGTTGGATCTTCAAAGAAATCAAGGTGGGGGATGTTGCACTGGCCTCGGTCCTCCATCCATCCATCCATCTTCTTCCGCTTAATCCTTTTCAGGTCGTGGGGGGGCTCGAGCCTATCCCAGCATCTTTGGGCCAGAGGCAGGGTCCACCCTGGACAGATCGCCAGTCCATCACAGGGCCAACACAGAGAGACAGACAACCATTCACTCTCACAGTCATACCTAAGGACAATTTAGAATCCCCAGTTTTGTTGCCAATTAACCTAACTTGCATGTTTTTTGGCATGTGGGAGGAAACCGGAGAAATCCCGGAGTAAACCCACATAGACACAGGGAGCACATGCAAACTCCACACAGATCACTGGTGGTCGGAGGCTGGGATCGAACCAGGGATCCCCCGGCCAAGGGTGAGTTGCTGTGCTGCCGCAGTGCTAACCACTCCACCACCGCACCGCCCGTGGCCTCTTGTTTCCAAATGAAGGGAATCATCAATTTTCCCTCACTATTAGGGACAGGGTATTTTTTATTTTTTTTATTTTTTTTATTTATTTTTTTTTCCCTTTGAAAGACAAAAGTAAAATAGAAAGATGTCTTTACCTTCTTTACATGTTTCAACTGCACTGCAGCCTTCATCAGAAGAGTCAGCTGATTGCTGCCAGGTGACATTTATCAGCTGATTTTCGTAGGCGGGGCCAGCTCAGCAGATCTGTCAGATCCACCGAGCCGGCCCCGCCTCCCGCCGTCAGATGGTCTCTGGAGAATGTGGTCCCAGGTGTGAGAAAGCATAAAGGCCCCCTCATCTCGGTTCATGGTGTCTTTTCCCCGCTTTCTGATCTCTATTGCCTCCTTGATCCAACGTTTGTGTCTGTTGCTCTCCGATCCAATAATTTTTGTGGATTTATGGAACACCGAAAATACATAAAAAGGATATCCCACTGCGGCCAATAATAGACAGCATTGGATCAGTCACATACAACTTATCAAAAGCCCTAGCTGAAATCATCAAACCCCTCCTTGGACTATCAGACTTTCACTGTAAAAATTCAAAAGAGCTGGCACAAGAACTCAAAGACATAAAAATAGAATCAGACGAGATCCTCATCTCACATGACGTCATCTCTTATTCACAAAGACTCCTATTGACGTCACACTACATATAGTGCAAGAACGCCTCAACAAGGACAGTACCCTAAAAAGACGCACCAACCTCACAGTCCATGACATATCCAAATTACTACAGTTTGTTGCAAAATCCACTTATTTTCAATTCAGAGGAAAAATCTACAAACAAAAAGAAGGATTTGCAATGGGAGACCCACTATCAGCCATCATGAGCAGTTTTTTTATGGAGGATCTGGAAAATAAAGCCATCAACACAGCACCCACAATATGCAAACCCACCCTTTGGAAGAGATACGTAGATGACATTCTGGAAAAAATAAGGAAAGGACATACACAAGAACTCACTGACCATCTGAACAGTACAGACAGTACGGGGAACATAAAATTCACACACGAAGAGGAGGAAAATGGCACCATAGCCTGTCTGGACATGAAAATCCACCACAACGAGGACGGCAGCATAAAAATCACAGTCTACAGGAAACCAACCCACACAGATCAATACCTACTTTGGACATCGGAACACCCCACAGCACACAAGCTATCAGTCGTCAGGACATTATATGAACGAGCCACCATCATCACGGAACAAGAAGACAGACAGGAAGAGGAAAACCACATAAAACATGCACTTATACGCTGCCAATATCCAGTATGGGCCATAAACAAAGGGAAACAGCAAGTCAAAAACAAAGAAAATAAACAGGACACAAGACACAGAGCAAAAGCTGAAATCAAAAACAAGGAAACCATAACTATACCATACATACGAGGGATCACGGAACCAATTCAAAGGATCATGAAAAAATACAAAATAAACACAGCAGTCAAACCACACAAAAAATTAAGACAGTTATTAGTACACCCCAAGGACAGAATAGAACAAGACAATAAATGCAATGTATTATATGAAATATCATGCAGATCATGTAACAAAACCTACATTGGAGAAACCGGAAGATTATTCACCACAAGAAAAAAAGAACACCAAAAGGAATGTGAGAAGGAAACGCAAGGACGACTCACAAGATCACAAAAAGAAAAAGCAGAACAAGAAACATTAAAATCAGCTATATCGGACCACTGCAAAAGAAATAATCACATCATGGACTGGGACAACACAAAAATTATTGGATCGGAGAGCAACAGACACAAACGTTGGATCAAGGAGGCAATAGAGATCAGAAAGCGGGGAAAAGACACCATGAACCGAGATGAGGGGGCCTTTATGCTTTCTCACACCTGGGACCACATTCTCCAGAGACCATCTGACGGCGGGAGGCGGGGCCGGCTCGGTGGATCTGACAGATCTGCTGAGCTGGCCCCGCCTACGAAAATCAGCTGATAAATGTCACCTGGCAGCAATCAGCTGACTCTTCTGATGAAGGCTGCAGTGCAGTTGAAACATGTAAAGAAGGTAAAGACATCTTTCTATTTTACTTTTGTCTTTCAAAGGAAAAAAAAAAAAAGGAAAAATAATTGAAAGAAGACAAAATGAACCTGTTTGACGTATTATAGGGTATTTTTTATATTAAATGTCTTCTTTTCTTGCAGATCTGTGATACTTTTTTCATTAAAAATTCCAAAACAATTTTCAGAAATGTGCAAACTTTTTTCGGCTGAATCTGCAACTTTCACAAATTTGAGACTTTTCAATTTCCAAATCCCTCCCTGTAATTGACACTTGTTCAGACTTTTTTTTTTTTTTTCAAATTTGGACTTTTTACACAAAGTTTTTTTGTTTGTTTTTGTTTGTTAATTTGAGACTTTTTTATTGGAAGGTTTGAGTTTCTCATGTTTTTAGTATTTTTTCTTCATAATTTTGTGACTTTCATCATGACAGACTTTTCTCTAGTTAAACAAGTTTTCTTAGAGATGAGACATTTTTACATTACGTTTGCAATTTCTTTCTCATCAATTTGATACCTTTTTTTCCTCATAAAAAATTGAGACTTGTTTCATAAAATTAAAAACTTAAAAACTTTGTCTTAAAGTTGACAGTTTTAACTGCAACTTCATTCACATAAATTTGAGACTGGGCACCATGTGGCCCAAGAGCTGCAGGTTAAAGACCTCTGCTATCGAGGCAGAAATGGTGCGTAATGCTTATAGTATGTAGTCCTTAAGCAGGTATGAAAAGGGACTTATCTACCACCAGAGTCAGCAAGTCTGAAGCAGTGAGGTGAACTGAAGCGTGGTTATCTCCTCTCTGACTCTGTAGACAGTCGGCGACGGAGCGAAAAGCTCATTTAATCAGCTTGAATTTTTAACAGCGTCATTGTCTGATAAAATCATTACCTGCTCCTAAGTTACGGCCGATGCTCACACGCTGAGCGCGGCTAGAATAGAAGAATCCGTGGTAGACTCTGATCTGTTGCAGCTGTAAAACAATCAGAAATGTGTGTTTTTATCTGGGTTCACAAATGTCCTTGTTAGCTCCAAGGAGGTGAAGTGGAGCGTGAAAATGACTGCAGGTGGCATTTCAGTCACACAATCAGGGCTTGACATCAACACCCGCCTACCCGCCACTGGTGTGTGAATTTCACCAGTGGCGGGTAAGACAGCCAGCCCCACTAGTTACTTTGGCAGGTTGTAGTTTTCTCAACATCTAAATTTGAGGAATAAGCCCATCACGGTGTGAGACTACAAAACTACAACTCCCATGAGCACTATCTGCACACACACAGCGTATTCTCATTGGTCCAACTGTCACCGTCAGCGTGGGCTGCTCAACTTCCAGCACGGTACACAGGACTGCTCCAGGTTGGGGTACAGGAGAAACCGGGGACGCTGTGCTCCACACGTCGGTTCATTTTGTGTCCAGAAGCAGTGATGAACTGACAGCAGGCCAGCAGAACACACCTGTCCCCGCTCTCAGCGATCACATCACCAGGGGAATTCCACCTGATCCTCCGTTGCCCCAGCATGACTAGTTAATAACCTGCACTCTCCCCCCACATCAGCTCCTACCTCTGTGGTTAAATCTGATTACTTTAAGATCAACAAGTTCCCATTTACTGTCCAGTATGACGGAGAGAAAGTGACTAAACTTTATGTTGCTGTAAAGAACAAATGAAGCTTCTTTAGAGGTGAACTTTTGTTTATTTGTAATCATCTATATCTGTGATATGCAACTTTTTCATGGAAGTAAAACCTCTAATTATGTATTTTTAATGTGCTGGTCCAGGGGTGTCAAAAATGTGGCCCATGGGCCAAAAATGGCCCACCAGGGGTCCAAGTTTTTCTCTGAGTTCACAGCTTTCTTTCATTCTGGTTAGACTTGTTCGTGTAAATTTGAGACATTTTTCTCCTTAAGATGAGACTTTTGTCCTCATCAGTTTTCTTCTTTTTTCTGGTGAAATGGGCAGTGTTCATGTAGCTTAAATCCATCAGCAATTACTAATGATGCTGTGCAGCCCTGAACAGCTGTCCCAATTCATAGGGGTCATTTTCAACCTCTATCAAAGGGTCGGGATACAAATGAGAATTGGGACGGACCCCAAGTTGACCTGGACTTCACTCTCACATTGCCAATATTTTCTGTTTTACAGCATTAACTGCTGTTAATAAATAATTCAACAGTGTTTCTCTTGCTATTTTTATGCATGTATAAGGGTCATTTATGTTTAAAATGATTTTAAATTTAGTAAATTTTTGTATGCGATACTTAAATTTGATCATGTTTTTTTTTTTTCCACAATATCTTTATTGAACCTTTTTTTTTTTTTAACAAACATGATACAAACAATCAAACACTAACACTAAAGTACTACAAAAAAAAAAAAAATGCACTAAAAACACCAACAACCACCAACAAAATCAAGTCTTCAACAATGCTCCTCTGTTTAGTCTAGACAATCCAATACATTAGTATACTTATTATGTTCACCAGTTTGGAATTTACAAGGTCCACACACATCATTCACCTTCTTCTTCAAGAGTTATGTTTAAATTTTTTACATAATCAATAAAAGGTCTCCATATATTCTCAAACACAATTTCCTTTGATTTTAGTATATATGTTATTCTTTCTAATGGAAGGTTTGTTAACATCTGTCTTAACCACTGAGTCACATCTGGTCTATGAGTCTTTTTCCATAATAGTGCAATACATTTTTTGGCATTAAGCAAACTGAGGTCTATGAATGTTCTTTCACTTTTATTAAAATTATGCTTTTCTGGGTACAGACCCAACAAAAACAGTTTAGGATTCAATATGATTTGTTTTGAGATTATTTTTTCAATTGTTACCCTCACCTCTTCCCAAAACATTCTTATTAATCTACATTCCCATAAACAATGAAATAGGGTTCCTTTACTTTCCATGCATTTTGTGCATGTATCTGGTATATTTTTGTTATATCTATTTAACTCCTCCGGTGTAACATACATCCGCATTAACCATTTGAAATGTATCAATTTAAGGCGTGCATTTATTGATTTGGTTTGAGCTTCTGTACAAGCCAATTCCCATTGTTCCTCTGAAATTTCAATTTGCAGATCTTCTTTCCAGTAGTTTAATCTTTTCAGTGAATTTTCACTTGAAGATAGTGTCAATGAGTTATAAAACTCTGAAATAATACCCTTTCTTTTACTATCTTTCATCATCATTTTTTCCAAGGATGAATAAATAGGTCGAGTGAGAGCTTTATTTTGATTTGATCGAATAAAGTTTCTAAGTTGAAGATATTTAAAAAAATGTGTTCTATTGAGATTAAATTTGATCCTCAGCTCTTCAAAAGACATTATGTTGTCTGCACCTGGCAAATATAAATCCTGAATCTTTTGTATCCCTTTTAAATTCCATACTTTAAATACAGCGTCCGCTCTCCCTGGTTTAAAATATTGATTACCCCATATTGGACTAAATTGTGACAATAACTGTGGTTCTTTTAAATAGTTTTTAGCTTCACACCATATTTTGATCATATGCTTTACAAATGGATTTTTAACTTGTTTTTGTAATTTTTTTGCCGAATCTGAGTATATGAATATGGGAAGAGGTAAAGGTAAATTGTATGATTCCATTTCAGTCCAGTGAGGGAGATCATTTGATGAAAAATAATATGTCATAGACCTCAGTTGTGCCGACCAATAATACAACATAAAATTTGGACATTTCAGACCTCCACGATCAAATGGTAAATATAATAAAGACAAACGTAATCTAGCCCTCCTGTTGTTCCATATAAATTCCACTAACTTTTTTTTTATTCTTGAGAATAGATCTAAAGGTGGTGATAAGGGAATGTATTGAAATAAATAAAGTATTTTAGGTAAAATATTACTTTTAAGTATATTGATTCTCCCGATCATCGACATTGGTAGTGACATCCATCTCTGAGTTAACTCACTGATATCTGACATTAAGGCTTCATAGTTGACACTGGCGACTGATTCTAGCTTAGGCATAATTTGGATTCCTAAATATTTAAACTGATTTACAACATTGAATTGATTTACCTCAGGGGCTGGGTAATTTCTCTGGGTCTCATTTAGCATTAATATTGAAGATTTAGTTTTATTTATTTTATATCCTGATATTTCCCCAAAATTCTTTATTAAATTCAACAAGGTTGGAATTGATTTTTTTAGATTCGACATAAACAAAATTATATCATCGGCGTACAGGGAGATTTTATGTTCTGTTGGTCCAACTTTAATTCCATATATTTGTGAATGTAAACGTATCGCTATCGCTAAAGGTTCAATTGCCATAGTAAACAGTAAAGGTGAAAGTGGACAGCCTTGTCGACATCCTCTATTGATTTTTATTGGTTTTGAAATATTGTTATTTGTTAGGATTTCTGCTGTAGCATTATTGTATATTATTTGAACCCATTTTATGAAATTATTTCCAAGTCCAAACCTTTGTAGGACTTCAAAAAGAAAGGGCCATTCAACTCTATCAAAGGCCTTTTCGGCGTCCAATGATAGGAGAGCTGTATCCGGTGCTTCTTTATTAAAATAAATAATATTAAATAGTCTTCTTACATTATGGAAGCCTTGTCTACCCTTTATAAAGCCATTCTGATCTCGATTAATAATATTTGGTAAAATTTCTTGTATTCGTCTTGCTAAAATTTTACAGATTATCTTAAGGTCGGCGTTTAATAGGCTTATTGGTCTCATATTTTCACATTTATTAGAGGGCTTACCTGGTTTTGGCAGCAGTATAATTAAGGCATTATTTATGTATGATGGTAAATTATTATTTTGAAATGCTTCTAAAACCATTTCCAAAAAAGGTTTTATTAATTTATTCTTAAATTTTTTATAAAGGTCAACTGGAAGACCATCTGGTCCTGCACTTTTTCCTGATTTCATATTATCAATGGCTAGCCCAACTTCTTCTTGACTAATTTTAGACTCCAATATCTCCCTGTTTTCATTTGGAATACACGGTATAGATAGTTCGTTCAAAAACCCATTTAGTTTTGTTAAATCAGGTTCATTTTTGGTATCATATAATTTTTCATAGTAATCTCTAAAGGCTCTATTAATTTCTAAAGGATCTATAACTACCTGTCCATTACTTATAATACTGGTAATTGGTGTTTTAATTTCCAATTGTTTAATCTGCCATGCTAATAATTTTCCTGATTTTCACCTTGTTCATAAAAAGATTGTTTCAATCTTAGAAGACTCGAGGCAGCTCTATTCGCTGATTTTTTGTCGTATTCAGCTCTCAAAATCAGTAATTCATTCTCCAACCTTGGGTCACTTCCTGCATACACTTTTTCCTGAAGATTTTTTATTTTATGTTCCAATTTAGCTCTCTCCTCTCGAGTCTTCTTAGATTTTGATCCTGTATAACTAATAATATGTCCCCTAATAAAAGCTTTGAAAGCCTCCCACTTTACACATGCTGATGTTTGTGTAGTATTGATGTCAAAGAACTCGTCTATCTGTTTTTCTATATACTTGACAAATTCCTCATCCTGAAGCCATTTATGCTGAAATTGCCATCTACCTGATTCCTTTGTCAATTTTTTATCTACATATATTAGACAACAGGGTGCATGATCAGAGATCACGATGTTATCATAAAAGCAGTTTTGAATCTTGGACCTTAATTCTGTGGAAATCAAAAAATAATCAATACGTGAGAATGTCTTGTAGGTACTGGAATAACAAGATAGGCTTTAAACTTGTGGTTTCATTTCTCTCCATATATCTAACAATCTCAATTCTTTCATAAAATGATTAATAGTCATCCTACATCCAATGTGCGTACAATCCAGTCCTGTTGATCTATCCACACCTGGATTCAATGTACAATTAAAATCCCCTGCTATTATATGTTGCCCTGTAAGTGATGATAAGATGAGAAATAAATTAGCAAAGAACTTCTGATCATCTATATTGGGACCATATAAGTTCACAAGATTTATATTTTCTAATAGCAAAGAACCTTGAATGATTACATATCTTCCAAATTTGTCTCCATTACATTTTTCACTTGAAAAGGAACTGATTTATGTATGAGAGTCATAACTCCCTGGCTCGGGATGAAAATGAAGAGGTGAATACACTTCCCTGCCATCTACTCCTAATTCTTTTAACATCCTCCTCTATCAGATGAGTTTCTTGTAAAAACACAATTCTTGAACCCATGTCCTTTATTTTTATTCATAACTTGTTTAAGTTTTTTTAAATTTTGTAGACCTCTGCAATTCCATGAAGTTAAATTAAGATTAACACTTTGGTCTATGATCAATAGAGAGTTTGGGATTACCTTGCAGTGTAAACATGCTCATACAGAGAAGCAAAAACATGAGTGGTTTAACATTCATCCTACAAACTACACACAAACAAATTTCCCCTTCCCACACTTGTGGCAAACCCCCCAAAATCAAAAGAAAAATTCTGTCTCCCGATATAGCCATCGACCGTTCCACACCCACGGGGAACAGCCTAAGCCACTCCTTCTTCATCCTCCCAATCACCCTAACTCTACTACTTTTAATGACGTAACATTAACTCTCCTCTGTAGTTTTCCAACTTAACTCCAAAATTTTTAACAACTTTGTACATCATAGTTTTTTGTTTTTTTTTTTTTTTTGTTTGTTTTGTTTTTGTTTTGTTTTTTTAATATATAATACAATCTATATTTTGTAAACTTACTATTTACTTCAAGTCAGTCAGATGCCTGTGCAAATGCTTAATTATTCTACCTTATATTTTGTTCATGCTTAGCTCCCACCAGTCTCTTCTTCTTCTTTGATCTTCTTGATGAACTCCTGCGCCTCCTCTGGGGTCTTGAAGATGTGGGTTCTGCCCTCATACGTGGTCAGCAGTCTCGCAGGATAGATTACACCATGACGAATCCCAAGGTTGCGCAGCTCCTTACGTATGGGATCAAACTGCTTCCTCAATTGCTGGATTCCTGTGGCCAAATCTGGGTAGAACCGCACCTGCTGGTCCTGGTGTTTAATCTCTCCTTTAGCACGTGCAGCGTTGAAGATCTTCATCCTGTCTCTGTTGCTAAGAAACTTCATAATTAAGGTCCTCGGCGGGTCCCTTATCTCTCCGTGGGCCAATGCGATGTGCTTTTTCCAGAACCACTGCTGATTGCAACTCTCGCTGCCCAGCACCTCCGGAATCCACTTTCCAGAAAGGAACATACGTCCCGACCTTCTGATTCCTCTGGAAGACCCCCAGCCTCAAATTATTCTGTCTCGACCGAGATTCCAAATCCAAAATATTATCTTCCAGAGATTGATTTTTTTTTTCCAAAGTGCGCACCTTTAATTGAAGACGGGTGACGTCATCTTCAGCACTAGCGAGACGGAGCTCCATCTGCGCCGTTCGTTCTACACAGTCCCCAATTCCTTTCTTATTCCTTCCAACGCTGTCATAATCCCATCAAATCTAGAGGAAAAGTCCGCTCTCATTGAACTCATGGCAGCCATCAGCGCATCTGCGCCATTCCCCGCAGAAATCGCACACCGCCGCCAGCTTCCTCCGCCATATATGGAGCCTTGTTTGCTGCGTCACAGACCTGAAAGTCCGTTAATTTGGACTGTTTCGGCGGCTCGCTTTTTCCTTTTCCTGGTTTTTCCAGCCTTAGGCTTCGCCGACATATCCTCGCTCAAATGCTGGGATACGTTCTGTCCCAAATGAGAGAGTTTATTTGCCGATTTTTTTTCTCCAGGAGCAGAGCAGAGCGAGACACGTCCGTCCCTACGTGGCAGCCATAACCGGAAGTCAAATTTGATCTGTTAAATATAATTTTCCAACCATAAAATTGTGGCTAGTAACTTTGGAAAATCATTAGCCACAGTGGCCATGAGCAAAAAAGTTAATGTCAAGCCCTACCCACAATCTAAGACTAACAGGAAACCTAAGAAGCCAACTTTATTATCATTCAGTCCATACAGCCAATCATGTATAGTAGAATGAAATCACGTTTCTCCTGTCTACAATGTTGATCACATCTAGAATCAGAGGGGTCGCTGCCATGCAAGGCGCCGCCTTGAAGAAAGTACCGCAGGATTCCAGCAGGGAAATGGTTTGGGATTTATTTATTTGTACAATATGGTACTAGACTGAAGAATGTAAGATGGTTTTTATTCTTTTTATTATATTTATTTTTAAAAAAATGCACTTTTACTCGTCTGTTTGGTTGTAATCTTTGATGTCACGGATTTGAATTGTGAGTGTGAGTGTTTTCTCTCTTGCCGTCACACACCGAGTGTCTGGTTCAGCTCTGAAGTAGCTCCACCCCCACCCTCTGTTTCCACGGTTACACTTTCAGCTGGCTGGTCACAGTCTACATCAGACAAATTTGAAGAGACGCATCCCTGGACCCCACTTTCTAGTTTGGTTAGGAGATATATTTGTAATTATTAATCAGATAATGATACTATAACGGGAAACAATTTTGACCACCAAACCATTTTATTTTTTGTCCCATTTTTGCTGAGCAGAGCAGCCCAGTGTGATGTAATGGTCAGCTGACGGCCGCCATGGTAACACCCTATTTTCTGACTACACCATGGCTCAGCAAATTTACAACAATAAAGTTGCAAATTGTAGGAGGGAAAAGAACAGATTTACAGTTTGTGGGTGAGTTCGAAGCATTAAAAACAAAGTAGTAAATTTAAGCAAAAGTGGCAAAGTTTTAGAACTTAAAAACAAACAACTTTGCAAAAACAAATTTAAAAAAGCACAGAAAGTACACCCCCAATTCTTATTTTTCTTCCCCTTGTCCTGTCAGGCAGCTAGGTGAGCAGAACAGAAATCTGTGACCTTTATTTGGCCAAACAGATTTATTTTGCCCAAAGGGAGCTTTATACAGTACCGATCTACAGTGGTGTGAAAAAGTGTTTGGCCCTTTCCTGATTTATCATTTATTTGCATGTTTGTCACACTTAAATGTTTCAGATCCATCCATCCATCCATCTTCTTCCACTTAATGCTTTTTGGATCGCGGGGCAGTGTTATGTATTAATATGATGTATTATTGTGTGATGTGGATGGTGGCTCCACCTTTCTGGTTCCACTGCCACCCTGGGTATAAAGGGCTGATGCGGAACAGACATGGTCTCTTTTTACCTATGCCTCTGCCTGTATAGGAGCGCCTAGTGTGACTGTGAGTCACATAATAAAGTCAAGTTCTACTGCACCTCTGGCCTCATTATTGGAACGCTGGTTATGGACATAACATTTGGCGATTAGGATAAAAGTATGGATAAGGGTGTTTCTAGTGTTCAGCCATTTTTGGAGCTCCCGGGCGAACCGCCGGTTCCCTGGGCGAGGTGGTATGCAGCATTCCAGAATTATTTGGTAGCTTTAAACCTCGGCAAATTGGAGAAACTGCATGCACAAGCGATATTGGTCCATAATCTCGACATGGAGGGACAATGCATTCTCAGCACAGTGGGTGAGAGTGATAGTTTTGAAGATATGGTTGGGCTAATGGTGTGCTACTTTTGCACTCCGGAAAACATCATAGTCCAAAGGATTCAGGATCCGTCTAGCCGTGTGGGGGTGGGGGTGGGGGGGACAGTAGTCCACCTGTCCCCTTCTAGTTTTAGTTGTTTTGTGTACATGGATGTGCCTGCTTTATCTGTTTATTACAACAGTGTGACTCGGGTACTAAATTTGGGGGGGTGGGGTCTAATTAGTGTGCATGTGTTTTGGATTGTTTTAAAGGGGGGGAAATGTTATGTATTAATATGACGACGTATTGTGTGATGTGGGTGGTGGCTCCACCTTTCCAGTTCCGCCACTACTCTTTTGTATAAAGGGCTGATGCGGAAGAGGCACGGTCTCTTTTGACCTACGCCTCTGCCTGTATAGGAGCGCCTAGTGTAACTGTGAGTCACATAATAATGTCAAGTTCTATTGCAACTCCGGCTTCATTATTGAAATGCTGGTTATGGACATAACAGGCAGGCTGGAGCCTATCCCAGCATCTTTGGGCGAGAGGCATGGTACACCTTGGACAGATCACCAGTCCATCGCAGGGCCAACACAGAGAGACAGACTGAGTTCAGTTTCTTTAGCCACACCCAGGCCTGATTACTGCCACACCTGTTCTCAGTCAAGAAATCACTTAAATAGGACCTGCCTGACAAAGTGAAGTAGTACCAAAAGATCATCAAAAGCTAGACTCATAGCTGTGATCCAAGAAATTCAGGAACAAATGAGAAACAAAGTTATTGAGATCTATCAGTCTGGAAAAGGTTATAAAGCCATTTCTAAAGCTTTGGGACTCCAGCAAACCACAGTGAGAGCCATTATCCATAAATTTCAAAAACATGGAACCGTGGTGAACCTTACCAGAAGTGGCTGGCTGACCAAAATTACCTCAAGAGTGCAGCAACGACTCATCCAAGAGGTCACAAAGACCCCACAACAACATCCAAAGAACTGCAGGCCTCACTTGCCTCAGTTAAGGTCAGTTTCTATGACTCCACCATAAGTAAGACACTGGCAAAAATGGCCTGCATGGCAGAGTTCAAGGACGATAAACCCACTGCTGAGCAAAAAGAAGATAAAGGATCGTCTCAGTTCTGCCAGAAAAATATCTTGATGATCCCCCAAGACTTTTGGGAAAATACTCTGTGGACTGACGAGACAAAAGTTGAACTTTTTGGAAGGTGTGTGTCCCATTACATCAGGTGTAAAAGTAACACAGCATTTCAGAAAGGAACATCATACCAGCAGTAAAATATGGTGGTGGTAGTGTGATGGTCTGGGGCTGCTTTGCTGCTTCAGGACCTGGAAGACTTGCTGAGGTAAATGGAAACTTGAATTCTGCTCTTTAAGATAAGATAAGATAAGCCTTTATTAGTCCCACAACGGGGAAATTCCAGGATTGCAACAGCACAGGGATAGCAACCACTCAGAGCACAAATCAGAAGGCAAGAAAGAAAAGCAAGCAAGCAAGAGCAGCTAATATACATATATACATATTACTATAAAATATTTATATACACACACCAGACACAGTGCAGAGCACTGTAGCTGATGGAATCAATATATGAATATATAAACACATAGTGCAGAGCATTGTAGCTAGATGGAATAAATCTGGTAGCTATATAAACACCCACAGTATGGAGCATTGCAGCTGGGTGGAATAAATATTAAAATATATAAACACACACAGTGCGGAGCAATGTAGCTAGATGGAATAATATGTAGATATATAAATATAACACACCCAGTGCGGAGCATTGTAGCTAGATGGAATAAATATTGTAAATTATCTAAACACACACAGTGCAGAGCATTGTTGCTAGATGGGATGAAACAGCATAACCGTCTACTTAGTTATCCTACATGGTATGATTATGTGCCCATACATATTCTCACCCTCCATAGCGACCGGTATTTCCTAGTTGTATGCCGGAGGGGGACCATTGGTTAAGTCTATTGCATCTTTTGCATTCAAAAAACTATTAGTTTGTTACGTCTTTTTGCTATCTCTGCGAGCAGCCCTGCTTAGGTTTGTACAGTCTGACAGCCGTTGGTAGGAAGGACCTGCGAAACCTCTCGGTTGTGCAACCTGGGATGATGTAGTCTGCTGCTATATGAGCTCCTCCAGTGCATTCAGTATGTCCTGCATAGGGTGGAACTCGGACTCCAGCAGAGATGACAGTTTAGCCACCGTCCTTCTCTCTCCTATCTCCTCCACCGGATCAAGGCGCTGCCCCAGGACAGAGCTAGCTTTCTTGATCAGTTTGTTCAGTCTCTTCCTATCGGCTGCAGTAATGCCACTGCCCCCAGCAGACCCACTCCAAAAGTGATGGCTGATGCCACCACCGTGTCATAGAATGTCTTCAGCAGCGCCCCTTGTACACCAAAAGACCTGAGTCTCTTCAGCAGGAACAGCCTGCGCTGTCCCTTCTTGTAGAGTGCGTCAGTATTGTGTGACAGTCTAGTTTATTGTCAGATGAACACCCAGGTACTTATAGGATGTCACCATCTCGATGTCTGTTCCCTGTATATTTACTGGTGCCGTGAGGGGTTGCCCATGCCTGCGGCAGTCCACCACGAGCTCCTTAGTTTCCTCGCGTTGATTCTGGAGGCAGTTCCGATGGCACCAGTCCACGAAATCTTGGATAAGCCCGCTGTACTCAGCTTCATCTCCATTGGAGATGAGGCCAACGATCGCAGAGTCATCAGAGAACTTCTGTAGATGGCAGTGTGTTGTGTTGTGTGAGAAGTCCGCAGTATAAGAGTGAACAGGAAGGGAGCCAGCACCGTTCCTGGGGGGCCCCCGTGCTACCGATGATCGTGTCGGACACACAGTCCCGGGTTCTCACAAACTGAGGCCGGTTCGTGAGGTAGTCCAGGATCCACGATGACAGGTGCTTGGTCCACCCCTGCGCGCAGCAGCTTGTCCTTCAGGATCATCGGTTGGATGGTGTTGAAAAGCACTGGAGAAGTCAAAGAACATGATCCTCACCATATTCCCGGGGCTTCTCCAGGTGGGACAGGAGAACGGTGAAGGAGGAAGATCACCGCATCCTCCACCCAATGCCATGCTGGTAGGCGAAACTTTACCAAAAAATCCTGAAGGAGAATGTCTGGCCATTTGTTCATGACCTCAAGCTGAAGCACACTTAGGTTCTGCAGCAGGACAATGATCCAAAACACACCAGCAAGTCCACCTCTGAATGGCTTAAGAAAAACAAAATGAAGACTTTGGAGTGGCCTAGTCAAAGTCCTGACCTGAATCCCATTGAGATGCTGTGGCATAACCTTAAAAATGCGGTTCATGCTGGAAAACCCTCCAATGCGGCTGAATTACAACAATTCTACAAAGATGAGTGGGCCAAAATTCCTCCACAGCGCTGTAAAAGACTCATTGCGAGTTATCGCAAATGCTTGATTGCAGTTGTTGCTGCTAAGGGTGGCCCAACCAGTTATTAGGTTTAGGGGGCAATCACTCTTTCACACAGGGCCATGTAGGTTTGGATTCCCCCCGCCCATAATAAACACCTTCATTAAAAACTGCATTTTGTGTTTACTTGTGTTATCTTTGTCTAATATTTAAATTTGTTTGATGATCTGAAACATTTGAGTGTGACAAACATACAAAAAAATGAGAAAATCAGAAAGGGGGCAAACACTTTTTCACACCACTGTATAGCCAGTGAACAAACTGGTGAGTTAGCATATTTGCACTAACTATAGGGCTGGGGTGAAATTACAAATAACAGATGTGTGCATGCCTCAACCGTCTGGCCTGGTAGATGACAAAAGTGAAACATATACAGAACCGTGTGTGCACTGGCCTCGTCAAAAGCAGACATGCATGTCAGTGGACCAGAGCAGAAAAGTAGCATGAATGCTGCTTAAGTTGTGACTTCAGTGTTGCTGAGAAGGAGCATCAGGGAGTGGTACCCAGTCACGGCTGGATCCTGTGGGGATGATGAAGCTTGGAACAGAGTTACAACAGTCTTATGACTTCATAACTGGAGGGAACAAAGTTCATGACAGGGGAATTAATCTAGAGTCCACTACAGTTAGCTAGGCAGTGTCAGTAGATTGAGTTTCTTTCCTCACCATGTGGTGAAGTTGTGGTGTAGTCCCTGTAATAATTTAAAGCTACTTTCACCACTGAGGAGAAGAGCACTGATCCTCATAAATGTACTCCAGTCTTACCCCCCCTCCCCCCGATTGTGGGTGGAACATACATCTTATTGGATACACTTAGGGTTTTGGGGTGGGGGTGTGCCACACAGTGTCGGTGAAGGGGATCCGTCTGTCTGCTGCGCAGCGGGGCCGCCTTCACCTCAGTGTTAATTGCACTATAGACACTGAGAATATAGCAGTGGCTAGTGGTGCTCCAACCACCATCTCCCCAATTTTAACTGCACTCTGGTGGTTCTCACACCTGCACACAATCACATCACACAGCTAACACACACTTATCATGATCTGTGCATGAGGGAGGGAGGGTGGGGTCTTCCCCCCACCCTTGTTGCCTTCCTTCTGCCGGGGGCCTGGGGGCCCGGCAGGAGGCCTGGGGCCCATCATGTTGTCAAAATCCCTGGGTGCTGCCGAATGAATAGGTGTGAGCAAGGGAGTGAGAGAGTGATTGAACAAGAGAGTAAGAGTAAGAGTGGTGATTGGTATAGTCGTCAGAATAGTCGTCCTGTTTGAATGACTATCGTCCTGTTGCACTGACACCAATTGTGATGAAGTGTTTTGAGCGGCTTGTCAAACCACACATTACAGCCTGCCTCCCTGCATCACACGACCCGCTCCAGTTTGCATATCGTTCAAACCGCTCCACGGAGGATGCTATAGTCACCACCCTACACTCTGTCATCACCCACCTGGACCAGAAAGACACCTACGCCAGACTCCTGTACATTGATTTCAGTTCAGCATTCAACACCATTATTCCCCAGAGACTGATGGAGAAATTACTCCTTCTCGGTCTGAACACCGCCACATGTCTCTGGATCCTGGATTTTCTGACTGAGAGACTTCAGTCTGTCCGGGTTGGAAACAACATCTCCAAGTCTGTCACGCTGAGTACCGGATCCCCTCAAGGCTGTGTACTCAGTCCACTGTTGTTTACACTTCTAACACATGACTGTGTATCCAGACACGAGGGGAACCAGATTATTAAGTTTGCAGATGACACCACGGTGGTGGGACTTATCCAGAGGGATGAGGAATCAATGTACAGGGAAGAAGTGAGAGACCTGGAGGGCTGGTGCAGGAAGAACAATCAGGTGCTGAACGTGGACAAAACGAAGGAGATGATTATCGACTTCCGGCGGTCGCAGCCTGAGCACACCCCCCTCAGCATCGGCGGCCGTTTAGTGGAGAGAGTAGAGAACATCAAGTTCCTCGGAGTGCAGATCTCGCAGGACCTGACCTGGAGCAAGAATTCCTTGGAGATCAGGAAGCGGGCTCAGCAGAGACTGCACTTCTTGAGGAAACTCAAACAGGCCTCTCTCCCCATCTGCATCATCAGGACCTTCTACAGAGGTGTGGTGGAGAGTGTTCTGACGTACTGCATTGCTACATGGTACTCCAGCTGCAGTATGTCAGACAAAAAAGCCCTGCAGAGGATAGTCAAGGTGGTGGAGAGGGTAATTGGAGTCTCCCTCCCCTCTGTCCAAGAACTTTTTCAGAACCGTTGTAGTTGCAGGGCACTAAACATTGTCAAGGACCGTTCTCACCCTCTGCATAAACACTTTGAACTTCTTCCATCTGGTAAACGATTCCGGAGCATCAGAGGCAGAACCACCAGACTGATCAACAGCTTCCTTCCACAAGCTGTCAGGATGCTGAACAGTTGACCCGGAATCTCTCATACACACTACTGCATCTACGGACATTTTGTATATTATAGTTAGTTATTCTTTTTTTCCCCAAGTATGTCTCAGGGATGTGTGAATGGATGGGGGGTTGGAGGTGGGGGGGGAGCTATGTGGGAATGTGCCTTAAATCATGCTGCTTCTTATATGGATGCCGAGAGAAACGCAATTTCATCTTGCCTGCACTACAGTTGTATGTACAGCAATATGACAATAAAGTTTGATTTGATTTGGTATGTCGGTTTTGTGTGGCGCTTTGCATGTCGGGTGGCATCTCGGAGTGCTTGCGGGGTTCAGCTGACCAGTTGCTCGGGTGGATATTGGGGGTGGTGGTCTGCTTCTGTGGCCGCCGCCACCCTGGGTCAGGTC
The DNA here is from genome assembly GCA_020510985.1 of Pholidichthys leucotaenia. Taxonomy (NCBI): domain Eukaryota; kingdom Metazoa; phylum Chordata; class Actinopteri; order Cichliformes; family Pholidichthyidae; genus Pholidichthys; species Pholidichthys leucotaenia. Next base: position 218,175,359 of record CM035837.1, read on the forward strand.
GGCGGGGGTATGGCTGCGGGCCTGCGCCGGCAGTCTCCCTGGTCACTGCTGGGCGCTGGTGCACATTCATGCTCGCTGCATCTGCATCGTGGTCGCCCTAAGTAGAGTGAATGAGTATGGCTGAGTGTGTGGGCAAGAGCATGAGTGGATGTGAGTAGATTGGAGTGCGAGTATATGGGTGAACATAAGTGAGTGCAAGTGACTCTAAGTGCAAGTGGGAGTGGGAACGAGATTGAACATGTACGGGAGTGGGAGAGAGTGGTTGGGTCCAGCAGTGCAAGTGTGGGATTGTGTAGGGGAGAGGTCAAGCGAGAGTGAGTGAGTGTGTGTGGGTGCAAGTGGGTGTGTATGAGAGCATGAGGGTGTGAGTGCGTGGGAATGGGTGTGTGTGCTGGTCGGGATGTGCTGGATTGAGGGGGTAGTGCCTCTTGGCTGCGTGGGCTCCCATGGACAGGTGGAGCCCCCCCATGGGGCCCCTGTACCTTGCTGCTGCCTTCTTTGGGCATGGGGCATGGGGGTGTTTTGGGGGGGGGGGGGCTCGTGCCCGGGGCATGGGCCGGTCTCCAGCCGGGGAGATAGGGACGCTGGCCTCCCAGTGCTTGGGGCCCAGGTCCTGACATTGGCCCCACTGGGGGGTGGGGGGTGGCCTGTCTGGGGATGTGGGCCCGCTGCGATGGCCGTTTGGTGGCCGGCCTCCCTCAGCAGTCCCTCCTGGAGCAGATGCCTGGCTGTCCTGGGGCTTGTTGGCCTTGGGACATTTGTGCTCTGTGGGGGTTAGCGGCGTTGTCCTGCTTGCTCTGGGTTTCCGGGGTGAGAGGGGGTGGGGGTGGGGGTGGGTCTGTAACCAGCCACCCACTTAGTATGCTTCCTGACAAACCACTCACATGCACACACTTATTTTGCCCGTGTTTGCATACACATGCACATATGCACTCACACACACACACACCCACACACACATATGTCTCTCCTTTAACAGGTGCAGATACCAGACTCATGTTGAGACCTTTTCAGTGGAAGAAACAGTCTGTCTTCTGTTTGTTTCAGTTGTGTTAGTCTTTGTCTGTTCCTCTCCCTTTTCTTTCCCCCCCCCCCCCCCCGGTCGAGTCTTTCATTGGTTTTTTTAATTCAATTTAAATAAAGTATTAAAAGTTATTACAAGAGGAGTTATAAACAATATACACTACATACTGTATGTATGTACTGTAGATCTGTTTGGCACAATGAGGGGAGCAAATTTCTGTTCTGTTCACCTAGCTGCCTTACAGGACAAGGGAAAAATGTACTCCAGTAAGAGTTGACAGTGTCCTGCCTGTGACGGGCTCCTGGGTCATTGTTTCTCATTATTATCCACCTTAGCACCCAGGACCCGACCCAAGACACACAATACCAAAGACATAAACTCTACCACATGCTAACACCTATATTTGTTTTCTGTCCCTTTTCAGGACCCAATGCAGTCGGCTCAGCCTCCAAGGTGTCCACCCTGTCCGCCCTCAGCACAATAGCTCTGTCTTTCACAGCGCGGACATCTTTATGACAAACAGCTCCTGGCAGACGCTGCATGTGAAGTGGAGACAGCGCTCCGGCGGAACATGCACACGGCCCACTGCGGTGTAACTAGATCATTCGTTTAGATTTTTTAGAGGCAGGAGAAAGACACTGGGGGGAAATATGTCCTAAAAAAGAGGAAAAAATCAAAAAAACAAGAAAAATGTCACTGAGATAAAAGGGAAGGACTCCCCTTCAGCAGCTGGACAAAGAAGACTGAGCGATGTTGTGACTATGTTGTTACCAAAGCAGCTTTCATAAGAAAAAAGACATATAATGGAAAAAAGTCTTATATGCATCTTTTGTATGACATGTTGAGCTTTTATAGATTTACTTTTCTTAATCAAGTGGTGTGGGCATACTGGGTGACAAGACGTAGATGCATGGCAAAGAACAATATTAGGTTTCCACGGTGGAGGGTAAGAATGTGACTGACGGATACCCTCGTCATGTCAATCAAGATGATGCATAAAACATGGAGGCATTGTGTTTTCCTCAAACGAACTCTGATCTGATGCAGGTTGGTTTCTTCCAGAAGTGACTGGTGCGTCTGCTCTCCTTCGGTGGAATTATTTGTCATTTCATATAAGTTTTGAATGGAGGACTGGCTGGAAGACACCGTGTGGTAATGCTTTAGCAATCCAAGATAGGGTCATCCAAATTATAAAGAAGATGTCAAATAGGGTGCATGGGCTCTGGATCTTTAGTCAGCAATGATATTTAACAGAAGCATTTCCAGTTTTTAATCCTGCTTTTGTGCTAAGGAAAGAAAGCATCTTCATCTTGCTACATGGCAGCATTTATCTAACAGTAAATGACCTTGATAAAGGGGTTAATAGGACTCAGAAGACTGAAATCAGGACCCACTAATATTTAGGAAACATGAATTACAATAATTCCAACAATTTGCACCCTAGCTACTTTCAAATAGATGTTTTCTGGGGAAAAACTGACTGTATATTTGTTGTAAAATGGTTTCAGTGTCAGATGTGATAATGTTGTAACTCTACACGACTTCTCTGGGAGATGAAGGGAAATAATGGAAAAATAAACCAGGTACGAAAACAGAAGAAAATGAGGAATTTAAACATAAACGGGGAAGCAAATGACTAAATTTTTCATGGAGCCAGAACAACATTTGTACCTTGAAGTGAAGCTAAAACATTTTTTTTCCTCATAAATTTGAGTCTTTTGTCTGATAGACGTGGACGAATGTACCGGTACCCTTCCATTAAAGGAAGAAAATCCCACAATGGTCACTGAAAAAAACTTGAAACTGACAACAATAATAATAAATGCAGTGTTTCTGAAAATTAAATTAGACATTGTTTTTGGATTTTGGTTCAACAGAATCATTTTTAAAACCAAACTAATGAAACTGGCCTGGACAAAAATGATGATTCCCTTTCCTTAATATTTTGTTGCTCAACCTTCTGATGTCATCAGGTGGTTTCTGTAAGTCAGTGAGCCTCCTGCACCTGTCCACAGGTGTTCTGGTCCACTCCTCAGCACACTGCTGTCTCAGGTGTGAAGACGTCTGTTCCAGCTCCTTCCACAGATGTTCAACAGGATGTAGATCAGGGCTTATAAGGCCACTTCACAATAATCCAGCCTTCTGTTCTTAGCTGGGTGCTCTGGCTCCTTATCCTGTTCAGGACCCATGATCTGATACCAAGCTTTCTGACACTGAGCAGCACATTTGACTCCAGAAAAATAATGCATCAGATGTATATAGCACTCTATCATAGACACTCAAAGATGCTTATAGTTTAAATAGATACATTATTAATTCACTCCAGACAGACATTGGAAGTGGCAAACTACTACTGTAGCCACAGCTGCTCTGGGGCAGGCTGATGAAAACGTGGCTGTCAATCCATGCCAACGGCCTCTCCGGACACCACCAAACATTTATACACATTCATACCCAGTGTCATGGACACTGGAGGCAAGGTAGGTAAAGTGTCTTGCCCAGGGATACAACAGCAGGATATCTGGGGAGAGCGGGATTCGAACCACCAACCATTCAGTTATTGGATGACCTGCTCCACCTCCTGAGCCACTGCCCCACCAGAATGCCGATAGTCTTGAGATTTCACCATACCCTGAACAGATTCAAGATGCCCTGTGCCAGAAATGGCAAAGCAGCCCCAGAACATAATGGAGACTCCTCCATGTTTCACAGTAGGTACAGTGTTCTTTTCTTTGTATGCTTTATTGTTCCCTCTGTAAACATAGAGCTGATGTGACTGGCCCAGAAGCTCCAGTTTTGTCTCATCAGTCGAAAGGACAACCTCCCAGAAACTTTGGGGCTTGTCAGCAGGTATTTTGGCTGGCTTTCCTGGTCTTCTTCCATGGAGTCCAGTGTTGTTCATGGTGTTCCATGGTGTGGTCAGAAAGTGACGTATCTTGATCTTGGAGTCCCCTTTGAATGATTTTGGATGGTTTCCTTGGCTGTTTATCGACAAACACTATTCTTCTGATCAACCTGGGATTGCATTTCCTCTTGCATCCATGTCCTGGGAGGTTTGCTACAGTCCCATGAACCTTCTACTTTTTAATAATATTGGCAGCTGTGGTCACAGGAACATCAAGATGCCTGGACATGCTCCTACAGCCTTTAACATGCTTGTCTTTAGTTTTCTTAATAATCCCCTGAGACAACTCTGTCCTCAGCGTTTTGTGGTCCATGATCAGTATGGCACACACCATGATTCCAAACACAGTCTACCTATTAACCCTTTAATTAGGCAAACTGACTGTTTAGAAGTTTGAAGACCCCTGTGATGCTAATTAGAGGACACACCTCAATTTAACATGCCACTGTGGTCACATTATTTTCCATCTTTAATAGTGGTACCATCATCTTTGTCCAGGCCAGTTTCATTAGTTGAACCAAATTCTAAAGCAGTGTTTGATTTTCATTAGTTAATTTTTTGTAACTATTTTCTTATAAGTTTGTAAAGATTTTCTTAATTTGCAATTTTTTTTGTATGTTTGTTTATTTAAAGGGCTCATTGACTGTACTTTTTCCACATTTTAACAGCCCACTCATGTCTTAGTGAAGTACTTGCGACATTTTGTTCACATTTTCTTTAATTTTTTAATTATTGAGGCAAATCTGTTTTATTTTTCTTGGCTTTCTTCAAACGCTCGGCTTTAAAGTGAGGTAGTCGGATACCCAAAAACCGATGGTGTATAGAGCACGTATATTAGGATTTGTATGTGAAATTTCGGCATCGAAACTGCTCCCGTTTAGCTGTAATTAACCCCTTGCACTCTGGTAAATTTCCCTAAAAACACCTAAAAATAACGTACCCAAAGTAAATCAAAAGCTGTTCTTCAACCCTTTGCAGCATCTTCATGGGGTTGGTCTCATTTAAAAGAAAACACTTTGAATTTTTTGGCAAAATAGTCATAATCTCTCTAAGTGCTCCTGCCACTGATTATCAGTCATCTAAACATACTGAACTTGAAGAAAATAAATTTCGCCTGGGTGTTTTTTTTGGATACAAATGCTTGCAAATAACAGACAGCTGTCAGATCCGGGCTGGAAAATGCAACAGAAATGTAGAACCAAGTGTTATCCAGCTGAGGTCAAAATTTTGTAACATACCACAAAAAATGAATATATTACACAGCTTTTTTGTCAGGTAGTTCCCAGGCATTTTTGAACTGTGCCAAATTGTGCCAAATGGCACAGTTTGGAAAAACGTCTGTAACTTTTGAATGATTCAATATAGAAGCTTGATCTTGGGCTCTAATGAAAGGTGACACTCAGGGCTGTGTGTGTGTGTGTGGAGGGGGGTTGTTTATTCATTCATGAATGAATGAATGAACAAACAAGCCCCCACACACAAAGAAGAATGCCACGTAAAAAATGTGTGGCTTTTTTTTTACAAGAAAAAATAACCTACAGTGCACTAAAAATTATACTAAAATATCTAATGTAGAGGATAACAACTCCCCCCCCCCCCCGCTACAGAGGACGGACATCGTCCATCACTACATGACGGACAGCGGGGACGGTGCGCCGCGGTCTACTACGCACAGTTGTACTAAAATATCTGCAATATATCTGCAATCTGCTACAGAAGAGTAGCTGGGGGGGGGGGGGCGTTCACCGTCCGGACGCGGCGCACGGACCGGTCCGTCATGTGGCGATGATGCACAGTTGTAATTTACCGATCGATCAAAAGTCATTTTGATTACAATTTTCAGGGATAAAGAATAATTTAGCTTATAAAACTTACCTGTCCACAACAGCAGTGTCGCTGGCGAACTTCTCTTCCTTATTGTCAGACGAACATGATGCTGGTCCGCTTGTTACGACTCGTGGTTCTGGTCACGCAACCCGGTCAAACCATGATTCCATTATTGCGGTTTTGCGCTTCTATGATTGCGGTTTTGGCGAACGATTTTTCAAAACAAATAAGAACAGTAGTAAGAAAAAAAGACTGGTGAACGCGTGTGTGTCACCCAGCGGTTTACACAAAACAGATTTTACACACGCGATGCACGCTTTCAATCGTGGAGCTTCTCTGCTTCAATTGGCTCGCTGTATTCGCAGCCGTTGGTAGGCGTGTCCTTCTTGCTAGGTTTTCAGTCATTGGTTCTTCAAGGTTTCAGAAACTCAATTCAAGGCTCTTATTAGTCGAATGAGATGTCAAACAAATCTAAACCAATCAAAGCACTCCTTTGGCTTTCTGTTCGCGGCTGAGTCTGTAGTGGAAGAACGGAAATGCAGCTTTTTTTTTCAGTGCGCTCTAGGATGCACAGTGTACGTCCTAGAGTGCACGAGGTCACGCTAGGACGCAGAGACTTGACCGCGCGCAGTATCCCGGAGTGCAAGAGGTTAATATTCAAAAATGATATTTTCGGGACGAAAGAATTCAAGCGTCCCTGCATTTGTTTACTTCTCGGGGCCGCCGCCAGAGAGCGAGCCGTGTGCAAAATGCAATCGTGTTGTTAATATAGCACATTTTTTGTGGAAATGTTACTATTATTAGTTGTGAAATGTGTTATAAAACGATTAGACGACGATACTATGGCTCTTCCTGCTGTTCTGGTTTCACTGTTTTTTTTCAGGATGTAAAATATGGGATCCCTACAGCCCATCGGCGCACGAAGTATCCTGGCCGATGTAAACAGCCACGGACCAAAAAACGTACATTTGCTCGTGGAACAGGTCATTCACACTCGCAGACAATCGCGCTATATGTGTCTATAGGATTTTCTTTCCATGCACGTAAAAAAATTTTTTTTTCCAGATCCGACTACCTCGCTTTAAAGCCTGTCACTTTAAGAAACAGACTTCAGCTGTTAAACTCCTCCCTCCCTCTTACACCAGTTAGCCATTAGCTGAGCAGCTTCTAGCTGGCTCCTTTCAGCTTGGATGAGCAGCGCTGGTTCAACGATCCGCAGTCGTTTGTGCATCTCGTGTCATCCTGGCCCACCCAACAACCCTGCCGAGACGCCACATTAAATTGGCAGCAATGATGCGCTCCACCAATCACCACAAACTGAGGCTGGTGGCCAAGCCACGGGATCTCAAAGGGTAATGTCTCGCTCCACAGTACTTTACTCCTCTCCCATGGGCAGCCGGGGGATGACCCATCATGAAGTGGCTCCCCCAGGCTACCCATGAGAGTATGCCCGGGGGATGCTGCCTGGAGCTGCTGGCTCTCAGCTCCCCATGACTGGCATGCCGGCGACCCACTGCGAAACCACCGGAAGACGGGCCTGAGCACCGCAAGGCACATTATGGACTGAGGACCGTTGAACCAGGTGGTAACAGGGACAGTTATTAGGGTGACTAAGATCTATAGAAAATAACAATATAAGCCGCGCTTGGTTCAAGCTTCCTGTTACCAGTGTTAGCTTGGGTGCTCATAACTCAGGGGCTAATAAGCTACCTTTAACACCACTTCCATCTACCTGACAGACAGCTAGGCTGGCCAATCATAGAGCAGTGGGCGGGTCTCAAGGACGGTGGTGGGTTGGCTTTTTCAAAATGTGACTAACGATTTCCACAAAAAACTCAAAAATGTTTCTGGGAGAGGAAAAGGAGATAAAGGCTGTGTGTGTTTTCTAGAGAATTGACCGTTTTTAAGTTTTCTGGATAATTAGGTGATCAGTAGACTCGTTAACACCATTTTTCAGTCAATGACCCCTTTAAAATTACAACCTTTTCTCTTGTAAATTTGAGATTTTAAGCTCTCATGTGGCTCTGGAGTCTTGGATTTTGTCCCCATCATGGCGGATGCTGAAGCATTCGACAGGGCCAGTCTGTGGTGAAAAAAAGCCCCATACTTCCATGAACTGGTGTGAGCCATCTGTGTGATCAACAAGAACTTTGTGTCCAGAGTAGCTGCTGTTGAGAACCTCCTCACTGGACTCATGTGGGTCACCGAGCCCCGTGGCTGTCTCCCACTCCTCTTTCTTTCGGTTTGCCCCGTGTCTAGAGCGTTTCTGTGTGCCTCATCATATGTTCAAACTGCTCAGGTCCTTAAAGAGCCTTAAATGATCACATGTATATAAACAACCTAGAAGTCTGAAGCAGCGGCGGTGACGTTTACATGCTGCTGTGTAGACAGAAATGGTGGGGAGGGGCCAGCATCCTTTGCTGCACTGGTGAATCTCAACAGCATCCTGCTGGTTCACGTGGGACATTGGCAATATCTGAGGCCTGGTGCATTTTTATAGGTGTGTGTACTTCTTCATAAAAGATGCTGCTGCTGATCTTTTCTTTTCCCTGTAGTCTCCTGATGCCCTGTGGGACTGTCCTGCTGCAGTCTGTATGTAGCCTGTAATCCAGTCCAATAGTTTGTAGAGTGGTGAAGGGAAGTGGTCTTGCTCCTAATCATCAACAAAAGTGTAATATAGCGTTTTGTAAACTTCAAATCATTTATATCAAAGAACTTTCTAAAGAGAAGATTTGCTGTGTTTTTATGGTTTCATACTGTAGCTCACTGTTGCTCAGCATGACTGTAATCTGTCCTCCTGTCCTCCTGCAGACAGACTGACACGCAGGTTCATGATGAGATTGTTTGTACTCTTGTGTGTACCATAAAAACCTGAACCACGGTCAGTCCAGTGTCTGCTTTCTCTTCAGTCAGCCTGTCTGACATGTGCTGCTCTCCAAACGTTCTACAGAAGGTTCCTCTGTTGCTATTTGTTGTTTCTACTGTGTCAATAAAGATGATTAATTTATAGAACATTTGTCAGTCTATCAGAACACATCTGTGTGACCCACAGGAATGCTGTTTCATTGCTTTCTTCTCACATAAGTCAACACCACTCAGCTGCAGAAGCAGAGATATTCTAACTGAATATTGCAGCATATATAATATCAGTCCACAGACTTGGTAACATTGGCCTCATCAGAATGATTGCTGCATGGTGCTTTCGTTCAGATGTTCAGAGGGGGTGGACACTTTTCTTTTGTGCAACTCTTTTGATTTTCCTACATAAAAGGAGAATTTCTCTGGACTATTGTTTCAGATTTATTGTCTTCCCGATAATGTCAACCATAGGCTGAGAAACCCAAAAGCATTTAGTTAGCTCAGCCTCTGCATTACTCAGAACTGAAAAAAAAAAAATTCTGGTTTTGTCTTCATCTGTCCTGACTGAACGGTCTGACGCTGAGCCACCATGAGGGCTGTGTGATCTAACGATACACATCAGTGACGCGATAAAAGATGTCTACCATTTCATATAAAACTCAGTGGTGGACCCTCAAGGCCAGCAAAGCCTTCTCTGCTGGCCTAAACACTATCAGAATTAAATTTACAACCTATATTCTTATATTTGTTCCATGAGGATGTATTAAATTAGTCCCAGTAGTATATTCTCTTCATTTTGTAGGTTTTCTCTTGGTTGCACTCCTTCCAGTAGTGGAATCAGAGTCAGAATAAGTTTTATTGTCCCTTACAGGAAAGTTGTCTTCGATAACAGTGCCACATAATGCTGCATTCACCTTAAGTCACAGTTTAAAACAACACACAATCAGCAATGTTTATGTACAAAAATTAACAATAATAATTAAAAATAGTTATAATAATCAACCATTTCACAATAAAATTACATGCAATACATTAACATTAATGCATGTTAGTTTTTTTGTCCAATCATATTTCAGCCAGCTGTGTTCCCAAGGTCAAGCAAATCTGCCTTGGGCCTTCAGGAATTAATGGCTCTGTAGGTTAAATTGACTGTTAAACTTATCCTGTTGTTTTAACCAATCAGATGTCTTCTGTACATTCAGGGGTATACATAGAAGGCATCCAAGAACGTCGGCATTTTCACATCTTTTTGATTGGGTGGTTAGACTCCTCCACCCACACTGCAGAGGATCCTAGCTAGCAAAACACCAGTGCAAGGACTTGCTTAAGCAGCTACAATACACTATCTGTTTAAATATACCCCTCATGGATCGTCACCTTATCATAGTGGGGGGTTTGCATGCCCTAGTGATCCCAGGAGCTATGTTGTCCAGGGCAATTTGCCTCTGGTAGGGTCACCAAAGATAAACTGGTCCAGGTGAAGGGCCAGACTAAGAACGATCCAACAGACTCATGATGAATGGTAGAACAAGGATTCAGTGTACCCCGCCCAGTATGGGGTTACCGGGGCCTCACCCTGGAGCCAGGCCTAGGGAAGGGACTCACTGGCTAGCACCTGGAGGCCGGATTTCTGCCCACGGCACCTGGCCGGGCTCAGCCCGAAGGAGTTACATGGGTCCACCTTCCAGTGGGTTCCTCACCTGCAGGAGGGTCCATGGGGGTCCAGGGCTATGTGGATCAGGTGGCAGTCAAAGGCAGAGACCTTGGTAGTCTGATCCCAGGCTTCCTAAACTGGCTTTTGGGATGTGGAATGTCACCTCTCTAGTGGGGAAGGAGCCTGAGCTGGTGCATGAGATTGAGAGATACTGGCTAGATATAGTCGGCCTCACCTCAACACACAGCTCTGGTTCTGGAACCAGTGTCCTGGAGAGTGGCTGGAGCTTGGCCTATTCTGGAGTTGCCCTGGGCAAGAGGTGACGAGCAAGGGTGGGTATTCTTGTGTCCCCCCATCTTGCTGCCTCTGTGTTGGGGTTTTCCCCGGTGGATGAAAGGGTTGCTTCCTAGCTCAAGTAGGTTCATTGTCTTCTTTTAATTATTTACCTTTTGTTCTTATTAAAGACAAAAATAGAAAAGAGATGTTTTTACCTTCTTGCCATGTTTCGACTGTTCACTGCAGCCTTCATCAGAAGAGTCAGCTGATTGCTGCGAGGTGTCATTTTATCAGCTGACTTTCGTAGGCAGGGCCAGCCCAGCAGACCTGTCAGATCCACCGAGCCAGCCCTGCTTTCCACCATCCGATGGTCTCTGGAAAATGTGGTCCCAGGTGTGGGAAAGCATAAAGGCCCCCTCATCTCGGTTCATACTATCTTTTCCCCGCTTCCTGATTTCTATGACCTCCTTGATCCAGCGTTTGTGTCTGTTGCTCTCCGATCCAATAACTTTTGTGTTGTCCCAGTCTATGATGTGATTATTTCTTTTGCAGTGATCTGATATTGCTGATTTTAATGTTTCTTGTTCTGCCTTTTCTTTTTGTGATCTTGTGAGTCGTCCTTGTGTTTCCTTCTTACATTCCTTCTGGTGTTCTTTTTTCCTTGTGGTGAATGATCTTCCGGTTTCTCCAGTGTAGGTTTTGTTGCATGATCTGCGTGATATCTCATATATTACACTGCATTTTTTGTCTTGTTCTAGTTTGTCCTTGGGGTGTACTAATAACTCTCTTAATTTTTTGTGTGTTTTTACTGCTGTGATTATTTTGTATTTTTTCATGATCCTTTGAATTGGTTCTATTATCCCTCGGATGTATGGTATAGTTATGGTGTCCTTGTTTTTGATTTAGGCTTTTGTTCTGTGTCTTATTTCCTGTTTGCTTTCTTTGTTTTTGACTTGCTGTTTCCCTTTGTTTATGGCCCATACTGTATATTGGCAGCGTATAAGTGCATGTTTTATGTGGTTTTCCTCCTCCTGTCTGTCTTCTTGATCTGTGATGATGGTGGCCCGTTCATATAACGTCCTGACAACTGATAGTTTGTGTGCTGTGGGGTGTTCTGATGTCCGTAGTAGGTATTGATCCGTGTGGGTTGGTTTCCTGTAGACTGTGATTTTTATACTGCCATCATCGTTGTGGTGAATTTTCATGTCCAGAAAGGCTATGGTGCCATTTTCCTCCTCTTCGTGTGTGAATTTTATATTCCCAGTGCTGTCCATGCTATTCAGATGGTCATTGAGTTCTCGTGTGTGTCCTTTCCTTATTTTCTCCAGAATCTCGTCCATGTATCTCTTCCAGAGGGTGGATTTACATTGTGTAGGTGCTGTGTTGATGGCTTTGTTTTTCAGATCCTCCATGAAAAATCTGCTCATGATGGCTGATAGTGGGTCTCCCATTGCAAATCCTTTTTGTCTGTAGACTTTTTCTCTGTATTGAAAATAGGTGAGCAACAACAGCAGCAATCAGCTGACACTTCTGATGAAGGCTGCAGTGAACAGTCGAAACATGTAAAGAAGGTAAAAACATTGCCTTTCTATTTTTGTCTTTAATAAGAACAAAAGGTAAATAAAGGTTGGTTTCTTGCGCCTTCAGGTAGGGAAATGGGTCCTGACCATCATTTGTGCCTATGCACCAAATGATGTTTCAGAGTACCCACCCATTTTGGAGTCTGTGACTGGGGTGCTGGAGGGTGCTCCGCTTGGAGACTCCATTGTCCTACTGGGGGACTTCAATGCGCACGCGGGCAATGACAGTGAAACCTGGAGGGGGGTGATTGGGAGGAACAGCCTGCCCAATCTGAACCTGAGTGGTGTTCAGTTATTGAACTTCTGTGCTAACCACAGTTTGTCCATAACAAACACCATGTTCAAGCATAAGGGTGCCCATATGTGCACCTGGCACCAGGACAACCTAGGCCGCAGGTCGACAATCTATTTTGTCATCGTATCATCAGACCTGTGACCATATGTCTTGAACACTCGGGTAAAGAGAGGTGCAGAGCTGTCAACTGATTGGATCTGATGGCAGGGGAGGATGCCATTCAGACCTGGTAGACCCAAACGTATAGTGAGGGTGTGCTGGGAATGTCTGGCTGAGGCCTCTGTCCGGGATGTCTTCAACTCCCTCCTCCAGAAGAACTTCAACCACATTCCAGGGGAGTCTGGAAACATGGGGTCTGAATGGCCATGTTCTCCACCTCCATTGTTCAAGTGGCTGCCCAGAGCTGTGGCCACAAGGTCGTTGGTGCATCTCGTAGTGGCAACCCCCCGACCAAGTGGTGGACACCAGTGGTGAGGGGGGCCATTAAGTTAAAGAAGGAGTCCTATCGAGCTTGGTTGGCTTGTGGGACTCCCGAAGCAGCTGAGGTGCACCGGCAGGCCAAGCGGAGTGCAGCTCGGGTGGTTGCTGAAGCAAAAACTCGGGTGTGGGAGGAGTTCAGTGAGGCCATGGAACAAGACTTTCAGTCGGCCTCGAAGAGGTTCTGGCAAACTGTCCGGCAGCTCAGGAGGGGGAAACAGCTCCCTGTCCACACTGTGCATGGTGCGGATGTAGTGCTGCCAACTTCGACTGGGAATATCGTCGGGCGGTGGAAGGAATACTTCAAGGATCTCCTCAATCCCATTGACACGCCTTCCACAGAGGAAGCAGGGCTTGTGGACAAAGGGGACGACTCGCCCATCACAGGGGCTGAGGTTGCCAAGGTGGTTAAAAAGCTCCTTGGTGGCAGGGCCCCAAGGGTGGATGAGATTCGCCCTGAGTACTTCAAGGCCCCAAATGTTGTAGGGCTGTCATGGTTGACATGCATCTGCAACATTGTGTGGAGGTCAGGGACAGTGCCTTTGGCATGGCAAACTGGGGTGGTGGTTTCTCTCTTCAAGAAAGGGGACCAGAGGGTGTGCTCCAACTTTACAGGGATCACATCCCTCAGCCTCCCTGGGAAGGTCTATGCCAAGGTCTTGGAGAGAAGAGTCCGGTCGTTGGAAATTATGAATATTGCCTAATAAATGTTTTCATTTTTAAACATCAATCAATAAATTTGAAAGGACAGTCTGAACTCATTGTTCAAACCTCAGATTCAGGAGGAGCAATGTGGTTTTCGTCCTGGCCGTGGCACATCAGACCAACTCTTTACCCTCTCGAGAATCCTTGATGGTTTGTGGGAGTTTGCCCAACCAGTTTACATGTGTTTTGTGGTCTTGGAGAAGGCATTCGACCGTGTTCCTCATGGTTTTTTGTGGGGGGGGTGCTTCGGGAGTATGGGGTATCGGGCTTATTGTTACAAGCTATCCGTTCTCTATATGACTATATGACCATTGTGAAAGTTTGGTTCACATTGCCAACACCCAGTCGCACTCATTCCCAGTGAGGGTTGGACTCCACCAGGGCTGCCCTTTGTCATCGATCCTGTTCACAATTTCTGTGGACAGGATTTCTAGGCACAGCCACGGAACGGAGGGTGTCATGCTTGGTGACCACAGGATCTCATCTCTGTTGTTTGCAGATGATGTTGTCCTGTTGGCTTCATCCAGCAATGATGTACAGGTCTTACTGAGATGGTTTGCCGCTGAGTGTGAAATGGCTGGGATGAGAAGCAGCACCTCCAAGTCCAAGTCCATGGTCCTTAGCTGGAAAAAGGTGAATTGTCCTCTCCGGGTTGGGGCAAGTTCCTTCCCCATGTGTAGGAGTTTAAGTATCTTGGGGTCTTATTCATGAGTGAGTGGAGAATGGAGTGAGAAATTGACAGACAGATCGGAGCAGCATCTGCAGTGATGTGGATGTTGTACTGGTCCGTTGTGGTGAAGAGGGAGCAAAGCTCTAAGGCAAAGCTGTCGATTTACTGGTCAATCTACATTCCTACCCTCACCTGTGGTCACGAGTTTTGGGTAATTACCGAAAGAATGAGATCACGGATACAAGCGGCTGAAATGAGCTTTCTCCGTAGGATTTTTGGACTTACCCTCAGAGATAGGGTGAGGAGCTCAGTCATCCGGGAGAGGCTCAGAGTAGAACCGCTGCTCCTCCATATTGAAAGGAGCCAGTTGAGGTGGTTTGGGCATCTGATCAGGATGCCTCCTGGATGCTTCCTACATGAGGTGTTTTGGGCAAGTCCCACTGGGAGGAGACCCCGAGGCAGACCCAGGACTCGCTGGAGAAACTATGTCTCCCAGTTGGTCTGGGAATGCCTTGGTATCCTCTCTAAAGAGCTGGAGCAGGTGGCTGGGGAGAGGGAAATCTAGGCTTCTCTGCCTGAACTGCTGCCTCCATGACCCAGACCTCTGGAAAAGCGGTAGAAGATGGATGGATGTTTAAAAATAATAGCTGTTTTTCCACCCGCAATGGCTGACAGAGGAGAGGAAAATGATTTGGTTGCTGATATTTTAAAAATTAATTTTCCAGACGGACTTTTCAAGAAAAGCTGGTCATTGTGAAGAGAGGTCGACCAACCCTGAAGCTAGCAGACCTGTTTCAACCGGGGAAAGGATTTGTCCCTCACTTCCATAATAGCAACGAGCGGTATACTTGGATTACAGGCTCCGAGGAGTGCTGCAAATTATCTTGCTGGGAATGTCTATTGTTTGAATTGATGGAGTAAATACTTGGAGCCAGACAGGGTTTGCTAACTTGAGCTGTCAACTGTCACACCATGATGATTTAGGCAGCATTCGCCAAACGTCTAAAAATTGGTCTAAAACACTGGGATACACTGAAATTTTCACTTTTGGCTGTATGCATCGCGTATCCATAACGACTTGGACATATACATAACATCTTAATAACTTATATAGAATATCTCCATAACTTATAAGTAACTTAAATCAACTAATGCTTAGTGTGTTGCCGACATTCACAACTTAGAATAGAATAGGCTTTATTGTCATTATACAGCAGTGCAGTACAATGAAATTCTGGGATGGGCAACAATAGTCTCACTTCTCCATAGCGCAGTCATGCCAACCTACTGTTGCCTTCCGACCCCTGTCCAACCAAATTGATTCTCCCTCCAAAGACCACAGTGGGGGGGGGGGGGGGGTGACTGACCTGGCAGAACTGTCAAATCTGTCAGATTTTATTATTGGGCAGCTAAGGTTTGTTATTCTGGAAAAATCAAAGAAGTGACCAAAAAATATCATGGTTAGTTATGGAAGCCTATTTTTGTAAAACTTCCTCATTACGTGTGCTTCTTGTGGGACCTTTGCCTATAGAGGTAGTTTATTACAGACTTAATCCAATAGTGGAAAATTCTCTTCAAATCTGGTTGCAATTCAGGAAGAAATTTGGCTGAAGGTCTATGGCTTTATCTGCACCAATAGATCGGAATCCCTTTTTGTCGCCATCTATGCAGGATTCGGCCTTTAGAATTTGGAAAATGAAAAATATTAATTATTTTATTGATTTGTATATTGATAATGTTTTTGCCTCATTTACTCAGCTGACATATAGATATAATCTTGGAAGTAACCAGTTTTTAGATATCTTCAGGTCGGGAGTTTTGCTTGATCTAACTTGACAAATTTTCCACATTTACCATCAAAAACCTTGCTGGATAGTATTTTGGATATACATCCATTTGGTAGAGGTGTGGTTACGCCAATATATCAATTGATTTTTAATTATGAATGTCCCTCTTTATCTAAAATTAAAAACCTTTGGGAAGAGGACCTTTGATTGCAACTGAGCGATGATACATGGGAATCAATACTGGGGAGGGTCCACTCATTTTCCATATGTGCCCGGCATGGACTTTTACAATTTAAAGTTGTTCATCGCCTACATTATACTAAAGAGAAATTGGCCAAGATTTTTTTCAAATTTGAACTCGATGCGTGTTAGATGCAAAAATCAAACAGGAACACTTGTTCATAGTTTTTGGACCTGCCTTCGACTTGGCAAATTTTGGAAGGAGATATTTAAAACCCTTTC
The DNA here is from genome assembly GCA_020510985.1 of Pholidichthys leucotaenia. Taxonomy (NCBI): domain Eukaryota; kingdom Metazoa; phylum Chordata; class Actinopteri; order Cichliformes; family Pholidichthyidae; genus Pholidichthys; species Pholidichthys leucotaenia. The sequence goes on from CM035837.1 coordinate 218,191,880, forward strand.
AGATGTCTTTGATATTTCTCAGGATCAATCCTCACTAACTGCAATATTTGGGATAGCTGAAGGATCACACCTTCCAAAATATAAATTGGATGCTTTTGCTTCATTAATAGTGAGAAGATTCATTCTTATCTGATGGAAGGATGAGGCTCCACCCACCCGTACTCACTGGATTAGGGACCAAATGCAGTTTTTACATTTAGAAAAATTGAGATCCACTTTGAAGGGATCCACCGACAAGTTTTATAAGGCCTGGCAGCCATTTACCTTATATGTGAAGAATACAAATAATATCAATATTTGATATAAGTGGAATCAAATTGGAAAAAAAAAGAAAAAGTTTTTCTCTCTGTCTCTCTCTCTCTCCTGGCTTCTTTTTTTTGGGGGGGTGGGATTTGGGAACTTCTGTTGTGTTGTATAAAATGTTGAATTGTTAATATATAAAACTTGAATAAATAAAAAGTGCAAAAAAATTATCTTTAACATGCTCTGTGTGGACGGTGTTATGTCCACAAACCTGGTGATGAATGAGGCCGACAGTGACCTAGCACTGAACGTGGCTTTATTAACAGCTGTGAACACTGTACATGGAATGCAGCCAGCAGAGTCATCCGGCATAAGAGGAAGTCCTCATGGCGGCTGCCCCCTAATATAGGGCAGTGTGATGATGCAACAGGAAGGCGGCGTCAACGCACTGCACTTCACAATAAATCCCCACACAGCATCTTCCCCCTCACCCTTTACAAAGTCCAAAACACACACACACACACACACACACATATCAGATCGAATCCACACTAATTTCAAAACACAATCACATAAAACACACCAAACTTAAAAGCAAAAGTTAAAAGAAGGCATAAAACACACTCAAAAAAAAAAAAAAACTAAAATAGGACCGGTGGGTGGACTACCACACGGCCCACACAGCACAGTTGTCATGGTGCAGTCCTGATGGACCACAAATGAGACACTATAGGCAACCAGTGAGTTTGCATATTTATTAGAGGACTGACAACGATACAAAATCATGAGCCTCATAGAGTAAAACACAAATAAAGACTAAGACACACTACAATAAACTGAGAACTAGGAAGACTCATGGGAGACAAGGATACAACACTTACATGTGAATAGCGAGGGTGGAACCTAACGCTAAAAGGAACTGGCTTCGGACGCAGGGAACCCAGTCTGGATAATGTGAGGTCGCAGCCCCGAGTGACAGGAGCTGCTCCCTTAAATAGGACAAGATAATTAATCTTGTAGCGAGCAGTCAACTCCACAGTCCCGATAGTGCACAGTCTGCTACCACCATAGCCATACAATGGCGCTGGGTTACTCCTAATCCTACGGTGGGGAAAAAACTTCTTCACCGTGACCCAATTCAGCATCAACCACACCACCACCGTGTCGAGTAAGAATGGCACCTCCACACCGTCTAACTCCACCGTGCAATACGAATACCCGCTGGTGCTGGGACTTATCAAGTGGATAGTTGTTGCAGGTGGGTGGGGTGGTTTCTTCGGTTGGCTCCTCAGTTCAGATAAATGGCACACCCTGGTGTAATGATTCAAGCACCCACACTTGCTGCATTGTTTCCCACTTGCCGGGCACCCTCTTGCTTTATGGCAGTGCGTCAAGGACCCACAACCTCTGCAAATGAGGTTTCCCAGGGCTTACCTTCAGCTAGTAGCAATGGCTTCATAATCTTCGTCCATGCTATCTCCGCTATCAGGGTCCATGACATTAGCTGACGTGGGCGGCTCCAGTGGCTTCTGTGACTGGTGACAGTTTAGCTCCGAAGCTAGCTTATTGGCAGCCTCCAACTAGAGAGGCAGGTCAATGGCTCTAGCTAACGTCAAGTCATTGGGCACCGTTAATAGCCTAGCACACAGCCCAGCATTGCACATGTGCTCAGCCAGTTGGTCTTGCACCATCTCATCTTCCAGCGGACCAAAATGGCACTCGCTAGCTAGCTGCCTCAGGTCAGTGACATACTGATGGATAGGCTCACCGACACGTTGGCGTCTATGGCAAAAGTGAATTCTCCATACAGTCACGCTGTCTGGGGTAGTGAAATGGTTAGCTAGCAACTCCACTCATATGAGTCTGTCGCACCGAGTGTCCGCAGAATCCTCTGGCCTTCGATACCCAGGTTGTGGACAAGGAGCGCACGTGCCCTCACCTTATCGAGATTCCCAAGGTCCAGCTCTGTGATGTATGTTTGAAAGGCCATTAACCAGTGGGGCCATGGCACCAGTGGCTCACCCAGGAGCTCAAGGAAGGGTCGGAGTGGTGTAACGCATGCCTCCATACGTTATTCCTCAGTCGCCAAATGTTATGTCCACAAACCTGGTGATGAATGAGACAGACAGAGATGTAGCACTGAATGTGGCTTTATTAACAGTTGTGAACACTGTACATGGAATGCACCCAGCGGAGTCATCCAGCATAAGAGAAGGTTCTCATGGCGGCTGCCCCCTAATATAGGGCGGTGTGATGACGCAACAGGAAGGCGGCGTCATCACACCGCACTTCACAATAAATCACCACATAACAGACGGCCCTATATGCTATTTTTATGGTGCTTGGTACGAATGGCACTTAAATTGGGTAGATCACCACTGAAGGCCTAGTTGTAAAATATATGGTCTGCCACTGAAAAAACTATCGTTTCTATCAGGATTTAAAAGACTCACACCCTGTTTCTACTTGTCACCGCCCCGCCTCTCCTCACAGTGCACCAGGTGTGTGGGTTCCAGTAATTTGCATTAGGGATGGGTGTATCGATACTCAAATATCAATACTTCGATACCAGCTGGTAGATAATTTGGAGTCTGTGGTTTATATTAATCATATATCCCATAACCTACATATGTATAAGCATGTGAGAATGTTTGGTGATTACATATGTACAGCGACTTCACACCTCAGAACAGGACAAGAGGTCTCAACTGCCAGCGAAGATCAAAGAGCATCCGAGGCGCTGCGGTGGAGACCAGATCAATCGCCCTGACCACCCAGGGTCAGGTGGAGGAGTACGAAGACAAAGGAGGGGGATTAAGATAATGCGGGATGTCAGCTTTGATATGCATGTCTTTTGTTATGTGTAGGTATAAGTATGTAGAGCTGAATGTGCTCGCTCTCTTATTCTACTTCTGCCTCTGCACTGAGATGAGACTTGTTAGAGGAGCGAAGCTGATAATAAACTTTGGTTTATAAGTCACATCGCCTTGTTATTCCAAGCTCTTCTACACTGGTGACCAGACGTGAGAATGGAACAGAGACGTTCTCCCGTGATTGACTCATCGGAGGCGACCCAGGCAAGCGCCGGCGCCCATGCAGACAGGGGAACGGATGGAAGATGTTCCCCCATGGCAGAAGAGAGGGCTCAACCGAGCACCAGCCCCGCCGTGAGAGCAGAAGAAAGGCGCTCTCACCCGGCGGACACATCAAGGACGGCCCACACAAGCGCCGTCACCGTCAAGCTGCCAGAATTCTGGCAAGAAGACCCGAGCTCGTGGTTCCAGCAAGCTGAGGCTCAGTTTGCACTGGCGGGCATAACGGCGGACGAGACGAAGTTTTATCACATCGTCGCCAAACTCAACGCTGCCACGTCAAGATGCGCGCAGAGCATAATCCGACAGCCGCCCGCCTATGACAAATACAGAGAGCTGAAGGCGACCATCGTCGAGGGATGCTGATCAACATGCGGTGCAGCACCCAGCAGGACTTCCATGCGCTGGCCCGGGAAGCGTAGCGACTTACCAATGCCTGCGGGGAACAGGTGGCCACAGCAGCATCTGCAGATGCCCAGAGCAGCGGAAAACCACAGACAACCAAGCAGAGCCCGCCCACCATGGCGGCAACACGACCAAGACGCAGCAGGCTGAACAACATCTGCTATTACCACCACCGGTTCGCCGAGGGGGCGTACAAATGCGTTCCCCCCTGCAAGTTCAGAAGTTCGGGAAAACGCCAAAACCGAGAACCGTTAACAGCTGCGGTTCTCGGCGAAAAAAATAAACTTCTTTATGTGACTGATGGACACACCGGCAAACAGTTCCTAATTGACACTGGAGCTCAGCTGAGTTTTATCAAGCCCTCCCACGCAGACCGGGCCATGGGCCCCCGGGGCAATGGAGCGATGGCAACCAACGGCTCCATCATCGACACTTATGGTGAAAGGAACCTGCCCCTCTGCATTCATGGCCGCAACTACAGATGGACATTTGTTGTAGCGGCGGTGAGTTTTAACTTGTTGGGCGCGGATTTTTTGTGTGCACATGGGCTATTAGTTGATCTAGCAAATAGACGCTTGGTTAATGCATTGTCATTTGCTTCTATTCCCTGCTCAGCTCGAGTTTCTCCACCACCCGTGCAGGCCAGCGTCACTACAGCAGGAGGTAAGTTTGATCAACTCCTCACCCAATTTCCAGCACTCACAATTCCCAAATTCTCAGCTACAGTGGCTAAGCACGGGGTTGAACACTTTATTCCCACAACGGGCCCACCCGTATTCGCCAAAGCTCGGCGCTTAGACGCAACCAAGCTCGCCATAGCTCGGGGCGAGTTTACCACCCTTGAAAAACTAGGCATTATCAGACGCTCAAAAAGCCCCTGGGCATCACTACTACACATGGTCCCGAAATCCGACGGTTCTTGGAGACCGTGCGGCGATTACCGCAGATTAAACAATGCGACAGCGCATGACCGCTACCCAATTCCTCACATCCAAGATTTTTCACTACATCTGGCGGGTGCGTGCATTTTTTCTAAAATAGACCTGGTCCGTGGCTATCACCAAGTCCCCGTTCGAGCGGAAGACATTCCTAAAACAGCTGTAATAACCCCCTTCGGTCTTTTTGAATTTTTGCGGATGCCTTTTGGCCTCAAAGGCGCTGCTCAAACCTTTCAGCGGATGATGGACGTGGTATTACGCGACCTCCCTTTCGTGTTCGTCTACCTTGACGATATGCTGGTAGCCAGCTCGTCGGAGGAGGAACACGAACAGCATCTCACTATGGTTTTTCAGAGACTAGAAGAGCACGGGTTAATAATCAATCCAGCCAAATGCAAATTCGGCGTGCCACAAATTGATTTTTTGGGACACAGAGTTTCACCGAAGGGGGCAGTCCCACTGCCAGACAAAGTTCGCGCAGTAAAAAGTTTTCCACGGCCACAAACGGTCAAATCGCTGCAAGAATTTTTGGGAATGGTTAACATACAACCGTTTCCTCCCCCGTGCAGCTCAACTCTGGGCTGCACGGTGGCGCAGTGGTTTAGCACTGTGGCAGCATAGTTTTACCCTCGGCCGGGGGATCGCAGGGATCATGAGATCGTGGGTTCGATCCCAGCCCCCGACCAACAGTGAGCTGTGTGGAGTTTGCATGTTCTCTCCGTGTTGCGCGGGTTTACTCCGGGATTTCTCCGGTTTCCTCCCGCACACCAAAACCATGTAGGTTTAGGGCGCTCGCGCACGCAGCGACCAGCAGCCGGTGGCTTGTCACCAGACTGCAAACCAAGTCTACCTACGGGTACAAATAAGTAACAAAAAAAAAAAAACAAAAAAAAAAACTCATGCAGCCCCTATATGACGCGCTCAGAAAACAAAAGCCTTCCAACGCGGTCGAATGGACCCCGGAGCGCAAACGCGCCTTCGCGGAAGTAAAAAGTGCCCTAGCTAACGCCACATTGTTGGTTCACCCTGATCCCTCGGCCCGCATTGTGCTAACCACAGACGCTTCAGACCTGGCCATAGGGGCGGTTGTAGAACAACACGTTGGCGGAACCTGGCAACCTTTGGCATTTTTCAGCAAATCGTTAAACCAAACTGAGCATAAATACAGCACTTTTGACAGGGAGCTGCTAGCGCTTCATTTATCCATCCGCCACTTCCAGTTCTGATTAGAGGGGCAGCGTTTCACGGCTTTTGTAGACCACAAACCGCTCACCTTTGCGATGGCTAAAATTTCAGAACCATGGTCAGGCAGGCAACAAAGACAGCTAGCTGCAATTTCAGAGTTCACCACAAACATTCGACATGTGGCAGGCAAACTTAACGTGGTAGCAGACTGCCTCTCTCACGCTGTGACATCGCCAGAGCACGAGGAGACAGATTATACTACCTCAGCCGCAGAACTCTTCGCCAACGCGGACACATACGCGGCCCCAGTCCACGTAGGGATAGATTACGCAGCCATGGCGGAGGAGCAAAGTAGTGACGCAGACGTGCGCGCACTCCTGTCTGGACCAACAGGGTTAAGGCTGGAGGAAAGGGGTTTACGCGACGGTGTGCCCCCCCTAATATGCGACATCTCAACCGGCCGACCTCGCCCGGTAGTCCCAGCTGCATGGCGCCACCGTATTTTCGACTCAATTCACTCTCTCGCGCACCCGGGTGTGCGCGCCTCGGTTAAAATGGTTGCCGAAAAGTTTGTGTGGCCCGGCCTGCCCAAAAACGTAAAAGAATGGGCAAAAACTTGCATGTCTTGTCAGCGCGCCAAAATACACAAACACACAAAAGCCCCTCTAGAGCCTTTTCGAATCCCAGCTAGAAGGTTCGACCACGTTCATGTCGACCTCGTGGGACCACTACCTTCCTCCCAAGGTTTCACACATCTGTTAACAATGATAGACCGTACTACGCGCTGGCCTGAAGCGGTCCCTCTGGCGTCAACCACAGCGGAGGAAGTCGCTCGCGTTTTTTTGCAAACTGGGTGGCACGTTTCGGCGTCCCATCGGACATCACGTCCGATAGGGGGCCTCAATTTGTCTCGGAGCTTTGGTCAGCCATGGCCAGCAGCTTAGGAGCGACAATTCACCGCACCACCGCTTATCACCCTCAGGCTAATGGGTTATGCGAGCGCTTTCACAGATCTTTAAAGGCCGCCCTCAGAGTCTCACTAACGGATACAAATTGGGTGAATAAACTTCCCTGGGTTTTATCGGGGTTGCGTGCTGCGCCTAAAGAGGATCTACACGCCTCCCCAGCAGAATTAGTTTTTGCACAACCTCTCAGACTCCCAGGTGAATTTTTACCAGAGAACCCAGAGCCGGGGCATCTTCCAGCCCTGAGGCTTTTAGGCAGAAACGGACCTGACACTCTCCCCGGACTGGCTCATCACTCTTTTCCACGGGTTTTTGTCCCCCAAGCTTTAAAAAACGCTGAATTCGTTTTTGTTAGGCATGAAGCTTTAAAACCAACCCTCCGTCCACCATACAATGGACCATTCAGAGTGCTGGAACCTGGTGATAAGCATTTTGTGCTTGATTTAGGGGACAGAAAAGAAACAGTCAGCATTGACAGACTTAAACCTGCCTTCTTGTTGAGAGACGAACCTGCACGGTTGGCGAGAGCACCTCGGCGTGGTAGACCCCCCAAGAGAAAAGACTCAGCCCCCCTGCAGGGAACAAATAATCACTCTCCTCCCCAAGCTGCAGATTCCTTACAGGAAGGTCCCACCAGGACGCCCAGCGGACCCACAGCAGATTCGGGAGAAGATTAAAACCCAGACGGCACAGGGACTGACGCAAACTACTCAAAAGTTGTTCACTAATTGTGCTGTGACAGTTTAAGACTGACTTGTGATATTACTACGCTGTTATGATTACCACTGAATTCTCTACAGGAGCATAGCTGCTGGAAAATTTCTTCCTTGTCAGGAGTTTAGCAGTTAGTATGTCATAGTAATTATCTTAAACTGTGAATTTTTTATTATTGTCCTTTTCCTTAGTCGTTGGGGGGGGGGCTGTGGTTTATATTAATCATATATCCCATAACCTACATATGTATAAGCATGTGAGAATGTATGGTGATTACATATGTACAGCGACTTCACACCTCCAGAACAGACAAGAGGTCTCAACCGCCAGCGAAGATCAAAGAGCATCCGAGGCGCTGCGGTGGAGACCAGAACGATCGCCCTGACCACCCAGGGTCAGGTGGAGTCGTACGAAGACAAAGGAGGGGGAATAAGATAATGCGGGATGTCAGCTTTGATATGCATGTCTTTTGTTATGTGTAGGTATAAGTAGGTAGAGCTGAATGTGTTCGCTCTCTTATTCTACTTCTGCCTCTGCTCTGAGATGAGACTTGTTAGAGGAGTGAAGCTGATAATAAACTTTGGGTTTATAAAGTCACATTCGCCTCGTTATTCCAAGCTCTTCTACAGAGTCGATTTTTTTAAATATCGCGATACCAGCATGTTAATACAAAACCTGCAATTTGTTTTCACATCTGAGAGATTTAGGAATGAAATTTATGTGTGAAAACCAGTAAAAAAGAAAACCCAGCCCAGGCATGTTTTAGAGATGTGGTCTGCATGTCACATGATTATGGCAGCCAATCAGATGTCAGAGCCAAAGACTGACTGGCAGCCTCAAGTCTGCTCAAGTCAAGCAGTCACTGGTCTCTGGTGCAGAGCAGAGTTAGCTCAGCAGCGTGGCGGGGCGACAGAAGAAGTATTACTTCTGAAATGTTCCACCATTCATCCAGATTCTATGCTGATACCAGTGTATATCTGGAAATGAGTGACCACGAAGGAGGTGGCTGAACTGAATGATGGTTTTATTAACTTTAAAGTGGTAGCACATGGTACATACATAATATAGCTATATGCCAACTACAAAGGGATACAGGTTGGTGTAGTGGCTAGGAGGCGCAGCACCAAGAGGACTCCCCCCGCCAACAGTCCCCTTAGGTAAGCACGGTGTGATGAAATCACCCTGCCTGCGTCCTCACATCCGTGCTGCCTTTGTTAATATGTCAATATCTAACATTCACCTCCCCCCTTGCAAAAGCCAAAAAACAATGTGAACATTTCTTATCACAGCAGCTTTTTACTTTTTTTTTTTTTTTTTTTACAAGAAGCAGAGAAAATAGAACTGGGCCACCGAGCAGACTGCCGGTTAACCCTGCATGGTTGAGAAGGTTATTCTGCCACTATGTTTGTAACCATGTTCTGCCTAAACATTTCAAAAACAGAGTAATTTTCAACAGTTCACCTTCAGAGGCCTCAGTTGAGCCCGTGGTGGCACAGCCCTGGAGACAGCGGCTTTGGCAGGTCTGGATGCCATCTCTAATCATAGATCATCTGGAAAGCGGCTGGCCCCAACTGCGTGGTGATCTGCATCGGTACGGACAGGAACATCTGCAGGCCGTCTGGGTATTCGGATCGGCGGACCTGAACCCAGTCAAGCACTGTGAGTAGTGATCTGTTCAGCGTGCACTCAGCACTGCTGCTCTCTCGTCCCCTGATGCTGGTTGCTGCCGTGGTGGTGTGACCTCTCATGCTGGCGTGCCCCCAGTTGCCGTTGTCCTGCTGGATCCTGCTGGGCCACGAACTCTCTATCTTGCAGCACTGCAGTGGCTCCTTGCTGCTGATGCTGGGTGCGGATAACGGATGAGTCCGGTTTCTGCCCTTTTTCTTTCGCTGCCCTCTCCTCGTGGTTCAAGCTCGTAGCAGCTGTATCCTCGTCCAGGTGTGTTGCGCTCTCAAAATCAGCATTCCAACAGAGCCCAAGGTTGTTGCAGATGGTAAAACCCAGTTTATAAAACAGGTCACAGCCCAGGATATGATCCCCATGTGTAGCCACCTGGAAAATGAACACCGGGAGGGCTCGTGACCCGAAGTGAACCACCACTTAGCACCTGATCGAGAGAAATGGATGTCATTTTTGGATTCAGCGGTGCAAAATTTGTCTTAAGCAGTTGAAAAAAAACACGGACAACTTACAAAAAAATTATTTTTGTAACCCTGTGTAATTGACTTCACGTTCCAAATGGCGGCAATAACATCATGGGCTGTGACCTGTTCCATGGACCTGGGTTTCACCATTAAAGATGGTGCTGGGAACGAATGGTCGGGGGGGGGTTTTGTGGCCTCTGAACCCGCCGGTTTCTGGTGGTTGAAGAGGACGTGGTTTGGACAAATGACTAACAGACACTCTCACTTTTGAGCCGGACAAGCCTCACTCAGGTTCGGCGTGGGAAACTTTCAGTGCCTGCGCTCGGGAAGTTGTAGTGGGGGGGTACTGAGCGTGGCGGCAGGGCACCCACATTGGCGAGTATTTATTTATTTAGCGAATGCAAAGTCCTTAAGCCAAGCAGTTGCCTCCTGGTTTGCTGTATGGAGGGTGTGTAATCCTCCTTCCAGTCTTTGAAGCGGGCAAGCCTCTATGATGTGTTCCATTGTTTTCTCCTCTCCACATGCACACAGGTGGGCTAGGGCTACTGCCCCATCTGTGAAGGCTGGCCAAGCAGGGGCCATGTCCAGTCCTGAAGCGATTGAGTGTAGACCACTGTCTCCTTGGAGGTTGGTGCCCGGGACCTGTTGGTTGGGGTTTGTCACCAGGTGTTTGTTTGGGACTTTCCTTGGTCTCCATTCCTCTTGCCAAGCTGTCTGGATGGTAAAGTCAGGCTGGGGGAGGGTTTTTTTCCAATCGGCCGTCTGGATGAAAGTCGGGCAGTAGTGGGGTGTAGATATCGGCATGGATTGTAAGTGAGGAGAATCTTTAACTTTTTGGAGCATCCTTTGAGATAATGCTGCTCGCCGGATGTGTGGAGGGGCTATGTTTTGACAGTACAGGGAGCCAGGGAGTGGTGTTGAGCAGATTGTTCCAGTTTATAGTTCTCATGGTTGTGTTGAGCTGGGTGTCTACATGGTGTATGTAAGATGACCTGGACCAGACAGGGGCACAATATTCTGCTACAGAGTATGAAAGGGCCAGTGCTGAGGTGCGCAGGGTGGAGACTGCCGCGCCCCCCATTTTGGCACCAGCGAGCTTGCAGAGCAGGTTGTTTCGTTCCTTCACCTTAGCAGCCGTCCCCTTTAGATGTTCCTTGAAGGATAAGGTCCCTATCAAAGGGTCACTCCAAGATAGGTTGGATTTGGGGGCATGCTTAAGCTCGAGACCGCTCAGGCGGATGTTGAGTTCCTTGGCAAGCTTTTACATTGTGGAGATGGAGTCCACTGGAGACGGTTTTGCTGGGCTAGGTTTAGGCGCCACATTTTGCAGAACTGGTCCAGTTTGGCATGATCTTCGTGAGCACCCGTTCCAGAGGTTCTAAAGTCTGGTGCATGGAGTGCAAACAGATGTTGATCCTGCATAGATGATTTGCGGGATTTATAGTAGTAGTCAGGTCGTTTATGTAGAGGTTGAACAGAGTTGGAGCTAGAACTGAGCTTGTGGGAGTCCGTTTTCTCTGCGTTCTCCATGCACTTGTGTTTCTTGGACCGAGGTGGACTCTGAACCTACAGATGGACCAGCAGGGGTTTTTCTAATTGCTGTTGCCCAAGCAGGGATCGCCTTTAATAGTATCTAGGAGGAGGCCTTTGTGCCTGACCGGATCATTAGGCGGCTGTAAGATCGAGAACACAGCCCCTGTCTTCAGTCTGCTCTCAAGCCATTTTCGATGAAGGTGGTTAGGGCCGAGTACTTGTTCTCCTGTACTGCGGTTCCTTGCGGAAACCTGCTTGATCCGCACTTAGAATATCCTCTATTTCTGGGGGAAATACGTTGCAGTATTAGGCGCTCCATGATTTTGTAAGGAACGCTGAGTAGGGAGATTTGGGCGGTAGCTTGCTGGTAGTTTGTGGTCTTTGCCAGGTTTTGGGATGGCAATGACCTTTGCAGTCTGCCATTTCTTTGGGATTGAGTTTGTTTGTGTGATCCTTGTGTAGAATTGTGTCAACCAGGTTAGGGCTCGGGGGCCAAGATTTTTCATGAATTCTGGGAAGATGTTATCGTAACCTGCTGCCTTTCCACATTTCAGGCCCTGTAGGACTTTCTCCAGGTTCAGCAGCCTTGAAGGGTTCGGTTCGTTTCCTCTACATGCATTTTTTGGTGTTTTTTTTTAGCTCAGTTGTAACTGCTCTTCTGGTGTCTTTGTCTTGGGTGCTTTGGCGATAGTCAGTAGGTGGGATGCAACTTGGTTGGTGTGACAGATGCTCGGCTTTGGCTAGGGGGCTTTCTGTGCAGCTCCTAGGCGAAGGATGAGGCTCCAACATTCCTGCTAGAGGTGGGTAAAGCTCCGGTCAGCAACTGTCCTCCTCCCATTTCTTTCGCCGGGCTATATTTAGCGATTCAATGAGATGGTCTGCTATCTCTGGGTCCCCTGATGTTTGATAGGATTGTAGGAGGGCCGCGTTTTTCTCCGTCCAAACATGGGGCATAGAGGGGTCGGTAGCCTCGTGGGAATTGCAGTATGGGCAGCCTTGAAGATTGCGTCTGCAGAAGCGGTTGGTATGCTTCATCTACAGTGATGGTGTGGAGTGGCATGGTAACAACGCTCCGGTCCAGAGTTTCACTGGATTTTCTTCCAGTTGGCTTTGCGGAAGTTTCAGCGCATCTTCCTTGGGCTGTTTATGGCTGGAAGTTGTAGGCCAATGTGTACAAGCAGGGGCCGGTGTTGGCTGTGTGGAAAATCATCAAGAATGAGGATCTGTGTAGGGTATGGCATCCCATTCAAAGAGCTGACCCAGCACAGGTCAGGAGAATAGTCCTTCTTCCACCTAGCAGAGTGGAGGGTTCCTCTTTGTTTGGGGTCGTATATCAAAGCGAGGTCATTTCTGGATGCCCAGTCTGAAAGTGCCTCCCCATCACTGTCCACTGCTGGGTACCCCCAGTCAGGGTGATGGCTGTTAAAGTCCCCCACATAGATGGCAGGGTGGGTGGGGGTAGGGTGGGTAAGACCTGCAGATCCCAGTTGGCACTAGGGGGCTTGCACACATTGACAATATGGAAGCCACCAATGGTTATGGTGTCTGAGAAATGTGTTGTTATCAGGTGATTTGCTTCAACTATGTCAGAACGCACATAGGTGGCACGTCCATGTTTAGCATGTAGGACATAGCACAGGAGGGCAAAGCCTTTGATGGTGTAGCAGCCAGCTTCCTCTGTGCCAATATGAGTCTCTTGGAGGCATTTAGTTGTAATATGCGAAGGGCAGATCCTACCACAAAGTGCTCTCGGGGCTGTTTGCTTTCGGCTTTAGGACTGTGACTAGGATTCTTCTTTGACTTGGCACAGAGGCGTCGTCTCTTCGAATTTAGTCTGCTGGTAGGATCATTAGCTTCCCCGGGCAAGCCTGGGTACTGGCGGAGGGTGCGACGAGAACGCTGATCCATTGCCCTCCATACTACTACTACTCCATTGGTGAGTGACAACATGCTAGCCCCAGATGCCTCCGGTGCTTGGCTGCAGTTGGGTGGGGGGTCTGCAGCTATGATAGTGACCACTACAATGTTTATAGATGAGGATGGGGCCAGACTGATGAGCATGGAGTTACTGCATACTCAGCAGCAGCACACCAGGCTGAGCAGGGCCCCACTAAGGGTTATGGACTTGGTTCAGGTTTGGGGTGATGAACGACCACTGCGAAGAATGGCCAGACGACAGCCAGCAAAACATCAAGCACGTCTGTGTGATAGTGACGAAGTTGGGAGCAGCGTACTTCCGCTTGTTGATGGCTTGTCGAGGCATGCCAACCAGCTATGGTGTGTCCAGGAGGACGCTACAGGTGGTGAGGCTGGACGGGGGTTGGTGATGGCGGTGTGGGATCCGGGCTCCGTCATCCAGAAGATCACCCATCGTTCCGGGGCCTGCTGCCTCCAGGGGCACACCTACTGAGGGGCTGCCCTTGGCCCCCCATGCCAGTTCCACCTTTCCCACCCAAGTGGCTGTGCTGTGACAGCTTGTTCATAGTTCTTGTGTTCTTGTGTTTTATTATGTTTAGTTTAGGAGCACGGCAGATATTTTAGTTTCAATACAGATTTTTAGTTTATTCCAGTGGCAGAATAATCCACCGTGCCATGTGGGTCGTGTGGCAGTGCACCCACCGACTCTATTTTAGGTTGGTTTGTGTGAGTGTGTTAGGCCTTTTCATACCTTTGTTTACATTTTCTAGAGTGTGATTCAGGTTCCAAATTAGGGTGGGTTCGAATTGTATGAGTGGTTTTGGACTTTGTAAAGGGGGGGGGGGGGGAGGAATGTGATGGCGCCCTTATTGTGAAGTGCAGTGTGGTGACGCCGATTTCCTGTCGCGTCACCGCACTGCCCTATATAGTGGGGTGGGCTGCCATAGGCACTTCCTCTTGTGCCGGATGATCCCTCTGGGTGCTTGCCGTGTACTGCGCTGTGTTACCATCAGTGAAGCTGTGTTCGACATTACCACTCTCTTTGCCTCATTCATCACCAGGTTTGTGGACATAACAGTCTCCTTCTATCTTATTTATTGTTCCAACACCACAAGGAAATTAACGTGACGTACATTCGCTCTTACATTCATTCTTTCATTTGTGTAAAAGTGAAAAAAATGAAACATATATACACCATTAATAACATGGTCACTGTGCCTAACTTAGCACAAGTTAGCATTAACGCTGACCTAGTTTGTTCACACTGTTAGAACAGTTAGCAATGAACCAAAAGGTAACTTAAAATGCACAAACTTAATTAACTGTGCAGTTCTCATTACAATTGTTAACATTAACAAATTATATCCATCTTATTCTTAGCCCCCATGATGCCTTGCGTGAATTATGGGCGCAATTTTCAGTACTAGTTTAGAAAGTGGGGTTGTCACAGAAACAGGACACTTTTCCTTGTTAAAAGCAATGACTTTGGCATCACAACTGCGGGAGCACGGCCTTTTGCACCTCAAAAAGAGTATTAACATCATACGACTTCCCATGACTATGGAGGGACGAAAATATGACCTTAAAAGTGGCCTGGCAGACAGTAGCTCCGTTAGTTAGTTCCGCTGCTAAGATGCTAACGCTGTAAACAATAAAAGCTCTGGGGTATATCAGTATCTCCACCACAAAAAAGTCGAATGCATTATGTTAAAAAATGTTGGACATTATCAAATTTACCTCAGAGCAGATGTAGAGACTAGTCAGAGCCACAAAGAACCACAACACTGTGTTTGGGTGTTTTAATGTTGGGGTAAAACAGACAGCTGCAGCTGTCTGGGTTTTTTTGTTTGTTTTTTTTTTTTTTCAGAATCAGAATCAACTTTATTGCCAAGTATGCTTACAACATACAAGGAATTTTACTTATCACTAAGGTGCGCTCGTTTCTAAGCGCTCCCTAATGACGTGGCAGCCATACAAGGCACCTCATACAGTGGGGGTAAAGAGGGGAGGGGGAGGGGGTGACACATTTGGCAGAGAGAAAAAAAGTTATCAAAATAGTGCTCGAGTGAGCAAGATTGTGATCACATAGAAAAAAAAACCTCTAATTGCACAATTAGCAGACAAGATACAGATCTACACATTAACAGAGCAAAACAAGCTGTCTGTTTTACCCCGACATTAAAATGCTCATGCTGCTGTCATGCCGTGAATGCTTGTTATTTAACTTAGCAGGTATAGGCATTTTCTGACAATTGTTCAAAATTTTATTGATCTATATCTTGTGATAATTTAAAAATTAATGCATGCTGAAACTGCTCAGATCAAGTCCATATCATTCTAATGCAGTGCAACAAATGCAGAAAAACTCCAAAAAACTATTTGATATCTTTCTTAAATTGTTAAGTCTTAGAAAGCAAACTGTTACTGTTTTTTATTTATTATTTTACTTCATGCAGCCTTTCATCTGGTGACATACAAACGTCAGATGTGTGACATTCATCCCAGTGAAAACATAGCTGCTGTTCTGTCTGTCCCGTGTCTGGACCACCATCACACCAACAGTCCTTGTTAGTTTTCAGTGCATGATCTCCTCATTGCTGTTGAAGCCACAGATTTAACTGTGGCCAATTGTGAGGAGCCTCACACCATGAACAGCAGCAAGTACCAGAACTATGCAAAAACATTCAAAAATACAAAAACTACAAGTGCTGAAATTAGCTGCCACTTGGCTGCAAAACAGGTATGTGGACTATACAATACCTATACTATACAAAACGAATCTGAAACAGTTTTAAAAATGCTATTTTAAATGCCACACTACTTCACTTTTGCTGACTGATTTAACATGACTTCAGCTGAAACCGGAAGTTGTCCCATAATCATTCCTACAGCCGCGCGCTCAGCAGTAAGGTGGATAGCACACTCACGGGCTAATGACGTCCAAGGGGGCAATAGTTAAAACACGATTCACAGCGTTTATGTGTTGGACTGATCCTCAAACTGCTTTTTCACTATATGGTTCACTGGTATGTGCAACACTCTGTGTACAAGCTCAAAACGGCAGATATCGGATACCGGCGTCACCAGCAGAGATTGTTTTGCTATCAACAGGTCAGTAAAAATGCCACCAAAGGAGGAGGAAATGAAAGAGATCAAAAAATCTCTGAGCTTCTTGTCAGAAGAACTGACCAAAGTGGTTAGTCAGCAGGCTAAAATATTAGGGCTAATGGAAGAAGTCCGAGAATTAAAATTAACAATTAAGGAAAAAGACAAAAAATGGCAGAGTTGGAGCGCCGCGTCAAAGGATCTTGAACAATGTTCTCGTATGGATGATCTAATTAGAAGTGGACTGAGACATTCACCTATCAATCTCATGCTCCATGCTACAGGCAGGATTGAGAGGTGAGGAGGCTCCCCTGAGTGAATCAGTCTCCCTGGAAACCGAGGGCTTCAGTTCCTAGAAAGTATAAATATAAGAGTTGAAGCAAATGCAATTTCAGCCTGTCAATGCTTTACCCAGGAAAAGATAACAAAACAAAGAAATTTAATTGTGATGCACTTTTGTGACAGAAGGGCAAAGATGACATACTGAGGCAGGCCCAGAAAGCTACGGGGACAGAAGTTTACCGAAATGAAACATCTACAAAAACTAATGCTGAAATAGCACGGCAAGCACGGATGCTGAAAAGGACAAAATATGATACAGGCAACATGGACAAGAAATTTAGAGTTTGGATCAAACTATAATGGAACACCTGAGAAAGCAAGAGTATAATAATCAGAGATCTTACCGACTTAAATGAATATAGATGAAGATTAAGAAAATTAAGAGATCATGATAATCCATATCCCCACACACGGCAAGAATAGTTCTTTGACATACCATGTCAATGTACTTTTAAAAAAAAACTAACAAAACAAACAAAAAAAAACTTATGATTGACTTGAGTAGACCATCAATTATCCCCTGTTGGAGGAGTCATCTGGACACAAAGTGAGGAATTCAAACTCTGAAAATATGCCATTATGTGAACATAAACTACAAGAGATGGAGAAATGATATTGATCCCGGGTAAAACTTTTTCATAATATTCATAATCATTGTGAATATTAACCGAAAAGCAATTCAAAAGTCAAGTGCAACTAGATGGTAAACTATCTATAATACACTTCAACAGCAGAAGTCTTAAAACTTTCCACAGATTCAGGACTATTTAAAAACAGCTAGACAGAAAATTTACAGCTATCGCAGTCTCTGAAACGTGGCTTAATGGAGAGCAAGGCTCCCTGATGGCAATAGAGGGATACCAGATGTTTCATATTAACAGGTCTCAAAAAAAAAGGGTGGTGGTGTTGCACTGTATACTGATGACCTGTTCTCCATGGATCGTCACCTTGTCACGGTGGAGAACCTTGTGTGTTCCAATGATCCCGAGAGCGATGCCGTCGGGGGCCTTTTGGCTCCTGGTAGGGTCACCCATGGCGGTAAGGTCGAGAGGGAGGTCCCAGACTAAGAGCGATCCAAAGAAAGAAAGAAAGACCTCAACGGTGGGAGTGGCGGAGGATGACACCATGAGTCACAACGGCACTGAAGGCGGATGAAGGCTGCAACAGAGAGTGGTCTCCAGTCGTTTTGGATTCCATGCCACTGGATTCAGGCCCCTCTCTGCCAAGGACCGTGTGGTGGCTGCAGGCGCATCAGTCTCCCCACGATAAAAGACGTCATGTGCAGGCGTCCTCCCGAAGGGAGCCCATCCACTTTACATCTTGGATAAGATAAAGTCCTGTGGCGATCAGGAAGTGGTAATGGGGACAGGACAGTGAAGTCTGGGAGTTCTTAGCCACGACCTGGCACACAGGCGATGGGTGCGTGATACAGTCGTTAAGCTCTTGGACTGAGGCAGAAAGAGCTTCTCGGCAGCTGCACTCATGACTGAGCAGCCCTATTCAGGATCCGCTCTGCTCACCCCAGTAGGGGAGGGGGTTAGAAAATGTACCCAAACATAGCCTGCCTCACAAAAATCCTGTCTGGAATACCGCATCCAGAGGGATCACCACCACGCAGTCAGAAACATACAAAACTACATATTGGAGCCTGGAATGTGCGAACCCTTATGGACAACCAAGCCAGTGATCGACCTGAAAGGAGAACTGCCATCATCTCCAGTGTCGCGTGAATTGCCTATAAAATTATTTGTCATAAGGTACAGGAATTATTTATTTTATTTAATAGTGGGTGTGAAAGGGGGCAGAGTTAAACCGTCACTTCTACACACCCGCTAAAATTAAATAAAGCACTTGTGAAAGGGGCACCAGTCCTAACGGACAATAATATTAACTTTAATTTTAATTAATTTTGTACCTTCAATTACTTAATGAATCAGTCTCAAAGTTTCAGTGAGTTCTTGTCCTGCCGTGATTAGGAAACATGTATATGCGAAAGAAAAACGCTTCAACTTCTCTCATTTACCCTTTATTAAACTTATTCAGGTTACATGGCATGGCGTTCAAATGATGGATAAACAGATTCAGATGATAACAGCGTAATATATCACATCAACTGGTATTGGATTCCTGAACATAACATCCAGCGTTACACCTCTGTAGAACCAAGGAGGAACCAGACTTATGTTTCAACGGTAAATGAGGCTGAAATGTTTTAACAAAACAACGCAATTTTATGGGGAAAATTCATAAGCTAATTATCTAAAAATGAATTCTGAATTAATCTACAAAAATTTAAGGGCAGTTACTTAAAATGACTAAGAGTTTTCCCTTCAGTTTATAGCTCTATCCTGTGGCTGAGAGACTAATTGAGCCCTGAAATACGGGCCATATTCAATTGTAATTTAATTGTTAGGACATCACGTTTTAACCAGGAGATAGGAGAAATAAGAGTTTCACTCACGCAACAGCTGTAGGGTCCACGTTTCCCGCGGGTCGGTACCGCGGACGTCGGAGGAAGCGGCTGCTGTCCTCACAGCGTGGAGGTGATAACTCAGCTGGGGGGCCCTTCAAGGAGACAGTTGCAGCTGTGGATGGTTTGTCTCAGGGCGGCGTGAAAAGTCCTTGGAAAAGAGTCCAAATTTGAGGTCTCTTGTAGCGGGATAGACAAAAAAAACTGAAGGAAAATCTTCTCAGTCTCTGTTCACTTTAAAACTAGGCAAATTAAAGGTAACCTTTAATGGTGTGAAAAGTCATGAAAAAAAATATTAGAAAAACATTTACTAGGATAAGAATGGCTTCTGAGGTGAAGGAAAAGGTTTGAGAATTTGATTCTCTGAAAAAACAAGCTCTAAAGAAAAAGTGTTTTCTCCTCAGTAACCAGAAAGACTGACAAACTTCACAAAGAACAGAATAAAACTTCACAGGGCCTTGAAACGGTGGAATGAAATCTTCTTCTGAGATCTAGATTACTATTCTGCTTCTTTAATCTTAATTTAGTTCCTAATCTTTCTCAAAATCTCTTTCTTTCTTCTTTCTGTGTTTCTAATTCTTAATTCTATCACTGTTCTCTATCTTGTTGTTCTTGTTACTTCTTTTCTAATCCTTTTGTCTTACTGATCTTAAATCTAACTTCTCTCTTTTAAAGTTACCTCGCCGGGTCGTAAAACTGATCGACTTTTTCAGAAGCAGTTTGAAATGGCTGCCATCCAATGTGAGAACATTTCTTTGTTTGAGAGCAGCCAATCAAACGAAGACACCATCCCATGAAATTGCAGAGGAAAAATCAACACTCAGTCAGTTCTTATGAAATTAGGTGCTCAATATACCGTAAAATCCAACTAAAATGACTTGGTTAATATTTGGTGATCATGCATTTATACCATTACTCCAGTATTACATTTGTTTGAATAACACTCATGAATATAGCATTTCTTATACATAATCATAATACATGCATTCATATTTAGATCAAAACTTAATGTAGTACAGCAAATCATGGTTGGTGATAAAAGAGGGATGATTTTCAGTGTCTTTAGGATCCAGAGGATATGCTGAAAGAAACTTAATGTTTAGAACAAATTAAAAGTCATCTTACATACTGAAAACACATTTCGTAGATATCCACTAGGAGGTACTGTTGAGCTGTAGATGATTTCCTTTAGGTCCATGGTATCTGGGAGAAAACCTGGATAGTATCGTGGGCTATAAACCCGTCGGATTAAGCCATTTATGATCCTTTTTTTTTTAAAGCATTGTTTCCTGTAAGGGTACGTTATCCAAATGCAGTGTTCACGTTGGAGGTCTGGTTCTCTTGAGTTTTATGTTCCTTTGAGCCTTTAAAGCAAATTCTGATCCTTACAATCTCTGCAAGAGCAACTGTTTACATTGGGGTCCTGGGAAAGCAAGCATCTTTGGTCAGGCCTGGAAGAGGCCTGCATGAGTCGACATAAAAGCCAGTGATATTCCTGAAAAGGCAGAAAAGTGGTATTCCTGTATAATGAATAAAGTGAAATTCCTGTAACATGAAGAGAAGTGATCTTCTGTCTTGGTTTGAGGAGACGATGATGCTACACCAGAGAGCTAAGGAAGTTCCGGATCGACATCGCAGCACTCTCCGAGACCCGACTGGCTGATGAAGGGCAGCTGAAGGAGGAAAAAGGCGGGTATACTTTCTTTTGGAAGGGAAAGCCTGCAAATGAGCCACAAATCCATGGTGTGGGATTTGCTATTAAGAACTGCCTCATCAACCACCTCCATGAACTCCCTGTGGGCATCAACGAGAGCCTAATGACCATTCGTCTGATGCTTGCCTGCAGTCAAATGGCCACCGTTATTAGTGCTTACGCTCCAACGCTTGATGCACAGGATGAAGTAAAGGAGGCCTTCTATGCTGACCTGGACAAAATACTATCTGAAGTCCCAAAGGAGGATAAGTTAATCCTGCTTGGAGACTTTAATGCCAGAGTGGGACGAAACCATCATCTATGGAGCGGCATGCTGGGGAGAGAAGGGGTTGGAAACACAAACTCCAATGGCATACTACTGCTAACCAAGTGCTCAGAGCACAACCTGGTCATCACCAACACACTTTTTCGTCAGAAAACCAAGTTCAAAACGTCATAGATGCATCCCCGCTCCAAATTATGGCATCTCATTGACTACATCATAGTCCGCTCCAAAGACCGCAGCGATGTCCTTAACACCAGAGCAATGACCAGTGCAGATGACTGCTGGACTGACCACTGCCTCATTCGCTCCACCATGTCTATCCGCTTAATGCGGAAAAGAAGGTTGCAGAAAGGACAGAGCCGGCCAAAGCTTAACATCGTGCTGCTGGACGACATTATCTACCAACAACAGCTGCAGGATACTCTTAGGGCAGCTTTGCCCAAACAGTACCCAGAGGATACTGAAAAACACTGGAGCACACTTTCCACTGCCATCGTGGACTCCTGCAGAAGCATCCTCGGTCATAAAAAGCGGAGACATCAAGACTGGTTTGACGAGAATGACAGTGAGATCCAACAGCTCATCGACATCAAACGGCAAACTTTTATCACCTGGCAAAACAACATTCACTGCAAGGTTAAAAGAGCAGCCCATGCCAAAGCGAAGGCAGCCGTACAAACACTTGTTAGGAAATTGAAGAACCAGTGGTGGACAAAGAAGGCCCTGGAGATCCAGCAGCTTGTCGACTCTGGAGACACAAGAGGATTCTTCGATGCCACAAGAGCTGTATATGGCCCCAGCCACTGCTGCCTAACACCCCTTCGCTCCAGAGATGGGCTCTCACTTCTGAAAGGACAAGGAGGCCAATTGCAGACAGGTGGAAAGAGCATTATAACGACTCTTAAACAGGGACCACCACTCCTGAGATGGAGGCCCTTGATCAACTCCCTCAACAGCCCATAGAGGAAAGCATGGAAAACCACCTAGCTTGCGATGAGGTACAGGACGCCATCAAGAAGATGAGAAACAACAAGGCTGCTGGACCTGACGGCATCCCAGCAGAAGTCCTGCAGAAAGGTGGTCCTGATCTTCTGAAGTACATCCATGCCCTGCTCCTGAAAATATGGGAAGTAGAGGAAATCCCTGCACAGCTCAGGGATGCCTTGATTGTCTCCATCTTTAAAAAGGGGGACAGGGCAGTTTGTGGGAATTACCGTGGCATTTCTCTCCTGTCCACCATAGGGAAAGCCTTTGCCCAGGTCTTGGCCAATAGACTCACCCCCCTGTCAGACAGCATTCTTCCTGAGTCCCAGAGTGGTCTTCGCCCAAACAGAGGCACCACAGACATGATTTTAATTGCTCGACAATTGCAAGAAAAATGCCGGGAACAAAATCTAGCATTATACATGGCCTTCATAGACCTTACCAAAGCCTTTGACTCAGTAAACCGTCAGGCCCTTTGGCTGGTTCTGGCAAAGATTGGCTGCCCAGAAAAATACATCCGGGTACTGAGACTGCTGCATGACGATATGTCTGCCACGGTACTCAGTGGCAGTGGAGACAAAACAGAACCCTTCAGGGTTGACACAGGAGTCAAACAGGGATGTATCATCGCTCCAACATTATTCTCCATCTATATTGCTGCTATTCTCCATCTCATGAACCAACATCTGCCCCCGGGAGTCAAAATCACGTACAGAATCGACGGTCAACTTCTCAATATCAACTGATTTAGAGCTAAAGGTCAAACCACCACCATATCCATTATGGAGCTGCAGTATGCTGACGACAACGCTCTCGTAGCCCTCTCAGAAGAGGACCTTCAGTGCATCTTGTCTGCCTTTGCCAAAGCATACAAACAGCTCGGTTTGGCCGTCAATATAAAAAAGACACAAATACTCCACCAGCCATCACCAAACTGCAGTACACTTGCCATACCCCCCAACATCTCCATTGATAACATCCGACTGGAAAATGTGGACCACTTCTTATATCTTGGCAGCCTCCTCTCATCAAAAGCCGTCATCAATGATGAAATACACCACCGCCTCAGCAGTGCCAGTGGGGCTTTCTCAAGGCTAAGGAGGAGAGTCTTTGAGAACCGCGATCTCCAAGTGAAAACCCAAATCCTGGTTTATAAAGCGGTGGTGCTCCCCACTCTCCTGTATGGATCAGAAGCCTGGACTACATACAGCAGGCACTTAAAGGCACTTAAGGCACACCATCAGAGATGCCTCCGAAAAATCCTCAGGATTAGTTGGGAGGATAGATGCACCAACACCAGCATCTTGGAGGAGGCTAACCTTCCCACCATCACTGCCACCATTGCCCAAAACCAGCTCAGATGGACTGGTCATGTTATCCGAATGCCTGACTCTCGCCTCCCGAAACAAGTACCGTACTCCCAGCTAGCTGAAGGGAAGCGGGCTCCAGGATGCCAGAAGAAGAGATTTAAGGACAACATAAAAACAAACCTAAAGAAGTGCCACATAGACCTAAAAGCTTGGGAAAATATGGCAACCGACAGGGCGACCTGGAGAAACATTTTCCGTGAGGGTGCCGCACAGTACAACGCTGACCTCCATCATGCTGCACAAGACAAACGCAGACTCAGGAAGGAGAGAGCAACCAACAATCAGGACCAACCCAAACCCACCACCATTACATTCCCCTGCCCACATTGCAGCAGAATAATCGGGTCCAGAATTGGCCTCTATGCCCACCTGAAGACCCACAAGGACCAAGAGGGAGGACAGTCATACTCGACTACGAGTGACCGCCAATGATGATGATGACTGATGACCTGTATAGGTTTAAGCTTGTAAATGGAATGTCCTTTGCACTACCAGGGATTTTGGAATGTGTTACTGTTGAGATTGACCAAGGTAAAAAAAAAAAAATCTAATTATAAGTTGTATATATAGAAGGCCGGGAACTTGCGTTGAGACATTCAGAGATAAGTTAGTCAAGCTGTACAATAATATTACTAGTAAGAAAATGGTTGTAATCTGTGGAGATTTCAATATTGATTTACTAAATCCATTTCAACAAAATGTAATTACAGAGTTCATGAATTCTATGTACAGCATGAGTCTAATAACACATCCCAGTAGAATCACAGTTCACACTGCTACATTTATTGACAACCTGTTTGTTAATATTATTGATAAGAAAATAGAAAGTGGATTATTGAAAAATGATATAAGTGACCATTTGCCAGTCTTTGCACTTATCCATGGCCACACGGGGGCCAATACAGAAAAACCTTTAAAATCTTTCAGATACAAATCACAAAATGCAATCAGTTCTTTTAACCCCTTGCACTCTGGTCAAGTTCCCTAAAACCGCCAAAAAATAACATACCCAAAGTAAATCAAAAGCTGTTCTTCAACCCTTTGCAGCATCTTCATGGGGTTGGTCTCATTTAAAAGAAAACACTTTGAATTTTTTGGCAAAACAGTCATAATCTCTCTAAGTGCTCCTGCCACTGAGTAACAGTCATCTAAACATACTGAACTTGAAGAAAATAAATTTCGCCTGGGTGTTTTTTTTGGATACAAATGCTCGCAAATAACACAGAGCTGTCAGATCCTGGCTGGAAAATGCAACAGAAATGTAGATCCAAGTGTCATCCAGCTGAGGTCAAAATTTTGTAACAATACCACAAAAAATGAATATATTACACAGCTTTTTCCTCAGGTTGTTCCCAGGCATTTTTGAACTGTGCCAAATTGTGCCAAATGGCACAGTTTGGAAAAACGTCTGTAACTTTTGAATAATTCAATATAGAAGCTTCATCTTGGGCTCTAATGAAAGGTAACACTCAGGGCTGTGTGTGTGTGTGTGTGGGGGGGGGGGGTTTGTTTATTCATTCATGAATGAATGAATGAACAAACAAGCCCCCACACACAAAAAAGCATGCCACGTAAATAATGTGTTATGGCGCACATTTAGGGCGCATATATGGTATGCATGTATGGTATGCATTTTCCCTCACATATATTTAGTAGGCATGACGGTGCATACTCTGGAGGCTTCACGTCTAAACGTCCAAGAGAACCTGACCCGGCAGAGACCTCGGGAGGTGTGAAGTGGTTTCTTGAGAGACGGGAAGTCAGAGATAATGTCCCAGCAGGAGCCCCCGAGGCTGAGGAGTTGAGAGACAATGGAGACGCCAAGGGGCCTCGGAGGCTATATGTTTACTGAAGGACTGTGGGTTGGGGATGTGATATTTGATGTTGGGGGTTTTGTGTCTCTGGAGAGTATAAGAGCTGTGAAGAATGATTGTTCTGCCTCTTTGCTGAGATACTTTGCTTGTTAGAGGATGTGGACTCACAATAAACCTTTCCTGAGAAATAAACTCAGTCTCGTTTGTGAAAGTCATCCTCTACACTGGTGACCTACGACAAACCATGGCCAGTGACGGCGAGCTTTCCGCGCCGGACTCTTCAGGGGCCAACCGGGTTAACGCAGCTACCACACTACAGCTGCCCGATTTCTGGCAACATAACCCGCGCTCCTGGTTTACCACTGTGGAGGCGCAGTTCCACCTTCGGGGAATCTCAGCAGACGCAACGAGGTTCTACCATGTCGTCGCGAAGCTGGACAGCCTCACAGTGCAGCGGGTGGAGACCCTGACCAACCACCCGCCCCAAGACGACAAGTATGGCGCACTGAAAGCCGCCCTCATTCGAGCCTTCACTCCCTCGCTGGGAGAGCGAGCAGAGAAGCTCCTGGCGCTGACAGAAGGGGAAGCAGACAGGCCGGCAGATCTGATGGCGAAGATGATGAGCCTGAGAGGCGAGGATGATGACAACTTTATCTTCGCCCACCTCTTCCTCAGAACGCTATTGCCAGCAGTGAGAGTCACCCTAGCCAGCTCACAGCTACTCAACAACCGTGACTACCACGAGCTGGGCCAGGAGGCTCAGTGGCTCGTCGACGCCGCTGAGCCTCGACGGCATCGTTGTGCCGTGGCACACAGCCACAACGGCAGCGGCAGAGCTGAACGCACCCCCGCGAGACGAGGGGAGACCAGAGGCTGCAGCACCGGATCCACTGACGTCGGCAGCGGCAGAGGCCAGGAGAAGCGGAGCTGACAACACCCTCTGTTTCTACCATCGACGCTTCGCCGAGAGAGCGCGCAGATGCACCCCACCGTGCCGATACCAGCGCCAAGGAAATGCCAAGACCGAGAGCCGGTAGCAGCTGCGACTCTCGGCACGAAGAACAAGCTGCTTTTCGTGACAGACGCAAATTCAGGGAAAGAATTCCTGGTGGACACAAGCTCCCAGCTAAGTTTTGTCAAGCCTGCCTACACGGACATGCTGATGCCTGCCAGCGGACCCCTGGTGTTAGCGGTGAACGGCTCCACAATCAAAACCTATGGGGAGAAGACGCTCCTCCTATCCCTCCACGGCCGCACCTTCGAGTGGACCTTCGTCGTAGCCGCAGTTAGCAATAACATGCTAGGTGCTGACGTTTTATGCTCAAACAGTTTGTTAGTTGATCTTGCTAATAGACGTATTGTAAATGCACTGTCTTTCTACTCTATCTCCTGCACAGCTCGGGTGGCCCTGCCTTCTGCACATCCCAATGTCACAGCTGCGGGTGGTAAGTTTCATGCACTACTCAATCAGTTTCCAGCACTCACGGTCCCAACATTTTCAGCGTCAGTTGCCAAACACGGGGTCGAGCATTTCATAACTACCTCTGGCCCCCCTGTTTTTGCAAAAGCTCGGCGCTTGGACCCAGCTAAACTGGCCATCGCGGGCGAGGAATTCGCCAACTTGGAAAAACTGGGCATTGTTAGACTCTCGAACAGGTCTTGGTCGTCACCCCTGCACATGGTACCCAAGGCTGACGGCTCGTGGCGCCCTTGCGGTGATTTCTGCAGATTAAATAATGCTTCAGCACACGACCGCTACCCGATTCCGCACATCCAGGATTTTTCGGCACATTTGGCGGGGGCGCGCATCTTTTCCAAAATAGATTTGGTGCGCGGTTATCACCAAGTCCCAGTCCGCGCGCAAGACATACCCAAAACGGCAGTTATAACCCCGTTCGGGGTTTTCGAGTTTTTGCGCATGCCTTTCGGCCTCAAAGGCGCCGCGCAGACATTCCAATGCATGATCGATGCAGTGCTGCGCGGCCTCCCTTTCGTGTTCGCTTATTTGGATGATATTTTGGTAGCCAGTGCATCCGAAGTCGAACACGAACGCCACCTCACAGCCGTTTTTCAGAGGCTGACAGAACACGGGCTGATAATTAACCCAGCGAAATGCCAATTCGGGGTAGCGCAAATCGATTTTTTGGGGCACCGCGTGTCTCCAGAAGGCGCGATCCCGCTGCCTGATGAAGTGCGCGCGATAACGGATTTCCCCCAACCGCAGACAGTTAAGGCACTGCAAGAATTTTTGGGGATGGTCAATTTTTATAACCGCTTCCTCCCCAACGCGGCACGGCTCATGCACCCATTGTACGCGGCACTAAAGAAGCAAAAACCTGCAACTAAGGTCGAGTGGTCCCCGGACCGGGAGCGCGCTTTCTCACAAGTCAAATCGGCCCTCGCGAACGCTGCGTTATTGGCACACCCGGTGCCAGCAGCTCGCATGGCGCTAACCACGGACGCTTCCGACGTGGCAGTGGGGGCGGTGGTCGAGCAACTGGTAGCAGGGAGCTGGCAACCACTTGCGTTTTTCAGCAAAACATTGCGCGATAACGAGCGTAAATACAGCGCGTTTGATAGGGAGCTTTTAGCCCTGCATTTGGCCATCCGCCACTTCCAGTTCTGGTTGGAAGGGTGCCGTTTCACCGCGTTTGTAGACCACAAACCATTAACATTTGCAATGGCTAAAATTTCAGAGCCTTGGTCGGGCCGACAACAGAGACAGCTGGCCGCGATTTTGGAGTTTACCACCGACATTCAACACGTGGCAGGCAAACACAATGTAGTGGCAGACTGTCTCTCGCGCGCAGTTGCACTGCCAGGCCCCCAGGGGGCAGACTCGGCGGCTGTAGACTCGGGCCAGGCTTGCGGCGCGGAAGCGCTCACAGCCCCGGTCTGCGTTGGGTTAGATTATGCAGCCATGGCCGCCGAGCAGGTTAACGATGCGAACGTGCGCGCGCTCCAGTCTGGGCCAACAGGGCTAAGGCTGGAGCACAGGGTGCATCAAAGAGGTATGCCCCCCCCTAATCTGTGATATCTCCACGGGGCGCCCCCGCCCCGTGGTCCCAGCTGCATGGCGTCGCCATGTTTTTGACTTAATACATTCGCTGGCACATCCGGGCGGTCGCGCGTCGATCAAAATGGTGGGAGAGAAGTTTGTTTGGCCGGGGCTGCGTAAACAGGTCAAAGAATGGGCCGCAGCCTGCGCAGCGTGTCAAAGAGCAAAGGTACACAAGCACACGCGGGCCCCTCTAGAGCCTTTTCACATCCCAGCCAAACGCTTTGACCATGTGCACGTCGACTTGGTGGGACCCCTCCCGCTGTCACAGGGGTTCACACACCTTCCAACTATGGTGGACCGCACTATGCGCTGGCCAGAGGCGATTCCCCTGGCGTCAACCACAGCAGCAGACATTGCGCGCACTTTTTTAACGGCTTGGGTCGCGCGCTTTGGAGTCCCGTCAGACATAACGTCTGACAGAGGACCCCAATTTGTTTCCGAGCTCTGGTCATCCATGGCACTCAGCCTGGGGGTGAAAATTCATCGCACAACTGCATATAACCCCCAGGCCAACGGTTTGTGCGAACGCTTTCACCGGTCATTGAAAGCAGCCCTCAGAGCGGCTCTCACGGACACAAATTGGGTTGATAAGCTTCCATGGGTTTTATTAGGGTTGCGCGTTCAGCACCTAAGGAAGATTTGCAAGCCTCTCCGGCCGAGCTAGTCTTCGCCCAACCTCTCCGGTTACTGGGAGAATTCCTTCCTGAGAACCCCGCACCAGATCGCCCCCCCGCTCAGCTGCTGCAGAGCGATGCGGGATCAAACACCCTCCCCAGCCCAGTTCATCACAGTTTCCCACGCATTTTTGTGCCTAAAGCCTTAAAGAATGCAGAATTCGTCTTTGTTAGACACGACGCACACAGGTTAGGTTTAAGATCACCTTATGATGGACCGTTCAGAGTGTTAGAAACCAGGGAAAAGCATTTTTTACTCGATTTGGGAGACAGGAGGGAATTAGTCTGCATTAACAGACTCAAACCTGCTTTTGTGTTAGCTGATGAACAAGTTCAGTTGGCCAGGGCCCCCCGCCGCGGCAGGCCACCGGGGAGACATTCTGCTAAGCTTTCACAACGATGTGCTAATGACTCTGATCCACAGATGCAAGAGACAGCCACAGGCAGAGCGAGACCAGCTCACAGCAGATATGGCAGGAAGTTGAAGCCCAGGCAGTTGGATGTGTGATATGTTGTGCCAATTTTTTTTTCCATTCTGTGTGGATATGTCATGATTCTATGCATCTGGGGTGTAAGTTGTCCTTATTTAGACATTTGGGGGGGGGGTGTTATATGGCGCGCATTTAGGGCGCATATATGGTATGCATGTATGGTATGCATTTTCCCTCACATATATTTAGTAGGCATGACGGTGCATACTCTGGAGGCTTCACGTCTAAACGTCCAAGAGGACCTGACCCGGCAGAGACCTCGGGAGGTGTGAAGTGGTTTCTTGAGAGACGGGAAGTCAGAGATAATGTCCCAGCAGGAGCCCCCGAGGCTGAGGAGTTGAGAGACAATGGAGACGCCAAGGGGCCTCGGAGGCTATATGTTTACTGAAGGACTGTGGGTTGGGGATGTGATATTTGATGTTGGGGGTTTTGTGTCTCTGGAGAGTATAAGAGCTGTGAAGAATGATTGTTCTGCCTCTTTGCTGAGATACTTCGCTTGTTAGAGGATGTAGACTCACAATAAACCTTTCCTGAGAAATAAACTCAGTCTCGTTTGTGAAAGTCATCCTCTACAGTGTGGCTTTTTTTTACAAGAAAAAATAACCTACAATGCACTAAAAATTATACTAAAATATCTGTAATGTAGAAGATAACAACTCCCACCCCTGCTACAGAGGACGGACATCGCCCATCGCTACATGACGCACCGCGGTGACGGTGCGCCGCGGTCTACTACGCACAGTTGTACTAAAATATCTGCAATATATCTTCAATCCGCTACAGAAGAGTAACGAGGGGGGGGGGGGGTGTTCACGGTCCGGACGTGGCGCACGAGTCGCTGCGGTCCGTCATGTGGCGATGACGCACAGTTGTAATTTACCGATCGGTCAAAAGTCATTTTGATTACAATTTTCAGGGATAAAGAATAATTTAGCTTATAACACTTGCCTGTCCACAACAGCAGTGTCGTTGGCGAACTTCTCTTCCTCATTGTCAGACGAACATGACGCTGGTCCACTTGTTACGAGTCGTGGTTCTGGTCACGTGACCCGGTCAAACCATGATTCCATTATTGCGGTTTTGCGCTTCCATGATTGCGGTTTTGGCGAACGATTTTTCAAAACAAATAAGAACAGTAGTAAGAAAAAAAAGACTGGCGAACGTGTGTGTGTCACCCAGCGGCTTACACAAAACAGATTTTACGCACGGGACGTACGCTTTCAATTGTAGAAGTTCTCTGCTTCAATTGGCTCGCTGTATTCGCAGCCATTGGTAGGCGGGTCCTTCTTGCAAGGTTTTCAGTCATTGGTTCTTCAAGGTTTCAGAAACCCAATTCAAGGCTCTTATTAGTCGAATGAGAGGTCAATCAAATCTAAACCAATCAAAGCACTCCTTTGGCTTTCTGTTCACGGCTGTGTCTGTAGTGGAAGAACGGAAATGCAGCTTTTTTTTTTCAGTGCGCCCTAGGACGCACAGTGTGCATCCTAGGGCATCCTCGTGTGCCCTAGGACGCAGAGACGTGACCGCCCGCGGTATCCCGGAGTGCAAGAGGTTAAAGAAGACTTGCTGAAGCAAGACTGGACAAAAGTCTATGTATCAGATGTAAATGAAGCCTATGACACATTTATGAACATTGTAACCACTCTTTATGAAAAAAATATTGTCCATTAGTAAAGAAAAAGCTTAAACATAAATTTGTCGATAAGCCATGGTTAACCAAAGGATTACAAAAGGCGTGTAAAAAGAAAAATTCATTATATAAAGCTTTTCTAAAGAAAAGGAGAAAAGAAGCAGAGCATATAAAACATACAAAAATAAGTTAACATATATAATGAGATGTAGTAAAAGAGACTATTACAGTAAAGAACTGGAGAAAAACAGAGACAATATTAAAAATACATGGACAATACTTAACAATATAACAATAACGCAGTGACCGGCAGCTGGTGGCTTGTCACCAGACTGCAAAACAAATCTACCTACGGGTACAAAATAAGTACAAAAAATATATATATATATATTCTTGGAAATAAAAACAGAAATGCAAGCTACCCAACCATTTTTTCAAAAAATAATAAAACGACTCCGAGTGTGAATGCAGCTTCACCTGCAGATGAATTTAATAACTTTTTTGTTAACATTGGTCCTAATTTGGTTCGAGAAGTACCCATTACGGCACCTACAGGTGATACAATAAGCAAAAACATTGCTATAAAAGACTCCATTTTCATAAAGAACACAAACGAGAGAGAGGTCATTGAAATTGTTAAATTGTTTAAAAGTAAAACATCTATGGACTGTGATGGTATTGGCATGCTCTTAGTCAAAACTATCATTGAATGCTTCGTGAAACCACTGACGTATATTTGTAACCTGTCTCTCCAAACAGGTATATTTCCCAATGCAATGAAAATAGCTAAAGTAATTCTGATATACAAGACGGATGACAGAGGGGAACTTTCAAACTATAGACCAATTTCACTATTGCCGCAATTTTCCAAGATACTTGAAAAAAATATTCTGTGAGACGATTGACAACTTCATACTGAAGAATAATTTATTGTGTGAGCAGCAATATGGGTTCAGCCACAAGAGAACAACTGCATTTGCTCTAATGGAATTTATAGAAAAAATATCAACTGCCGTTGAAAATAAAGAGTATTTAGTTGAGGTATTCCTGGATCTTAAAAAAGCATTTGATACAGTGGATCATAATTTATTATTAAAGAAACTACAAAATTTTGGTATTGGGGGGTAGCACTGTCCTGGTTATGTAGTTACTTAAAGAATAGATATCAGTATGTATGTGTTGGTAACAAAAACTCAGTTACTGAAGGTTACTTCTGGAGTCCCACAGGGTTCAGTTTTGGGGCCACTGTAACTCAATATGTATATAAATGATATATGTAAAGTTTCGATTCAATTCAATTCAACTTTATTTATATAGCGCCATTTCACAACAACAGTCATCTCATAGCACTATCAACTGTAGGGGGAACCCTCACAGTTGCAGAAAGACCCCAGCAATCAGGCGATCCCCTGTGAGCAAGCACTTGGTGAGGGTGGAGAGGAAAAACTCCCTTTTAACAGGAAGAAACCTCCAGCAGAACCAGGCTCAGGGAGGGGCAGTCATCTGCTGTGACTGGCTGGGGGTGAGGGGATAGAGAAGAAGAAAAGAACAGACATGTAGAGAGCAAACAGCACAATGGGGACTCAATCTATGGGAGAGAACAAACAAATGTTAATGACCAGCAAAAAAAATATTTCACTGAGAGTGAGAAAAGGAGTGAGGCCCAGTGCATTACTGGAGGTCCCCCGGCTGACTAAACCTATTAGCAGCATAACTAAGGGAGGGTTCAGAAACACATGATCCCTCCATAATTGTAGGCTATATCAAAAAGGTAGGTTTTAGCCCTATTCTTAAAAACAGAGATCGAGTCTGACTCCCGAATCCAGATTGGCAGCTGATTCCACAGGAGAGGAGCTTGATAACTGAAGGCTCTGCCTCCCATTGTACTTTTGGAGACTCTAGGTATTACAAGTAATCCTGCATTTTGGGAGCGTAGTGCTCTGTTGGGATAATACGGTAGTATCAGATCTTTTAAATAAAAAGGAGCCTGATTGTTTAGAGCTTTGTAAGTAAGAAGAAGGATTTTAAACTTAATTCTAAACTCTATGGGAAGCCAATGAAGGGAGGCCAGAACCGGAGAGATATGATCGCTCTTTCTAGTACCTGTTAAAACTCTTGCTGCAGCATTTTGGATCAGCTGAAGACTTTTTAAAGATGTTTTAGGACAGCCTGATAATAAAGAGTTACAATAATCTAATCTCGAGCTAACAAAAGTGTGGATCAGTTTCTCAGCATCACTCTGAGACAAGATGCTCCTAATCTTGGCAATATTACACAAATGATAGAAGGCAGTCTTAGAAACAAATTTAATGTGTGAATTGAAGGACAAATCCTGATCAAAAATAACTCCAAGGTTCCTCACAGAGCTATTAAGAGAATGAGTAACCGCATCCAAACTGAAAGTTTGATTTGGAAAGGAATTTCTAATGTTTTTTGGACCAACAAGAATGACTTCAGTCTTATCTGAATTTAATAGCAGGAAATTACAAGTCATCCAAGCTTTGATTTCCTTAAGACAGGCTTCTAACTTGGCTAATTGATTACTATCATCTGGCTTCATTGACAGGTATAATTGTGTGTCATCAGCATAACAATGAAAATGTATACAGTGCTTTCTAATAATGTTGCCTAACGGAAGCATATATAAACTAAAAAGAGTCGGGCCTAGCACAGATCCCTGTGGAACTCCATGACTGAGCTTTGAGTTGAAAGAAAACTCATTATTTACATGAACAAACTGGAACCTATCAGATAAATAAGATCTAAACCACTGCAACGAAGTTCCATTAAGTCCAACATAAGCCTGTTTTCCACTAGCCCAGCAAACCTCGGTACGGCTCGGTTCACTTCAGTACGGCTCGGGATGCTTCTGTCTCCATTGGTGTTGTGCTTGTGCTGTGATGGTTTGTTAGGTTTTAGAAGCGGGTCAGCAGCAGATTCTGAGCGAGGCGGGGCCACACTCCCGTGACGTTACGCACCCGACTGAGTCCTTATTTACACGAGACAAAAAAGGATTCAAGGATTATTGCCTTGCTCGCTCTGTGGATTTATCTCACAATTAATTTTATCTCATAATTAAGCTGCAACAACACAAGTCACTTTTGTTTTGAATTAACTGCCAAATGACCTAGAAATAAAGAGCTGAAACTTGTTTTTATTCGTATTAAATAATGAGACGTGGCACACTGGCCAACACCAAATTATTATTTTTTACATCCTAGGACATTTTGGATGTACTGAATTAAAAAAAATTCATGTTTTTCACCTTCAGGTCAACGTTTGGAACAACAGTATTATTATTTTCCGTTTAGATGATGCTACACTCCTTCTAAAGTATTGTAATTCTCTGAATTTGGAATGCCGATAGAACATTCAATTTACATATACTTTTTTACATTGACTTGTAAGCTTGATCAGTCTCTCCTGCTGCATTTTAAAGTCCAACTGTGCAACTTCTTATAAGTTAACATAAAAAATGTACCCAAAGTTTAGAACTGGATCATGTGGGGCTAATTTTTTATGATATTTCAATAAAAAGAACAGAAAGCTTACAAAACCATTTGTTTTTTGGTCTAGTTAAAAATTACATTACCTTTACAATGGTTGACCCTGACAGGAAGATCAGTATCATTTTGATCAGATTAGGCAATGGAATTTCTATGAAATTATACTGTTTTATAATTCAGT
This sequence comes from Pholidichthys leucotaenia, assembly GCA_020510985.1. Lineage (NCBI taxonomy): Eukaryota > Metazoa > Chordata > Actinopteri > Cichliformes > Pholidichthyidae > Pholidichthys > Pholidichthys leucotaenia. The sequence goes on from CM035837.1 coordinate 218,226,623, forward strand.
GTTATAACAGACAAACCACACTTTCCAAAACAATTCCATTTTATTATACACAAAATATTAAAAGAAAAAAAAACTTTGCAACACAACATGAAGGTTAATCGACATTTTATACACGCCGACCACTGAGTGTCTACACCAGCTTCCCAAACTGGGTCACGACTCGGATGAATGAAGGCGTCTCTGCCAGCTGTGGGTCAGGATGGCTCGGTTGAATTAATCCGTGCGGGCTGTCGCGGCGGACGCGTGGGATGATTCTACAAGGAAAATGCACACAATAAAATACAGCACAATAGTTTAACAAGAATACATAAGCTTATTTCAGTGTATTGTTCACATGAATAATTACAATAAAAGCTTTAGTCCGCAGTGTGCTGCAATAAAGCCGCGATCCATCCACAAATGAACAGCTTTTTTATTGCATAAATAAACTGAGCGTCTTACCGAATATATTTGCGAAAAAACGCACAATAAAAAAAAATTAAAACTCACCGTTAAAGGACTCCGATGTCGAGACCTCCCGGTATATTTTTTCATTCCGGGCAGCTCCATCTAACTCACGCTGCATACGTTCGTCTGACAATGCAGTGAGCAGACACTGCAGCTCCTTACTGGTCCATGGAACACCCTTATTACGCGAAGCCATTTTTGATAGAAAATAAATGAAAATAGCACAGCAATACACTGAAAGGAACCACCAACAGTGGTTGCGTGCTGAGTAAAGGCGGTCGTGAAGATTCTTTTTTTTTTTTTTTTTAAAAAACTTTATTGAGAAGGTCGTGAAGATTTGGTAGATGAGGAGGAGGAGAGGGGCGGTTACAACCTGACCAATCAGCGCCGGTTACGACCTGACCAATCAGCGGCGACCAGTCTGTTAACGTCACAACACGGCACAGCTCAGCACTGCTGTACCCTGCCCTTCAGCGGGGCTGAGAATTGCGGCTGTTAAACCGTGTTGGGGCTTGTGGAAAAGCGTACAAAGCGTGCTGAGCCGTCCCGTGTCGCGCTAAAGCGTGCTAGTGGAAAAGGCCCTAAAAGCTGCACTAAGGTCTAAAAGGACAAGTACAGAAACTAGTCCATTATCAGATGCAATGAGGAGGTCGTTAGTGACCTTCGCTAAGGCTGTTTCAGTACTATGATGGATTCTAAACCCAGACTGAAACTCTTCAAGTAAACCATTTCCCTGCAGGTGGTCAAATAATTGCATAGCAACAACTCTTTCTAAGATTTTTGAAATGAAAGGGAGATTAGAGATTGGTCTATAGTTAGCTAAAGCTCCTGGATCTAGCGTTGGCTTTTTGAGTAAGGGTTTAATTACAGCCGTTTTAAAAGCCTGCGGTACATGGCCTAAAGTTAATGAAGAATTGATTATATGAAGAATACGGCTACCAATAAGTGGGAAGACTTCTTTAAATAACCTGGTAGGAATAGGGTCTAAAAGACAAGTTGAAGGTTTGGATGAGGAAACTATTTTGTCTAACTCACAAAGGTCGATTGGAGTAAACTCATCAAGACAGAGATCAATAGAAGGAGTTGTAGTAGTTACAGTATTTAAGTTAACTGTGGGAAGAATCTGATTGATTTTATCTCTGATGGATGAAATTTTATTATTGAAAAAGTTCATAAAGTCCTGACTAGTAAGCTCTAAGGGAATGCTAGGATTGACAGAGTCCTGACTCTTTGTCAACCTGGCTACAGTACTGAAAAGAAACCTGGGATTATTCTTGTTCTCTTCTATTAATGCAGAGTAATAACTCGTTCTAGCTTTTCTAAGAGATTTTTTTATAAATTAAAAGATGATTTCTCCAAGCTAAATAGATTTCATCTAAATTAGTGGAGCACCATTTTCTTTCTAATTGACGAGTCTTCTGTTTTAAGGTACGAGTTTCTGTGTTGAACCAAGGAGTTAGAAATCTCTGATTAGACTTTTTCTTTTTTAAGGGGGCCACCAAGTCTAGAGTCTGATGCAGAGAAGCTGAAACACTATCCACCATGTTATCAATTACAGAAGGAGCAAGCTGTCTATAGCTTATTTCCGTTGTGTTGACACATGGCATAGAGGAAACAAGCTGCATAAATTTGGTAACAGCATCATCTGAGAGGCATCTACTGTAATAATATTTTTCTTTAGGAGCCAAATAGTCAGAAATAGTAAAATCAAAGGTTAACAGACAATGGTCTGACAGTACAGGGTTATGAGGAGACACTACAAGATTTTCTATTTCTATGCCATATGTCAGAACAAGGTCCAATGTATGGTGGAGGTAATGAGTAGAATTTCCTACTTTCTGAGAAAACCCAATCGAGACTAATATTGAATTAAATGCCACATTAAGGCAGTCACTATCTACTTCCACATGTATATTAAAGTCCCCTACTATAATTATTCTATCAGATTTCAGTACTAAATCAGCTAAGAAATCAGCAAATTCGGATAAAAATTCTGAGTAGGTTGATGGGGGACGATAAACTAAGGCAAATAAAATTGGGTTTAACCTAAAATTGCTAAAGTGCCCAATACTGAGGACCAGGCCCTCAGAGGTGTCGTGTTCTTTAGCTGAACGAAATAACGTGGGACAACTGCGTGCTGTTGAACATGAACTTTACTTGGCGCTTGCATGAGAAAAAGAGACAGCGCATATATAATTACGTCACGACATCAGATGCGTGACCAAAGATCACTAGTTACAGACAAGATAATACTGTGTCATTTGTTTACACCACATCTCCCTTTTTTCTTTTTTTTTTCCGAGAGTATGCGTACATGTAACTAGTATTCAAGTGTACATTTTCTCTGAACTTAGCATGTACTTTTAAACCTTCGCTTATTATTTTCCAAACATTAACAATACCACAGCTAAGAACATTCTGTGTTTGTACATTTTACCATTCTTTAGAGATCTAACTTTTTAGGTTTGACAATAGTTCTTCCCGATCTAGTTCTCACAACAACAGACTTTATAGGAGTAACAGGAGGTACAATAGGCATTTGTTTCACCTGCTCTGAAGGTTCATCTGACCCACTCTGCTGTTTGGTACACTGTTGCAAAGCTGAGTGTAGAGGAATCAAATGCATGCGATTGCGTCTCACTGTCCCCTGTGGTAAGTCCACTGTATAAGATCTCGGTGTTGAGTGACTTTGGATAACAGTGCCTGGTGTTTTAGCATCTGTCACCCACACTTGTTCTCCTGGTGACAAGTTACACAAGGGTTTTGCTCGGTGACGTCTGTTGTAGTTTGAAATGTCCGACATCCTCTTCTCCCTTTCCTTATGAGCAAGAGTGACGCTGTCCGGCAGTGTCGGATCCAACTGAGAGGGAAGAGTCGGTAGTGTCGTCCTCAGGCGGCGGCCCATGAGGAGTTCAGCAGGGCTGTAACCATTTTGGAGAGGAGTAGCTCTATAGGCAAGAAGAGCTAAATATGGATCAGCAGCCTTTTTCAGTAAGTTTTTCACAGTCTGTACAGCACGTTCCGCCTCTCCGTTACTTTGCGGGAACCTTGGGCTGCTTGTGATGTGTTTAAAGCCATAGGCAGCCGCAAAGTCTGTGAAAGTCCGACCAGAGAACTGGGGCCCATTATCAGACATCAGGATCTCAGGGATGCCATGACGGGCAAAGAAAGACTTCAGATGAGTAATGACGTCGTTGGATTTCGTTTTGTTCAGCAGGGCAATCTCAACGAACCTGGAAAGATAGTCCACAGCAAGAAGGTAAGTTTTCCTTCCCAGCTCAAACAGATCTGTACCCACTCTTTGCCACGGGTGGTCAGGGCATTCGGTTGGCATTAATGGCTCACTGTGGTTGTGTCTCTCTTGTATGCATGTTCTGCACTTTAACACCATTTCACTTATCTGTTGGCTGAGACCAGGCCACCATACTGACTGGCGAGCTCGGGCTTTACATTTTACAACTCCTTGGTGTCCGTCATGTAGTTTTGTTAAGACATCGTTTCGCATTGCTGAAGGGATAACAAGTCTTGAATCCTTCAACAGCAAGCCGTCTTTCACGGTAAGTGTGGCTCGGTCGGGCCAGTAGTTTCTCAACAGAGGTTCTTGTTTTGCATGTTCAGGCCAACCTTGACTGCACATGACCATTACACGAGCACACACACTGTCCATTTTCAGTTGTTCCTTGAGTGTTTGCATATATGATGAACTGATAGGCATATTTTCAATGATGCTGTCCACATATATGTCTGTGCTCTCCATGAGTTCCTTGTCTGATTTTGTCAGTTTTGTTTTCAATGGTGAGCGAGACAACGTGTCTGCTGTCCAGAGCGATTTACCTGGGGCATACTGTACATTGTACGAGTAACGCATGAGTCTCATCCTGAAGCGCTGGATCCTCGGTGGCAGTAGATCCAAGGCTTGAGCTCCTAGGAGTGACACAAGAGGTTTATGATCAGTTTCCAGACAGAAGTGTTTGCCTATTAGAAAATCACGGAATCGCTCGCATGCCCATGTGGACGCTAAGGCTTCTTTTTCCACTTGTGCATAGCGTTGTTCTGTTGGAGACAGCGACCTTGAAGCGTAGGCGACTGGTCTCCATCCTTCTTCCCACTGCTGCAGGAGAACACCACCTAGACCATAAGAAGAAGCATCAGCCGATACTTTAGTGTCTCTGTTTGGGTCATACATAGCAAGCACTGGGAGTGACGTTAGAGCATCTTTGAGCGTTTTGAATGCTTTAGCTTGGTCTACACCCCAATACCAGCTGTTCTTCTTGGACAAAAGATCTCTCAGAGCTTTGTCTTTCTCTGCTAAATGGGGGATAAACTTTCCCACCTGATTGACCATGCCCAGAAAACTTCTTAGCTCTGTCACGTTTGATGGCTCATTCATCTCTGTGATGGACTCTGTTTTCTTTGGGTCAGGACTTATACCAGTGTCCGTAATGATGTGGCCAAGGAAAGTCACTTTGGTCTGTGACAGATCACATTTTTCCACATTCAGAGTTATACCTGCTTTTTCCAGTCTTTGCAGGGTGGTATGGAGTCGGGCGTCGTGCTCCTCTTGGTCATGTCCCCATACCAGCACATCATCAACGTGACAGACCACTCCTTCAACTCCTTCGATAACCTCCGACATTTTGCGCTGAAAGTGCTCTGGCGCAGAGCTGATGCCAAAGGGGAGGCAGTTAAAGTGGAACCGCCCGAAGGGTGTTATGAATGTGGTCAGTTTGGCAGATTCCTCCGACAAGGGAATTTGCCAGAAGCCCATGTTGGCGTACAGTTTGCTGAACACTTTGGCTCCTGCTAGCATCCCAAGACTTTGTTCGACAGAGGGCAGCACAAACTTTTCTCTGCACACATACTCATTTAGTCCGGTAAAATCCACACACAGTCTCAGCCTCGGACTGTTTTTCTTCGGAACAACGACCATGCCGGCGCACCAGTCTGTAGGTTCCTCCACTCGGGTGATGACTCCAAGCTGTTCCATCCTTTGGAGTTCCTCCTTGACTTTACCCATTAGAGGTATTGGAATCCTCCTTGGGGTTTTCAATGAGTATGGCACAGCGTTTGATTTGAGTTTTATGTGGTAGGGCTGCTGCACTTCACCCAGACCGCTGCACAGTTTGGGGTAGGATGTTTTCAGAGTGTCCATTGAAATAACATCAACTCGCACAAGAAGGCCTAGAGCTATGATGGCAGGAAGGCCTAACAGTGGCGTGCTGAGATTTTTGACAATGTAGACCTTTTCTGTTGTCTGTTTTGTCCCGTAGTTGAGCTGAAGCTTTGTGAAACCTGCGACCTCCAGTGGTTTCCTTCCAGGACCCAACAATGGTTTCTCCGGCTGCTGGAGAACAGGCATTTTTGCTCTTGGAAATATTTGTTCCAAGTCTGACTCCGCTATTGCAGTGACATCGGCTCCAGTGTCGAGTTTGAAAGACATTTTAGTGTCCCTCACCAGAATATCAGCTGTCCATACCTGGTGGCCTGTTGTGACTGAGCCAAGGAAAAAACTTCGCTCCTCTTCCTCCTCAATACTTTGGACATTCTTACTTTGCCTGCAGACCCATTGATAGTGGCCTTTCTTTCCACATGCATGACATTTGGCATCATTTGCAGGGCACTCGTATTTAGGGTGAGGAGAGCCACCACATTTATAGCACCATGCGTTTGGTGTACTTTTGCTTTTACTTTTAGACAGCTGGCGTGCGTTCACTGTTTCGCTTTTGAACTTAAACTTTGTCTTGTCGTATTTGGCTTTAGTAACTCTATCCACAGAGTTCGCGTTCATCTGCATCACGTTTCCTTCATTCCTCAAAGTTGTTTGTTGCTTTTTGATCTCTTCTGATTGCCTTGCCATATTTACGGCTTTCTCCAAGTCCAAGTCTTTTTCCATTTGCATGCGCTCTGACAGCCTTGTGTCGGCCAAGCCCACTACTATTCTGTCTCTTATGAGCTCATCGTGAAGCTGACCGTAGTTACAGTGCTCCGCTAATGCATGCAGGGCCGTTACAAATGCGTCTACGGTTTCATTTGGCTCTTGTTTGCGCATATTGAAACGTGCACGTTCATAAACAACATTTTTCTTTACAATGAAAAAGCTGTGGAAGCCGGCTCTCACTTTGCTATATTCGAGCTGCTCTGCTTCGGTTAACTTTAAGCCTCTCAGGACATCATCTGCTTCATCTCCCATGCAGTATATTAATGTGTTGACTTGATTTTCATTTGAACTTGAAGACAAATTGCTTGCCTGGCGAAATCTTTCGAAGCGCCGAATCCACTTGGTCCATTCATGTGGTTTGGAGAAATCAAAGGGCTCCGGTGGCTGAATGCTAAACGTGGCGCTGGGCGTGCTAGCCGCGATGCTAACTCCTGCTCTCACCGGTTCATCATCTCTATCTTCGGGCATCTTAGCTCACCTCTCTCCCTCTTCCCACTAGAATGACTTTTAGTGTCTGTCTTCACAGCTACGCAGCACTTCTGACACCATGTCGTGTTCTTTAGCTGAAAGAAATAACGTGGGACAACTGCGTGCTGTTGAACATGAACTTTACTTGGCGCTTGCATGAGAAAAAGAGACAGCGCATATATAATTACGTCACGACGTCAGATGCGTGACCAAAGATCACTAGTTACAGACAAGATAATACTGTGTCGTTTGTTTACACCACAAGAGGAATTATAACATGTTTTTTGCTTTACATTAACTAGTAATTTGGAATGGTAAATTGTTGCTACTCCTCCTCCACGACCAGAACTTCTGGGATTTTGACAGTTTAAATAACCAGAGGGAGTTGATTCATTTAAACCAACATAATCCTCTTGCCCTAACCAAGTCTCTGTAAGGGAAATTAAATCAATCTGATGATCAATTAACAGATCATGGACTAACAGAGACTTGGGAGTTAGAGACCTAATATTTAATAAACCACATTTAATTTTTAAATTATGAGGAGGAACAGAGGCCAGTTCATTCAATTTAGAGGCTTTATGTTTAATTTGAGTTTTACCAGTATTTTGCTTTATCACTTTGGGATGCTTATGCATTATATTTTTATTTACTTTGGAGGGAGCAGACAACGATTCTGTGATGGGGAAGACAGGGGCTAAGTTGAGGGGTGGCGGATGAAGAGGAGCTGCAGAGAGGCGTGTAAGACTGCGACTCTGCTTCCTGGAGCAGTAGCCTTGTGGAGCAACCAGCTTCTTCGTCGTCACTTCCTTGTGGTAACGTATCGTCACTTCCTGTTTTGCTGTCTGCCTGTGTGGTTTGCTTTGTGGTTTGCTCTCTAGCCACTAGCTATGGCTACTAGCTCTCCTTCCTCTCCTCCTCTGGTGTGCTCTCTCTGTCAGATGTTTAGCTACACCTCTGCCTCTTTTAGTGATAATGGTAAATGTAATAAATGTTGTCTTTTTGAGGCGCTCGAGGCGAGGTTGTCTGATTTGGAATCCCGGCTCCGCTGCATTGAAACACTTGTCTGCGCCAGTTAATCTTGACGGACGCCCATTAGCTGCAGCGGAGCTAGCTAGCTTAGGCCCCACTGTCAGCGGTCCCTCGGCTCTCCTCAGCAGCGAGGAGACTGGGTGGGTGACGGTGAGAAGGAAGCCTAGTCGCAAAGCCCCGGTACACCACCAACCTGTTCACGTTTCTAATCGTTTTTCCCCGCTCAGCGACACACCCGCTGAGGAAAAAACTCTGATCATTGGTGACTCTGTAGTCAGAAACGTGAACCTAGAGACTCCAGCGGCCATAGTCCAATGCATTCCTGGGGCCAGAGCAGGCGACATCGAGTCAAATTTGAAAATGCTGGCTAAAAGTAACTGTAAATACTCCACAATTGTTATTCACGCCGGCATTAATGACATCCGTCTCCGGCAGTCGGAAGTCACGAAACTTAATGTAGAATCGATGTGTGACTTTGCAAAAACGATGTCTGTCACTGTAGTATTCTCTGGGCCCCTCCCCAATCTGACCGGTGATGACATGTTTAGCCGCTCGTCATCCTTGAACCGCTGGCTGTCTGTGTGGTGTCCTAAAAATGGCGTGGGCTACATTGACAATTGGAGCTCTTTTTGGGGAAAACCTGGTCTTATGAGACGAGACAGCATTCATCCCACTTTGGATGGTGCTTCTCATTTATCTAACAATCTGGCATCTTTTTTATCCAAATTTCCAAAACCTTGACTACTCAGAGTTGGGACCAGGAAGCAGAGTCGCAGTCTTACACGCCTCTCTGCAGCTCCTCTTCATCCGCCACCCCTCAACTTAGCCCCTGTCTTCCCCATCAGAGAATCGTTGTCTGCTCCCTCCAAAGTGAATAAAAATATAATGTATAAGCATCCCAAAGTGATAAAGCAAAATATTGGTAAAACTCAAATTAAACATAAAGCCTCTAAATTGAATGATTTGGCCTCTGTTCCTCCTCATAATTTAAAAATTAAAGGTGGTTTATTAAATATTAGGTCTCTAACTCCCAAGTCTCTGTTAGTCCATGATTTGTTAATTGATCATCAGATTGATTTAATTTCCCTTACAGAGACTTGGTTAGGACAAGAGGATTATGTTGGTTTGAATGAATCAACTCCCTCTGGTTATTTAAACTGTCAAAATCCCAGAAGTTCTGGTCGTGGAGGAGGAGTAGCAACAATTTACCATTCCAAATTACTAGTTAATGTAAAGCAAAAAACATGTTATAATTCCTTTGAGGGCCTGGTCCTCAGTATTGGGCACTTTAGCAATTTTAGGTTAAACCCAATTTTATTTGCCATAGTTTATCGTCCCCCATCAACCTACTCAGAATTTTTATCCGAATTTGCTGATTTCTTAGCTGATTTAGTGCTGAAATCTGATAGAATAATTATAGTAGGGGACTTTAATATACATGTGGATGTAGATAGTGACTGCCTTAATGTGGCATTCAATTCAATATTAGACTCGATTGGGTTTTCTCAGAAAGTAGGAAATTCTACTCATTGCCTCCACCATACATTGGACCTTGTTTTGACATATGGCATAGAAATAGAAAATCTTGTAGTGTCTCCTCATAACCCTGTACTGTCAGACCATTGTCTGTTAACCTTTGATTTTACTATTTCTGACTATTTGGCTCCTAAAGAAAAATATTATTACAGTAGATGCCTCTCAGATGATGCTGTTTCCAAATTTATGCAGATTGTTTCCTCTATGCCATGTGTCAACACAACGGAAATAAGCTATAGACAGCTTGCTCCTTCTGTAATTGATAACATGGTGGATAGTGTTTCAGCTTCTCTGCATCAGACTCTAGACTTGGTGGCCCCCTTAAAAAAGAAAAAGTCTAATCAGAGATTTCTAACTCCTTGGTTCAACACAGAAACTCGTACCTTAAAACAGAAGACTCGTCAATTAGAAAGAAAATGGCACTCTACTAATTTAGATGAAATCTATTTAGCTTGGAGAAATCATCTTTTAATTTTTAAAAAATATCTTCGAAAAGCTAGAATGAGTTATTACTCTGCATTAATAGAAGAGAACAAGAATAATCCCAGGTTTCTTTTCAGTACTGTAGCCAGGTTGACAAAGAGTCAGGACTCTGTCAATCCTAGCATTCCCTTAGAGCTTACTAGTCAGGACTTTATGAACTTTTTCAATAATAAAATTTCATCCATCAGAGATAAAATCAGACAAAATAGTTTCCTCATCCAAACCTTCAACTTGTCTTTTAGACCCTATTCCTACCTGGTTATTTAAAGAAGTCTTCCCACTTATTGGTAGCTTTATTCTTCATATAATCAATTCTTCATTAACTTTAGGCCATGTACCGCAGGCTTTTAAAACGGCTGTAATTAAACCCTTACTCAAAAAGCCAACGCTAGATCCAGGAGCTTTAGCTAACTATAGACCAATCTCTAATCTCCCTTTCATTTCAAAAATCTTAGAAAGAGTTGTTGCTACGCAATTATTTGACCACCTGCAGGGAAATGGTTTACTTGAAGAGTTTCAATCTGGGTTTAGAATCCATCATAGTACTGAAACAGCCTTAGCGAAGGTCACTAACGACCTCCTCATTGCATCTGATAATGGACTAGTTTCTGTACTTGTCCTTTTAGACCTTAGTGCAGCTTTTGATACTATCGATCATAATATTCTACTTGATAGATTAGAACACTATGTTGGACTTAATGGAACTTCGTTGCAATGGTTTAAATCTTATTTATCTGATAGGTTCCAGTTTGTTCATGTAAATAATGAGTTTTCTTTCAACTCAAAGCTTAGTCATGGAGTTCCACAGGGATCTGTGCTAGGCCCTACTCTTTTTAGTTTATATATGCTTCCGTTAGGCAACATTATTAGAAAGCACTGTATACATTTTCATTGTTATGCAGATGACACACAATTATACCTGTCAATGAAGCCAGATGATAGTAATCAATTAGCCAAGTTAGAAGCCTGTCTTAAGGAAATCAAAGCTTGGATGACTTGTAATTTCCTGCTATTAAATTCAGATAAGACTGAAGTCATTCTTGTTGGTCCAAAAAACCTTAGAAATTCCTTTCCAAATCAAACTTTCAGTTTGGATGCGGTTACTCTTTCTCTTAATAGCTCTGTGAGGAACATTGGAGTTATTTTTGATCAGGATTTGTCCTTCAATTCACATATTAAATTTGTTTCTAAGACTGCCTTCTATCATTTGCATAATATTGCCAAGATTAGGAGCATCTTGTCTCAGAGTGATGCTGAGAAACTGATCCACGCTTTTGTTAGCTCGAGATTAGATTATTGTAATTCTTTATTATCAGGCTGTCCTAAAACATCTTTAAAAAGTCTTCAGCTGATCCAAAATGCTGCATCAAGAGTTTTAACAGGTACTAGAAAGAGAGATCATATCTCTCCGGTTCTGGCCTCCCTTCATTGGCTTCCCATAGAGTTTAGAATTAAGTTTAAAATCCTTCTTCTTACTTACAAAGCTCTAAACAATCAGGCTCCTTTTTATTTAAAAGATCTGATACTACCGTATTATCCTAACAGAGCACTACGCTCCCAAAATGCAGGATTACTTGTAATACCTAGAATCTCCAAAAGTACAATGGGAGGCAGAGCCTTCAGTTATCAAGCTCCTCTCCTGTGGAATCAACTGCCAATCTGGATTCGGGAGTCAGACTCAATCTCTGTTTTTAAGAATAGGGCTAAAACCTACCTTTTTGATATAGCCTACAATTAGGGAGGGATCATGTGTTTCTGAACCCTCCCTTAGTTATGCTGCTATTAGGTTTAGTCAGCCGGGGGACCTCCAGTAATGCACTGGGCCTCACTCCTTTCCTCACTCTCAATGAAATATTTTTTTTTGCTGGTCATTAACATCTGTTTGTTCTCTCCCATAGATTGAGTCCCCATCGTGCTGTTTGCTCTCTACATGTCTGTTCTTTTCATCTTCTCTATCCCCTCACCCCCCAGCCAGTCGCAGCAGATGACTGCCCCTCCCTGAGCCTGGTTCTGCTGGAGGTTTCTTCCTGTTAAAAGGGAGTTTTTCCTCTCCACCGTCGCCAAGTGCTTGCTCACAGGGGATTGCCTGATTGCTGGGGTCTTTCTGCAACTGTGGGGGTTCCCCCCTACAGTTGATAGTGCTATGAGATGACTGTTGTTGTGAAATGGCGCTATATAAATAAAGTTGAATTGAATTGGTCCCAACTCTGAGTAGTCAGGGTTTTGGAAATTTGGATAAAAAAGATGCCAGATTGTTAGATAAATGAGAAGCACCATCCAAAGTGGGATGAATGCTGTCTCGTCTCATAAGACCAGGTTTTCCCCAAAAAGAGCTCCAATTGTCAATGTAGCCCACGTCATTTTTAGGACACCACACAGACAGCCAGCGGTTCAAGGATGACGAGCGGCTAAACATGTCATCACTGGTCAGATTGGGGAGGGGCCCAGAGAAATCCATTATTAAATATTAAATCCATTTTTTCGGAAAAAATGGATTTAATATTGTTTGCTGATGACACTAATTTATTATGCAGTGGAAGCAATTTGGAACAACTTTTGGATACACTTGGAAAGGAATTAGGAAAGCTTAAACTGTGGTTTGATTCAAACAAATTAACACTCAATTTAAGTAAGACAAAATTTATAGTTTTTAACAACCATCACAACAACTTAGTATCTAAACTCAGTGTAAATGGTGTAGAGATTGAAAGAGTATCCGAAACTAAATTTCTTGGAGTAATAATTGATAATAAACTGTGTTGGAAGTCACATATTAATTATATTAAAGGTAAACTTAGCACGTTTACCTTTCATCATCATACCTTTACCACGTAGCACTGTGGCAGCACAGTTTTTCCCTCAGCCGGGGGATCGCGGGGACCGTGAGATTGTGGGTTCGATCCCTGCCCCCGGCCAACAGTGATCTATGTGGAGTTTGCATGTTCTCCCCGTGTTTGCGTGGGTTTACTCCGGGATTTCTCCGGTTTCCTCCCACATGCCAAAAACATGCAGGTTAGGGAGTTAAGGGGCGCTTGCGCACGCAGCGACCGGCAGCTGGTGGTTTAAGATAAGATAAGCTAAGATAAGATAAGCCTTTATTAGTCCCACAACGGGGAAATTCCAGGATTGCAACAGCACAGGGATAGCAACACTCAGAGCAACAATCAGAAGGCAAGAAAAAAACAAGCAAGCAAGAGCAGCTAATATACATATGTACGTATTACTATAAAATATATATATATACACACACACACAGACACACAGTGCAGAGCATTGTAGCTGGATGGAATAAATATATGAATATATGAATACACAGTGCAGAGCATTGTAGCTAGATGGAATAAATATGTAAATATATAAACACCCACAGTACGGAGCATTGCAGCTAGATGGAATAATATGTAGATATATAAATATATAAACACACCCAGTGCTGAGCATTGTAGTGTCACCAGTCTGCAAAACAAATCTACCTACGGGTACAAAATAAGTAATAAAAAAAATAAATAAATAATAAAAAAAATCTAAATCAATTGCAATACTACACAGAGTGAAATATTTGCTGAATCAACCCACATTATATACTTTGTATCATTCATTAATACTCCCATACTTGACATATTGTACTGAAGTATGGGGAAATACATATAAAACAAACATATAGTCATCAGTTCTCCAACGACTCTGCGATCGTCAGCCTCATCTCCAACGGAGATGAAGCTGAGTACAGAGGACTTATCCAGGACTTCGTGGACTGGTGCCATCGGAACTGCCTCCAGATCAATGCGAGGAAAACTAAGGAGCTGGTGGTGGACTGCTACAGGCAAGGACAACCCCTCACAGCACCAGTAAACATACAGGGAACAGACATTGAGATGGTGACATCCTACAAGTACCTGGGTGTTCATCTGAACAATAAACTAGACTGGTTACACAATACTGATACACTCTACAAGAAGGGACAGCGCAGGCTGTTCCTCCTGAGGAGGCTCAGGTCTTTTGGTGTACAAGGGGTGCTGCTGAAGACATTCTATGACACGGTGGTGGCATCAGCCATCACTTTTGGAGTGGTCTGGTGGGGCAGTGGCATTACAGCAGCCGATAGGAAGAGACTGAACAAATTGATCAAGAAAGCTAGCTCTGTCCTGGGGCAACGTCTTGACTCAGTGGAGGAGATAGGAGAGAGAAGGATGGTGGCTAAGCTGTCATCTCTGCTGGAGTCCGAGTTCCACCCTATGCAGGACACACTGAATGCACTGAGGAGCTCATTTAGCAGTAGACTACATCATCCTAGGTGCACAACTGAGAGGTTTCGCAGGTCCTTCCTACCTACAGCTGTCAGACTGTATAACCTAAGCAGGGCTGCTTGCAGAGATGGCAAAAAAACGTGACAACCTAATAGTATTGTGACGTAAGCAGGGTTCACACAAAGAAAATGGAGCAGATGGTTGTGATCAACGGGATTTATTTTTCACACCTCTGAGCACAGGCAAGAGGGGAGGTCATTCTCCCAGACCTCCGTTTAAATCACGGTTACACACACATAACGTTTTCAACTGGCAAAGCATGCTGGGAAATCCCTGCCCCCCTTAACATGGCCCCAACGTTACAGTATTGAATGCAAAAGACGCAATAGACTTACACAATGGTCCCCTCCAGTATACAACTAGGACATTATCAGTCGCTATGGAGGGGGACAATATGTATGGGTACATATTCATACTATGTAGGATAACTAAGCAGACGGTTATGCTGTTTATTCCATCTAGCTACAATGCTCCGCACTGTGTGTGTATATATATATATATATATATTTATATGTACATATGTATATTCGCTGCTCTTGTTTTTCTTGTCTTCTTGATTGTTGCTCTGAGTGTTGCTATCCCTGTGCTGTTGCAATCCTTGAATTTCCCCATTGTGGGACTAATAAAGGCTTATCTTAGCTTATCCATATCCTGTCTTTATGCTTCAGAAGATAGCTATTAGAATAATAAACAAAGCTGCTTACAGGGAACTAACAAACCCACTTTTTCTTAAATTAAAAGCTCTCAAGTTGGTTGACTTTAAAACTGCAGTAATAATGTTTAAAGTGAAGAATCTATCACTGCCCGCAAATATCCAAAAGTTGTTCCAAATAAGGGAGAAACAATATCATCTCAGAGGAACATGTATATTTCAAAAACCTTCAGTGAGAACTACCACCAAGCAACACTGTGTTTCAGTGCAAGGAGTCAGATTGTGGAACGATTTTGGACCTGAATTATAATCATGTACAACGCTTGGACAATTTAAACAAAAACTAAAGGAAGAAATACTCCAAACATATATACAAGATGACATAAAAAATTACATAAGGATTGTCATATCCAGTCTGCGTTGTGCTGTTGCTTAGTTTTTTTGTCACATTTTGTCTTAGCTTTGTTCCGAATTGTAATCGCTCTTGTTTTGTTTTTCTTTTGAATTCTTGGATGGAATATGGGTGGGCAATATAAGCTGCGGCTTCAGCCATCACCCATTTCGGATAACTTATGTTGAACTGTATAATCAGAGGAGTTATTGTTTAATTTGACCTTGCTGGATTTTTTTTCTTTTTTCCCCTTTGTTATATCATTCTGTTTCTTTTTAATCTTTACTTTTAATCTATCCGAAATAAAGATTCAAAATTCAAATTCAAAACAATTTGTTCATTAAACCACCAGAGGGCGCTAAACTCACACTTGAAACAATGTAATGAGAGCTACTCAACTCAAAATATAAAGGCACAATAACCTGAAACATTTATGTGTGACAAACACAAAAAAAGGATAAGTCAGGAAGGGGGTAAACACTTTTACACAGCACTGTATATTCTGCTTGGTATCACCATAGAATTTGGATGAATGACAGACTGCTATGATGATGGTGAAACATTTCAGGAGTAAAAACAACTTGAATCCAGTGGACTGAGCTTCCATCCAGCAAACTGACCCTCCTGGATGACTGAGAATCTTCAGCACATTAACAAAGTCAATTAATTTGGCGTTCATTTTAAGTCTTAATTATTTTTATTATTTGTGAACAAGACCCCAAGATACTTAAACTCCTCCACTTGGGGCAGGAGCTTGTCCCCAACCCAGAGAGGACAATCCACCTTTTTCCAGCTGAGGACCATGGACTCTGACTTGGAGGTGCTGATTCTCATCCCATCTGCTTCACACTCAATGGCAAACTGTCCCAGCAAGAACTGTAGGTCATTGCTGGATGAAGCCAACAGGACAACTTCACCTCTAAGGCAAAGCTGTCGATTTACCAGTCAACCTACGTTCCTACTCTCACCTATGGTCACGAGCTTTGGGTAATGATCGAAAGAACGAGATCGCAGATACAAGCGGCTGAAATGAGCTTTCTCCATAGGATTGCTGAACTCACCCTCAGAGATAGGGTGAGGAGCTCAGTCATCCGGGAGAGGCTCAGAGTAGAACCGCTGCTCCTCCACATTGAAAGGAGTCAGTTGAGGTGGTATGGGCATCTGATTAGGATGCCTCCTGGACGCCTCCCACTTGAGGTGTTTCAGGCACGTCCCACTGGGAGGAGACCCCAGGGCAGACCCAGGACTCAGTGGAGAGACTATGTCTCCCAGCTGGTCTGGGAACGCCTTGGTATCCTCTCTGAAGAGCTGGAGCAGGTGGCTGGGGAGAGGGAAGTCTGAGCTTCTCTGCTTGAACTGCTGCCTCCACGACCCGGACCTCCGGAAAAATGGTAGAAGATGGATAGATGGATGGATTATTTTTATTATAATTGAATTATATTTCATTTTATTTACTTTGCTCATTGTTCTATTTTATTTTCATTTTATAATCATTTCTTCCAAGTATTTATATTCATGAGTTTTATTCATATTTAAAGGCCAAATGTCACGTAACAGGGTACTTTAAATATCTTGAAACTAGATATAAAAGGGAACCGATCCGTTCGGGTCTTGGTGCATATGCTTCAGTAACAACGGAATATTCGTTAATTTAAAACTGCCGCGCTTGGCCTGACACGGCCCCTGGAATCGCCTGGGGAAGAAGGCGGAAGTGACGAAATCGATTGTACCCTAGTTTGATGCTTGGGGTATTTCAATTGATTGTTTATATGGAGACTGGAAGGTTGAAGTGAGCAACAAGAAAGAAAAAATTGGATATTTCACCCATACCTTAAAACGGGACTATCAGGGACAGCTGGGTAATAAGGGACACTTCTCTGGGAAATGTTTTCTTACCTGTCAAGTGAGACGTTTTCGCCGTACTTCAACACCGTAAAAAGTGGCTATAAGCAACGGCGGAGCAACAAGGCACACCTCTCTGGGATCTCTGTCTGTTCCGCAACCGCTGCACAGCTCAACGTGTTAAACCATTGTCCTAATTACTTCTCATGGTAGTGAGAATTGCTCCCGCTGAGCGATCAGCCCGCCCCAGCTGTGACTGATCACACACAGGAGTGCTCAACACACTCAGTTTTTTTTCCAGTATATTTTTTCTTTTGGGCGTACAGAAATGGCAATACGCCCGTTTTTGATAAAATTGCATTTTCCCCGTATTTTCCTTAAAATATTTGACAATAACACGAACTACATTTAAAACATTTCCCAGAAAAGTGTCCCAAACCACTGCTCCGTCCCCCACAGCCGCGCTTGGCACCAAAATACGGCGAAAACGTCTCCCTTGACAGGTATGCGCCTCCATTTTCATATTGATCTGGTCAATTTCTTGACAGTAGCGGCTCTCCTCCACTGTAATAATAATGGCTTCCGAAAAATCAATATTTATGGGGCGCCCTGGACAGACCCCCTCCGGCTTCGCAATTCTGGAGGCGATTAATGTCCAGTTCAATGACATTTTCCACTGGTTCTGCTCTCTGGTCATCGTTGGAACTGTTGTCATCAGACAAAGCATCTGATTCCGTCTCGGACGGCTCGAACCTGTAAGGTTCTATGCCTCTGTCACTGTCTGAACCACTGACAAAAAAAAAAAAAAGACAAAACTAAACTAATTTGTTCACAATCGCTGTCACTTTCCGTCATGATTGTCCAATGTTGATAAGTGTGAATGTGGATAGGCAGGGCAGTCAGGGTACAACTGGTGATGTCAAAAACATGGGCGTGGTCTGGACTGGCTGTCACAAGCCAGCAAGCAAGGTGGGGCCTTCACCTGGTGTATTTTGTGCAATTATGTAAATACAGGTGGGTGATATGGTCTCCGGTATGAATATTTGGTTTAAGCTATGTGTATTTTATCTAAATTCGTTGTCATTTAGAAAAAAAAATTACGTGACATTTGGCCTTTAAGATAAGCCTTTATTAGTCCCACAATGGGGAAATTCCAGGATTGCAACAGCACAGGGATAGCAACACTCAGAGCAATGATTTAGAAGGTAAAAAATTAAGAGCAGTGAATATACATATGTACACATAAATATTTATACACAGAGTGTGGAGCATTGTAGCTAGATGGACTAAACAGCATAACCGTCTATTTAGTTACCCTACATAGTATAATTATGTACCCATAACATATTGTCACCCTCCATAGCAACTGATATTGTGCTAGTTGTATACTGGAGGGGACCATTTGTTTAAGTCTGTTGCGTCTTTTGCATTCAATACTATTAGGTTGTCACGTCTTTTTGCTATCTCTGCAAGCAGCCCTGCTTAGGTTATACAGTCTGACAGCCGTAGGTAGGAAGGACCTGCGAAACCTCTCGGTCGCACACCTAGGATGATGTAGTCTGCTGCTAAATGAGCTCCTCAGTGCATTCAGTATGTCCTGCATAGGGTGGGACTCGGACTCCAGCAGAGATGACAGTTTAGCCACCATCCTTCTCTCTCCTATCTCCTCCACTGGGACAGGGCGTTGCCCCAGGACAGCTAGCTTTCTTGATCAGTTTGTTCAGTCTCTTCCTATCGGCTGCTGTAATGCCACTGCCCCAGCAGACCACTCCAAAAGTGATGGCTGATGCCACCACCGTGTCGTAGAATGTCTTCAGCAGCGCCCCTTGTACACCAAAAGACCTGAGTCTCCTCAGTAGGAACAGCCTGTGCTGTCCCTTCTTGTAGAGTGCGTCGGTATTGTGTGACCAGTCTAGTTTATTGTTCAGATGAACACACAGGTACTTGTAGGATGTCACCATCTCAATGTCTGTTCCCTGTATATTTACTGGTGCTGTGAGGGGTTGTCCTTGCCTGCAGCAGTCCACCACCAGCTCCTTAGTTTTCCTCGCGTTGATCTGGAGGCAGTTCCGATGGCACCAGTCCACGAAGTCCTGGATAAGCCCTCTGTACTCAGCTTCATCTCTGTTGGAGATGAAAAAGAAAAAAAGAAAAGAAAAAGTACCATAAATTAATGGTATGGACAGGAACAATGCTGCTATGGCCCATCCATCCGTGGTTAGCCTAGCAGCTAACTCTGAGCTTGTGGAGCGTGTAAACAATGAGGCGGATTTGGCTCAGACGATTTATTACACATCTCACACAAGAAGCATAGTAAGAATGACCTCTCAGCAGAGACTCTTCTCTTAAATAACATGGCATTCCTCTAGAAGTTTCTAACACACAAAAGGTCACACTGCATTGACTTCATTCATCCTTCACACCTCCCTGTTATCTCACCAGGGAACCTCTGCTCTTTGTTCTTGTCTAAGATGTTACACAATTATGCTCTTCCCATGCACCGCCATGCCACCCCCCCCCCCCCAAGCATCTTGGATAGAACAATAGAATAACAGTCCGTATGCTGTGATAGAACCATTAAACATCAATCCACATGCTGCTTGGGCTTCAGTCTTCTCCCGTATCTGCTGTAACCAGGATTCACCGCCTCCGCGGCGCTGTCATGCTGGGGGGGTTGATGTTTGGGGGGTAAAACTTTTTGTCTGTCCGTGTGGGTGCTCTGGGGAATCTTTTCTCTGGGGAGCTCCCCGTGGGGGTCTTCCACGCCGAGGGGCCCTCGCCAACAGCACTTGCTCGTCCGCCACAACGAAAACGGGTTTGAGTCTGTCTATGTCAATCTTTTCCCTCCTACCCCCCAAATCTAGCAAAAAATGCTTGTCCCCTGTTTCCAGCACTCTGAACGGTCCATCATAGGGTGATCGCAGTGGAGGGCGATGGGCATCGTGTCTGACAAACACGAACTCCGCGTTTTTCAAAGTTTTAGGCACAAAAACGCGCGGAAAACTGTGGTGGGCAGGGCCCGGCAGTGTGCTTGTGTCTATGCTACGCTGCAACAGCTGAGACGGGGAGCTGCCCGGCGCGGGATTATCTGGCAGAAACTCCCCGGGCAGCCGAAGTGGTTGCGCAAAAACGAGTTCTGCCGGGGAAGCTTTCAGATCTTCTTTAGGCACAGAACGTAACCCCAATAAAACCCACGGTAGCTTGTCTACCCAATTTGCATCCGTCAGTGAAGCCCTGAGAGCCGCTTTCAATGATCTATGAAAACGTTCGCATAACCCATTAGCCTGTGGATTGTATGTGGTTGTGCGGTGAATTGTGACACCCAAAACTGTCCCCAAATTGGGACTCCAAAACGTGCCACCCATGCTGTTAAAAACGCACGCGCCACCTCCTCGGCTGTGGTTGCCGCCAGCGGAACCGCTTCTGGCCAGCGCGTGGTGTGGTCCACCATTGTCAGGAGGTGCGTGTACCCCTGTGATGGCGGGAGGGGGCCTATGAGGTCCATGTGGACATGGTCAAACCTCTTAGCCGGAATGCGAAACGGTTCCAAGGGAGCCTTCATGTGTCTGTGTACTTTGGCTCGTTGGCACGCCACGCAGGCTGCTGCCCACTCTTTCACTTGTTTGCGAAGGCTCGGTCACACGAATTTCTCTCCTACCATTTTGACCGACGCGTGCACTCCTGGGTGCGCCAAAGAGTGAACCAACTCAAACACGCGACGGTGCCACGCGGCCGGGACCACGGGACGTGGGCGACCCGAGGAGACATCGCAAATTAGGGGGGGCATGCCATCCTGCAGCACCCTGCTCTCCAGCCTTAACCCTGTTGGTCCAGACTGGAGCGCGCGCACGTCCGCATCACTAACCTGCTCCACAGCCATGGCTGCGTAATCTATCCCCATGCAGACCGGGGCCACCGCGGCGCGCGAGGGGCAGTCTGCCACTACATTCAGTTTGCCCGACACATGCTGAATATCAGTGGTAAACTCTGAGATCGCGGCCAGCTGTCTCTGCTGCCAGCCCGACCACGGCTCTGAAACCTTGGCCATCGCGAACGTTAGCGGCTTGTGGTCAACGAACGCGGTGAAACTGCGCCCTTCCAGCCAGAACTGGAAGTGGCAAATGGCCAGGTGGAGAGCCAGCAACTCTCTGTCGAACGTGTTGTATTTACGTTCACTGTCGCACAAAGTCCTGCTGAAAAAAGCGAGGGGCTGCCAAGCCCCAGCAACGCGCTGCTCCACGACAGCCCCTATGGCCACATCTGACGCGTCAGTGGTGAGCGCTATACGGGCCGTTGGGTCTGGATGTGCCAGCAATGCGGCGTTTGCCAGGGCTGCTTTGACTTCCGAGAACGCCCGCTCTCGCTCCGGGGTCCATTCGACCCTATCCGCGGGTTTCTGTTTTTTGAGCGCAGCGTACAGTGGTTGCATGAGCTGCGCTGCGTGGGGAAGGAAACGGTTATAAAAGTTCACCATTCCCAAAAATTCTTGTAGCGCCCTGACCGTTTGCGGCCGGGGGAAATCTGCTACGGCGCGCACTTTGTCAGGCAGCGGGACTGCTCCTTCGGGAGAGACGCGGTGCCCCAAAAAATCAATCCCCGTCACCCCGAACTGACATTTCGCTGGGTTGATTATTAACCCGTGCTCTTCCAACCTCCGGAAAACTGTCGTGAGGTGGGTTTCGTGTTCGTCTTTGGACACACTGGCTACTAAGATATCGTCCAGGTAGATGAACACGAAAGGGAGATCGCGCAGCACTGCATCCATCATGCGTTGAAACGTCTGTGCAGCCCCTTAAAGCCCAAATGGCATGCGCAAAAACTCGAATAAACCGAACGGAGTTATTACCGCTGTTTTGGGTATGTTCTCAGTGCGCACTGGGACTTGGTGGTAACCGCGGACCAGGTCTATTTTAGAAAAAATGCGCGCTCCTGCAAGGTGAACGGAAAAATCCTGAATGTGAGGAATTGGGTAGCGGTTGTGCGCTGTGGTATTGTTCAACCTGCGGAAATCCCCGCAAGGTTGCCACGAACCCTCAGCTTTCCCGTGTTTAGCGACTGCTGCTGAAAATGTCGGGACCGTGAGTGCTGGGAACTGAGTGAGCAGTGTGTGGAACTTACCGCATGTAGCTGTGACGTTGGCTTGTGCTGTTGGCCGGGTTGCTCGAGCTATACAGGGGAGAGAGTCAAAAGACATTGCATACATACATACATACATGTATTAATTAGGCGTCTGTTAGCGACATCTACCAACAAACCATGTGCACACAGAAAATCAGCCCCCAGTATATGGAAATCCAATGCTGCTATGACAAAAGTCCACTCAAATGTACGGCCGTGTAGAGACAAGAGTAGAGTCCTCTCACCAAAGGTCTTAATCCCCGAGCTGTTTGCTGCTGCCATCTCGGGGCCGCTAGATCCTGTCAGCCGGTCAGCGTAGGTCGGCCGGATGAAACTCTTCTGGGCGCCGGTGTCCACGAGGAAATGCCTCCCCGAGCGTGCGTCCGTCAAGTAGAGCAGCTTGTTCTCCTCCCCGAGGGTCACGGCTGCTACCGACCCCCGGTCTTGGCATTTCCCAAGCGCTTGAATTGGCACGGTGGTATACATTTGCGTGCCCTCTCTGCGAAGCGGCAGTGGTAGAAACAAAGCGTGTCTCCCCCGCATTCCTTGGCCCCCGCTGCTGCTGCCGTCGGTGGCTCTGCGCCTCCTCCGGTCGTCGCGTCGAGCTCCGTCGCTGCCGCGATGGTCGTGCACTCCCTGGTGGCGACGATGATCCGGTTTGCTTCACGGGCTAGCGCACGATAGTCCCGCTTGGCCAGCAATGGCGAATTGGCCAGGGTCACTCTCGCCGCTGACGGAAGGTTCCGGAGGAAGAGGTGGGTAAAAATAAAATGGTCATCGTCTGTGCCCTTTAACCTCAGCATCTTCTCCATCAGGTCTATGGCCGACCCGTCTCCCAACCCGGTCCGTGTCAGGAGTCTCTCTGCTCTCTCACCATCCGAGAGTGTGTAGTGCTGGATTAGCGCAGCCTTCAGCGTGCCGTACTTGTCGTCGGTTGGTGGCTGATCAAGCAGGCTCTCTACGTGCTGAGCCGTGCGGGCGTCGAGTGCTGCAACCACATAGTGGAACTTTGTGTCATCCGCCGATATCCCCCGGAGGGCGAACTTCACCTCGACTAGGTGGAACCAGGAGCGTGGGTTGTGCTGCCAAAAATCCGGTAGCTTGATCGCAACAGCACATGCGTGGCTGGGGGTTCCCATCGAGGTTGGCTCCGGGGATCTTTCATCATGTTCCATGATTCGTCTTGGGTCACCAGTGTGGAGCGTGTAAATAACGAGGTGGATTTTGGCTCAGACGATTTATTACACATCTCACACAAGCATAGATAGAATGACCTCTCAGCAGAGACTCTTCTCTTAAATAACATGGCATTCCTCTAGAAGCTTCTAACACACAAAAGGTCACATTGCATTCACTTCCTTAATCCTTTACCATTCTTCTAGAAGTATCTAACACACAAAAGGTCACACTGCATTCACTTCATTCATCCTTCACACCTCCCTGTTATCTCACCAGGGAACCTCTGCTCTTTGTTCTTGTCTAAGATGTTACACAATTATGCTCTCCCCATGCACCGCCATAAGCTAATGTTTTAGTCATGTCGCTGCTACTTCTGTTAGCCAGGAATGTGGGACTGTTTCCCACCGTGCTATCAGAGAGCACTAACCTGGTTTTAATAGGAGGGAAGCAACGTTAACACCGTCTCTGTCTAATTATAAAACAGCAAATGCTAAATGACATTGCTAACTTGTTGCTAATAGGAAACATGCTTACCATCCTGAGATAACATGGCTCTGTGGTGGACAGGTTAAACAACGCTACAGTGCACGACCGCTACCCAATCCCGCATATCCAAGATTTTTCCGTTCACTTGGCAGGGGCGCGCGTTTTTTCTAAAATAGACTTGGTCCGCGGTTACCACCAAGTCCCAGTGCGCGCTGAGGACATACCCAAAACAGCGGTAATAATTCCATTTGGCCTATTCAAGTTTTTACACATGCCATTCGGACTTAAAGGGGCCGCTCAGACGTTCCAACGCATGATGGACACGGTGCTTCGCAATCTCCCTTTCGTGTTCGTCTACTTGGACGATATTTTAGTAGCCAGCGCGTCCGAAGACGAACACGAAAAACACCTGGCCACAGTTTTCCGAAGGTTGGGAGATCACGGGTTAATAATCAACCCAGCAAAATGTCAGTTCGGGGTGGCGCACATCGATTTTTTAGGACACCACGTCTCCCCCAAAGGAGCAGTTCCGCTGCCTGACAAAGTGCGCGCGGTGGCAGATTTTCCCCGGTCGCAGACGGCCAGGGCGTTGCAGGAGTTTTTGGGAATGGTGAATTTTTATAACCGTTTTCTCCCCCGTGCGGCACAACTCATGCAGCCACTGTATGCCGTGCTCAAAAAAAAAGAAACCTGCGGATAAGGTCGAGTGGTCCCTGGAACAGGACCAAGCGTTCTCGGAGGTGAAAGCAGCCTTGCCAAAGGCTGCATTGTTGGCACACCCAGACCCAACGGCCCGCATAGCGCTCACCACTGACACATCAGATGTGGCCATAGGGGCGGTCGTGGAGCAACATGTAGCCGGGGTTTGGCAGCCCCTCGCCTTTTTCAGCAGGACCTTGCGCGATAGCGAACGTAAATACAACGCGTTCGACAGGGAGCTGCTGACTCTCCATTTGTCCATCCGCCACTTTCAGTTCTGGCTAGAAGGACGCTCTTTCACCGCGTTCGTTGACCACAAACCGCTAACGTTCACGATGGCCAAGGTTTCCGAACCATGGTCAGGCTGGCAGCAGAGACAGCTGGCCATGATATCAGAGTTTACCACTGATATTCAGCATGTGGCGGGCAAACTCAATGTAGTGGCAGATTGCCTCTCGCGCGCCGTGGCGGCCTCAGTCAGCGTAGGAGTAGATTACGCAGCCATGGCCGTGGAGCAGGTTAGTGACGCGGATGTGCGTGCGCTTCAGTCTGGACCAACAGGGTTAAGGCTGGAGAGCAGGGTGCTGCAAGATGGTATGCCCCCCCTAATCTGCGATGTCTCCACTGGACGGCCACGTCCAGTAGTACCGGCCGCATGGCGCCGCCGCGTTTTTGACTCGATTCATTCTTTGGTGCACCCCGGGGTGCGCGCGTCGGTCAAAATGGTAGGAGAGAAATTTGTGTGGCCGAGCCTTCGCAAACAAGTTAAAGAGTGGGCAGCAGCCTGCACGGCGTGCCAAAGAGCCAAAGTACACAGGCACACGAGGGCTCCTTTGGAGCCGTTTCACATTCCGGCCAAGAGGTTCGATCACGTTCATGTGGACCTCGTGGGCCCCCTCCCGCCGTCACAAGGGTACACACACCTTCTGACAATGGTGGACCGCACCACGCGCTGGCCTGAAGTTGTCCCGCTGGCATCAACCACGGCCGAGGAGGTGGCGCGCGCGTTTTTAACAACTTGGGTGGCGCGCTCCGGCGTCCCGTCGGACATTACGTCAGACAGAGGCCCTCAATTTGTGTCCGAGCTTTGGTCCACAGTGCTTTGGTCCACAATGGCCCGCAGCCTGGGTGTCACAATTCACCGCACAACCGCGTACAATCCGCAGGCTAACGGGTTATGCGAACGTTTTCATAGGTCATTGAAAGCAGCTCTCAGAGCGTCACTGACAGATGCAAATTGGGTAGACAAGTTACCGTGGGTGTTATTGGGGTTGCGTTCTGCGCCTAAAGAGGACTTAGAAGCCTCCCCAGCGGAGCTCGTGTTTGCGCAGCCACTCTGGCTGCCCGGAGAGTTTCTCCCAGATAACCCTGCGCCAGACGCCTCCCTGTCTCAGCTGTTGCGGAGTAACATAGAATCAAGCACGCTGCCCGGCCCCGCGTACCACAGTTTTCCGCGCGTTTTTGTGCCTAAAACATTGAAGAACGCAGAGTTTGTTTTTGTCAGACACGATGCGCATCGAACCCCGCTGCGACCGCCTTACGACGGACCCTTCAGAGTGCTAGAAACAGGGGACAAGCAGTTTTTGCTATATTTGTGGGGTAGGAAAGAGAAAGTTGGCATAAACAGACTTAAACCCGCTTTTGCGGTGGCAGACGAGCAAGTGCTGTTGGCAAGGGCCCCGCGGCGAGGTAGACCCCCCGCGGGGGGCTTCACAGAGTAATGTTTCCCCAGAACACCCGCAGGGACTGATAAAAGGCTTCCACCACCAGACAGCAAACCCCCAGTGTGACGGCGCCGCAGAGACGTTGAATCCCAGCTACAGCCGATACGGCAGGAGACTGAAGCCTAGACAGCATGTGGACTGATGTGTATAGATACTATCACGGCATGCATGTTGTTATTCTCTTGTTTGTTCTAAAATGTTGGGGGGGGGCTTGTGTGGTGGACACACATATGTGACCTGCTTTGTGACCACTTTTTAGATCAGAACAAAGGCAGAGCTTCCTTGGAAATTACAGGAAGCTGCAAGGATGTTAGCTTTGGTATGCAAGGCTTGAGACTGTGGGGGAGTAATTAAAGGATTAAAGAGGAGATGCATTGTTACTGTGAATTTGAATGCAACGTGGTCTGTGAGACATGTGACTTGTGAACTGTAACAGTCCTGAGATTTAAGGACGAGAGTTTCCTGTGTTGACCTCTTTCTTCTTTTGAGATGTTGGTGATGTGAATGAAGCTGACTTGAAAGACAACTCTGTCTCGTCATTCCCACATTCCCACAGCTCCTCAAATCATCACTGACTGTGGAAACTTCACACTGGACCTCCAGCAGCTTGGATTCTGGGCATCTCTGTTATGTCCACAAACCTGGTAGTAAAGAGACAGACGAGGGTGCTGCACTGGAACTGGCTTTATTACCAAAGTATATACACGGCATCACATACACTGTTGTGTTGGGATTCGGCACCTTATTGTGAAGTGCGGTGTAGTGGTGGGCACTTCCTGTTCCACCACTGAGCCACCCTATAAATACTGGAGGACGTCCATCTTAGGGCCTCCTGCTGGTGCATACCGTGTGACTGCTCTTGTATATATAGTAGTTCCTGTAATAAAGCTGTGTTCGCCAACCATCATCCTGCCTCATCCTTCACCCAGGTATTTCCATACATAACACACTGCACTGTACCGAGTAGCCTGGGCAAGAGCGTTCTGTAATGGCGGACTCTCCCATATATATGCTGGCGTGATGACATCACCAGCCGGCTGCGTCATCACGCCGCATATTATAGTAAATCACATCATCACCCCACCCCCCTGCAAAA
This sequence comes from Pholidichthys leucotaenia, assembly GCA_020510985.1. Lineage (NCBI taxonomy): Eukaryota > Metazoa > Chordata > Actinopteri > Cichliformes > Pholidichthyidae > Pholidichthys > Pholidichthys leucotaenia. The sequence continues at coordinate 218,254,021 of CM035837.1, forward strand.
CACAGAACACTTACAATTAAACCCTCCCTAATTTGGTAGGTATAAACAAACCCACATTATCAACACATTTTTTTTATTAAAACATCAAACAAAATCTGAAACTAGGGTCCATGGGTAGACTGTCACCAGACCTGGCACAGCTAAGTGGAGTATTCTGCCATTTGTTTTGTTTTTTGTTTTTTTCAGCTGCGCTCCTAACTAAGCAGTCACTCTTTTTTTACAGTCTTCCACAGGAGGAACAGTTCTGCCTGAGGGGTTTTGTGGCGGACCCGTGGCGGCCTCCTCCCTGGAGCTATAAGGCCCCCGGGGCCAACCTTCATAACACTGGGGCCCACACTGCAGTAGCCGACTCTCGCCACCCGGACAGGCCGTAGTTGGTTCACGTGCCAAACCGAACTGTCTGTCAGCCAAAAGCATGGTGTCCTCAGCTTCGCCACAACCCTCAGCGGCACCCGTTGTTTCGCTGGCTGCGGCTCGGTCAGTCACCGGTGCGACCCCGAACCCAGTCCCTGACTTGGAGCGGCACCTTACTCGGTTTTATGCATTGTTGTTGTGCTCCTGGTGGCTTGGCGTGCTTGTTCGGCTTGGGTCCTCCATTGTGCCGTGGCGGTTCCATAATCACCGTGTTTGTTGCAGACCATTCAACCATTGTCTCTGTCGTCGGCTGAGGCTCGTCATGGGTACGGAAGGTGTCCGGTGCCTCTCCAGTGTCGCTCATTGAAGCAGACTCTTCACCCGTCAGCTCGGTTGTAGCCTCTAGCTTGTTGAACAAGGGCACGGAAGCAGTCCAGTTCTTCCTCTCTGCCGTCTGACATGCTCTGCTGTGCCACATCATGCGATGTGTTTGTGCCCGATTGCCGCCGTTGTGTTTCGAGGCTCTGTGCATGCTCAGGCTCTCCCTCCAGGCGGCTCTCTTCCTGAGAGTGCGGAGTGGACGTTATGGTTGTCGATGCCGTTCATAATTACTTGTCATGTCATTCCTGATGGGCACAGGCTCCGTCTCCTCCTGAGCGCGTGGGGTGGATGGAGCGTTGTTGGTGCTGTTCCGTATTACCTCATCCCACACCACGACGTCGTCATCCAGGTCCGCTGTGCCCCAACTGCTGCACCCGGATGACTCAAACCCAACGCTGTCTCTGATAGCGAAGTCCAGTCTGTAGAAAAAGTCACATCCCATAATGTTGTCACTGTGCCCTGTCACCTGGAACGTGAAGTTGGACACAATTTGGGGTTTGCAGCAAACAGTTAGTTCCACTGTTCCAACATTGCACAGTCTGTGACTACCATATCCATACAACGGCATTGGGTTCTTATTGATTTTGTGGTTGGGAAAAAATTTCTTGACCGTGGCCCAGTTTAACATTGACCGCACCCCCGCCGTGTCAAGCAGATGTAGTACAGCGACTCCATCTATTTCAACTATGCTGTACGAATAACCACTGACGTCGGGGCTTACCAAATGAATGGTCATTGTTGGCAGGCAGGCTGGCTCACTTGGCGGGCCTCACGGTGCTGACGACCTGCATACTCTGGCAAAATGGTTCAGGCGCCCACACTTTTTACACCATTTTTCTCTTGCCGGGCGAACTCGTGCTCCGTCCCGGTGCATCGGGGACCCACAATCCCCATAGACGGGGCCTCTCGAAGCGGACCTTCGGCTCACTGCATATGCCTTGTACTCTTTTGCTGTGTACTCTTCATCCTCCGTGTCCACCGCATTGGCTAGCATCGACTGTCCAGGTAGCCTCTGTGCCTGGTGCCCATTTAGCTCCGTGGCTAACTTGTCTGCTGCTACTAGCTGAAGAGCTAGATCAATAACTCTAGCTAGCATCAGGTCGTTAGGCACCGTCAGCAACCTAGCTCATAGCACAGCGTTACACGTGTGTTCAGCCAATAGGTCCTGCACCATTTTGCCTTCCAGCGCCCAAAACAGCACACACTAGCTAACTGTCTCAGATCAGTGACAAACTGTTGAATTGGCTCACTGACTCTGTTGTCACTGGCGAAAGTGAATCCGTTGTATTGTCACGCTGTCCGGTGCAGCAAAATGGTTAGCTATATTAGTGCCACAACCTCCTCCTATGAGTTCATCGCGCCAAGCGTGCGGAGAATCCTCTGACCCTCTATGCCCACGTTGTGGACAAGTAGCGCTTTCAACCTCACCTTATCCAACTTTCCCAGATCCAACGCTGTAACATAAACCTCGAACGCCTCCAGCCAACGTGGCCATGGAACTGGCGGTTCCCCTGGGAGTTCAAGGAAAGGCTGCAGTGGTGTTACGCATGCCTCCATGGTTTAATCCTCCGTTGCCAAATGTTATGTCCACAAACCTGGCAGTAAAGAGATGGACGAGGGTGCTGCACTGGAACTGGCTTTATTACCAAACTATGTACACGGCATCACATACACTGCACTATACTGAGTTGCCTGGGCAAGAGAGCCCTGTAATGGTGGACTCTCCCATATATATGCCAGCGTGATAACATCACCAGCCGGCTTCGTCATCACGCTGCATATTATAGTAAATCCCATAATCACAATCTCCACTCTTCCTCCAGACTCTGGAACCTTGATTTCCAAATAAAATGCAAAATTAACTTTTATCTGAACAGAGGTCATCTGCTGGTGTTGGTCCACTGTGTTTTATCAAGACCAAAGTCAGCACAGTCGTCTACCAGGAAATTATAGAGCACTTCCCGTTTCCCTCTGCTGACAAGCTTTATGGAGATGCTGATTTCATTTTCCAGCAGGACCTGGCACCCCCCCACCACTGCCAAAAGTATCAAAACCTGGTTTAATGACCATGGCATCACTGTGTTTGATTGGCCAGCAAACTCTCCTGACCTAAACCCCATAGAGAATCTATGGAGCATTGTCAAGAGGAAGATGAGAGACACCAGACCCAACAATGCAGACAAGCTGAAGGTCACTATCAAAGCAACCTGGACCTTCATAACACCTCAGCAGAACCACAGGCTGATCATCTCCATGCCACGCTGCACTGATGCAGTAATTCATGTAAAAGGAGCCCTGAACAAGTAGTGAGTGGTACATGGACATACTTTTCAGTCAGCCAACATTTCTATTAAAAATCCATTTTTTAAATTAATTTTATGTAATATTCTAATTTTTTTTTTTTGAAGAACTGAATTTGGGGTTTTCATGAACTATAGGCCATAATCATCAAAATGAAAAGAACTAAACACTTTAAATATATCATTGTGTGTCACAAATCTGTATTTGAGTTCAATTTTTTGAACTGAATGACTGAAATTAATTTTTTGAAGAATGTTTAATTTATTGAGATGCTCCAGTATATGCACACTCTGCACACAGCTTATTTCTCAAAATACCTTTTGGACTTTATTTTTCAAAATGACTTTATTCTCAAAATGCAAAACTTTTTTTAAATTTTAATGTGTCCCTAAAACTGCTTCCAGATGAGGAATGGTTCAGATGCTCGTGTGGGTAAATTGTTGCCTCAGTTTAAGACTGCAGAAATGCAGCAGGTGGCAGTAAAGCCCAGAAATGAGAGACTAAGTTCTACAGTACCCATGCCGGCCACAGGGTGGCAGTGCATAGCCAGGTGTTTCACTATGAGAACCAACCCTCTTTCCTCTTATCTTACAAAGCAGGACTTTATCAGCTGAATTATTGATGGATGAAAATACTGAAGTGACAGAAGAGAAAAAATAGTTTCCTAGATCCCCACCCTCTTCATCAGTTTGCTTGTTTCTCAAGTCTTTTCAGAAGCAGAGCCATTCATTTGAATCATAGTGAGACATTTATTTATGCATGTATGTTTTCCATTGAGACTGAATCAATACAGTAAATACACACCACCAAGCACTAAAGGATGTAGAGCAGAAAAGCAGCGGAGCACTGAAGGTGGAGGCTTAACAGCCTGGGGTCTCCCTGCTCTTCACCTCCAGTCCAGGACCTGGAGCCGGGTCTTAAGCTCATGGGTCCAATGAAGGCGTTCATCCTGCTGCTGTAAATTCACTTTGGTGACCGATCTTCCTCACAGATACCACAGGTCATTCCTCTGTAACTAGACTCCCCTAACATGATGCATGCATTCATGTGATGCATCTAATGTGCTGCCGTCCTCTGGACTTCACTGACTGCCCCCCCACCACACCAAAAAAATACACACAACTCTGCTGCTTTTTAGTTCCCACATAGCATCCAGGCTAATGCACAGAATTGAGGATTATTAATGCTTGTATAAATCCAGACCCACCACCCTCAGTCCAGCTGCTCTCCTGCTGCCTAACGGCTGTAAACCCTCCCTCGGCAGTGCCTGGTTCTACAGCAAAGACAGGTCAGAGGTTACAGTGCATGCGCCGCAATCATGGCAGGGCTTCACAAAAGTCCAGTGTCATGTGACCAAAAAAAAAACAATAGAAATGATCCATGTGGGAACATTTCCTCCACAAACGCAGCAGCAGGGCAGAGGGAAGCTTAGATGGATGGAGCACAAGAACCACGGCTGACAGTCTCCTCTGAATATGAATCTTACAACTCGGAGTGTTATTGGTTTTGGTTACGCTTCGGTACACATCAGAGTTCACAGTTTTCTCCCTTTTGAGGACACAGGATTAGAAACAATGGCTGCTTTATTGCAAATCTCACCAGCAGTGCAGACCACTGCTTGGGTTAACGGGAGCACGACTATGACGGCGACACAGCTAACGTGGGTCAGGCTCAATTATTAGGTGGTTATGTTGGACAGCTGATGCATAGTACATTATTAAAGGTCATCCAGGATGTATGGAAACACGACGAGTTACACCACATGGTCTTGGCCTGTAAAGGGAACAGGCCGAGATTTACCCTCCTAAATGGTTAGCTCAGCAGACAACAAGAACCATGTTGAAGCTCTGATCTTCTACTCAGGCCATAGCTGAGGTCATTACCATTATCACTTCTGTCTGTGTGCAACAGAATAAATGGGTTGCTTCATAAAATAAAACTACCACCTGTCTGCAGCTTTAACTCTTTTTAGCTTCTGGTTTTGGTTTAGTTTAACTACTGTAACAGTAGTTACAAAGCTTAAAAAAATACTAGAAAGAATCAACTTTGTGCTTCCTACGCTGCATTAAACTGAAGAAAAGATAATGATTTAAGTTTTTTCAGCTAAATAAAACCATAAACCAAATAATAAAACTCCAGATGAATCCTTATTCTGCTGCAGTTTGAATGGTGGCTTAAATAAAGGCCAGACATGAGCTCACATCTGGGCTAGAATGGATAAAGTTGGCCGGTTAAATGGCTACAATCACCTGAAAAATGGGCATAATCAGATGGTAATAATCCGATTTTGACAAGTTTACATGCACTGAATAAACAGATTATCGGTCTTAAAGAAAGTGTGTTTATTTGATTTCTCATAATGGCATTCATCTCAAAGATAACAGATTATTCTGTTTACATGACTACTAATCTGATTATAATCAGTTTATTATGTGCATGTAACCGTAACCATAACAAAAGAGAACAGTGGACCATAAGTTTGTCAGTTCTTCTTCACATTGTTTTCAAACTGGGCAGAAATAATGTTGCCACATCTTTATCAATAATATTTGGCACATACACTACTTACAAAAAATTAAGGATTTTCGGCTTTCTGGTGAAATTTCAGGATGGCCCTAAAATGCACTATAACCTTTCCAGGTGAACTTAACTTGACCTTCTCTAACCTTTTGAATGCACATGTCCATCTGTTCAGTGTTTAAGTACTTTTTGCATAACTTGCTGTTCTCTAATAAGGTGCTGAACAGCAAAATTCACAACAGGTGTTTGATCCATGAATCAGCAAATAAATTTTCTGGCTCAATTAGAACTGGTATTTAAACAGTCCTCTTCATCATGCTGTTCATATTTTGAAATCATGAGACCAAGACGACACCTCACAACTGATCAACAGTACCTCACCATTGCAAGGCTTCAAACAGTTCTCAGAGGGAAGTGGCCACTGAGCTTACAGTGTCAGAGAGTGTCATCAGCAGGTTGCAACAGAGATACAGAGACTGGAAGAGTCATAGAAAGGCATAGAAGTGGACGTCCTTTAGCCACATCCCAAGCTGATGACCGCTTCATTGTGAACAGTGCCCTGCAGAACTGGATCATGAATGCTAGTCAACTCCAGACACATTTAACAGAGGTGAGAGGCACCCAAGTGTCATGTCAGACCATTCCAAACCATTTACATCAGTGTGGTCTGTGTGCTAGACGACCTGCAAGGGTACCTGACCACACCACCAGGCACAGGCATCATTGTCTTGCATAAGCCAGGAAGCATTTACACTGGATAAGGGACCAGTGGGCATCAGTGCTGTTCTCTAACAAAAGTCGATTCACACTGAGCAGAAATGATGGCCGCCAACAATGTTGGAGAAGTCAAGAAGAGCACTATGCATCAGCCACTGTTGTCACCATGTTACAGTCTGGACAGGTGTGTCTAGTCAATATAGAACTGCCCTACACCTTGTGAATGGTACAGTGACAAGCCAATACTACCTGAATAACATCATTAATCCAGTCATTGTGCCCCTGCATGAACAACACTGGCCTAATTTCATCTTCATGGACTACAGTGCTCCAGCTCATCAAGGTCGCATCATTAGGGAACAGCTGCTAGAGGCTGGGGTACCTTCAGTGGAGTGGCCTGCGCTTTCTCCAGACCAGAATCCCATAGAAAACGGATCAGCTGAGTGGCCGTGTAGAGGCTCGTAACCCTGAACCCCACAACCTCAATGGGCTGAGGGCCGCCCTTCAAGGAGAGTGGAATGCCATGCCTCAGCAGACAATAAGTCGACTTGTGAACAGCATGAGGCGTCGTTGTCAAGCTGTAATTGGTGCTCAAGAGCACATGACAAGTTATTGAGACACTGACATTTTTTGTTGTGGTGTACCCACCACTGTTGTTGGCTTTTGTTTCAATACATTGTTTGAGATGAGGAAATCACCATTGCATGCTTCTACTTAAATGCCCTACTTTCATGATATAATATCACTGTAGCGTGAACGTTTAACATTTTCCATAAATTTCACCCGAAAGACAAATATCCCTAACTTTTTGTGAGTAGTGTATCTGGGTTCTACCTAAATTATAGGGTGACTAATATTAAATTAATATCATTGTTGTGCTACCTGCCAAAACATCACAGCATGTTTACAGAGAAAGTCTGAAGTGTCATAAACATGAGTCTTAACAAAAATAAAGACTGAAAAAAGAAATCAGTCAGAGGAGTAAAAACATAGCATCACATCTGTCAAACACGTTCTTATGACCGTATTTATATTAAATCTTATCTACAAAGCCTTAAAACCTGATCAGTACATGACCAGCATCTCTTTAAGTTGTTGGTGAGCCAAAATGAAACGGTAACAATGATGTCTGGATTTCAGAGACTGGAACCAGTTCCAGCGGAGGACTCTTTTTCTCCAGTTCAATCTGTCAGCATGAATAAACAGGAAGTCCAGTGTTCAGACCTCCTCAGGGTGTCAGCGTGTCCATGTACAGTCTGGGTTTTCTCCCATTCCTCTCCCATATTTTATTTGAACCATGCAGATTATAATCTGATATTATACATGTCTCATAAACAAGCAAACACTCAACATAAATTAAATCTTCTATAGATAAAAATGTAAAAAGCTAATAAGACAGCAGTTGATTTTCCTGGTGTCAAGGCATGGAGGTGGTACCATCAAGTGAAAAGGCTCCACTTACTCCTCCTCTCCCCACCTTTACCACCCACCAGTGCTTCCTCCCATCCCTCCACTCCACCTTCGTATCTGTTCATATATGACAGGAGCATGGGGCAGGTGCTGTAATGAAACCACTGAATATAAAGTAATAATCTGTTGGCCAGAGGGGGCGCTCATTGGTTCAAACCAGCCAGGACATGTGAAATAATATGCAAGTAAAGTTTGAAAAAGTGTTGAACTGTCCAAGAGAAGACATTTATTCCCTCTTTCCACAGGAGGGTGGAGGTGATGGGGTGAGACAGGTCAGAGGCCGAGTCACAGTTGTAAAGGAAAAGAGTGGAGATCTACTGCTTCATGGAAGGCGGTCTCTTCTCAGTTGGTGTGTACACAGTGGGGTGTAGAGTCCTCTTATTGGGTTGGTGGTGTATTAGAGAACCCCCCCCCCCCCTCCAGTCGCAGGAGCCTCTGTGTCCAATCAGGACTGTAAGAAGACAAGAACACAGATGTCAACATAAACATGGAAAAATATTGTCTCTGTGGTTGTTTTTTCTGGTTAAACATTGTGATATAGGGAGATTTTTCATATTTCTTTTCATTTCATTTCATCTCTGTTTTTAAGAATAGGGTTAAAACCTTCCTTTGTGATATAGCCTACAATTAGGGAGGGATCATGTGTTTCTGAACCCTCCCTTAGTTATGCTGCTATTAGGTTTAGACAGCCGGGGGACCTCCAATAATGCATTGGGCTTCACTCCTTTCTTCAGTCTCAATGAAATTTTTTTTTTTTTTTTTTTTGCTGGTCATTAACATTTGTTTGTTCTCTCCCATAGATTGAGTCCCCATCGTGCTGTTTGCTCTCTACATGTCTGTTCTTTTCATCTTCTCTATCCCCTCACCCCCCAGCCAGTCGCAGCAGATGACTGCCCCTCCCTGAGCCTGGTTCTGCTGGAGGTTTCTTCCTGTTAAAAGGGAGCTTTTCCTCTCCACCGTCGCCAAGCGCTTGCTCACAGGGGATCGCCTGATTGATGGGGTCCTTCTGCAATTGTGGGTGTTTCCCCTACAGTTGAAAGCGCTATGAGATGACTGTTGTTGTGAAATGGCGCTATATAAATAAAGTTGATTTGAATTTCCCAGATTGTTGTGTATGCTTAAGCAAAATTCATATGGAGTGGTGGCCGAGAACATCTGTCCCAGAGCTGGTAGGTTGTGGATTCAAGGCCCAGCTGGGTTATACCAAAGATGATATAAAACGCAACTTTCTAACTTGGTGCTTGGCATAATAAAACTTAAAAAAGGAAAGTTAACACAAAGAACTATCAGAGGATAGACACCCCCACTGTAGCCTTTACTGCTTACAGTAGCTGTGTGGCCTGGAGTCTTAAAAATAAGACAGGTGCTACCCTGATATACCACATACTGGGGGAAGGAATTACCTTAAAGGCCCAGACAAGTGAATTCAGCGTTTTCTTCTAAACAAAACATATATATTACAAATGTGGGCTGTAGTTATGGGGTGGTCCTGAGGTTTGCCTGAATCGCACGTTGGTCCGTGTCCAGACTAGAGATTCACATCTTTAAAGCTCACTGACCAGACATAGTAATGATTTTACCTCTAAAGATGGATAACATGCTCCAACATTGGCTGTAGTGTTAGATTTGCTCATTTGTTTGTGGTTTTATGGTGTCTCTCCTCACGTGGGTTCCCGCGATGGGGTGGTTTCAGACAGGCGGACTTTTTTCAACACAAACTCGGCACTTTGTACACGCAGTCAGGATGGAGACTCGAGGAGACATCCACTGGCAGGTCAAGAGAGATGGAGGAAGGAACAGTATGGGAAAACTCGCGGCTGAGTGTTTTTTTTAAATCACACACCCTGTTTTTTGCTGATGTGTTCCGTTAAGATTCACTGTAAACACAGAAGTGAGCATGGTGCAGCAATGCAGCTGATTGATTAGATTGATGACTTACATGCTTGAAAACTACTCAGACAAATTTGACTGGTGAAATTGGCAGAAGTTGATGACGATTGGCCAAAATTGTGGGAAAGTTGCAGTGATTGGACAAAATTCAAATTTTGTGGGATTGGCTAAATTTGTAGGAATCGCTGTCATCGCAACATCGTGACATCCTGGAGGGACTGTTGAAAAATAATTTTAGCTCATGTGGCTCTTCTGGCTCAAAAAGACATGCTGTGTATATGATTCTGTCTTTCATTTCAAAAATCTTAGAAAAAGTGGTTGTTACACAATTATTTGACCAATTGCAGGGAAATGGTTTATTTGAAGAGTTTTAATCTGGGTTTAGAATCCATCATAGTACTGAAACAGCCTTAGTGAAGGTCACTAATGACCTCCTGATCGCATCTGATAATGGACTTGTTTCTGTACTTGTCCTTTAAGACCTTAGTGCAGCTTTTGATACTATCGATCATAATATTCTACTTGATAGATTAGAACACCTTTTTGGACTTAATGTAACTTTGTTGTAGTGGTTTAAGATAAGATAAGATAAGATAAGATAAGCCTTTATTAGTCCCACAATGGGGAAATTGGTTTCCAGGATTGCAACAGCACAGGGATAGCAACACTCAGAGCAACAATCAGAAGGCAAGAAAAAAACAAGAACAGCTAGTATACATATATATATATATATATATATATATATACACACTACCATTCAAAAGTTTGGGGTCACCCAGACAATTATTTTGCGTTTTCCATTAAAAGTCACACTTATTTACCACCATGAGTTGTAAAATTAATAGAAAATATAGTCAAGACATTGACAAGGTTAGAATTAATGATTTGTATTTGAAATAATAATTTTTTCCTTCAAACTTTGCTTTCGTCAAAGAATCCTCCATTTGCAGCAATTACAGCATTGCAGACCTAACATGATTGCACAAGGGTTTTCTAATCATCCATTAGCCTTCTGACGCAATGAGCAAACACACTGTACCATTAGAACACTGGAGTGATAGTTGCTGGAAATGGGCCTCTATACACCTATGTAGATATTGCACCAAAAACCAGGCATTTGCAGCTATAATAGTCATTTACCACATTAGCAATGTATAGAGTGTATTTCTGATTAGTTTAAAGTTATCTTCATTGAAAAAAGTGCTTTTCTTTCAAAAATAAGGAAATTTCTAAGTGACCCCAAACTTTTGAACGGTAGTGTATATATATATACTGTATATATAGACACAGTGCGGAGCATTGTGGTTGGTGAATGTGCAGCAGAAAGTCTAAGCTCTCTCTCCCTCCGCGGGTGCGGCGGGCCAGCTGGATGTCTTTGGGCATGATGGTGGTGACCCTCTTGGCGTGGATGGCGCACAGGTTGGTGTCCACGAAGAGACCCACCAGGTAGGCCTCGCTGGCCTCCTGCAGAGCCGTGACGGCGGAGCTCTGGAAGCGCAGGTCGGTCTTGAAGTCCTGAGCGATCTCCCTCACCAGGCGCTGGAAGGGCAGCCTACGGATGAGCAGCTCCGTGGATTTCTGGTAGCGACGGATCTCTCTCAGAGCCACGGTACCGGGCCTGTAACGGTGAGGCTTCTTCACTCCGCCGGTGGCTGGAGCGCTTTTTTCGAGCAGCCTTGGTGACTAGCTGTTTATTTATCTCATAGGTTCCAGTTTGTTCATATTAATGAGTTTTCTTCCAACTCAAAGCTCAGTCACAGAGGTCCACAGGGATCTGTGCTAGGCCTTACTCTTTTTAGTTTATATATGTTTCCGTTAAGCAACATCATTAGAAAGCACTGTATACATTTTCATTGTTATGCATATGACACACACAATTATACTTGTGTCCCCGACCAGTTGGGGAGTGCACTGATAGCGGCAAATGGTGAACTGAATGGTAGCTGATTCAGTAGGTGGAATACATCTTGGAGTCGCTGGTGCTCTCCAGGGAATGTTTTTAAAGCCTGTATATGGAAATTATGAAGCACAGAATCGCATGAGAGATGAAAATTCTATGCTCTGAGTGAACTGTGCCTATTAGACCTTGATTCGGCGCCCTGTAGATTACATTCCTCCTGGATGAAGATAAGGCAGAAGAGAGTTTTTGCTTTTTGCTCCCTAACATAAACATCTGGTGCGCAGTAATCTGATCTCTCAAGGACAGCGTTATGTGCCCAGCACGGAGTTTACCATCGGACATGCACTGAGAGAATGAACTCTTACGGACATGCTATCTGTGTTTTGAGGACACTAAAGACATAACATCTAAACGTTGCCAGGGAGGATTTTTGCTGTCACCAGTAACTGATACATGCACTGCATACAACATTACATGACTGATACACATACACTGACACACACACATTCACACTGTCTCTCTCAACCGCTGCTTTGTTATTGTGAGATCTGTATTGTCTGCTAATTGTGCATTAGAGGGTTTTTTTCTATGTAATCACAATTTTGCTCATACGAGCTTTATTTTGATAAACTATGTTTTTTCTCTCTGCCCAATGTGTCATCCCCCCCATCCCCCTCTTTACCCTCCACTGTTGACAGGCGCCTTGCATGGCTGCCGCGTCATTGGGAAGCACTTATTGAGCGCGCCCAATGTCGAGTCAAATTCCTCGTATGTTTACATGTAAACTTGCTTGGCAATAAAGCTCATTCTGATTCTGATTCTGACTTGTCAATGAAGCCAGATGATAGTAATCAATTAGCCAAATTGGAGGCTTGTCTTAAGGAAATCAAAGCTTGGATGACTTGTAATTTCCTGCTATTAAATTCAGATAAGACTGAAGTCATTCTAGTTGGTCCAAAAAACCTTAAAAATACCTTTCCAAATCAAACTGAGTTTGGATGTGGTTACTCTTTCTCTTAATGGTTCTGTGAGGAACCTTGGAGTTATTTTTGATCAAGATCTGTTTTCACGTATCCAACTTATTTCTAAGACTGCCTTCTATCATTTGCGTAATATTGCCAAGATTAGGAGCATCTTGTCTCTGAGTGATGCTGAGAAACTGATCCACACTTTTGTTAGCTCTAGATTAGATTACTGTAACTCTTTATTATCAGGCTGTCCTAAAACATCTTTAAAAAGTCTTCAGCTGATTCAAAATGCTGCAGCAAGAGTTTTAACAGGTACTAGAAAGAGAGATCACATCTCTCCGGTTCTGGCCTCCCTTCATTGACTTCCCATAGAGTTTAGAATTAAGTTTAAAATCCTTCTTCTCACTTTCAAAGCTCTAAATAATCATGCCCCTTATTTAAAAGATCTGATAGTACCTTATCATCCTAACAGAGCACTACGCTCCCAAAATGCAGGATTGCTTGTAATACCTAGAATCTCCAAAAGTGCAATGGGAGGCAGAGCCTTCAGTTATCAAGCTCCTCTTCTTTGGAACCAGCTGCCAATCTGGATTTGGGAGTCAGGCTCGATCTCTGTTTTTAAGAATTTTTAAGAATAGGGTTAAAACCTTCCTTTTTGACATAGCCTATAGTTAGGGTGGGACCAGGTGACCCTGAACCCTCCCTTAGTTATGTTGCTAATAGGTTTAGACAGTTGGGGGCCCTCCAATAATGCACTGGGCTTCACTCTTTTCTCCACTCTCAATGAAATATTTTTACTGGTCATTAATATCTTGTTTGTTCTCTCCCATAGATTAAGTCCCCATCATGCTGTTTGCTCTCTACTTGTATGTTCCTTTCTTCTTCTTCTCCATCCTCTCACCTCCCAGCCAGTCGCAGCAGATGGCTGCCCCTCCCTGAGTCTGGATCTGCTGGAGGTTTCTTCCTGCTAAAAGGGAGTTTTTCCTCTCCACCGTCGCCAAGTGCTGCTCACAGGGGATCGCCTGTTTGCTGGGGTCTTTTTGCAGGTGTTGGGTTTTTGCCTACAGCTGAAAGGGCTGCACGGTGGCGCAGTGGTTAGCACTGTGGCAGCACAGTTTACCCTCGGCCAGGGGATCGCGGGGATCGTGAGATCGTGGGTTCGATCCCTGCCCCCGACCAACAGTGATCTGTGTGGAGTTTGCATGTTCTCCCCGTGTTGCGTGGGTTTACTCCGGGATTTCTCCGGTTTCCTCCCACATACCAAAAACATGCAGGTTAGGGATACGGGGCGCTTGCGCATGCAGCGACCGGCAGCTGGTGGCTTGTCACCAGACTGCAAAACAAATCTACCTACGGGGACAAAATAAGTAATAAAAAAAAAAAAAAGTGCTATGAGATGCTGTTGTTGTGAAATGACACTATATAAATAAAGTTGAATTGAATTGAACTGATTCTTTCCCCAGGTTTCAGCTATTTGATTGACAGCTAACACTTGACATTGTTCGGGGATGGGTGTGGTTTCAGCACCTGGTGCAGACATGCCCCCACCATCTCAGAGCAGAGAGAGCTGGCGGATTTTTCAAGGTATTTAAAACTGTTTTTACATAATTGGCAATATTTTTAAACATTCAGATTTGGCTGGGCAGTTGACAGCACGCTTTTGTCTGGTCTGGTCGACTCAAATCAATTTTACTGATTCACTTGTCAGGGTCTTTCAATGATGCAAATTTCAGATGTATGTGGAAGGTGTCAATCGAAAAAAATATCTGGACCTAGAACATAAAGGGGTCATTGACTGAAAAATGGTATGTTTGTAGGGTTTAACTGTCTGAATTGACTCTACTGGTCACCTAATTATATAAAAAAAAATATCAAAACAGTAAACTCTCTTAAAAATACACACAGCATTTATCTCATTTTTCTCTCCCAGAAATGTTTTTGGCTCTTCCATCTAAATCAGGGGTGTCCAATCATGTGCCATGGAGGTCCAAGACCCTGCAGGCTTTACCTCCAACTATTGTCTTCAACAGCAGATTCCACTGAATTTCTTCCCACTGACTGCTGATAAGTGAAAACACCAGCTGAAGAAACTGGGTAGAAGAGAAAACCTACAGGGTCTTGGCCCTCCATAGCACATGATTGGACAGCCCTGGTCTAAATCATTAATGTCACAATAAGAAAAAGCTAACCCACTGCCGTCCTTGAGACCCGCCTGTAATATAATAATAAGACGTATTATTGTGTGATGTGGGTGGTGGCTCCACCTTTCCGGTTCTGCCGCCACCCTGAGTATAAAGGGTTGATGCGGAAGACGTTCGTCTCTTTTGATCTTCGCCTCTGCCTGTACGGGAGTGCCTTGTACCACTGTGAGTCATTCAATAAAGTCATGTTCTATTGCACCTCTGGCCTCGTTATTGAAGTACTGGTTATGGACACAACATTTGGCGACGAGGATAAAGACATGGATAGAGGAATTTTGGGCATTTGGCCATTTCTGGAGCTTCCCGGCGAGCCGCCGGTACCATGGGAGAGGCGGTTTGCTGCATTCGAGAATTATCTGGTGGCATTGAACCTCAGTGAACTAGAGAAATTGTGTGCACGAGCGATACTGGTCCATAATCTTGGCATGGAGGGACAACGTATTCTCAGCACATTGGGTGAGAGTGACAGTTTTGAGGACGTGGTTGGGCTAATGAAGAACTACTTTTGTGCTCCTGAGAATTTCATGGTCCGGAGGATTCAGTTCCAACAGCGCCGGCAGCGGACTGGAGAGTCGGTGCAGCGGTATGTTGCAGTCCTGTGCCAGCTGGCTGGGAATTGCCAGTTTGGGACTTTAGAAGAGGAAATGGTCCGTGATCAGTTGGTGAAGCACACGCTGTGTGCAGCGGCACAGCCAAGACTCCTCACACATTCTGGTGAACTGACGTTGGGCAAGGCTGTGGAGATAGCCCAACAGTTCGAAGCAGCGGATAAACCGTCATGGGACCTTGGTGAGAGAACATCACTGGGGCAACCTGATTCACAATCAGCAGCGCAGGCTGTAGACCCGGATAGCGATGACAGCGTGGAAGACAAAGAAGAATACGCTACTGCTATCAAAGTAAAGTCCGCCCTGGGGTCACCAAAATGTTTAGGGTGCAGGTAGGTCTACCAAGCACTGGTACAAGGCAAGAGAGTGTCTGGTAAAAGACAAAAACTGTGGCAAGTGCGGACTCCTACATCATTTCACCAGGGTCTGTAAAAAATTTGAGCAAGGAAAACGGTGACGTGAAGTGGATTCCCCCGCCACGACTCCTACGGTTATCCACACCGTCTCCCCGAGAACAGAAGGCCATACGTATTTAACGGTTACATTGGATGGCGAGGAAGTGCCATCATTGGTGGACATGGGCACGGTGAGGTCTGTGTTGAACTGGCCTACTGTGAGGAGTTTTTTCCCCTACTACCATGTGAGAGGTCTTTCGACACCATTGTGTTGGTATGGCGGTAATAGGCTGTCCATCATGGGTTTGCTGGAGCTGATGGCAAGGTACAAGTCAGCGGTGGTGTCCAGCCTGCAGTTTATGGTGACTGCAAGTGGCTCAAATGTGATGGGCTGCAACCTTTTGTACAGACTGGGCTTCTCAATGACCAGCAGCAGTGGAGAGGAGTAGTCGGGCTGTGGTTTGTGGGACCGGCTGGTTCCGCAAGTGGTGGACGATGCAGTTTGGAACGATACATGGACTAGTATTCTGGGAGATGGACAGGACCAATACCACCCAGGGCCATCACAAGAGGGTTCCAGTGCCAGGGCCCAAGTTACCCTAGGTGAGGGAACTGGGCGGCACGGTGGAACGCCCATGATGGTGGGTGGAGCTGTGAGGACGGCTCCCTCTGCTTCCAGAGTTTGGCCTGGAGATACCAAGAAGCAAGGGGCTGCAATGGCTTCTCCGGCGTTCAAAATGAAAGAGAGTGGGGCAGGACCGGCTGGCATGGTGGACAGACGTGCCACACAGGAACACTGGAGGCTGAGTCGGGCTTTGCGGAGGGTCGCCGGTGTGGTTCGACCCAGAGAGGAGGCTTGGCTGAGAGGGGTCCATGGAAAACAGAAACGACGGGAGGACCAGGGGCGGCTTAAGGTAGTAGCTGTTTGGGGGGATGGGTACCTTCAGCTGTCAGATGACTCATGGAGACACCCCAATGAACTGCGGCACACCAACGAGGAGAAGGAGGTGTCGGGGCTCCGATGAGGCTCATCTCCAGGGGCGAAGAGATGGAGAAGCTCTGGACTGGGCCTGCCAGACGGGTCTCTGGGGGGGTGACCTCTCCATCGAGACATCACCATGAAACCCAGCTCTCTGTCCCCACACATCCCCGCTACAACCAAAAGAAGAAAGGTAGGAAGCGGATTGACACGAAAGAACGTCAGCCCCACGGTTGTAGCCCTACCACATGTTTAATTGAACTGCCCCTTTTATGGAGAAAATGGTACCACATAAAGGGAGAGCCAAGGTATCTTAATTGATATGATGCAATATTTAAAAATGCTCCCTTTTATGTTTGTGCCTCGTGATTAGTCATGTACCTCTTTCTGAATGTATGTATGTACTGTATGTATGTATGTATGTGAAAACCTAATTTACCTGTCACTACATCAGCTGGTAATGGGAGTGGCCATCAGCTGATTTCCAGCAGCTGGGAGCGGTGTTATTAGGAAGGGGGAAGTCGTCGCGACACACACTCGCTCACTCATACAGACTGATGGGCCCTCTGACATGGAGAGTAGCCGTTGCACAGAGGAGTGAAATAAAGGCTTTTTATGAGACCACAGGAGGAGCGCTGGTCTGCTGGGAGTCTACGTGGGACTGGTGGCTGATGGCGCATTCATTCATTCATTCATCTTCTTCCACTTAATCCTTTTTGGGTTGCGGGGGGGCTGGAGCCTATCCCACCCTGGAATGGCAGGTTGGTTGGCCCGGGAGGAGGATGCTGGACCATTCACTGTGTAACCTGAGAGAAGGGCAGCGGACCTAAAGCTGGTGAGATCATTCCCTCTTGTCTCTCACTCATCATTTTTTCTCATAATTACTGTGACTGAGCTCAGGGGGAGGTTTTTTCCGGGGGTTAACAGACAGCAACGTTCTGAATGGTTTGGTGACTACCTTGGAACACTATACTTTTTTTCTTCTTCCCTTTTTTTGGCACGCCGGCGGGTGAAGATATGGAAATAATAATGGACAATTGAACACTATATTTTTTTTTCCACAATATCTTTATTGAACCTTTTTTTTTTTTTTTAACAAACATGATACAAACAATCAAACACTAACACTAAAGTACTACAAAAAAAAAATGCACTAAAAACACCAACAACCACCAACAAAATCAAGTCTTCAACAATGCTCCTCTGTTTAGTCTAGACAATCCAATACATAAGTATACATATTATGTTCACCAGTTTGGAATTTACAAGGTCCACACACATCATTCACCTTCTTCTTCAAGAGTTATGTTTAAATTTTTTACATAATCAATAAAAGGTCTCCATATATTCTCAAACACAATTTCCTTTGATTTCAGTATATATGTTATTCTTTCTAATGGAAGGTTTGTTAACATCTGTCTTAACCACTGAGTCACATCTGGTCTATGAGTCTTTTTCCATAGTAGTGCAATACATTTTTTGGCATTAAGCAAACTGAGGTCTATGAATGTTCTTTCACTTTTATTAAAATTATGCTTTTCTGGGTACAGACCCAACAAAAACAGTTTAGGATTCAATATGATTTGTTTTGAGATTATTTTTTCAATTGTTACCCTCACCTCCTCCCAAAACATTCTTATTAATCTACATTCCCATAAACAATGAAATAGGGTTCCTTTACTTTCCATGCATTTTGTGCATGTATCTGGTATATTTTTGTTGTATCTATTTAACTCCTCCGGTGTAACATACATCCGCATTAACCATTTGAAATGTATCAATTTAAGGCGTGCATTTATTGATTTGGTTTGAGCTTCTGTACAAGCCAATTCCCATTGTTCCTCTGAAATTTCAATTTGCAGATCTTCTTTCCAGTAGTTTAATCTTTTCAGTGAATTTTCACTTGAAGATAGTGTCAATGAGTTATAAAACTCTGAAATAATACCCTTTCTTTTACTATCTTTCATCATCATTTTTTCCAAGGATGAATAAATAGGTCGAGTGAGAGCTTTATTTTGATTTGATCGAATAAAGTTTCTAAGTTGAAGATATTTAAAAAAATGTGTTCTATTGAGATTAAATTTGATCCTCAGCTCTTCAAAAGACATTATGTTGTCTGCACATGGCAAATATAAATCCTGAATCTTTTGTATCCCTTTTAAATTCCATACTTTAAATACAGCGTCCGCTCTCCCTGGTTTAAAATATTGATTACCCCATATT
This sequence comes from Pholidichthys leucotaenia, assembly GCA_020510985.1. NCBI lineage: Eukaryota > Metazoa > Chordata > Actinopteri > Cichliformes > Pholidichthyidae > Pholidichthys > Pholidichthys leucotaenia. Next base: position 218,272,928 of record CM035837.1, read on the forward strand.
GGACTAAATTATTGAACACTATATTGAATTATTCTGGTGCGAATGTGAATTGTGTAAATAAATTGTGAGGTGGTAATTAAGGGTATGGAATTTCTTGCTGTATAAACATTATTTGATGCACTTTTGAACTATAATAATAATCCTCAAAACCATATGAGCCTGTTCAGAGTGAAATCTTTTCATCCCTTGTATTAGTAATATCCTCTATGTCATAGAAGAGTGTTACACGGTGACTGGTTTGTACACACACCGGGCTTGCATGCCCACCTGCCCAGCCATGGGGTGGAAATGCCGCCGCTGTAAGAAGCTCAACCATTTCGTTCGAATTTGCGGTTTAAATGTCGAAAATCCTATGCCCCGCCTACCCGGCCCACCGCCATTAACTCTATAGGTGCTAGAAGCTGGCCGTTCAACTGGTACACAATGGAGCTGGATGGCATTGGTGTGCAACTTCTGCTGGATACAGCAGCTTCTAGGTCCCCCTGAGCGAGGCCACGGTCGTAAAACTGTTCCCTCAGAAAACCAGTGATGCTAATGCGCAGGACTTGTGTGGCTATGGGCATGTGAAGATTGGCATGGCAGGGACGGACACTTTTTCAGTATGCTGCGGCTCTAAATTCATCCCAGCTTTCAGATTCCAAGTGACACGCCAACGGGCCAACCTGCTGGGCATCGACTTAATCAGCAAGCTGGGCTTCTCCATTACAGACCTGATGGGCTCTATTGTACTGACAGTCGCCTCAACCTGGCAGCTCTGTCAGCCGGTGTTCTTCGCGGGACTGGGCTGCCTCACCTCCTTCAACCACCGACTGCTTATTGATCCGACGGTGTCCCTGAAAATCCAACCCCTTCGCCGGCTGCCCCCCTCGCTGTGGGACAATGTCACAGCGGAATTGCAGAAGCTCTTGGACGCCAGCATCATTGAGCGGGTCAACACATCACTCCGGATCTCTAACTTGGTGGTGGTGAAGAAGTCGGGTGGCCTGCGGCTGTGTATTGACCTCAGGATGGTAAACAAGGCAGTGATTACCAACAAATTTCCCCTGCCCACAACAGAGGAACTGATGGCGGCGTTTCACGGTTCAAAGGTTTTTTCCAAGGTGGACCTCCGTCAAGGTTACCTGCAAGTTCCCCTACACTCGGACAGCCACAATCTAACAACCTTCGTCACCCGCATGGGAGTGTTCAGGTACACCCGCATGCCTTTTGGCCTCAGTTCGGCCCGAGCTGTTTTCAGAAAATCATGGCCACCATCTTTGCCAGCCTCCCAGGGGTAGTGGTGTATTTAGATGACGTCATGGTGCATGTCGCAACATCAGCCTCCCATGATGCCCACCTCTCTAGAGTAATGGAAGTACTAGCAAAACACGGCATCATGCTCAATGGGGAAAAGTGTATCTTTGAAGCGTTGACCATCGAGTTTATGGTATTCCACCTGACCGCCGAGGGCCTGTGTTCCCTGCATTCAAATGTAGAGGCGGTACTGCACCTTCCCAAACCATCATGCCTCGCACAGCTATCATCTTTTCTGGGCATGGCAAACTTTTATGGGTGCTTCATATCCCCCCAACTCAGAGATGATAGAGCCACTGCGTACCCTCCCTGAAGCAGGATGCACCCTGGGTGTGGACACTGGCATGCTCCGTCATCATCCACAACTGAAGATGCAGCTCACTTCCCCGCTAGTGCTGGCCCATTTTGACCTACAGAGCCCCACATTTTTTTTTTGTTGTTACTTATTTGTACCCGTAGGTAGACTTGGTTTGCAGTCTGGTGACAAGCCACCGGCTGCTGGTCGCTGCGTGCGTGAGCGCCCTAAACCTACATGTTTTTGGTGTGCGGGAGGAAACCGGAGAAATCCCGGAGTAAACCCGCGCAACACGGGGAGAACATGCAAACTCCACACAGCTCACTGTTGGTCGGGGGCTGGGATCGAACCCACGATCTCATGATCCCCGCGGTCCCCCGGCCGAGGGTAAAACTGTGCTGCCACAGTGCTAAACCACTGCGCCACCGTGCAGCCCCAATCCCACATTTGTGACCAATGACGCCTCCAGCACGGCAGTAGGAGCAGCACTGTTCCAATTTCAAGGGGGGAAAGACCATAAAGCCCTCACGGTGCTGTTGGATTCATCGGGGTCAGGACACAGCCTCTGCGCATCTATATCACATCTTGGTCTAGACACATCTTGGTTGAACATGTCCCCATGGTCACATTATTTTCAATCTTTTCTAGGGGTACCATCATTTTTGTCCAGGCCTGTTTCATGAGTTTGTTTTTTAAAATAATTCTGTTGAACCACAATTCAAAAGCATTGTCTGATTTTCATTGGTTAATTTTCATAGAATTTTTATTTATTACCACTTTTGTCAGATTCAAGTTATTTCTGTGAACATTGTGGGTTTTTCTTTCATTAACAGAGGGGTACCAACAATTTTGTCCACGTCTGTAATTCTTTTGGCCATTTTTCAGGTTATAAGATTAACTACTCTAAATCTGAAGCCACGCCCCTTACCCCTCAGGTATCTTGGTCTCCACTGTGCTCTACCCCCTTCCGCTGGTCTCCATCAGGTTTTGTTTATTTGGGCATACACATTACTCCCTCTCTTTCTGGCTTATATAAAGCCAACTTTGTTCCTGTAATTCGTAGAATCAAGGAGGACTTGGCTCGCTGGACGGCCTTGCCACTATTTCTCTTAGGAAGGGTCAACCTTCCTAAGAGAATACTCAAGGGTCAACCCTTGAGTATTTTTATCATGTTTATAGTCAGCTTCATGTGTGCCTGTGTTTGTGTCTATGTTGAATGTAATTAGTGGCTTGTAAATATGGATGTCACCAGACTGCAAAACAAATCTACCTACGGGTACAAATAAAGTAACCTGAACCTGAACCTTGTCAAAATGGTTATACTTCCTCGGTTATTGTACCCCTTCCAGATGATCCCAGCTCTTTTAACAAGAAAATCACTTGCTATTCTTAATAGCTCTTTGACATCTTTTCTCTGGAGAAACAAGCGAGCCAGGTTAAAACTTAGCACATTACAGCGCCCACTGGATGAAGGAGGCCTGGCAGTGCCAGATTTTAGGCGCTATCAAATTGTTTCCTTCTCTATTTACATTTGGCACTGGTTTAAAAATGATCCGACATCCACCTGGCTTAATATAGAGGTGGCTCCGGTGGCCCCTATCCCTCTTAGTCACATATTACTGTATACGCATCTAAGAAATGGGTTTGTCTCAAATTAAAGGGGAATTTTATTTTACAGAATACTTTAAAAGTTTGGAGGATGGTGAAGAAGCTTGGAAATCAGGATGGCTCCTTTCCCCCCCTCACACCTATTTATTTAAAGCCAGATTTTCCCCCTGGTCTGGCTGACCAAGCCTTCTCCTTGTGGTCTGATAGGGGAGTAAAAACTGTAGGCGACTTGATGACAGGGGGCACTCTGCTGTCTTTTGAGCAGCTCAGAGAGAAGTATAACCTCCAACAGAATAACTTTTTTAGGTATCTGCAAATTCGTAGTTTTATATCTTCATCTATTAAGCTGCACCCTAATGGGTTCTCTCTTTCACCTATGGAGGAGGTGATTCAGAAACCAGACACTAGAAAACTAATCACTAGGATCTACAAGACCCTCTCAGCCCCTTCCAGTGATTGCACAGCCCATGTCAGATCTCTTTGGGAAGTGGACTTTGGAGAATCATTTTCACCTGATATATGGGATGAGGTGCGGTCAGGTAGTGCAAACTACCTTTTTACTAACAAAGCTAGAGAGTTACAATTCTAGATCATATTCAGGCTCCATATCACTCCAGTGAAACGCAATAAGTTTAACCCTCTATTTTCAAAATTTTGTAATAAGTGTAAAATTTCTGAAGGTTCATATTTTCATTGTTTATTTAAATGTCCTCCTATTAATGACTTCTGGGTAAAAATTTGTAAAGAAATTGATATATTCAAGAAAAATCTAGCCCTCACTCCTCTCAGCTGCATTCTAGGAGTAAATCCTACCCCACTGAATCTTCACTCCTCCGCACTCAAACTGTTGGAGGTGCTTCTCTTTAGTGCAAGAAGATGGATTCTTCTTCTATGGACCTCAGACTCTGCTCCTACAATTACACATTGGATTCGTGGTGTGATGGAACTTATCCCATTAGAAGCTATTAGCTTCTGGTTCAAAGACAAACCTTTTATTTTTTTTTGATTTATGGGACCTCTTTTTGAGTTATATAGGAGGAGATGGCACCCAGGCCCTCCGGAGTGGCCTCTATGGTCTTGCTTGGACTGAGAGGTCAAAGTGCATTACCAAATAGACCACCATTATTTCTGATTGTGTTCTTATGATGCAATTCTTCTGCTTCTGACAAATTTGTATTGTATTGTGGTATTTATTATTATTTTTTGTTTTTGTTTTTGTGTGTGGAGATGGGATGATGGGGTGGGAGTTTGGGGGTTGAAAAAAGAGGGTTCTCTTTGTCATTTCTTGCTGTTTGCTTTTTCTGTATTGCTTGTGGCCCTCAAAAGCTCAATAAACATACAGTGGGGCAAAAAAAGTATTTAGTCAGCCACCAATTGTGCAAGTTTTCCCACTTAAAAGATGAGAGAGGTCTTCAATTTTCATCATAGGTATACCTCAACTATGAGAGACAAAATGAGAAAAAAAAAAATCCAGAAAAATCACATTGAAGGATTTTTAATGAATTAATTGGTAATTTCCTCAGTAAAATAAGTATTTGGGACTTCCGGTTATGGCTGCCACGTAGGACGGACGTGTCTCGCTCTGCTCTGCTCCTGGAGAAAAAAATCGGCAAATAACTCTCTCATTTGGGACAGAACGTATCCCAGCATTTGGGCGAGGATATGTCGGCGAAGCCTAAGGCTGGAAAACCAGGAAAAGGAAAAAGCGAGCCGCCGAAACAGTCCAAATTAACGGACTTTCAGGTCTGTGACGCAGCAAACAAAACTCCATATATGGCGGAGGAGGCTGGCAACGGTGCGATTTCTGCGGGGAATGGCGCAGATGCGCTGATGGCTGCCATGAGTTCAATGAGAGCGGACTTTTCCTCTAGATTTGATGGGATTATGACAGCGTTGGAAGGAATAAGAAAGGAATTGGGTGACTGTGTAGAACGAACGGCGCAGATGGAGCTCCGTCTCGCTAGTGCTGAAGATGACGTCACCCGTCTTCAATTAAAGGTGCGCACTTTGGAAAAAAAAAATAAATCTCTGGAAGATAATATTTTGGATTTGGAATCTCGGTCGAGACAGAATAATTTGAGGCTGGTGGGTCTTCCAGAGGAATCAGAAGGTCGGGACGTATGTTCCTTTCTGGAAAAGTGGATTCCGGAGGTGCTGGGCAGCGAGGAGTTGCAATCAGCAGTGGTTCTGGAAAAAGCACATCGTATTGGCCCACGGAGAGATAAGGGACCGCCGAGGACCTTAATTATGAAGTTTCTTAGCAACAGAGACAGGATGAAGATCTTCAACGCTGCACGTGCTAAAGGAGAGATTAAACACCAGGACCAGCAGGTGCGGTTCTACCCAGATTTGGCCACAGGAATCCAGCAATTGAGGAAGCAGTTTGATCCCGTACGTAAGGAGCTGCGCAACCTTGGGATTCGTCATGGTGTAATCTATCCTGCGAGACTGCTGACCACGTATGAGGGCAGAACCCACATCTTCAAGACCCCAGAGGAGGCGCAGGAGTTCATCAAGAAGATCAAAGAAGAAGAAGAGACTGGTGGGAGCTAAGCATGAACAAAATATAAGGTAGAATAATTAAGCATTTGCACAGGCATCTGACTGACTTGAAGTAAATAGTAAGTTTACAAAATATAGATTGTATTATATATTAAAAAAACAAAAACAAAACAAACAAAAAAAAAACTATGATGTACAAAGTTGTTAAAAATTTTGGAGTTAAGTTGGAAAACTACAGAGGAGAGTTAATGTTACGTCATTAAAAGCAGTAGAGTTAGGGTGATTGGGAGGATGAAGAAGGAGTGGCTTAGGCTGTTCCCCGTGGGTGTGGAACGGTCGATGGCTATATCGGGAGACAGAATTTTTCTTTTGATTTTGGGGGGTTTGCCACAAGTGTGGGAAGGGGAAATTTGTTTGTGTGTAGTTTGTAGGATGAATGTTCAACCACTCATGTTTTTGCTTCTCTGTATGAGCATGTTTACACTGCAAGGTAATCCCAAACTCTCTATTGATCATGGACCAAAGTGTTAATCTTAATTTAACTTCATGGAATTGCAGAGGTCTACAAAATTTAAAAAAACTTAAACAAGTTATGAATAAAATAAAGGACATGGGTTCAAGAATTGTGTTTTTACAAGAAACTCATCTGATAGAGGAGGATGTTAAAAGAATTAGGAGTAGATGGCAGGGAAGTGTATTCACCTCTTCATTTTCATCCCGAGCCAGGGGAGTTATGACTCTCATACATAAATCAGTTCCTTTTCAAGTGAAAAATGTAATTGGAGACAAATTTGGAAGATATGTAATCATTCAAGGTTCTTTGCTATTAGAAAATATAAATCTTGTGAACTTATATGGTCCCAATATAGACGATCAGAAGTTCTTTGCTAATTTATTTCTCATCTTATCATCACTTACAGGGCAACATATAATAGCAGGGGATTTTAATTGTACATTGAATCCAGGTGTGGATAGATCAACAGGACTGGATTGTACGCACATTGGATGTAGGATGACTATTAATCATTTTATGAAAGAATTGAGATTGTTAGATATATGGAGAGAAATGAAACCACAAGTTAAAGCCTATTCTTGTTATTCCAGTACCTACAAGACATTCTCACGTATTGATTATTTTTTGATTTCCACAGAATTAAGGTCCAAGATTCAAAAACTGCTTTTATGATAACATCGTGATCTCTGATCATGCACCCTGTTGTCTAATATATGTAGATAAAAAATTGACAAAGGAATCAGGTAGATGGCAATTTCAGCATAAATGGCTTCAGGATGAGGAATTTGTCAAGTATATAGAAAAACAGATAGACGAGTTCTTTGACATCAATACTACACAAACATCAGCATGTGTAAAGTGGGAGGCTTTCAAAGCTTTTATTAGGGGACATATTATTAGTTATACAGGATCAAAATCTAAGAAGACTCGAGAGGAGAGAGCTAAATTGGAACATAAAATAAAAAATCTTCAGGAAAAAGTGTATGCAGGAAGTGACCCAAGGTTGGAGAATGAATTACTGATTTTGAGAGCTGAATACGACAAAAAATCAGCGAATAGAGCTGCCTCGAGTCTTCTAAGATTGAAACAATCTTTTTATGAACAAGGTGAAAAATCAGGAAAATTATTAGCATGGCAGATTAAACAATTGGAAATTAAAACACCAATTACCAGTATTATAAGTAACGGACAGGTAGTTATAGATCCTTTAGAAAATTAATAGAGCCTTTAGAGATTACTATGAAAAATTATATGATACCAAAAATGAACCTGATTTAACAAAACTAAATGGGTTTTTGAACGAACTATCTATACCGTGTATTCCAAATGAAAACAGGGAGATATTGGAGTCTAAAATTAGTCAAGAAGAAGTTGGGCTAGCCATTGTAATATGAAATCAGGAAAAAGTGCAGGACCAGATGGTCTTCCAGTTGACCTTTATAAAAAATTTAAGAATAAATTAATAAAACCTTTTTTGGAAATGGTTTTAGAAGCATTTCAAAATAATAATTTACCATCATACATAAATAATGCCTTAATTATACTGCTGCCAAAACCAGGTAAGCCCTCTAATAAATGTGAAAATATGAGACCAATAAGCCTATTAAACGCCGACCTTAAGATAATCTGTAAAATTTTAGCAAGACGAATACAAGAAATTTTACCAAATATTATTAATCGAGATCAGAATGGCTTTATAAAGGGTAGACAAGGCTTCCATAATGTAAGAAGACTATTTAATATTATTTATTTTAATAAAGAAGCACCGGATACAGCTCTCCTATCATTGGACGCCGAAAAGGCCTTTGATAGAGTTGAATGGCCCTTTCTTTTTGAAGTCCTACAAAGGTTTGGACTTGGAAATAATTTCATAAAATGGGTTCAAATAATATACAATAATGCTACAGCAGAAATCCTAACAAATAACAATATTTCAAAACCAATAAAAATCAATAGAGGATGTCGACAAGGCTGTCCACTTTCACCTTTACTGTTTACTATGGCAATTGAACCTTTAGCGATAGCGATACGTTTACATTCACAAATATATGGAATTAAAGTTGGACCAACAGAACATAAAATCTCCCTGTACGCCGATGATATAATTTTGTTTATGTCGAATCTAAAAAAATCAATTCCAACCTTGTTGAATTTAATAAAGAGTTTTGGGGAAATATCAGGATATAAAATAAATAAAACTAAATCTTCAATATTAATGCTAAATGAGACCCAGAGAAATTACCCAGCCCCTGAGGTAAATCAATTCAGTGTTGTAAATCAGTTTAAATATTTAGGAATCCAAATTATGCCTAAGCTAGAATCAGTCGCCAGTGTCAACTATGAAGCCTTAATGTCAGATATCAGTGAGTTAACTCAGAGATGGATGTCACTACCAATGTCGATGATCAGGAGAATCAATATACTTAAAAGTAATATTTTACCTAAAATACTTTATTTATTTCAATACATTCCCTTATCACCACCTTTAGATCTATTCTCAAGAATAAAAAAAAAGTTAGTGGAATTTATATGGAACAACAGGAGGGCTAGATTACGTTTGTCTTTATTATATTTACCATTTGATCGTGGAGGTCTGAAATGTCCAAATTTTATGTTGTATTATTGGTCGGCACAACTGAGGTCTATGACATATTATTTTTCATCAAATGATCTCCCTCACTGGACTGAAATGGAATCATACAATTTACCTTTACCTCTTCCCATATTCATATACTCAGATTCGGCAAAAAAATACAAAAACAAGTTAAAAATCCATTTGTAAAGCATATGATCAAAATATGGTGTGAAGCTAAAAACTATTTAAAAGAACCACAGTTATTGTCACAATTTAGTCCAATATGGGGTAATCAATATTTTAAACCAGGGAGAGCGGACGCTGTATTTAAAGTATGGAATTTAAAAGGGATACAAAAGATTCAGGATTTATATTTGCCATGTGCAGACAACATAATGTCTTTTGAAGAGCTGAGGATCAAATTTAATCTCAATAGAACACATTTTTTTAAATATCTTCAACTTAGAAACTTTATTCGATCAAATCAAAATAAAGCTCTCACTCGACCTATTTATTCATCCTTGGAAAAAATGATGATGAAAGATAGTAAAAGAAAGGGTATTATTTCAGAGTTTTATAACTCATTGACACTATCTTCAAGTGAAAATTCACTGAAAAGATTAAACTACTGGAAAGAAGATCTGCAAATTGAAATTTCAGAGGAACAATGGGAATTGGCTTGTACAGAAGCTCAAACCAAATCAATAAATGCACGCCTTAAATTGATACATTTCAAATGGTTAATGCGGATGTATGTTACACCGGAGGAGTTAAATAGATATAACAAAAATATACCAGATACATGCACAAAATGCATGGAAAGTAAAGGAACCCTATTTCATTGTTTATGGGAATGTAGATTAATAAGAATGTTTTGGAAGAGGTGACGGGTAACAATTGAAAAAATAATCTCAAAACAAATCATATTGAATCCTAAACTGTTTTTGTTGGGTCTGTACCCAGAAAAGCATAATTTTAATAAAAGTGAAAGAACATTCATAGACCTCAGTTTGCTTAATGCCAAAAAATGTATTGCACTATTATGGAAAAAGACTCATAGACCAGATGTGACTCAGTGGTTAAGACAGATGTTAACAAACCTTCCATTAGAAAGAATAACATATATACTAAAATCAAAGGAAATTGTGTTTGAGAATATATGGAGACCTTTTATTGATTATGTAAAAAATTTAAACATAACTCTTGAAGAAGAAGGTGAATGATGTGTGTTGGACCTTGTAAATTCCAAACTGGTGAACATAATATGTATACTTATGTATTGGATTGTCTAGACTAAACAGAGGAGCATTGTTGAAGACTTGATTTTGTTGGTGGTTGTTGGTGTTTTTAGTGCATTTTTTTTTTTTGTAGTACTTTAGTGTTAGTGTTTGATTGTTTGTATCATGTTTGTTAAAAAAAAAAAAAGGTTCAATAAAGATATTGTGGAAAAAAAAATAAGTATTTGGTCACCTACAAACAAGTAAGATTTCTGGCTCTCACAGACCTGTAACAACTTCTTTAAGAGGCTCCTCTGTCCTCCACTCGTTACCTGCATTAATGACACCTGTTTGAACTCGTTATCAGTATAAAAGACACCTGTCCACAACCTCAAACAGTCAGACTCCAAACTCCACTATGGCCAAGACCAAAGAGCTCTCAAAGGACACCAGAAACAAAATTGTAGACCTGCACCAGGCTGGGAAGACTGAATCTGCAATAGGTAAGCAGCTTGGTGTGAAGAAATCAACTGTGGGAGCAATTATTAGAAAATGAAAGACATACAAGACCACTGATAATCTCCCTCGATCTGGGGCTCCACGCAAGATCTCACCCCGTGGGGTCAAAATTATCACGAGAACGGTGAGCAAAAATCCCAGAACCACATGGGGGGACCAAGTGAATGACCTGCAGAGAGCTGGGACCAAAGTAACAAAGGCTACATCAGAAAAACACTACGCCGCCAGGGACTCAAATCCTGCAGTGCCAGACGTGTCCCCCTGCTTAAGCCAGTACATGTCCAGTCCTGTCTGAAGTTTGCTAGAGAGCATTTGGATGATCCAGAAGAGGACTGGGAGAATGTCATATGGTCGGATGAAACCAAAATAGAACTTTTTGGTAAAAACTCAACTTGTCGTGTTTGGAGGAGAAAGAACACCATACCTACTGTGAAGCATGGGGGTGGAAACATCATACTTTGGGGCTGTTTTTCTGCAAAGGGACCAGGACGACTGATCCGTGTAAAGGAAAGGAATGAATGGGGCCATGTATCGAGTGAGATTTTGAGTGAAAACCTCCTTCTATCAGCAAGGGCATTGAAGATGAAACGTGGCTGGGTCTTTCAGCATGACAATGATCTCAAACACAACCAGCGCCCGGGCAACGAAGGAGAGGCTTCGTAAGAAGCATTCAAGGTCCTGGAGTGGCCTAGCCAGTCTCCAGATCTCAACCCATAGAAAATCTTTGGAGGGGAGTTGAAAGTCTGTGTTGCCCAGCGACAGCCCCAAAACATCACTGCTCTAGAGGAGATCTGCATGGAGGAATGGGCCAAAATACAGCAACAGTGTGTGAAAACCTTGTGAAGACTTACAGAAAACGTTTGACCTCTGTCATTGCCAACAAAGGGTATATAACAAAGTATTGAGATGAACTTTTGTTTTTGACCAAATACTTATTTTACCAAGGAATTTACCAATTAATTCATTAAAAATCCTTCAATGTGATTTTCTGGATTTTTTTTTTCTTATTTTGTCTCTCATAGTTGAGGTATACCTATGATGAAAATTGGAGACCTCTCTCATCTTTTAAGTGGGAGAACTTGCACAATTGGTGGCTGACTAAATACTTTTTTTACCCCACTGTATATAAGAGAAATGAATGGCAAGAGCAAAATTATCTTTTGATCCCGATCAAATTTTGCCCTGAGTTATGCATATGTTTGTCTATTTAAAGGCAAGGCAAGCAAAGTGTATTTGTATAGCACATTTTGTGTGCAAGACAGATCAAAGTGCTTTACATAAAAACATTAATGCATAACAGCAAGTTGAAAAAGGAATACATAAGAATTAAAAAGCAAACTTAGAAGTAAATTAAAGAAAAATAAAAGCAGGCTAAAACAGAATATGACAGAAATAAAAATTTACCGTGCATTGTAGGAGATTAACAATTGTTTTACTGAAAGACCACAGCAAATAGGAGAGTTTTCAACATGGATTTAAAGCAGCTGAGAGTTTCATCAGCCCTGAGGCTTTCTGGGAGTTTGTTCCATATGTGAGGGGCATAAAAATCTAAACGCTGCCTCACCATGTTTGGTTCCAACTCTGGGCACAGATAGTAGGCCTGACCTTGATGACCTGAGGGCTCTGGGTGGTTTACAATGGACCAGTAGATCTGAAATGTATTCTGGCCCTAAACCATTCAGAGCTTTATAAACCAACAGCAGTATTTTAAAAAATATTTTGTGACAGACAGGAAGCCAGTGTAAAGATCTGAGGACTGGAATTATATGATCCACTTTCTTGGTCTTAGTAAGGACTAGAGCTGCAGGGTTCTGAACAAACTGCAGCTGTCTGATGGACTTTTTAGGGAGACCTGTGAGGACAGCGTTACAGTAGTCCAGTTTACTGAAGATAAATGCATGGGCAAGTTTTTCTAGATCCTGCTGAGACATCAGACCTTTAGTACTCACTATGTTCTTTAAGTTAAATAGGCTGACTTCATTACTGTCTAAATGTGGCTGTTAAAATTCAGGTCTAAGTCCAGAACCACACCCAGATTTCTGGCTTTGTTGATGGTTTTTAACATCATTGACTGAAGTTGAGTACTAACTTTGGGTCTTTCTTCTTTGGCTCCAAAAACTATTATTTCAGTTTTGTCTTTGTTTAACTGAAGACACTTCTGGCCCATCCGCTCTTTAATTTGACCAATGCATTTGATCAGGGTTTTAATTGCACCATAGTCTCCTGGTGAGACAGCTATGTAGATTTGTGTATCATCTGCATAATTTTGGTAATATATTTTGTTGTTTTTTTATGATTTGAGCTAGTGGGAGCATATAGATGTTGAAAAGCAAAGGTCCAAAAATGGAACCTTGAGGAACTCCACAGGTTATTTTTGTTTGCTAGGATTTGTCATCACCTATAGACACAAAATAGTCTCTGTCTTTTAAATAGGACTCAAACCAGCTAAGTGCTGCACAAGCAAGTCCCACCCAGTTTATTAGCCGGTCTAGTAAGATGTTATGGTTGACCGTTTCGAATGCAGCACTGAGGTCCAGTAGAACGAAGACTGAAATGTTCCCATTATCTGTATTGGAGTGGATGTCATTAAGGACCTGAACTAGAGCTGTCTAAGTGCTGTGGTGTGGCCACACGGCAGGCACTGCCCATAAGATTCTTCTTCTTAAAAGATAATTTTTCACGTAATTAAAGTTGTCGGCTGTCATATAATACAATAATATTTAGTTTTTGTTTCAACAATTAGCAGACAACAACTCCCATCATCCCACATTACCAAAAACAATCATGGCGGGACATTAGTAAAACCTCACCTCTTGTTTCCTGACCGATGAAAGAAGGACCCAAAGAAGAGAGTGGTCAAGAGGCCGTTGGCACGCATGGGCAGCCATGTTTCCGTCAGTCTGCCCCAGGGCAGCTGTGGCTACAGCAGTAGTGTAGCATCATCTCACTTTGGCTCAGCAATAATTATTCTTCTGCTTAAAGACATTTTGTTTCACCCAGGAGAAAGCCAGTCAAAAACTGCTCTTCTTCCCCAGGCCACAACAAAAATCTATTCCTTTGTTAAAACCAGCCTAAGGAATTCCACCTATGTCCGGCTTTGGTTTTATTGACCCCATAAACATGCAACAGGCCTTGCCACACCGATCCACAGCTCAATAAAATTTCCTTAAACTGTGGGATATGCTGGATTTAATCAGTTAACTTTAAAGTACATTATTACAAACTCAATTCTAAACCACCTCTTCTTTTCAGGACTATGAAAAGCAAATGGACTCTGATGTTTTTAATGTGGAAAATCAATAATATGTGTGAAATGCATGAATCTGTGATTTTATATATATGCATGTTAAAAATGTTTAAATGAATGTTTATTCCTGCATGTTGATTTAGAAGCACTGCTTATAAGATACACTAAGGTTAGTTTAGTTATACATAAGTGTGTAAAAGCATATTCCAATGTATTTAAAACTGTGTGTATTCATGTGGACCGATATCACATTTCACCCAGTCTTCACGGAGCCCCAGCTTCTTCATCCTATTGATCCCTTGTAGACTGTTTGTTCATTGGACTGAAAGTTCATAAAGCCCGCCCACGAAGGACGCTCATTGGCTGAGATTCCGGTCAACCCGGAAGCCCGCGAAAGCTCAACAGAACTTATAAAAGGAGAAAGACCCCCTGCTTCGAGCTCGTTTGGCTCTTTTCTCTTTTGGATTCACCTCTTTCGGCTCGCTCTTTCGTCTCTTCTTTTGCGCCGTTCGTCGCTCTTCTTTGTCTATTGTCTACACACAGCAAGAAAGAACTTTGGGAAGAACAAAGACTTCTACCACATGTCGCTTTTCTGAACACAGAGCAGATAACTCGTAATTTGTTTATGTAAGTTTGTATTTTAATGTCTTTAATGTCCAAAACTCTTTAATTTGAGATCGGATTAGATATCTTTAATTAATTATTATCGAAGGCCTCTGAGAAGACGCAGCTGTCATCACACGCTGAAGAAACGTCGGCACCAATTGGCTCCGATTCAAGTTACAACTGTGGGTCATTCAGCCAAAATCCAGCCACTTCGACCGCTTGACTTTAAAGGTCGAACTGTGGACCCTGAAATATCTGCGGGCAGATATTTCCCCTAACATCCACGAAATCTTGGGCTGAGGACGACGCCGAACGAGGAATCACGTGAGCTGCAAACTTTAATTCATCTGCTGAATTAAACGTCTGAGGTTTGGTAATAATTTGTATATCTAATCAGATGCAAATTAAGAAGCCATTAACATAACTCTTCATTAAAATTCCGTTTTTTATTTCTAAAATGAATCCAGGACTTTCATATATATTAGTAAACTTTCTCCATAAATTTGCTTGTCGCCATAATCTGTTAACTCACACTGATAGAAATTCAGTTCTCAGTTTAACCCTGGTTCCGAAAATATTGACATTGTTAATCTATCATTTACAAGATTGATTTATGATTAATGAAATTACTGCAATGTCTGTTAATCATTTCGTTTAATAAATATGTGAAAATGAGAGAAGTTGTTGAGAATTTATTTCATTCTGAGTCTGTTTCAAGCACAGGTATCGAATTCACGGAAATTTTTTTTTGAGACTGATTATTAATTAATTTTATTGAGTGATTAAACAGGTATAAAGTGAAATAAAATTAAAATTGCTTCTTAAAGATAGAAGCTGGTGCCCCCTACGAGATTTTATAACTTTTCTGGTGTATATGAAACGAGATTTGATCTCAGATTCCAATACATCAATATAAATTAAATAATTTTATACCTGATCGTATTTATTAAATTTTCATATTTTCTCCTACAGTAGCTTACCACTATCAATGTCTGTCTGGACTGAATAAATAATGGACTCACTGTAAGCACTTGAGATGTCACTTGACATGTAGAAGCACCATATAAATCTAATCCATTATTATTATTATTATTATTAAAGGTTTTGTTTTCTATTGTGAGAGTTGCAACTGATCCAGAGGGAACTGCTTCTCAAAGCGCCTAGGTGAACCCTAGCCATTCATTTCAATGGAGAATTTTTGTGATTTAAGGTCCCATATATGGAAGTAAAAGGGGCGGGGCTTAGGCTCTCTATGGAGGCAAGCTGGTCTAATGCACTCTGTTCTGCATTCACTTTGTGCATGATCATTTCTGTGTGATTTCAGTTAGACTTTCCAAGGTTTTGGAATGAATCTGCAGTGAAATGTCCAGAACAAAGCAACACGTTTGGGCTAAAATCCTCTGGAACATCTGTAAAACTGATTTTAGCCACTTTTTTCTTAGAGATACATCCTTTGGGAGTTTACATAAAGATCCTATTGTTACCTTAAGGTGGATTTATGCACCCCCATCATGTTAACACCACTACTGACATACGTCACCAACGTAGTGATGAGCAATTTTTTCTTGTGTTGGGTGAAATGTGTTGTTCTGTTGTCAAAATAGGTTTCAGTCGATGTGTGTAGTGATTTGTGTTTGTCATGTGTTTTTGTTCAAGGTCAAGATGGAAAAGAGCAGATTATGATGGAGTTGGAGCTAATAAAGGTTAAGAAAAAGAAACTTTTCATGTGATCACTGCACAGAGAAAAAGAGAAGAAATCTGAGAAAACAGTGCGTGCGACCACTGCCGCTACTGTTTGTAGCATCATCTCACTTTGGCTCATCAATAAGAATTATTATTCTGCTTAAAGACATTTGTTTCACCCAGGAAAAGGACAGTCAAGAACTACTCTGTCATTTCCCCAGGCCACGGCTCAACTCACATTCCTTTGTTAAAACCAGTCTAAGGAATTCACCCTAATGCATTTCCTGTTTTGACTTTTATTGCCCCATAAACATGGAGACATGGAACAGAACCCTGGAGTACGTCATATGGTCACTGCAAAGACCCACAGCTCAATACTGCCCCCTTCTGGGACATGCAGATCTAACCAGTGCAGCTTTTCATCACATCTGTGTTAACTCAATTCTAAACCTCTCTTCTTTTCCAGGACCATGAAAAGCAAATGGACTCTTGATGTTTATTCTGGACAATCAGTAATAGGTTTGAAATATATTAATCCGTGATTTTATATATATACACTACCGTTCAAAAGTTTGGGGTCACTTAGAAATTTCCTTATTTTTGAAAGAAAAGCACTGTTTTTTTCAATGAAGATAACTTTAAACTAATCAGAAATACACTCTAATATCTAATATACATTGCTAATGTGGTAAATGACTATTCTAGCTGCAAATGTCTGGTTTTTGGTGCAATATCTACATAGGTGTATAGAGGCCCATTTCCAGCAACTATCACTCCAGTGTTCTAATGGTACAATGTGTTTGCTCATTGCGTCAGAAGGCTAATGGATGATTAGAAAACCCTTGTGCAATCATGTTAGCACAGCTGAAAACAGTTTAGCTGGTTAGAGAAGCTATAAAACTGACCTTCCTTTGAGCAGGTTGAGTATCTGGAAAAAATTATTATTTCAAACACAAATCATTTCTAACCTTGTCAATGTCTTGACTATATTTTCTATTCATTTTACAAGTCATGGTGGTAAATAAGTGTGTCTTTTCATGGAAAACACAAAATAATTGTCTGGGTGACCCCAAACTTTTGAATGGTAGTGTATATGCATGTTAAAAAGTGTTTAAATGAATGTTTATTCCTGCATGTTAATTTATAAGCACTGGGTATAAGTTACATTAATCACTAAGGTTAGCTTAGAGAATATACAGTACATAAGTGTATAGAGGAATATACCGCATCCCTCATGGTTTTTTGTGGGGGGTGCTTCGGGAGTATGGGGTATTGGGCTTGTTACGAGCTATTCGGTCTCTGCACGACCGTTGTGAGAGTTTGGTTCGTATTGCCAACACTCGGTTGGATTCATTCCCAGTGAGAGTTGGGACTCCGCCAGGGCTGCCTTTGTCATCGAGGCCTTCAATAAATTTTTATGGACAGGATTTCTAGGCGCAGCCAGGGAATGGAGGGGGTGTCATGCTTGGTGACCACAGAATCTCATCTCTGTTTGTTGCAGATGATGTTGTCCTGTTGGCTTCATCCAGCAATTGACCTACAGCTCTTGCTGGGGACGGTTTGCCGCTGAGTGTGAAGCGGCTGGATGAGAATCAGTACCTCCAAGTCCAAGGTCCATGGTCCTCAGCCGGAAAAAGGTGGATTGTCCTCTCTGGGTTGGGGGACAGGCTCATGCCCGCAAGTGGAGGAGTTTAAAGTATCTTGGGGTCTTATTCACGAGTGAGGGGAAAATGGAGCGAGAGATTGATAGACGGATCGGAGCAGCATCTGCAGGTGATGCGGACGTTGTACCAGTCTGTTGTGGTGAAGAGGGAGCTTAGTTCTAAGGCAAAGCTGTCGATTTACCAGTCAATCTACGTTCCTAACGCTCACCTATGGTCACAGCTTTGGGTAATGTCCGAAAGAACGAGATCGCGGATACAAGCGGCTGAAATGAGCTTTCGCCGTGGATTGCTGACTCACCCTCAGAGATAGGGTGAGGAGGCTCAGTCCTCCGGAGAGGCTCAGAGTAAAACCGCTGCTCCTTCACATTGAAAGGAGTCAGTTGAGGGGTGGTATGGCATCTGATTAGGACGCCGTCCACTTGAGGTGTTTTGGGCATCGTCCCACTGGGAGGGAGACCCCCGGGGCAGACTCAGGACTCGGTGGAGAGACTATGTCTCCCAGCTGGTCTGGGAATGCCTTGGTATCCTCTCTGAAGAGCTGGAGCCGGTGGGCTGGGGGAGAGGGAAGTCTGGGCTTCTTTGCTTGAACTGCGGCCTCCGCGACCCGGGACCTCCGGAAAAGCGGTAGAAGATGGATGGATGGGATGGATGATGGTATAGAGGAATATTCCTTTATTAAAATGTGTATTAGATTTGCCAAAATATCTCTCAAATCATGTGACCGATCTCAGCCAAGCTCTGCTTGACAACAGCTCTCTCAGAATGCAGACAAAAGACTGTTTGCTCATTGGACTAAAGTTCAATAAAGCCTGCCCATGAAGGAAGCCTATTTGCTGAGCTTCTGTCAACCCGGAAGCCCGCGAAAGCTCGAATGAATTTGTAAAAGGAGGGAGACCCCTTGCTATACCTCTCTTTTTTCACCGTCATCTTTTCACCAGATCTCTCTTTCGGCTTTTCACTTCTATTGTCTTGGTCTCTACACAGCAGAGAACCACTGGAGAACAAAGAACTTTATTCCACGTGTTTCTTTTTGACGATCACAGAGTAGATAACTCGTAATTTTGTGTTCTGTAGCTATGTATTTTAATGTTTTTCTTTTCTCTTAGACGTCTGGGAATTGATTCTTTTTTCTCTGAGCTCATTGTAATCAGGAGTTAAACTCCAATCCTAGACGTTTATTTCTATCACTTTTTCCTGTTAAACTTTCAGTAAAACCACCGTTTTTTAATTTTAATCTAAGCTTTAATCTTGACTTTATTTTTATAATATTTTTATTGACCAATCCCATGCCAGAAGCTCTTTTATCTAAAGTCTGAAACTCTTTTAATTTGAGATCAGAATAGATATATTTAATTATTATTGAATTCCTCTGGGAAGCTGCTTGCCAACGAAGAGGAAAGGAGATGCAGCTCGCCACGATCACGCGCAGCTGAAGAAATCTCCACACCACGAGAAGGAGACGCCCTGGGCCAGATCGCAGCCCAGGTGATCAATACATCAAAATCTCATCTTGTGACAACCGAATATTTGCTGGACAAATATTCTGGGTTTTGGCACTTCTCCACATCGAAAACTTCCAGACGACGCCGACAAGAAATCACCGAGAAATCACGTGAGCGGCAATTTTAATTCATCTGCTCATTGAAACGTCTGAGGTTCGATAATTCTGATATCTGATCAGATGCAAATCTAAAGAGCAAGTAATATAACCTTTCGTTTCCATTAAAATCCCGTTTCATTTTTCTTTAGAGTAATCCAGAACTTTTCATATAATTAGTAAAACTTTCCCCACAAATTTGCATTGTTTTCCACAATTTGTTAACTCAAACTGATCTAAATTCAGTTCACAGTTAACCCTGGTTCTGCAAACGTTCAGTGTTAATCTATCATTTATGAGTTTAATTTTATGGTTAATGAAATCACTGCAATGTCCTTTAATCATCGTTTCATTTAATAAATATGTGTAAATGAGAGAAGTTGTTGAGAATTTATTTCATCCTGAGTCTGGTTCAAGTCCACAGTATCAAAAATAAATTTTAATTAAAATTTTAATAAATTTAATTCATATACTGTTACATGTTATTTGACAATCTGTGTAATTACTGGGATTATGATGAGCCACAAAATGTTCTGTATGTGCTCACTTCCTCAATATTCATTTGAAATTGGACTGCTGTTTAACCAACTCCCTGTGGGGGTTGTGCCGCCATGAACAGGTGGAGGTGCACATCAAGCGATGCAGGGGGATGTTGCGTTGATGTGGCGTTGATGCCATCGCAACTGTGTCACATCAACACAGGTGCATAAATCCAGATTTACTTTGCTTAATTCAAAGTTACATATAAGTCCTTTAAATGTAAAACTAGTCATTTTCTCTTGTCATTTTATCATTGTAGTGACCTGATGTTTTCAACCATCTGTCCTCTTACACTCAGCTTGGATCTCTGCTGATTCTGCTTCTCTTCTTATCCTGATGGTCATTTGGTTGCTACTCTTATTTGTTTCACTACTTGGTCCCAGCTGTCTGTTGTCATTTCTTTTTTTCTTATTGCTATTTCTCAACTTGATGCTCATTTGTCTAAGGAGGTAATGATTTCCTCTGTCTGTGTGGGCACTGTAATGCTCAGGCCTGGCTACTAATATCCAGTAAACTGATACACAGTATGTCTGTATCTCTGGCAGAGAGTATTTAGTGTCGAGCTACCAAGACCTTCTAGCACCACCACCCCTCCCCGTTGCCCCCACACTGGACAGTCTAAACACAATTTGAAATAACATGTAAATCAACTATTTCTTTTTTGTGCCTGTAGGATGTTTCAGAATAACTGATGTGTGCTGTGTTTTACTAACAAACTGGGACAGACTGCTGTCACAGTCTGAACTGCTTCCCTCATCCTGCTCCTTGTAGCTTACAGCCAGGCTGTGAGCACATTAACCAGGTGACACGAATTGTGCCATCAGTCTGACTGAAATCAGCTTTAAAGGACTCACTGACTGCACTTTTTCCAAATTTTAACAGCTCCCTCATGTCTTCATGAAATGTTTCTGACATATTTTGTTCACATTTTCTTTATTTTTTTAATTACTGAAGCAAATTTGTTTTGTATTTTCGCTGGCTTTCCTGAAACACTGATTTAAAACACTTCAACTCACTTTAAGAAACATCCGTCACCTGTTCAACTCCGCCCTCCCTCTTATGTCAGCTAACCATTAGCTGAGTAGCTTCTAGCCTCCTTCTTGAGCCGAGCTGCCACGCCACGGGACCTCAAAGGGCAGTGTCTCACTCTGCAGGATGCTGCTCCCATGGCCAGCTAGGGGATGCCCCGTCACCAGCTGGCTCCTCTACGCTGCCAGCGAGAGCGGAGCAGAGTCATGCGGAGCCCTGGAGGACAGTGGGGGAGCTGGTCATGACAGCCAACAGCCAGGAGACGTGGCCTGGTGTAGGTGGTCCCCACACCAGGCCAGGTTGACTGCCGTGACTGGCAGACCTGTGCTGGTGATTTGCTGTGGAATCATGGTGAAATCACTGGGAGATGGGTTGGAGTGAGGCGAGGTCTATTGTGGACTGGTGAAGCAAGTGGTAACAGGGACAGCTGTTAGGATCACTAAGACCTGGGGAAAATAACAGTATAAGCCACGCTTGGTGTGAGTCTCCTGGTACCAGTGTTAGCTGGGGTGCTAATAGGCTACCTTTAGCACCCCTTCCAACGACTTGACAGACAGCTAGGCGGGCCAATAATAGAGCAGTGGGCAGGTCTCAAGGACAGCGGTGGGTTGGCTTTGTCAAATCATGACAAACGATTTACCTGAAGAGTCAAAAACCTTTCTGGGAGAGAAAAAACAGATAAAGGCTGTGAGCTGTTTAAGAGAATTGACTGTTTGATATTTGTTGGATAGTTACATGACCAACAGTTAAAACCTACAAACACACCATTGTTCACTCAATGACCCCTTTAAGGCCCAGTTGCTGTCTTTGCCTTCTATGAGTGTGGAGTATAGCTGCTGGATTATTTGGATGTGAGGAATGCTACATAAGTCATATAATAATGAAATGTAGACTGTAGAGCAGGGCTGGTGTGACATGTAGGTCACACATGTGAAGATTGGTCTGTGTGAAGAATGAATGAACTGACGTAACACTGGTGTCACGAGAAACTATTGAGAGTCACCAGCATTTTACAAGTCTTAACTTTGTGGGCTGTGCCAAAGTCAGCACCGATCAGTGTGGAAGACACGAGACACAGAGTTCAGTGGTTGCTGCTCTTTGTCCTCCGTTACAACAGACAGAACTGCAGAACGCACCAACGTTTTTTTTTTCACAGCTGTCAGCAAAAAGAATTTTAAAAAAGTACAGTGCAAAAGGTTAATGAGGTTAAAGTAGGCTACTAATATAATAATATAAAAGTTGTGATTTATATTACAATGCTTTAAAGGTGGATTATGTAGAAGCTGCGGGTAATTACAGGCAAAAGCAGATGACAGTAATGATCCACGAGGCTGAAGTGAAAATGATGAAGTTTTTTACTGACAACACATGATGACTTCCTCAAGTATGTCTACTCAAGTGAACAGTAATTATCTGTTATCATCATCATCTTTTTGTCACTTTTGGGTCTTTTTCCTCATTGTGAACATTGCTGTAGTGATACATACATGCATGTGCTACCTTCTGGTTTTAATTCATCTTGCTGTCTGAACCCTGCCGTGTACCTCAGTTTTCTGCTGCAGTTCCTCAGTGGGAGACTCTGTTTCCCTGATAACCACAGCCTTTGTCACCAGCATGTCGGGGTGCTGCTGCTTGGCCTCTTGGATTGCCATGGCGAGTGCCTGACAACCCAAAAACAACACGGGTCATTAGCCTCACATGTACTGAACGCCTCCAGTCATGTGTGGCTGCAGGACAATAAAAGCGTGATGAGCTTCTGTTTTGTTTGGTCCCTCTCACCTGATGTTGGTCCACATCATCGTCCCCTGTGATGATGATCCTTTTCTCAATTCTTGTTTCCGAGTAGCCTCCTTTTACAGTCTGTGGTATGCAGTGAGAAAAGAAGACAACAGATTTGGGTTTCTGTGGTCACAAGGAAATTAAATGTAAGACTTTTAGAGACCTTTAAGGCCTCTTAATCGAATTTGAGACCTAGCATTTGTGAAATGTCAAAATGAGTGGTCACATGAAGCCTCGTCCACTTATTTAATGGTTTACTGGAACTACTACAAATGTGGAGTCACTAATCCAGCTGATGTTAAATTTGCACCAGGATCATTGTTTCCACAAGATGATTAACTTATTAAAATAAAATACCTCAACCTATCATTTACCACCACAACCAAAATCTGTAAGAGAAAAATACAACTATGAGGTGGCTACTAAAACATGGAACAAACGGTACAGTATGGAACATTCCGTCTATGTTCCGTAAAGAATGTTCCATATGGAACATGACGTCTACCAATCCTGCTTGACTCACTTTTATGTCAATGCGCCTTCTTCATTAGCCACAGTCCGCACTTAGCATGTTCTATACATGACGGTTGTAAGTAAACACAGTTGCGATTATTAATAAATGAATAAATGCAATAAGGAATTAAGGAACATGCTGTAAGTAGTGATGGGCGAATGATACCGAGGCTTCAGAGCTTGTCTCACTCTTCATGTGTCGGAGCTTGTATCAAAACACTGATGTCATGTAACCGATGTTAGGGGGCGGCTGTGGTGCAGGTGTCGTGTGGCCGACTACTGTTTGGAGGGTCAGGGGTTCGATTCCCGTGCTCTCTGTAGTCTGCATGTCAAAGTGTCCTTGAGCAAGACACTGAACCCCCAGCTGCTCCTGGTGGGTCAGGCCAGTGCCTTGCATGATCTGTAAAACGCTTTGGCCATCCACAGATGAGTAAAAAGCGCCATATAAGTTTACCATGACGTCCGAAATTTCAAATGTCATCACTGCTTCACTTCATTAGTTCAATATGTTTTGAAGCTTTCATCAATTGGTCAATTTGAGGATCTGAGGAATTGATCCACCTCCTCCCTTTGGACTCACCGGGACTGCTCCCTCACAGGACCGGGAACAGCTGTCACCCCACTTTGCTCGGGCTACAGTGAAACTGTGCTGCCTGCTGCACTCTACATATCTACAGAACAAGTACGTAAGGCACTTGGGAATATTAGCAGGCTGGATCGTAAACTAGCAGGACTGCGAGTGTCCTGGTTGGAACATTAATAATAATAATAATATTAATAATAATAATAATGGATTAGATTTATATGGCACTTTACATGTCAAGTGACATCTCAAAGCACTTACAGTAAGTCCATTATTCATTCACTCCAGGCAAACAATGACAGTGGTAAGCTACTGCTGTACTACCTTATCATCCTAACAAAGCACTACGCTCCCAAAATCCTGGATTACTTGTAATACCTAGAATCTCCAAAAGTGCAATGGGAGGCAGAGCCTTCAGTTATCAAGCTCCTCTCCTGTGGAACTCGCTGCCAATCTGGATTCGGGAGTCAGATTCGATCTCTGTTTTTAAGTATAGGGTTAAAACCTTCCTTTTTGATATAGCCTACAATTAGGGAGGGATCATGTGTCTCTGAACCCTCCCTTAGTTACGCTGCTAATAGGTTTAGACAGCCGGGGAATCTCTAATAATGCGCTGGGCTTCGCTCCTTTCTTCACTCTCAATGAAATAGTTTTGCTGGTCATTAACATTTGTTTGTTCTCTCCCATAGATTGAGTCCCCATCGTGCTGTTTGCTCTCTACATGTCTGTTCTTTTCTTCTTCTCTATCCCCTCACCCCCCAGCCAGTCGCAGCAGATGACTGCCCCTCCCTGAGCCTGGTTCTGCTGGAGGTTTCTTCCTGTTAAAAGGGAGTTTTTCCTCTCCACCGTCACCAAGCACTGCTCACAGGGGATCGCCTGATTGCTGGGGTCTTTCTGAAATCGTGGGGTTTCCCTACAGTTGAAAGTGCTATGAGATGACTGTTGTTGTGGAATGGAGCTTTACAAATAATGTTGAATAGCCACAGCTGCCCTGGGGCAGACTGACAGAAACATGGCTGCCAATCCACACCAACAGCCTCTCCGACCACTACTGAACATTTATAGACATTCATACCCAGTATCATGGGCACTGGAGGCAAGGTGGGTAAAGTGTCTTGCCCAGGGACACAACAGCAGAACGGCTGGAGAAAGTGGGATTCGAACCACCAACCCTCTGGTTATTGGATGACCCGCTCTGTCTTCTGAGCCACCGCCACACACATTTCCCACCTCCATTCCATTTTTGATGAGCACCAAGCTGGACGGCAGGAAGTTCCATTTTTATATCGCCTTTGGCGTGACCTGGCCGGGTCTTAGTTTAGTTTAATGTTTATTTGAAAGGGACATTACACACTAATGAACATTAATACAAATATAACTATGCCAGATTTAGCAATACTGCTAATTTGCATCTGTAGTCCCCTGGCAGGTCACAAAAACACACAAACAATCATACATGAGTAGAACAACAGCAATGAAACTATACAAAGATAACGTCAGGCAGGCTGCGGCACCTATATAATAGTTCAATGTTCTGTCTACAAGTCAGCACCGGACGGCCGCACCTCGGACACAGTCCAAGGACGGATAATTTGCTCACACATGGGGAGTTGTTCAGAACTCCTTATACAAAGATATAGAGTGATGACAATCAAGTCAGTGGCGGTAATGCACCTGTAAGCTGGTTGCCAACCGCCAATCAAATCTAAAAGAAGAAGAAGTTCAGAGTTAAGGTGTTACAAAACAAAACATTCAAACGTCACACGAGTGAAGTGCTGCGTATGCGTACACACACACATGCACCCAAGCACCTCACAGCAACAAGTGACGGCAACATACAAGAGGCAGGGAATGTGTGTGTGACGCATGGGCGCAAAAATATATGCATATGCCGCAGAGCAACCACTAGTTATGGGTACAGTTTTGGTTGTTCAAAAGACAATTTTTACAGTGAGTCTTAAACGTGTTCAGTGTGGTCCGTTCTCTGATTGCAGGTGGTATGTTATTCCAGATCTTGGTGCCCCTCACTGATAGCACAGATAGAGCAAATGTGGTGCATCTGTGGGGGACCTCACAGCCTCCTCTAGTGATCGCTCTGGTGGTTGTACCGGTGACAGTCCTCAGTTTAACATATTTACCCGGGGGGGGGGGGGCAGAGCCATTTAATATTTTAGAGATTGAACGGGCAAATTTGACAGTTTTATAATTTTCGAAAGACAGAAAATTGTATATCTTGTAAATGTGACAGCAATGATATGTGGGATCTTTCTTGTCAAGGATTTTTATGGCTTTTTTGTATATGGTTTGGTTTTGGTTACAACAGTGAGTGACCAATTGGTAAAAAAGTAATTGATGTGTGAGAAGATCATTGTATTGTAACGTCGTGGCTGTATTTGGGGGGGGAGGCAGGGATTTCCCCAGCATGCTTTGCAACAGTAGGCGTTATTTTGTGTGTTTGTTTAAATGTTATTACTGAGTTATTATACTGCTGTGTCATTATAACTGCGTTATAATGACCCAGCAGTGTTTTATAGGCAAGATTAGGGCAAGAGGTATCATGTGTTGTATAACCATGATTGAAACGGAGGTCTGGGAGAATGACCTCCCCTCCTGTCTGTGCTCAGGGTGTGTGTGAATAAATCCTGTTCGTCACAACCATCTGTTCCTCTTCTTTGTGTGAACTTCGCCTACGTCACAGTATTTAGAAACATTTTGGCCACACTAACTGTCAGCGATGGTCTAATTTGTTGAAAAATTTCTTAGATTGAATTTGATTATGTTTGAGATTTTTTGATGTATTTTTTAAAGGTTAATGAGGAGTCTAAAATCACGCCGAGGTACTTAAATTCCTCGACTAGTTGCAGCTCCTCCCCTTTTAAGAAAATGTTTGAGTTTGTAATATTTGATTGTTGTTTGGTGAACATCATGCAAACAGTTTTTTAGTGTCAGTAGGAGACATGAATTATTAAGACAGTCATGGATTTGGGCCATTGCTGTTGTCAGAATACAGGCGGCTTCTTGTGTGTTTTTTGCAGGTGTGAATATTACCGTGTCATCTGCATACATTTGTATATGAATGTTTATGCATGCATGTGGTAAATCATTTATGTATAAGGAGAATAATATTAGTCCAAGTATGGAGTCTTGTGGGACACCATTTGACATTTCAAATATGGAGATTTTAGTTCAATTCAACTTTATTTATATAGCTCCATTTCACAACAACAGTCATCTCATAGCACTTTCAACTGTAAGGGAAACCCCCACAATTGCAGAACGACCCCAGCAATCGGGTGATCCCTTGTGAGCAAGACTTGGCGATGGTGGAGAGGAAAAACTCTCTTTTAGCAGGAAGAAACCTCCAGCAGAACCAGTATCAGGGAGGGGCAGTCATCTGCTGCAACTGGCTGGGGGTGGGGGGGAATACAGAAGAAGAAGAAAAGAACAGCCATGTAGAGAGCAAACAGCACGATGGGGACTCAATCTATGGGAGAGAACAAACAGATGTTAATGACCAGCAAAAATATTTCACTGAGAGTGAAGAAAGGAGCGAAGCCCAGTGCATTGTTGGAGGTCCCCCGGCTGTCTAAACCTATTAGCAGCATAACTAAGGGAGGGTTCAGGGGCACATGATCCCACCCTAATTATAGGCTATACCAAAAAGGAAAGTTTTAACCCTATTCTTAAAAACAGAGATCGAGTCCGACTCCCGAATCCAGATTGACAGCGAGTTCCACAGGAGAGGAGCTTGATAACTGAAGGCTCTGCCTCCCATTGTACTTTTGGAGATTCTAGGTATTACAAGTAATCCAACATTTTAGGAGCGTAGTTGTCATAAATTGCCCCTCGTGGCAGAGAGGAAAGACCCATGCGCTGAACTGCAGTTTGTGATATTTATTCAAGGAAAACAGAGTAGTAAGTGCACAACAAAAACAATAAGCCACAGAGAGAAAAACACAGTAACTGAGCAAGAAAATAAAGAACGGCAAACGTACGTCTGGAAGTCATAGACAGTAGTCAAGACCGCAGCGAAGAATGCAAGGAGCAGTGGTCTTAAATAAGGCATAACACAATAGAACACAGGTGTGGATACCAGAGCGGGCAGGAGGAAACAATAATTAATAATTTGGACCAGCTGGGAGCAACGAGAGGGGAGAGACTGGGGCTGGCAGCTGACAGGGACAGAGCAAAAACCCGGAAGTGCCAGTGACAGCTGTCAACCCAGAGGGAGAACACAACAGTAAGGCATATAAAGAATAAAATATCAACAAATACAGACTGAGAAAAAATACAAACTAATACAAAATAAGAATGTAACAATACGATGACATAAACAGCAAAATAGAAAACAGTACGAGAAATACAGAAAACAAAAGGCACAAAATACAACAAATACAGAGAAAAAAGCCATGAGACTGAGCATGGCAGAAACCTTCAGTGCTCAGCTCATAACAGAGCCCCCCCCTCTCAAGGATTGAAAACCAGGCACCCAGGGAACTTCAACAAAGACCCCCCCCCCAAAAAAAAAAACCCAACAAAAAACGGGAGTGTAACAATAACCACCCGGGATGGGTGGTGTGGAGAACAGGCTAGGACGGAATGAAAACACAACCCCGCTCAGGACCCATACCAGGCAAAACCCCAACCACCTAAGCCCCCTGGACCAACAAGCTGGACAGTTCAGGCGGGCGGCCAAAGTCCCAGGCCCAGCAGATGATAAAGGCCCTTTTCCACTAGCCCCGCTTAACCCAACACGGGACAGCTCAGCACGCTTTGTAACTCTTTCCACTAGCCCCAACACGGTTTAACAAGCGCTATTTTCGTGCCTGCTCGAGGGCAGGGTACAACCGTGCTGAGTCGTGCCGTGATGTGACGTCAACAGCCTGGTCGCCGCTGATTGGTCAGCTTGTAACGTCACGAAAGCGACCGTCTTCTGATGAATCTACACGACCGCCATTTGCAATAATTCACGGACTAACTCCGTCACGGAGTAAATACGATATTAATACAGACAGCGTTGTAGGTTTTGCGGAACTCTACACCGTGGTTCAACGAAGAGGTGCGGAGTTTTCTCTGCTTGGTGGCAGATCCACAGTGAGAGGAGTGATCCGGACCGATACAAATGGCAGCCCAGCATAGAACCGGACTACGGACAAGCTGAAGACGAATGTGAGAGAACCATCAATGGTGAGTGATTTGTAACAATGTGCATCTGTTCGCTTATTTATCCTGTTGGTGGTAAGCTCACTTTTTTTGAGCCATACAGCGCCGTTTTGTGCTGGCTAACGAGTTTTAGCTAGTAGCTAGCTAGCTAGCTAGTAGCCAACTGCTGATTCGCACTTGTTTTCTCCTAAGTATTCGCTTGTGAGAGCAAAACGATGAAATATGGTAATCCTGGTTAAAGTCCTGGTTTGTGTACGTATTGCACTTTGGTGCTGCACATTAAATTGTGTGCAATTTAATGCTAGAATGTGTTTCCACATGCCAGGGGTTAGCTTCCCTCAGTGTTTATATTGTGGATACTGGTGAAATGGACCACAGAAGCCGAAATCTCGTCATATTAAAATTGCTTTTTCAAACCAGTGATTTATAAAGTCATTCATATAATTTTCTAAAGCGTCAGAATAGACCCACACACCTATTCTGTGGATCCTGCGGTGCTTGTCAGGGAAACGAAGCATTTTTGTCACATCCCATCACTGACTTTCACAGGTGTATTTCTCTAACACAGGTACATCTCCAAAAATTAGAATGTCATGAAAAACTTCAATATTTTTTGTCACTCATTTCAGAAAGAGAAATCCGTATATTATATAGATTCATTACACAGACAGTGATATATTTCAAGCGTTTATTTATTTTAATTTTGATGATTACGGCTTACAGCCCCTGAAAACCTCAAATTCAATTTGGCAAAAAATTAGAATATTACATAAAATTAACTTTAAAAAACAGTTTTTAAATATAAATGTTGGCCGCTGAGGTGTTGGTTAATATGGGCTGTAGCCGTAATCATCAATATTAAAATAAACACTTTAAATATATCACTGTCCCTGTAATGAATCTAATATGGGTTTCACTTTCTGAAATGAGTGAAAAAAATATTATAAATGGAAAATTGAATTTTTTTCATGGTATTCTAATTTTTGAGATGTGCCTGTATTAAGTGTTGAACTTGCTTGAACCTAACCACCATCCATTTCTGTCGTTCATCTAGGCAAGAGGAAAGCAGCCAGCCCACAATGGACCTCGCCACTGTGGAACGGACTGAAATCCTTTGCTTTTATAGGTAAAATGTCAAAACCAAAGTAGCACAATTTCCACTTAATATAAAAGGGACTGAACTGAGATTTATTTGATTGTGTGAATATGAATTACAGAATAATTGAAAATGACAATGGCAAAATGCACATCAACTGTAAAATAAACCGCTTGTTAATGTATTTATTTTTTTGTCAGATCGCTTGTGTGATCCTTTGTGAGTTATGTTCATAACTGTATGTTTTGGCGAATGTGAGATGTTCAGTCGTCAATATAATTTACTTTATATGTGTAGTTTATAGTCTATCATCAATAAACTCATGCAGTAACAATACACATTACAAATATTTGAGACCCATTGTAGTGCTTCCTTTTATATTTTAGCAATGCTAGTACAAAACACTGCCCACACATGAAGCCAGGGCAAGAAGAGACACTTTTACGTTCAAGACAAACTTTTATTGATAAAAACTTCATATTTTGACTGAGCGACTCCATACTCGGTGATGCACACCTTCAGTTAAAGTACTATATTCCATTCAAGTGAATGTATTAATTCATTCTGATTGCTGAGGCCACAGTAAAAACAGATGATTTTAAATGTAACCCAGCCCTTGTAAAATCTACCGAAGCGCAGCTACATGAAAATTGTGGTTAAATACAACAACAAAGTACTTTATTGTCGCATTCAAATTGTAATCCCTCCTGTTTTGTTTTTCTTTTGAATTCTTGGATGAAATATGGTGGGCAATATAAGTTGCAGCTTCAGCCATCACCCATTTCAGATAACCTATGTTGAACTGTATAATCAGAGGAGTTATTGTTTAATTTGACCTTGTTAGATTTTTTCCCCTTTGTTATATTATTCTATTTTCTTTTAATCTTTACTTTTAATCAATCCGAAATAAAGATTCATTCATTAATTCACATTCCACCACTGGCTTTTAGCAACAAGTGTATTTCCCAAATATGTTTTAAACTTGCTTTAATTAATCACCACCCATTTGTCTTTTGTCTAGGCAACAGGGAAACTGTCCACCCCAACTGGACCTTGCCTCACTATTTACTGAGATGCAGGCTGAAGATCTGCTGAACCAGGACCAGTACGAGGGGCCGATCCAGTTGCTTCTCAGTGAGGCAGCGTGGCTGCCGTGTGTGACCCATTCCAGTTTTTTTTTTTTACAGTTTGAATTTTGCACATTCTGAATAATCTGGAATTTGCTGCTGATTGTAATAAACAATTTAGTGACTTATGTGTTTGCATCATGATTTTCTATTTCGTCTGTTAAGACACCGGTGGGAAAAGCGTCAACTGTACAAAGGATTTATCGGTGACCTTGAAAATAATGGCTCATTTTTAAGAAAAAAGTAACCAAAACAATTATTTTATTAACTGAAGACTGTATTGTTGGATGTGCCACCGCAGAAGACCCTGCATACTTTAGTGACAGTACCAGTATATGGAGGAATTCTGGGTCATATTAGCATCTGCTCTTCATCATAATGGGTTTGGGCGGGGGTGTCTAATCATGTGCCATGGAGGGCCAAGATCCTGCAGGCTTTACCTCCAACCAGTGTCTTCAACAGCAGATTCCACTGAACTTCTTCCACTGACTGATCGGTGAGAACATCTGCTGAAGAGACTGGGTAGAAGAGAGAACCTGCAGGGTCTTGGCCCCCCATGACACATGATTGGAAGCCCCCGGATTAGGTTTAATGGGATTTAACATTTTAACACAAACTGCTTTATGGTTCATAATTCATGTTGACAGACTTACACCAAACCAAAAGTGATTTCTCAAACTGCTGGACTATTCTTAGCTTTTCCAATCTTTCAGTATTTAATTTATGCCACATGGTGGTAACCTTCACATATAAAAAAAGAGACATTTTTAGGTTTATTATCAGTGCAATTCCCAGTGCAATACTACATGAATGCATGTCTAGTACATTGTTGATGCAGAGAATATATATTTCTACAGTACATGTATCTAGTAAATCAAGTATTTTCCATGTAACCTTGTAACTGCATTATTTTAATTGCTTTTAATCCTAGATCAAGTTTGTTTTGGCCTAAAATGCATCATAACTGTCAAATATATCTTATTATACCTAACTCAGTACTGTTTACTTTTTGAATATATATTTTGTGGCTAATATAGTTATTAACATGGCGATCAAGTTGTGTCAGCTGATCATTTTTTTCTATGACACCACCTCAGACTCAGTGCTGCAGAAGCAGGTACGTCCATGATGGCTCAACAGTCTCTCCGTGATTTTCACGCAGATAAGAGCAATTTGTTGTACAGGAAATAAACGTTTCTACAGACATTCTTAAGCTCTATAACCACTGATCGTTTGTGAAGCTGGGGTGTCATCAGTGACAGGCTGTGCTGAACACCCAGACCGACCGTTTGAAGTGGTAATTTCCCCACAACAGAGCCATCTGAAACACACATAGCATACATATTTTATTACCTAACAGCGACAACTTGCAGACATTACAGTGTAGTACGACGTACTTATAGCAAACTAGCATTAGCAACATTAGCTTACATCATATATGACCTAGTTTGCATCCTCACGTCTTTGGCTCTCTCAGAAGCTGCAGAACTATTCCAGAGCGTTTCATCTCGCTGCCTGTACCCTTGTCTGGCGGTCCTTTTTTGGCATTTACGGTGAAAAAAGCCACAGACCGAGGAGTCGCCTTGTACAGCTGCATGTGTTATGTTTTGCTTGGGTTGCGTGTTTTACGTCACGGGAGTGTGGCGCCGCCTCGCTGTTATAGAAATCCCACCCACCCCAGCGTAACACGGTTGTAATGGAGACAAAAGCGAGCCGAACCGTGTCGAAGTGAATCGAGACGTGGCGAGGTGTGCTGGGCTAGTGGAAAAGTGCCTATAGATAGATAGATAGATGTACTTTATTGATCCCAATCTGGGAAATTACAGTGTAACAGCAGCATGACAGTAGACAACCAAACAAACACGAGCATGACAGACAAACAGATCCCATGGAAATTACGTCGTCGTCGGCCTCCGTCGGTCTATGATGACCATGGAAGAGAATCCTAAACATCTACTCTGCTGGAACAGCACCGCCTGTGGCTGAACAAGCTGATGCGTGAATGGCAGTCCCTGTCACACAGGTCGCACTTGTGGGTGGTCTCCGTGCTGCTGGGTCTGTGGCGGTTCTTCCTGCGGGTCCTTTTTTCATCTGCTGCAGCAGTCAGTCTCTCCACCTGCCTTGAGCTGTCTCTCCATTTGGAGCGGTCCGTTGCAAGGTCCTCCCAGCGCTCTGTGTTGATCTCCAGGGCCTTCATGTCTCTCTTGCAGACGTCTCTAAAGCGCAGCTGTGGGCGGCCAACGTCTCTCCTGCCAGTTGCCAGTTCTCCGTAGAGGACGTCTTTGGGGATTCTGCCATCCTCCATACGGTGAACGTGGCCTAGCCAGCGGAGTCTGCGCTGCCTGAGTAGAGTGAACATGGAGGGAAGGCCGGCGCGGGACAGAACTTCTGTGTTGGGCACTTTGTCCTGCCAGGATATGTCCAGGATGTGGCGAATGCAGCGCAAGTGGAAGGAGTTCAGTCTCTTTTCCGGCCAGGCGTATGTTGTCCACGTCTCACTCCCATAGAGCAGTGTGCTGATGACGCAGGCGTTGTACACTGCCATCTTTGTCTTGACAGAGAGTTTGGGATTCTCCCACACTCGTGTGGTGAGGCGAGCGAGTGTGAAGGCTGATTTTCCAATCTTCTTGTTGATCTCTGTATCAAGGGAGAGGTTGTTGCTGATTGTGGACCCCAGGTACGTGAACTGATTCATGACCTCCAGCTCGTAGTCGTTGATGGTGATGGTTGGTGGTGCTTCCGTGCCTTGCGCCAAGACGTTAGTCTTCTTCAGGCTAATGGTAAGCCCGAAGTCCTTGCATGCCTGGGAGAAGCGGTCCATCAGGGTCTGAAGCTCCTGCTGTGTGTGGGTAGCGACTGCAGCGTCGTCTGCGAACAGCATGTCTCTGATTAGAGCCTCGCGTACTTTGGTTCTGGCTTTCAGGCGGGCGAGGTTGAAAAGCCTGCCATCAGATCTTGTGTGCAGGTAGATTCCCTCTGTTGCTGTGCTGAAGGCATGCCTCAGGAGCATAGCAAAGAAAATCCCAAAGAGGGTTGGCGCAAGTACACAGCCCTGTTTTACTCCGCTGCGTATGTTGAATGGCTCTGAGACGTTGCCATCGTGCTGCACTATCCCCTGCATGTTGGGGTGAAACGATTCGATGAGGCTTTGCAACTTTGGTGGGCATCCTATCTTCGGCAGGATCTTGAAAAGGCCTTCTCTGCTGACCAGATCGAACGCTTTGGTGAGGTCGATGAAGGCGACGTACAGGGGCATGTTCTGTTCTCTGCATTTCACCTGGAGTTGGCGGATGGAGAATATCATGTCTACCGTCGATCGCTCAGCGCGGAAGCCACACTGAGACTCGGGGTAGACACGTTCGGCAAGCTTCTGAAGACGAACGAGAACAACTCATGCGTAGACTTTGCCAACAACGCTGAGGCGGGAGATGCCCCTGTAGTTGTTGCAGTCGCTTCTCTCTCCTTTGTTTTTGTAGAGGGTGATGATCTTGGTGTCCCTCATGTCCTGTGGTACGGCACCTTCCTTCCAACACTGGCAGAGGACGTCATGCAATGGCAGCAGTAGGGCGGTCTTGCAGTGCTTGATCAGGTCAGGGGGAATGCCGTTGTTGCCGGGTGCCTTGCCAGCAGCCAAGCTATCAATGGCCTTGCTGAGTTCGTCGATGGTTGGCTCGGCGTCAAGTTCGTCCATGGATGGCAGGTAGTCGATGGCATCAAGTGCTGACGGTGTCACGGTGTTCTGTCTGGAGTAGAGGTCGGAGTAGTGTTCCACCCATCTCCATCTGCTTGTTCTTTTCTGTGATCATCTCCCCAGTGGAGGATTTGAGGGGGGCCGTCTTGCTATGAGCCGGACCAAGTGCTTTCTTGATGCCATCGTACATACCACGGATGTTCCCTGTTATGGCAGCAGTTTGAATGTCTTGGCTGAGCTGAGTCCAGTACTCGTTGGCACAGTGCCGAGCAGTCTGCTGAACTTTGCTTCTCGCAGCCCTGAGAATCTGGAGATTCTTCTCGTTTGGGTACTTCTTGTACTCAGCAAGTGCTGAGTGCTTGGCTTCAATGACGGGGGTCATCTCGGTCAACTTGGCATCAAACCAGTCCTGTGACTTCGAGGTCTTCCTCCGAAAGGTAGCCAAGGCTGTGCGATGGATGGTGTTTCACAGCTCTTCCCACTTCTGCTTTGCAGATTCTCCTTCTTGTGGTACACCAAGTTCCTTCTCAAAGGTGGAGGCAAACTGCTCAACAAGTTCTGGTTGAGCCACCTTGCTGGTGTCAATCCATGCCTTTCCAGGCTGTCTAGCACGATGGAATTTCTTCAGCTGCAGCTTGACCTTGCAACACACCAATGAATGGTCTGTGTCACAATCTGCACTCTGGAACGAACAGGTGATTAGCATGTTCTTCAGTGAAGTGCGCCTGGTCAGGATCAAGTCCAGCTGGTGCCAGTGCTTTGAGCACGGATGTTGCCAGGAAACCTTGTGTTGGGGCTTGGTCTTGAAGAATGAGTTTGTGATGCACAGATCGTGATATGTGCAGAACTCGAGCAGCCGCTGTCTGTTGTTATTCATTCTGCCCACACCAAAAGGTCCAAGACAGGAGGGCCAGGAGTCGTGGTCAGCACCCACTCTTGCATTGAAGTCTCCAAGGAGAATGAGTAGTTCAGAGTTGGGGATGATCCTGACAGTTGTTGCAAGATTCTCGTAGAACTCGTCTTTTGCCTCTGGTGTGGCTGTCAGTGTTGGGGCATACACACTGACGAGGGTGACTGGGCCTTGAGTGGTGTTCAGGCGGAGGGTGAGGAGTCATGCAGAGCCAGTGCTGCCCGGTTCCACCATCTTCAGCAAGGTGTTCTTCACTGCGAAGCCCACTCCGTGTTCCCTGTGTTCGTCACTGCCCTTTCCCTGCCAGTAGAACGTGTAGTCCTTCTCTCTCAGTGTGCCTGCGTCAGCCAACCATGTTTCCTGGAGAGTGGCGATATCCACTCCCAGTCTCTTCAGCTCATTATTGATGATGGCAGTCTTCCTGGTGTCGTTGATGTCCTTGAGGTTAGCAGCGAGTCCTGTCATCATAGTGCGGATGTTCCAAGTTCCCAGTTTTAGAGTTGGTCTCTTTTGTTTTATTGTCTTGCCTGGTGCGAAGGTTCTCAGCCTGCTGTTCGGACTTCTCCTCATCCCCATGCACCCAATGAGGAAAGCAAGCTGTGGCGGGACAACACCTTATTGGCTGGGTGCTGCCCAGCTTGAGGCGGGTGGTAGCTGTCCAGTGAGATCCGATGATCCCTCCCACCGTCGGGAACAACCCCTGGCGCCGCGCTCTACGCCAATTGAGCGGTGGCTTATAACCGGTAACTGTCATTCCCCGTGTTTTGTCTACGCCAAAGGCGAAGCTGGAGTGTCCTCTCCAGTGATCCGGTGTTCTACCTTCCAGCGTTGGGTGTTGGTAGGATTCAAGCCTGGGCAGGAAGATATGGAGGACAAGATGTTGCCCATGCAGCATGTCCCCCCTCTCCACGTCACTGATGAATCCAAAGGAACAGCAGGGCTGCTACAGTTTGGCACCAGCGCCATTGCAGGAGCTGCCAGAATAATGTTGAGCACAACATAGAACTGCCTTAGGGGCTCCGACTCCGGATTTTTCCTCAGGGTTGACTCCCAAAGCCTTTCCCGTGACCGGGTATGCCGCAAGGCAGCGGAGGTTTGAAATCAGGGTTTACCTTCCCCTAGATGGGCTACCTTCCCAGGCTGACGAGCCACCATCTACCCGAAGCATCTGGTTTTAAGGCGCCAGAGATCCGCCCTCGCCCCTTCTCCTATTAGTAAAAGCAGTTCCGCCGGGCTTAGAGACTAAACCACACGGGCAGGCTAGGAGTTGGACTTACACTACCGTTCAAAAGTTTGGGGTCACCCAGATAATTATTTTGTGTTTTCCATGAAAAGTCACACTTATTTACCACCATGAGTTGTAAAATGAATAGAAAATATAGTCAAGACATTGACAAGGTTAGAAATAATTCAATTCAATTCAATTTCAATTCAATTCAACTTTATTTATATAGCGCCATTTCACAACAACAGTCATCTCATAGCACTATCAACTGTAGGGGGGGAACCCCCACAGTTGCAGAAAGACCCCAGCAATCAGGCGATCCCCTGTGAGCAAGCACTTGGCGACGGTGGAGAGGAAAAACTCCCTTTTAACAGGAAGAAACCTCCAGCAGAACCAGGCTCAGGGAAGGGCAGTCATCTGCTGCGACTGGCTGGGGGGTGAGGGGATAGAGAAGAAGAAAAGAACAGACATGTAGAGAGCAAACAGCACGATGGGGACTCAATCTATGGGAGAGAACAAACAGATGTTAATGACCAGCAAAAAAAAAAAATATTTCATAGAGAGTGAGGAAAGGAGTGAGGCCCAGTGCATTACTGGAGGTCCCCCGGCTGACTAAACCTATTAGCAGCATAACTAAGGGAGGGTTCAGAAACACATGATCCCTCCCTAATTGTAGGCTATATCAAAAAGGTAGGTTTTAGCCCTATTCTTAAAAACAGAGATCGAGTCTGACTCCCGAATCCAGATTGGCAGCTGATTCCACAGGAGAGGAGCTTGATAACTGAAGGCTCTGCCTCCCATTGTACTTTTGGAGATTCTAGGTATTACAAGTAATCCTGCATTTTGGGAGCGTAGTGCTCTGTTAGGATAATACGGTAGTATCAGATCTTTTAAATAAAAAGGAGCCTGATTGTTTAGAGCTTTGTAAGTAAGAAGAAGGATTTTAAACTTAATTCTAAACTCTATGGGAAGCCAATGAAGGGAGGCCAGAACCGGAGAGATATGATCTCTCTTTCTAGTACCTGTTAAAACTCTTGCTGCAGCATTTTGGATCAGCTGAAGACTTTTTAAAGATGTTTTAGGACAGCCTGATAATAAAGAATTACAATAATCTAATCTTGAGCTAACAAAAGCGTGGATCAGTTTCTCAGCATCACTCTGAGACAAGATGCTCCTAATCTTGGCAATATTACGCAAATGATAGAAGGCAGTCTTAGAAACAAATTTAATAGGTGAATTGAAGGACAAATCCTGATCAAAAATAACTCCAAGGTTCCTCACAGAGCTATTAAGAGAAAGAGTAACCGCATCCAAACTGAAAGTTTGATTTGGAAAGGAATTTCTAAGGTTTTTTGGACCAACAAGAATGACTTCAGTCTTATCTGAATTTAATAGCAGGAAATTACAAGTCATCCAAGCTTTGATTTCCTTAAGACAGGCTTCTAACTTGGCTAATTGATTACCATCATCTGGCTTCATTGACAGGTATAATTGTCGGGCTGCACGGTGGCGCAGTGGTTAGCACCGCGGCAGCACAGTTTTACCCTCGGCCGGGGGATCATGAGATCGTGGGTTCGATCCCTGCCCCCGGCCAACAGTGATCTGTGTGGAGTTTGCATGTTCTCCCCGTGTTTGCGTGGGTTTACTCCGGGATTTCTCCGGTTTCCTCCCACACACCAAAAACATGCAGGTTAGGGAGTTAAGGGGCGCTTGCGCACGCAGCGACCAGCAGCTGGTGGCTTGTCACCGGACTGCAGAACAAATCTACCTACGGGTACAAAATAAGTTCAAAAAAAAAAAAAAAATTGTGTGTCATCTGTATAACAATGAAAATGTATACAGTGCTTTCTCATAATGTTGCCTAACGGAAGCATATATAAACTAAAAAGAGTAGGGCCTAGCACAGATCCCTGTGGAACTCCATGACTAAGCTTTGAGTTGAAAGAAAACTCATTATTTACATGAACAAACTGGAACCTATCAGATAAATAAGATCTAAACCATTGCAACGAAGTTCCATTAAGTCCAACATAGTGTTCTAATCTATCAAGTAGAATATTATGATCGATAGTATCAAAAGCTGCACTAAGGTCTAAAAGGACAAGTACAGAAACTAGTCCATTATCAGATGCAATGAGGAGGTCGTTAGTGACCTTCGCTAAGGCTGTTTCAGTACTATGATGGATTCTAAACCCAGATTGAAACTCTTCAAGTAAACCATTTCCCTGCAGGTGGTCAAATAATTGCGTAGCAACAAATCTTTCTAAGATTTTTGAAATGAAAGGGAGATTAGAGATTGGTCTATAGTTAGCTAAAGCTCCTGGATCTAGCGTTGGCTTTTTGAGTAAGGGTTTAATTACAGCCGTTTTAAAAGCCTGCGGTACATGGCCTAAAGTTAATGAAGAATTGATTATATGAAGAATAAAGCTACCAATAAGTGGGAAGACTTCTTTAAATAACCTGGTAGGAATGGGGTCTAAAAGACAAGTTGAAGGTTTGGATGAGGAAACTATTTTGTCTAACTCACAAAGGTCGATTGGAGTAAACTCATCAAGACAGAGATCAATAGAAGGAGTTGTAGTAGTTACGGTATTTAAGTTAACTGTGGGAAGAATCTGATTGATTTTATCTCTGATGGATGAAATTTTATTATTGAAAAAGTTCATAAAGTCCTGACTAGTAAGCTCTAAGGGAATGCTAGGATTGACAGAGTCCTGACTCTTTGTCAACCTGGCTACAGTACTGAAAAGAAACCTGGGATTATTCTTGTTCTCTTCTATTAATGCAGAGTAATAACTCGTTCTAGCTTTTCTAAGAGATTTTTTATAAATTAAAAGATGATTTCTCCAAGCTAAATAGATTTCATCTAAATTAGTGGAGCGCCATTTTCTTTCTAATTGACGAGTCTTCTGTTTTAAGGTACGAGTTTCTGTGTTGAACCAAGGAGTTAGAAATCTCTGATTAGACTTTTTCTTTTTTAAGGGGGCCACCAAGTCTAGAGTCTGATGCAGAGAAGCTGAAACACTATCCACCATGTTATCAATTACAGAAGGAGCAAGCTGTCTATAGCTTATTTCTGTTGTGTTGACACATGGCATAGAGGAAACAATCTGCATAAATTTGGAAACAGCATCATCTGAGAGGCATCTACTGTAATAATATTTTTCTTTAGGAGCCAAATAGTCAGAAATAGTAAAATCAAAGGTTAACAGACAATGGTCTGACAGTACAGGGTTATGAGGAGACACTACAAGATTTTCTATTTCTATGCCATATGTCAAAACAAGGTCCAATGTACGGTGGAGGTAATGAGTAGAATTTCCTACTTTCTGAGAAAACCCAATCGAGTCCAATATTGAATTGAATGCCACATTAAGGCAGTCACTATCTACATCCACATGTATATTAAAGTCCCCTACTATAATTATTCTATCAGATTTCAGCACTAAATCAGCTAAGAAATCAGCAAATTTGGATAAAAATTCTGAGTAGGTTGATGGGGGACGATAAACTATGGCAAATAAAATTGGGTTTAACCTAAAATTGCTAAAGTGCCCAATACTGAGGACCAGGCCCTCAAAGGAATTATAACATGTTTTTTGCTTTACATTAACTAGTAATTTGGAATGGTAAATTGTTGCTACTCCTCCTCCACGACCAGAACTTCTGGGATTTTGACAGTTTAAATAACCAGAGGGAGTTGATTCATTTAAACCAACATAATCCTCTGGCCCTAACCAAGTCTCTGTAAGGGAAATTAAATCAATCTGATGATCAATTAACAAATCATGGACTAACAGAGACTTGGGAGTTAGAGACCTAATATTTAATAAACCACATTTAATTTTTAAATTATGAGGAGGAACAGAGGCCAAATCATTCAATGTAGAGGCTTTATATTTAATTTGAGTTTTACCAATATTTTGCTTTATCACTTTGGGATGCTTATACATTATATTTTTATTCACTTTGGAGGGAGCAGACAATGATTCTCTGATGGGGAAGACAGGGGCTAAGCTGAGGGGTGGCGGATGAAGAGGAGCTGCAGAGAGGCGTGTAAGACTGCGACTCTGCTTCCTGGTCCCAACTCTGAGTAGTCATGGTTTTGGAAATTTGGATAAAAAAGATGCCAGATTGTTAGATAAATGAGAAGCACCATCCAAAGTGGGATGAATGCTGTCTCGTCTCATAAGACCAGGTTTTCCCCAAAAAGAGCTCCAATTGTCAATGTAGCCCACGTCATTTTTAGGACACCACACAGACAGCCAGCGGTTCAAGGATGACGAGCGACTAAACATGTCATCACTGGTCAGATTGGGGAGGGGCCCAGAGAATACTACAGTGGCAGACATCGTTTTGGCAAAGTCACACACCGATTCTATATTAAGTTTCGTGACTTCCGACTGCCGGAGACGGATGTCATTAATGCCGGCGTGAATAACAATTGTGGAATATTTAGAGTTACTTTTAGCCAGCATTTTCAAATTTGACTCGATGTCGCCTGCTCTGGCCCCAGGAATGCATTGGACTATGGCCGCTGGAGTCTCTAGGTTCACGTTTCTGACTACAGAGTCGCCAATGATCAGAGTTTTTTCCTCAGCGGGTGTGTCGCTGAGCGGGGAAAAACGATTAGAAACGTGAACAGGTTGGTGGTGTACCGGGGCTTTGCGACTAGGCTTCCTTCTCACCGTCACCCACCCAGTCTCCTCGCTGCTGAGGAGAGCCGAGGGACCGCTGACAGTGGGACCTAAGCTAGCTAGCTCCGCTGCAGCTAATGGGCGTCCGTCAAGATTAACTGGCGCAGACGATGTTTCAATGCAGCGGAGCCGGGATTCCAAATCAGACAACCTCGCCTCGAGCGCCTCAAAAAGACAACATTTATTACATTTACCGTTATCGCTAAAAGAGGCAGAGGTGTAGCTAAACATCTGACAGAGAGAGCACACCAGAGGAGGAGAGGAAGGAGAGCTAGTAGCCATAGCTAATGGCTGGAGAGCAAACCACAAAGCAAACCACACAGGCAGACAGCAAAACAGGAAGTGACGATACGTTACCACAAGGAAGTGACGATGGAGTTCACATCAATAATAATGATTTGTATTTGAAATAATAATTTTTTCCCGATACTCAACCTGCTCAAAAGAAGGTCAGTTTTATAGCTTCTCTAACCAGCTAAACTGTTTTCAGCTGTGCCAACATGATTGCACAAGGGTTTTCTAATCATCCATTAGCCTTCTGACGCAATGAGCACACACATTGTACCATTAGAACACTGGCGTGATAGTTGCTGGAAATGGGCCTCTATACACCTATGTAGATATTGCACCAAAAACCAGACATTTGCAGCTAGAATAGTCATTTACCACATTAGCAATGTATAGAGTGTATTTCTGATTAGTTTAAAGTTATCTTCATTGAAAAAAAGTGCTTTTCTTTCAAAAATAAGGAAATTTCTAAGTGACCCCAAACTTTTGAACGGTAGTGTAGTTGTCAGAGGCTTTTCGAGACGCACGCCATAAGGAGCATTTTATGAGCACTGGGAGCTTAACCCCAGTGCCGCTCCTGGCTACGAGAACCTTGGAACCACACCCGCGCATGACAGACAAACAGATCCCATGGAAATTAAAACTAACTATAAAACCTATATACATCATAGCTTAATATATGATGACCCGTATAAACACATTAATCATCCCATTGCACAAAGAAGGACTATCAGGAGCAGAGTGAAATGTGAGGTACCAGTTAGTCTGTAAGGTGCAGTGTGGCAGCATAGCTATGACCAGAATACAACATCATAGTGAGTTACTGTACAGTGAAATGGCATGTGGCAGATAGATTTCCTGTACCTGGCCGTTTGACAGCAAAGCTGTAGTAGTCTACTGGAGAAAGTGCTTCGCTGTCTGTCCAGCGTGTGGTGGAGGGGGTGATCAGGATTGTCCATGATGGATCACAGTTAATTTCGTGTTCTCCTCTCCGCCACTGTCTCAAAGGTCTCTGGTCTAAGACCAATTACAGAGCCAGCCCTCTTCATAAACTTGTCAAGTCTGTTGGTGTCTCTGGCCCTAATACTGCTACCCCAACAGACAGCAGCAAAGAAAATGCCGCTGGCAACAACGGTCTGGCAGAAAAGCTCCAGCATCCTGCTGCACACGCTGAAGGAGCTCAGCTTCCTCAGGAAGTAGAGTCTGCTCATCCCCTTCTTGTGCGCAGCATCGGTGTTGGATCTCCAGTCCAACCCGCTGCTGATCCTGACACCCAGATATTTGTAGTCCTATAGATAGATACTTTATTTCGAACAAAAATGCAAAAAACAAACCAAATGACAAGTGCAATAAAAGTGACCGTGTACAGTGCTCGAAAGGGAGAAGGAAGAAGTTAACACTTATTTGCTCCAACTCCTCTTTTCCCCAAATACAACCCATGTGAAATATATACATTTTACCTTAAGAACCCCAAGTAGACAATTAACTGTATTTTATACATATCAACATTGACACCCATCCATCCCTACATACATACTGTCCATACATCTATACCAGCCCCAAACAACACAGATATACACAGTACCGTCCCACCTACCATACCATAGTGTCCCAGAGTGAGTTTAGTGCATTTTACATATTAATACTACACCTCTAACATATATCCTTTTAGCAAATAATGTTTATACCTATTTTTGAATTGATTTCTGTTTGTACATAGTTTCATTTCCAGCTCCAGACTGTTCCACAAATCCACCCCACAGACAGATATGCACAGACTTTTCTTTGTTGTTCGTATCTTAGGTTTTGAAAAGTTTAAGTCTCCTCTCAAATTATAATCATTGTCTCTTTTTTGAATATTTTTTGTATATTAGTTGGGAGTTGATTATTAATTGCCCTGTACATTACTTGTGCTGTCTTATATTTAACAAAATCCATGAACTTTATGACATGTGACTTTAAAAACAACGAGTTGGTATGGTCTCTATATCCTACATTATTTATTATCCTTATAGCTTTTTTTGTAACATACATATTGGCTGTAGGTTGGTCTTGTAGGTGTTTCCTCAGACCTCTACACAGTAGTTAAGATAAGGTAAAAACACTGATTTATAGTCCAAAGTGTGTCTCATCTTCCCCAGTATACCGACACATTTTGCCAACTTGGCCCAGATGTGACTGATGTGAGGTTTCCAGCAGATTTTATTGTCTAGCGGCACCCCCAGAAACTTATTTCCTGTACTATTTCAATTCTGGTATCATCTATCGTTACCATTATTTCATGATTTATTTAAAAATTTCCAAACAACATAAT
Organism: Pholidichthys leucotaenia; assembly: GCA_020510985.1. NCBI lineage: Eukaryota > Metazoa > Chordata > Actinopteri > Cichliformes > Pholidichthyidae > Pholidichthys > Pholidichthys leucotaenia. Next base: position 218,317,203 of record CM035837.1, read on the forward strand.
CTTTGTTTTTTTTTCAGATTTAGAGATAACTTATTTTTGTTGAACCACTGAATTAACCTTTTCATTTCAGTTGTGATGGAAAGAGTCGATCAGAGTCATGAAAGATGGCATGACGGAAAGAGTCAGTGGCCTACCAGAGAACGTGAGCCACCCAACCCCACGGCACAGTCTGTCAGGTGGTCTGCCAGAGTTCTTTAACCAACTGAACAGAAAGGGTGGTCCAGGAGGTGGCTGCCCAACAGGAGGAACCAGCGGTGAGCCAGATGAAGGAGTTGGGGAACCCATGCCGATGTCAGGGTGAAGAGAGGGAACGCCAACATCAGGGTGAGGAGAGGTACCCACGACAGTCCCGGGCAGAGGAGAAGGAACCACAACGGCCCTGGGCAAAGGAGAGGGGACCACGACGGTGTCTGGCAGAGGAGAGGGAACCGCAATGGCATTTGGCAGAGGAGAGGGGACCGCGACGGCATCTGGCAGATGAGGGGAAGAACCACGGTGGCGTCTGGCAGAGAAGGGGGAACCACGGCGCCCTCAGACTAGCCAGTAGCACGCTCGGTGGTCCCGGACTGGGACAGCGCAGCACCTAGCAGCAGCTCCGGCCTGGAGCAAGGCTGCACCTGCAGTGGCTCCGGGCTGGGCCATGGCTGCACCAGGGTGACCCTGGCTGGACTGTAACACCCACGGCGGATCCACACTGGAACGCAGCACCCACATTGGTTTTAGGCTCGGGCGCAGCACCCATGACGGTCCCCGACTGGGACACCACACCCAGGGAGACCCGGACTGAAGAGGAGCTGCACCCATGGAGGTCCCAGGCTGAGACGGAGCATTTGTGACGACCTCATCTGGAGGGGGAGCAGCACCCACGGAGGTCCCGGGCTGGGACGGAGCACCCACGACGACCTCATGTGGAGGGGAACAGCACCCACAGAGGTCCCAGGCTGGGACTGAGCACCTGCGATGACCTCAACTGACGGCAAAGCAGCACCCTCACAGGTCCTGGGCTGGGACGGAGCACCCACGACAACCTCGGCAGGGGGAGCTGGACCCACAGAGATATCAGGTGGAGAAGCTGGACCCACGGAGACTTCTAGTGAAGCTGGACGATCCTCGGTGACCCTGGGGGAAAGCTCAGGCAATAGAGGCAGAGAAACAAGCTCAGGGTCACTGGCGGCAGTGGAGCCTGGAGAGGTGAGTTCGGATGCTGCTGATGACTGCACCTGGCTCTCCCCACCAAGAGCCAGACAAGATCTCTCCAAAACAGAAGCAATGAAAACAAAGGAGAGCACTTGCCTAAGCTCGAGCTCCACCGCCGTCCAGGACTCCGTTGATCCAAGCGGCAACATCTCGGGCCCGGCACTCTGGAGGTCCAACTCTGGCTCTGCTGTGGCGGCCCTGGCAGCAGGCACGGTAGTCAATGCAGTCCCGGGATGCCCCAGTGAGGTGACCCATGCATGTGGCTCATCCGGCGTGGATTCAGGAGGTTGATTTTCTGCTGGCGCTGACTCCTGCATACCTGAAGCCAGAGGGTACTCTGTCATCGGCGCAGGATTCAGATTGGAGGCAGCGCTTTTCCTCTGTCCGGACCATGGCTGCGGGTCTGGAACCTGGTCCTCCAAGCCCACAGGCTCCTCTATGGTCCGGCGGCCCAATCCTACAACCGGCGGACATCCAGAGGATATAGGAGGAGACACGGAGAGAGCAAGTGAGGTAATTATGGTTGCAGCAGGAGGAGAGAGCTCACAGAACTGTGAGACCTGAGCCTCACCATGGGGAATCAGGCAAGGTAATTCATGGGAGGATGATAGAGAATGAAAGAGCACTTGCCTGTGTTCCCGGTGCATGATATTCTCTGCTGCAGCTGGTGTAAAGTCATCCCTCTCTGTGGCTACGGTGGTCATGGGCCCCTCAGAGGATCGTGGAGGAGCTGCCCCTGCGTACATGGAGACGGGCAGAGCCGGAGAGAAAACAGCTGACCTCTCAGCAGTGGGAGGGAACGTCGAGGAGAAGCAGGAAACAGCAGCTGCGGAGAAGGGAGAAGCTGATGAAACAGCCGGAGAGGAAAAATACAAACAGGGCACTACTGCGGGAGTCTTCTCCCTTGGCGAATTGGGCAACTGCTGCCTGAGAGGCGGGGATATTTCTCCGGCGGTCCGGAGCTGGATGGCGGCGTCATGGAGCAGATGGAGCAGGAGTAGGAATAGGCAAACTAGAGGTGGCGCAGGGTGTCTGCCGCGGAGTGCACTTCTGCGTTGTCTTCCGGCTCGCTGGAAGCAGCCCCCATGTCAGCCCAGGGAAACACTGCTGCAGGACGGAGAGCGTTGCCAGAAGCTCCGCAAACTGGGGGAACCTACACAGCCCAGGGTGCGCCTTGACAATAACCATCGCCGAATTCACTTTCTTCCAGATCTTCTTTGGGCTGCGGGAGGTGAGGGCTTCATTCACAAAGCCCCTGGATGAATTCGGTGGCCCACTGCTCCTCAACACTCGGGGATTCCACTGCTGATCTCCCTTTGATTGCCGGAGGTCGACGTGCTGGGGACATGATGAGCTCCACAAATAGGTGAGAGAAACAGAAGAAAGGATAACCACAAACGACAGCAGCTGGGTTTCTTACTGGCTGCAGTCTTCTGTCATAAATTGCCCCTCGGGGCAGAGAGGAAAAACCCAGGCGCTGAACTGCAGTTTGTGATATTTATTCAAGGAAAACAAAGTACTAAGTGCACAACAAAAACAATAAGCCACAGAGAGAATAACATGGTAACTGAGCAGAAAAATAAAGAATGTCAAACTTACATCTGGAAGTCATAGACAGTAGTCCTTTGAGACAATGGTGGAGAGAACACTAAATCAACTGCGATCCATCATGGACAATCCTGATCACCCCCTCCACCACACACTGGACAGACAGCGGAGCACTTTCTCCAGTAGACTACTCCAGCTTCGCTGTCAAACGGCCAGACACAGGAAATCCTTCCTGCCACATGCAATTTCACTGTACAATAACTCACTATGATGCTGTATTCTGGTCATAGCTATGCTGCCACACTGCACCTTACAGACTAACTGGTACCTCACATTTTCACTCTGCTCCTGATAGTCCTTCATTGCGCAATGAGATGATTCATGTGTTTATATGGTCATCATATCCCTTTAACTGCAGTAGGCGCCATGTGGCACCTGGGGTAATGCAAGGTAACTCAAGCCCCCCCACCACCCCCACAGTGGTCAGGAGTGGTAAAATATTTTGTCAATAAAATTGTTCAGATTTCCAAGGCTATAACTTAAAAGTTAGAAGAGATAATGGCTTACTGCCAATTAGAAAGATGTAGAATATGATCCAAACTTTCAGATAGGAATAAATTTATGCATCTAATTTGCATAATGTCGCGGCAGTTACATAACTCAGTCAAAAGTGGACTTTGGACACATTTACATAAAGAATGGTCCGGGGTTTTTTTTACGCCGATTTGTCTACAGGGGTATGTTTTTATCTAATCTTCAAAGTATATGAACCAGAAAATCAATAAAATGTTAAAAAAAACCCAATATTTCTTTCTTACCTGTTACCGGGAGGGGGGCTCGCCCGCCCACGTGACTGGTCCATTTTCGTCCATCGTAGCCGATGTTTCTGTGTTTGCGCAGCCATTTACACCGTGTACCAAATCTACAAACTCTTATGATTATCCCACGTGAATTTCGTTTGTATTACGCGACTATTTTTCCTGTTTCATGCAGTTTCAGTCATCATCGTTGCCACGATGACTGATCATGAAAGCGTACACATTGGTGTGTGAGCTCAAAGCGGAAAAAGGAAGAAGAATATTGAGGATTTCTCCTTCTTTGCTATATTCCATGTCAGCCATGATTCCTTTGGTGCATATCTGCCACTTTCTAAACTGTCAGATCAATAGAGATTAGTACAAATTCTCAGTATAGCCGGGGGACGTCAATAAGTTGACAAGTATAGTTGCTGCGCTGTGCCACTGGGGGCGCGTGACCCGTCCATTTAATCTAGGCAGTTAAAGGGTTAAGCTATGACGTATATAGGTTTTATAGTCGTGTTAGTTTTACTTTCCATGGGTAATCCCTTTGTCTGTCATGAGTGTGTTTCTGTTGTTTGGTTGTCTACTGTCATCCTGCTGTTACAGTGTAATTTCCCAGTTTGGGATCAATAAAGTACATCTATCTATTTATCCATCTATCTAGTCAAGACCACAGCGAGGAATGCAAGGAGCAGTGGTCTTAAGTAAGGCATAACACAATAGAACACAGGTGTGGATACCAGAGCGGGCAGGAGGAACCAATGATTAATAAGTTGGACCAGCTGGGAGCAATGAGAGGGGAGAGACCGGGGTTGGCAGCTGACAGGAACACCGCCCACACGGAGCAAAAACCCGGAAGTGCCAGTGACAGCTGTCAACCCAGTGGGAGAACACAACAGTAAGGGATACAAAGAATAAAATATCAATAAAAACAGACAGAAATAAATACAAACTAATACAAAATAAGAGCGTAACAAAATGATGACATAAACAGGAAACTAGAAAACAGTATGAGAAATACAGAAACCAAAAGGCACAAAATACGACAAATACATAAATATAGAGAAAAAGCCATGAGACTAAGCATGGCGGAAACCTTCAGTGCTCAGCTCACGACAGTAGTGCTCTGTTAGGATAATAGTGTAGCATCAGAGCTTTTAAATAAGAAGGGCCCTGATTATTTAGAGCTTTGTAAGTGAGAAGAAGGATTTTAAACTTGATTCTAAACTCTATAAGAAGCCATTGAAGGGAGGCCAGAACCGGACAGATATGATCTCTCTTTCTAGTACCTGTTAAAACTCTTGCTGCAGCATTTTGGATCAGCTAAAGACTTTTTAAAGATGTTTTAGGACAGCCTGATAATAAAGAGTTACAATAATCTAATCTAGAGCTAACAAAAGTGTGGATTAGTTTCTCAGTATCACTCAGAGACAAGATGCTCCTAATCTTGGAAATATTATGCAAATGATAGAAGGCAGTCTTAGAAACAAGTTGAACATGTGAATTAAAAAGCAGATCTTGATTAAAGTAACTCCAAGATTCCTCACAGAACTATTAAGAGAAAGAGTAACTGCATCCAAACTAAGAGTTTGATTTGGAAAGGTATTTCTAAGATTTTTTGGACCAACAAGGATGACTTCAGTCTTATCTGAATTTAATAGCAGGAAATTACAAGACATCCAAGCTTTGATTTCCTTAGGACAAGCCTCTAACTTGGCTAACTGATTACTGTCATCTGGCTTCATTGGCCACAGTTACATGGGCAAAATTTCTTCAATCTGATTACAATTCAGATCAGAATTTTACTGTTTACATGGATCCTGAAAAAGCTGATCTGATTAGGACGTGCATTTCCATGTGTCATACGTTTGAACGGAATAAATCATTTTGACATGCACACGTCGACATTTCGACATTCTGAAAATAGTAGAAGAAGAAGCAACTTCTGGTGTTAGCAAGCCCCGCTTTGTGTCGAAATTGACCTGTATTGTGTTATTGAGACTGTACTTTTGCTTCTGCTGGTCTCCGTAATGAAGCTACAAGTACATACTTCTGCATATGACTAACAGAAGGAGACAGCAGGACGATACAGACCAGTTTTGTTTTACTCCTGCTATGTTTTCCGCTAGCTGCTGCTAAGGCGGAAATATGTCACGTCGACGTGCGGCTGGTGTACAGACATGCGCAGTAAACATATTTTCTGCCCTACGTTCGGAATAAGTGTTTATATGCGCACCATTCCGATTAACAATCGGCATAACCCACCCCTCTCAATCGGAATGAAATTTTGATCCGAATGAGCGTGATCGGGTTAGAATATTCAGATTGCCGTGTTTACATGAAGCATTTTTATTCCGATCAGGCTTTTAAGCCGGTTACTTGTGTCCATGTAAACATAGCCATTGACAGGTATAACTGTGTGTCATCTGCATAACAATGAAAATGCATACAGTGGCTTTCTAATAATGTTGCCTAGTGGAAGCGTATATAAACTAAAAAGAATAGGGCCTAGCACAGATCCCTGTGGAACTCTGTGACTGAGCTTTGAGTAGGAAAAAAAACTCATTATTGACATGAACAAACTGGAACCTATCAGATAAATAAGATCTAAACCACTGCAACAAAGTTTCATTAAGTCCAACATAGTGTTCAAATCTATCAAGTAAAATACTATGATCGATAGTATCAAAAACTGCACTAAGGTCTAAAAGGATAAGTACAGAAACAAGTCCATTATCAGATGTGATAAGGAGGTCATTTGTGACCTTCACTAAAGCCGTTTTAGTACTATGATGGATTCTAAACCCAGATTGAAACTCTTCAAATAAACCATTTCCCTGCAAGTGGTCAAATAATTGCGTAGCAACAACTCTAAGATTTTTGAAATGAAAGGGAGATTAGAGATTGGTCTAGAGTTAGACAAAACTCCTGGATCCAGTGTTGGCTTTTTAAGTAAGTGTTTAATTACAGCAGTTTTAAAAGCCTGCAGTACATGGCCTAATGTTAATGAAGAATTATTTGATTAGATTATTTGAAGAATAGAGCTACCAATAAATGGGAAGCCTTCTTTAAATAACCTGGTAGGAATAGGGTCTTAAAGACAAGTTGAAGGCTTGGATGAGGAAATTATTTTATTTAACTCTAAATGGTCAATTGTTGAGTTGTAGTAGTTACTGTATTTAAGTTCACAGTGGGAAGAATCTGACTGATTTTATGTCTAATAGATCAAATTTTATTATTGAAGTTCATAAAGTCCTGACTAGTAAGCTCTAAGGGAATGCTAGGACTGACAGAGTCCTGACTCTTTGTCACCCTAGCTATAGTGCTGAAAACAAACCTTAGATTATTCTTGTTCTGTTCTATTAATGCGGAATAATAACTTGTTCTAGCTTTCCTAAGAGATTTTTTTTATAAATTAGAAGATGATTTCTCCAAGCAGGGCAGCGCGGTGGCGGAGTGGTTAGCACTGCGGCAGCAGAGCAATTCACCCTTGGCTGGGGGATCCTGGGTTCGATTCCAGCCCCCGACCAACAGTGATCTGTGTGGAGTTTGCATGTTCTTCCCTTGTCTGCATGGGTTTACTCCGGGATTTCTCCGGTTTTCTCCCATATGCCACAAACATACAAGTTATGTTAACTGGCATCAAAACTGGGGATTCTAAATTGTCCTTAGGTATGACTGTGAGAATGAATGGCTGTCTGTCTCTCTGTGTTGGCCCTGCGATGGACTGGCGATCTGTCCAGGGTGGACCCTGCCTCTCACCCAAAGATGCTGGGATAGGCTCCAGCCCCCCCCCCCCCCGGCAACCCGAAAAGGATTAAGCGGAAGAAGATGGATGGATGGATTTCTCCAAGCTAAACACATTTCATCTAATTTAGTGGAGTGTCATTTTCTTTCTAATTGATGAGTCTTCTGTTTTAAGCTATGAGTTTCTGTGTTGAACCAAGGAGTTAGAAATCTCTGATTAGACTTTTTTTTTCAAGGGGCCAACATGTCTAGACTGATGCACAGAAGCTGTAACACTATCTACCACGCTATCAATTACAGAAGGTGCAAGCTCTCCATAGCTTATCTCTGTTGTGTTGACACATGGCATAGAGGAAATAAAATGCCCAATACTGAGGACCAGGCCCTCAAAGGAATTATTACATGTTTTTTGCTTTACCTTAACTAGTAATTAGGAATGGTAAATTGTTGCTACTCCTCCTCCATGACCAGAACTTCTGGGATTTTGACAGTTTAAATAACCAGAGGGAGTTGATTCATTTAAACCAACATAATCCTCTTGCCCTAACCAAGTTTCTGTAAGGGATATTAAATCAATCTGATGATCAATTAACAGATCATGGACTAGCAGAGACTTGGGAGTTAGAGACCTAGTATTTAACAAAACACATTTAATTTTTAAATTATGAGGAGGAACAGAGGCCAAGTCATTCAATTTAGAGGCTTCATGTTTAATTTGAGTTTTACCAACTTTTTGTTTAATCACTTTGGGATGCTTATACAACATATTCTTATTTACTTTGGAGGGAGCAGACAATGATTCTCTGATGGGGAAGACAGGGGCTAAGTTGAAGGGTGGCGGATGGAGAGGAGATGCAGAGAGGCGTGTAAGACTGTGACTCTGCTTACTGGTCCCAACTCTGAGTTGTCAACTGTGATGGCCAAATGAGGCTTTCTGGAGGACTTGAGGCTTTTCATCAAAATGGCTCATTTTATTTTTATTTGCAAGGTGAAGTGTTGTGTTTCAAAGAGCTTGGATCATTATTATGCATTAGGCCACGTCTAAAGGAACCATTCCGATGAAAGGCTCAAGTGTTCAAGAAAGCCTCAACTACCCATGATTAAGTAGTCGCTTAGAAGTCAAATATCTGTTCTGCAACTGGGAAGCTGGGGTTCAAGTCCCAGCTGGGTCATTGTAAAAATTTATTTTTATTTGCACAGTGAAGTGTCTTTTGTGTTTCAGAGAGCTTGCATTCAACAATGACACATCATTATGCTGAGGCACTATTGTGCCTTGTATGAGTGTACCACAAGCATATTCACTGTAGCCATTTATTTGCATTTATTTAAATGGAAAAAAATGCCCTTGCAAAAATTTGCATGTTGTATACATTTTGTCCACTAGATGGCCTGGTAGAGAAAATGAAGTCTCACATGAGGACGATGTCAGCCACTGTAGTATTCTCTGGGCCCCTCCCCAATCTGACCAGTGATGACATGTTTAGTCGCTCGTCATCCTTGAACCGCTGGCTGTCTGTGTGGTGTCCTAAAAATGACGTGGGCTACATTGACAATTGGAGCTCTTTTTGGGGAAAACCTGGTCTTATGAGACGAGACAGCATTCATCCCACTTTGGATGGTGCTTCTCATTTATCTAACAATCTGGCATCTTTTTTATCCAAATTTCCAAAACCGTGACTACTCAGAGTTGGGACCAGGAAGCAGAGTCTCAGTCTTACACGCCTCTCTGCAGCTCCTCTTCATCCGCCACCCCTCAGCTTAGCCCCCGTCTTCCCCATCAGAGAATCATTGTCTGCTCCCTCCAAAGTAAATAAAAATATAATGTATAAGCATCCCAAAGTGATAAAGCAAAATATTGGTAAAACTCAAATTAAACATAAAGCCTCTAAATTGAATGATTTGGCCTCTGTTCCTCCTCATAATTTAAAAATTAAATGTGGTTTATTAAATATTAGGTCTCTAACTCCCAAGTCTCTGTTAGTCCATGATCTGTTAATTGATCATCAGATTGATTTAATTTCCCTTACAGAGACTTGGTTAGGACAAGCGGATTATGTTGGTTTAAATGAATCAACTCCCTCTGGTTATTTAAACTGTCAAAATCCCAGAAGTTCTGGTCGTGGAGCAGGAGTAGCATCAATTTACCATTCCAAATTACTAGTTAATGTAAAGCAAAAAACATGTTATAATTCCTTTGAGGGCCTGGTCCTCAGTGTTGGGCACTTTAGCAATTCCAGGTTAAACCCAATTTTATTTGCCATAGTTTATCGTCCTCCATCAACCTATTCAGAATTTTTATCCGAATTTCCTGATTTCTTAGCTGATTTAGTGCTGAAATCTGATAGAATAATTATAGTAGGGGACTTTAACATACATGTGGATGTAGATAGTGACTGCCTTAATGTGGCTTTTAATTCAATATTAGACTCGATTGGGTTTTCTCAGAAAGTAGGAAATTCTACTCATTACCTCCACCATACATTGGACCTTGTTCTGACATATGGCATAGAAATAGAAAATCTTGTAGTGTCTCCTCATAACCCTGTACTGTCAGACCATTGTCTGTTAACCTTTGATTTTACTATTTCTGACTATTTGGCTCCTAAAGAAAAATATTATCACAGTAGATGCCTCTCAGATGATGCTGTTTCCAAATTTATGCAGATTGTTTCCTCTATGCCATGTGTCAACACAACGGAAATAAGCTATAGACAGCTTGCTCCTTCTGTAATTGATAACATGGTGGATAGTGTTTCAGCTTCTCTGCATCAGGCTCTAGACTTGGTGGCCCCCTTAAAAAAGAAAAAGTCTAATCAGAGATTTTTAACTCCTTGGTTCAACACAGAAACTCGTAGCTTAAAACAGAAGACTCGTCAATTAGAAAGAAAATGGCGCTCTACTAATTTAGATGAAATCTATTTAGCTTGGAGAAATCATCTTTTAATTTATAAAAAATCTCTTAGAAAAGCTAGAACGAGTTATTACTCTGCATTAATAGAAGAGAACAAGAATAATCCCAGGTTTCTTTTCAGTACTGTAGCCAGGTTGACAAAGAGTCAGGACTCTGTCAATCCTAGCATCCCCTTAGAGCTTACTAGTCAGGACTTTATGAACTTTTTCAATAATAAAATTTCATCCATCAGAGATAAAATCAATCAGATTCTTCCCACAGTTAACTTAAATACTGTAACTACTACAACTCCTTCTATTGATGTCTGTCTTGATGAGTTTACTCCAATCGACCTTTGTGAGTTAGACAAAATAGTTTCCTCATCCAAACCTTCAACTTGTCTTTTAGACCCTATTCCTACCAGGTTATTTAAAGAAGTCTTCCCACTTATTGGTAGCTTTATTCTTCATATAATCAATTCTTCATTAACTTTAGGCCATGTACCGCAGGCTTTTAAAACGGCTGTAATTAAACCCTTACTCAAAAAGCCAATGCTAGATCCAGGAGCTTTAGCTAACTATAGACCAATCTCTAATCTCCCTTTCATTTCAAAAATCTTAGAAAGAGTTGTTGCTACGCAATTATTTGACCACCTGCAGGGAAATGGTTTATTTGAGGAGTTTCAATCTGGGTTTAGAATCCATCATAGCACTGAAACAGCCTTAGCGAAGGTCACTAACGACCTCCTCATTGCATCTGATAATGGACTAGTTTCTGTACTTGTCCTTTTAGATCTTAGTGCAGCTTTTGATACTATTGATCATAATATTCTACTTGATAGATTAGAACACTATGTTGGACTTAATGGAACTTCGTTGCAGTGGTTTAGATCTTATTTATCTGATAGGTTCCAGTTTGTTCATGTAAATGATGAGTTTTCTCTCAGCTCAAAGCTTAGTCATGGAGTTCCACAGGGATCTGTGCTTGGCCCTACTCTTTTTAGTTTATATATGCTTCCGTTAGGCAACATTATTAGAAAGCACTGTATACATTTTCACTGTTATGCAGATGACACACAATTATACCTGTCAATGAAGCCAGATGATACTAATCAATTAGCCAAGTTAGAAGCCTGTCTTAAGGAAATCAAAGTTTGGATGACTTGTAATTTCCTGCTATTAAATTCAGATAAGACTGAAGTCATTCTTGTTGGTCCAAAAAACCTTAGAAATTCCTTTCCAAATCAAACTTTCAGTTTGGATGCAGTTACTCTTTCTCTTAATAGCTCTGTGAGGAACCTTGGAGTTATTTTTGATCAGGATTTGTCCTTCAATTCACATATTAAATTTGTTTCTAAGACTGCCTTCTATCATTTGCGTAATATTGCCAAGATTAGGAGCATCTTGTCTCAGAGTGATGCTGAGAAGCTGATCCACGCTTTTGTTAGCTCGAGATTAGATTATTGTAATTCTTTATTATCAGGCTGTCCTAAAACATCTTTAAAAAGTCTTCAGCTGATCCAAAATGCTGCAGCAAGAGTTTTAACAGGTACTAGAAAGAGAGATCATATCTCTCCGGTTCTGGCCTCCCTTCATTGGCTTCCCATAGAGTTTAGAATTAAGTTTAAAATCCTTCTTCTTACTTACAAAGCTCTAAACAATCAGGCTCCTTTTTATTTAAAAGATCTGATACTACCGTATCATCCTAACAGAGCACTACGCTCCCAAAATGCAGGTTTACTTGTAATACCTAGAATCTCCAAAAGTACAATGGGAGGCAGAGCCTTCAGTTATCAAGCTCCTCTCCTGTGGAATCAGCTGCCAATCTGGATTCGGGAGTGAGACTCGATCTCTGTTTTTAAGAATAGGGCTAAAACCTACCTTTTTGATATAGCCTACAATTAGGGAGGGATCATGTGTTTCTGAACCCTCCCTTAGTTATGCTGCTAATAGGTTTAGTCAGCCGGGGGACCTCCAGTAATGCACTGGGCCTCACTCCTTTCCTCACTCTCTATGAAATATTTTTTTTTTGCTGGTCATTAACATTTGTTTGTTCTCTCCCATAGATTGAGTCCCCATCGTGCTGTTTGCTCTCTACATGTCTGTTCTTTTCTTCTTCTCTGTCCCCTCACCCCCCAGCCAGTCGCAGCAGATGACTGCCCCTCCCTGAGCCTGGTTCTGCTGGAGGTTTCTTCCTGTTAAAAGGGAGTTTTTCCTCTCCACCGTCGCCAAGTGCTTGCTCACAGGGGATCGCCTGATTGCTGGGGTCTTTCTGCAACTGTGGGGGTCCTCCCTACAGTTGATAGTGCTATGAGATGACTGTTGTTGTGAAATGGCGCTATATAAATAAAGTTGAATTGAATTGAATTGAATTGAATGAGGACTCGTCTGTCTGAGCCATTTTGATGAAAGGCCTCAAGTCCTCCAGAAAGCCTCATTTGGCCACCACTACAGCACAAACCACACCGAGAGCCAGCAACACAGGAAGTGACGATACGTTACCACAGGATGCCAGCTCAGTTGCTTACAGTACTTTGGTAAAGGATGAGGATTTGACACTGTTGACCATTACACATTGCTGTCTGTCAGTTAAATAGGATTTCATCCATTTGATAGTATGGTCTAAAAAATTAAACTGAGTAAGTTTGGTTAAAAGGATGTTGTAGTCAACAGTGTCAAACGCCTTCTTCACATCTAAAAAACACAGTGTGGCGGATGTAATAAGGCACGGCGAAGTGAAGTTTAAAAGGGTGTTTTATTCGTCCACCATCACAGAACTCACTCCAGCACTGTGTAAGCATGCTGGAGCGAGCTCTCAGGCTCTCATCAGCAAACAGGCGATGCGTGTGATCAAAAGCAGTAGTCCGAGAGAGGATGAGCAAGCGATATTCAGTCACTTATATACCCAGCTAGACAATGCATGCATGGCATATTAGCATCACAGTACAGCAGGAAAGCATGGGACATTTACATGAGAGTCACGCATATCAAAAGCAGGATTACTGGCAGGAAGGAGAGGCTGCCTAATGATATCAGTCCATAGAGCTCACTGTTATGCTAATTGCTCCAGCTGAGCACTCTGCTTGTCTGTAGGCTGTGGGGGACACCCACACTACTCCCCCCCAGAGGGCTCAGCGGGGGGCTGAGGCCTTGATCGTCCGGCTTTGGTAGCGAGCTGCGGGGAAAGCTCTGTGCAGGCGGAGGTGGAGGGAGGGGGGGTGGGGGTAGCAAGTGCCGGCCCGGGACGGCGAAGTTGTCTGGGCCGCACAAAAATTGCATGTGGATCCACGATGTTGAGGGGCTGTCCCGTTGAACGTGGCGGAGATCCACAGCAGCTGTGAGAAGAAAAATTTGTCTCTGACTCCTCTCGGCCATGAAGAAAAACAGGAGCTGCAGCTGTGTGAGGGACTTGGCGTGTTGGCTTTAGGTGCGCGAGCAGCCCTAAAGCCCTCAGGGACAGCTGACGGCTGAATTCCCATTGTGCGCCGTGGCTGAGACCCATACAAAATCCTGTGAGCGAGCTGCGTGTGTGCTTCAGGTGTGTGAGCAGCCCTGAAGGTTCCGATGTGCAGCAGCGGAGGACGATGGCGGTCTGTGGAGCCATTATTGTCCCGTGCGTGGTGCGCTGTCCTCGTAACCCCCCGGTGTGCGTGCGGGGGTTCGGTGCATGGCAGGTCCGCTGTCGAGGTGAGTCAGGGTCAGGGAGCTTGCTGGAGATCAGCGTTGTCGGCGCCGATGGTCATCCCTGTTCAGGCTGTTGCTGTCGTTCGCTCGTGCCGGGTCATGGTGCGTAGGAGCGGTGAGATGGAGTAGACGTTCTTTGTCCCTCGGGCTCGTGTAGATGCGGAGGAGCGGTGAGAGGGAGTAGACGATCTTTGTCCCTCGGGCTCGTGTAGATGCGGAGGAGCGGTGAGAGGGAGTAGACGATCTTTGTCCCTTGGCCGGTCCCAGCGTGGATGTCCCGATCTCAGGCGAGGGTCGCACCATGACGCTTTCCACAGCTTTCCCGGTCGTGGATGATCTCTGGAGAGTTCGCCTGGTGTTGGCTCTGCGTCGAGGTCTCCCACGTGGCAGAAGGGAGGGCAGGCCATTTGCGTCAGGCAGCTGCGTTCATTCGTCGTCGGGAGTCACCGCCGGGGGCTGCGTTCGTTCGTCGTCAGCGTGTTCTCGTCTTCGGACGGGGTCACCAGTGTGGCGGATGCAATAAGGCACGGCGAAGTGAAGTTTAAAAGGGTGTTTTATTCGTCCACCATCACAGAACTCACTCCAGCACTGTGTAAGCATGCTGGAGCGAGCTCTCAGGCTCTCATCAGCAAACAGGCGATGCGTGTGATCAAAAGCAGTAGACCGAGAGAGGATGAGCAAGCGATATTCCGTCACTTATATACCCAGCTAGACAATGCATGCATGGCACATTAGCATCACAGTACAGCAGGAAAGCATGGGACATTTACATGAGAGTCACGCATATCAAAAGCAGGATTACTGGCAGGAAGGAGAGGCTGCCTAATGATATCAGTCCATAGATCTCACTGTTATGCTAATTGCTCCAGCTGAGCGCTCTGCTTGTCCGTAGGCTGTGGGGGACACCCACAACAGCCCCTACAAAACTGCACTTATCTGAGAAAGATTTAGATAGATAGATAGATAGATAGATACTTTATTTCGAACAAAAAAGTATAACAAAAACAAAACAAATGACAAATGCAATAAAGTAACAGTATAACACTTATTAATTCCATCTCCTCTTTTCCATAAATACATCCATGTGAATTATATACAAATTACCACCTTTAAGACCCCAAGTAAACAATTTACTGTATTTTTTACATATCAATCAGTTTTCTCTTGGAACAAGCTTATTGCAGACTCTGTTGAGTGGTGGGCACGGAGCCCAAACTATGTGTGATGCAGGGGGTGTTTCCATAATTCAGATGTTCACATAATAGTGTAGCCACCCATTTTTTAATTATTTTGAAGATGACAGGTAAGATGCTGATTGGTCTGCAGTTGTTTATATCAGTTTTACTCCCCATTTTGAAAACTCATCTAACCACTCCTACTTTCCAGGCAGTTGGGACGACAGCAAGTTTGATTGACAGATTGATTAAATGAGTAATTGGACAAATGAGAGATTCTTTATTTTCTTTTAAAAAATTGGTGTTAAGACCATGTTCATTCTTTGCTTTCTAGCTATTCAATGAGCTGATGATATTTGCAACTTCATTTTCAGTTATTTCTAATATCAAAAACTGGTTGTGAGGGGTTAATAGGACTAGAGTTATGATCAGGTGGATTAAATGAACCCCGACCTCCCAGCTGTGGGGCGGATGCTCTACCTCTAGACCACCACTCCAGTGGACTAGAGGTACGTATCAATGGAACATGTAGGTAAACAATTGAAAGGGCTAGCTAGCAGGAACACCACATTTCGTAAGGAGTGTTGTATTAGGAGGCTGGCCCACTAGCTAGCATGACCTAAGAACATGTATGGAACACAGATGGAACATTAGATACAGAACATTCTGTATGTAACGTTACATGTACATGTTCGTAAAATACTTGACTGCTAGATAGGCCCCTTCCATACGGAACATGTATGGAATATTCCGTACTGAAAACAGATGGAATATTCCGTACTGTAGGTTCTGTATTTTAGTAATCTCTACTATATAAGCAGGAAAAGTTGCAAATTTATGAGGAAAATACTCACAAATTTAAGAGAAAAACCTTGTAAATTGATAAGAAAATGAAGAGCATGTAGAGGTAATAAGACTGGCTGAGATTTGAACCACTGATGCTCTTAGGGTGTGACCTCTAAACCACTAGGCCAAGAGGAACCCCAAATGCGTTGGTCTTCTTATTGTGCATTCTACAGGAATTAATTTTAAAGGGATCATTGATTGAGAAATGGTGTGTTTGTAGGTGTTAACTGTCTCAAATGTGTCAACTGTTCATGTAATTAGCCCAAAATTTTCCAAAAAGTCAACTATCTGAAAAAGCTCACTGCCTTTATTTCGTTTTTCTCTCAGAGAAACTCCACAAAATGTTTTTTGACTCTTCTGCATAAATCGTATACGTCAAGTTTCAAAAAAGCCAACCCAATGCCATCCTTGAGACCTGCCCACTGCTCTATTATTGGCCCGCCAGCTGTCCATCATGTAAATCAAAGTGATGGCTAAATGTAGCCCCCAAGCTACTACCAGGAAGCTCAAATCAAGAGTGGCTTATACTGTATTGTTATTTTCTTCAGATCTTAGTCACCCTAATAACAATCCCTGTTATCGCCTAGTTCACTCCAGCCCACCTCCGAGTGGTTTCCGAGTGGATCTCCTGTCACAGCACACCGGTCACTTTTATGGCCAGGGCTACTGCCCGGTGTTATGCCAGTAATGCCCCCTCTAATCTGGGGTGTGTGCGATCTGCCGTGGAATCACAGCAAAACCACAGAGAGATGGGCTGCAGTGATGTGAGACACACCGCCAAACCAAGTGATACAGGGATGGCTATTAGGGTGACTAAGATCTGAAGAAAATAACAATATAAGCCACGCTTACAGTGAGTGTCCTGATAACAGTGTTAGCTAATGGGCTAATAGCTCAGGGGCTAATAAACTACCTTTAGCTGGCCGTGTGAGCCACAAGCCCAAGATACAGGCGATCGGCTGCGGTTTCCAACAAAGCCTCCGGCTCCCTACAATCAAAATGTCCCGGGATCAGATGCTGCTTACTCTCACACCCAGCAACCCCACTGTCCTCCGTGGATCCGCTCTGCTCTCACAGGTAGCATTGTCGCTCCAGCTTTCAATTGGCTGTGAAAGTAGAGAGGAGTCACACAGAGCCACACTGCCCTTTGAGATCCCTTGGCTCGGTAGCTCGCCTTGGGTTGCGGGAGATTATCCAGCGTGCGGTGCTAGCAATTTGTTGTGGAATCACAGCACAGTTTATTGGGAAATAGACTGGACTGATGCAAGCTACACCATCAACTGTGGCTCAGTGAACCAGAGCGCTGCTCAACTGAGGTGGGAGGCTACAAGCTAGTCAGCTATAATGGCTAGCTGACGTAAGAGGACGGAGTTGAAATGGCAAAGGATGGTTCTTCAAGTGACAGGCCTTAAATCAAAGCATTTATAGAAAGCCAGTAGAAATAAAAAGCAAAAAAACAAATTTGCTTCAATAATTAAAAAGATTACAGGAAATGTGAACAAAATATGTCAGAAACATTTCATTACGAAGTGAGTGAGCTGTTAAAATGTGGAAAAAGTGCATCAATGACCCCTTTAAGTTTTGACATCTTCAAGGTTTAAAGACCAAACATACTGATAGTAAAATTCCATATTATTCTTATATTAATGAATGAATGAATGAATTTAATTCGGATAATACAGTACAGGTTAAAAGAAACTGTATAATATAACAACAAGGTCAAATTAGACAAAGACTCCTTCTACTAAACAATTCCACATGAGTTATCCGAAATGGGTGATGGCTGAAGCCGCAGCTTATATTGCCCACCCATATTCCATCCAAGAATTCAAAAGAGAAAAAAGAGAAAACAAGACAAGAGTGATTACAATTTAAAACAAAGCTAAGACAAAGTGTGACTGAGAGAAAAAAAAGAAAACTAAGCTAAGCTAAGTTAAGCGGTTGCTATTCAAAACAAATCTAAGACAGAATGTCACAGAGAGAAAAAAAAAACAAAAAAAAAACAACTAAGCTACAACACAACACAGGCTGGATATGTCAATCCTTATGTGAGTTTACATGTCGTCTTGTAAATATGTTTGGAGTATTTCTTCCTTTAGTTTTTTGTTTAATTGTCCAAGCGTTGTACATGATTTTAATCCAGGTCCATAATCGTTCCATAATCTGACTCCTTGCACTGAAATACAGTGTTGCTTGGTGGTTGTTCTCACTGTAGGCTTTTGAAATATACATGTTCCTCTGAAGTGATATCGTTTCTCCCTTGTTTGGAAACAACTTTTGGATATTTGCGGGCAGTGATAATTCTTCACTTTGAACATTATTATTGCGGTTTTAAAGTCAACCAGATCTTTCAACTTGAGAGTTTTTTTGTTTAAGAAAAAGTGGGTTTGTTGGTTCCCTGTAAGCTGCTTTGTTTATTATTCTAATAGCTCTCTTTTGAAGCATAAAGAGTGGATATATGTTTGTTTGTATGTATTTCCCCATACTTCATTACAATATGTCATGTATGGGAGTATTAATGAATGATACAAGGTGTATAGTGTGGGTTGATTCAGCAAATATTTCACTCTGTGTAATATTGCAATTGATTTGGAAACTTTACCTTTAATATAATTAATATGTGACTTCCAACACAGTTTGTTATCAATTATTACTCCAAGGAATTTAGTTTCAGATACCCTTTCAATCTCTACACCATTTACACTGAGTTTGGGTACTGGATTGTTGTGATGGTTGTTAAAGACTATAAATTTTGTCTTACTTAAATTGAACGTTAATTTGTTTGAATCAAACCACAGTTTAAGCTTTCCTAATTCCTTCCCAAGTGTATCCAGAAGTTGTTCCAAATTGTTTCCACTGCATAGCAGATTAGTGTCATCGGCATAGTATTCTTATACTATTCCATGTCTTTTATATTCTCATATGTGTTATGTGCATTTTACTGTATATATAGCCTTCGGGCAGCTTCATTCTGTGTGTAAGAATGCATGAGTTAGCAATTACATAGCTGTATTAAGAATGTCCAGTTTGTTAGTGTGGTGTGAGCTTTCAGATATCCATTAAGACAACTGTTTTCAATCCATCATGTTCAGTTCCATGTGGCTCCGTACTCCCTGACAACATCTGATAAGGACTGTGTGCTTCGTGGACTCAAGGACGGGACTGTTTTCTTCTGGACAATCTCTCTCACTCCCCATAGATAAGACCGATTTAAATGTTTGACTGAAATGTGATCTAACGCAGAGGTTCGGTGTGTGTGGACTGAATGCTACACTCATGTAATTGCTCCCTCAATGGCCTTGAGTAGAATAAATCTACTTACATTTAAAATATTCTGCCTGGTTTTTGACTCAAATTATGCTGAAAATTATCATAACATTTGACACCCAAATGTGGGGCCCAGATAACTCCGTCCTGCTTCCGGCACCTCTGCCCGATTTCAGCAAGTGCACAGCTGACGAAAGACCTTCCCAGGCTGAACCCAACAGGCTCAGTGTTACTGCAGTGAAGGCATTCGGAACAAGGTGCTGAAATGGACCGGGTGACAGGTCCAAGAACCCTACAGGTGGCTTGAGCGTGAGTGCATTTATTTGTTGATTGACCCTGGGATGACAGTCCCCGAGGGTAAAAGCTGTGTTACCCTGGGATGAGAGTCCCCGAGGGTAGAAGTTGTTCTGAGCGCTTGACACCGCAAAGGCTGGTGTACATTTCTGCTCTCTGTAGCAGTTGTTCGGTTCGGTCTGGGGCAGTTCAGGTTTTGACGAGGTGAATGCTTAGCTGTGTTGTTAATGCGTGGAATCGGTGTAAGAGTCTCCAATACCATTGCAGTGAGCACTGATTAAAGTGGGCCGGTAGAAGAAGAGTTAACCTTTAAGTTATAGCACTGGTTTGAATAAAATTACTGCAGTCTGTTTGTTTGTCTGTCTGTTCATTTGTGTCTGTCCTGGTGAGAGAGAAAAAGGTGATTCCACAAAGGCAGAAGGAGCAGGTCCAACCGGGGGTTTAAAGTTGTTATTGTGCATTTTTGGTAACTGTGAAGAGTAAAAAGGTCGGTTTGTGGGACACATATGTATCGCTTTAGGCCTCACATCTCAGATTAGAACAAAGAACTAAGTCTCCCTGGAGATAACAGGAGGATGTGAAAGTTTAGCCTTTGGTATGCAAGAGACGGCCTTGGGGGATTTCCGGGTGGCCGAAGACTATGAAAAGGAGGTTATAGGATCAAAGAGTAGATGCATTGTTACTTGTGATTGAAATGCAATGTGACTGTGAACTGGGAGAGTCCTGGTATATAAAGGACGAATGCTTCTGTGTTTTTCCTCTTTCTGCTTTGCTGATGTTGGAAGATGTGAATAAACATGACTCGTGAGATAAACTCTGCCTCGTCATTTTCACATTTCCACAGGTTAGAGGATTATTGTTCTCCGGGGAAATGATGAAAATTGTGAGAGCTTGCAAGTAATACTTTTGGGTAAGAAACCGAATTGTGTTTTCACAGCGGTCAAGAGAAAAACAATAGGGGTTCATGTTATACTGTGCGGTTGCCAGATGCGCGCCTTCTCTGCTGGAGTTGCCATTTTTGAGCTTACTTTAAGTAATTTTCATACTATCTTTCTGCATGTGTTAATCTGAAGCTTGTGACTGTGTGTGTGTGAGCACGGCTGCCTGGCTGTGACCTTGAGTGGATGAGAGAAAGCTTCATTTGTGTGTGACTGTGTGGGCCTGTGTGTTTGAAAATACCGTCTAACAGTTGATCTGTGTGAGTGGGAAAAAGAAAGAAAAAATATATTTTGGTGACCACCACAATCTACATGGCATTCAATCTTCACACTCAGCTAGGGCAGGAAGCAGAACAATTTGCATACGGACAGAGAGCCCCTAGGGGGACAACCAGAA
This sequence comes from Pholidichthys leucotaenia, assembly GCA_020510985.1. Classification (NCBI taxonomy): domain Eukaryota; kingdom Metazoa; phylum Chordata; class Actinopteri; order Cichliformes; family Pholidichthyidae; genus Pholidichthys; species Pholidichthys leucotaenia. The sequence continues at coordinate 218,337,985 of CM035837.1, forward strand.
CAATGACTATTGTTATACATCTCGGATTAAGGAGAGGAAGTCGGCGCCAGTTACTCACGGGATTGATATGTATTTACTGATATATATATGCAAATGTGCCATGCATTCTCTCTTGTCTGTATAAAAGAGCTGACTTTACATACCTCATAGCAGCACAGCACACACAGCACAGCGCACAGCGTGTCTCATGATGAAGAAATAAAAATCTGAAACCTTCCAGCTCGTAGCATCTCGCCTGAACTTATTTTACTCCACACTGGTGACCCTTGACGAAGAATGGAACACGAGGCGAAACCCCAGAGATGACCCCGACCAGGAAAGCACCAGAATGCGTCATGGTGCGACCCTCGCCTGATCTCTTCCTCCACCACTGGCTGACCTGATGAGGGAGAATGACGTCTGCTCCCTATCACGCGCTGTGGACACAGAGGACCAGAGAATGCCTGCAACCTCTTCCTCCTCACCAGAGCACAGCGCTGGGACCAAAACACACCATGAACGACACAAGCGAACGAAGGAAGCAGCCTGAACGGGGACAATCATCGACGCCAGCTGTGTTGATTTCCACTGAGCTCCCCGACTCTGACTAAACTCCGGACAGCGGACCTCCCGCACACAGAAGCACTGCACGAATACCGCAAGATTACGAGGGACAGCGCAACTGCCAGTTACAGTATGTGGTCACGGCGCCAAGCGCGACCACGCACAGTGACGAACCGGCTCCATAGACTGATAATCGTCCTCCTCCGCCGCTGCACATGCCCAAGAAAAACAGCTGATCGCCACCCTCGGAACCATTCAGGGCCGCTCACGCACCTGGAGCGGAGGTGCAGCCTGCACACAGGACTTTGTATGGGTTTTCTCAGCCACGGCGCACAACGGGAATTTAGCCGATTGCTTTCCCCGATGACTTTAGGGCTGCTTCCCGCACCTAAAAGCCAAACCACCTCACACCCTCACACAGCTGCAGTTGTTTCACAGCCACTACGCATCCTCGGGGAATTTGGCCGCTCATTTTCCCCACTCCTGCTGGATCGAGCCGTGAGAGGAGTCAGATAAAATGTTTTTTTCACAGCCGCTGTGGATCTCCGCCACGTTTACCGGGAAAGTCCCTCACCATCGCGGATCCACACACAATTTTTGCACGGCCCAGATACCTTTGACGTCCCGGGCCGGCACTCGCTTACTCCCCCCCCCCTCCCCCTCCTTCTGCACAGAGGATTTTCCCGCCACCTCACTCCCTAAAGCCGGTCGATCGCCGTCTGGTTCCATTACGCACAACTGCACACTGGCCCGTGCGCCCACGATCCACGGCCGTTCAACGTGCTGGAACTCAGAGTGGAGCACACTGCCCTTTCCACCCCTCCCCCATCCCCCCCACGGACTGACATGCCCTCCGACAGTTTTACTGGAGCTGGAGCCAAACGGCGGGGGGGGGGGGGGGTCACAACCCCTGCTGAGTGCTCTGGGGGGGGGGAGCCCTGTGGTGACCCACCACAATCTACATGGACATTCAATCTTCACACTCAGCTAGGGCAGGAAGCAAACAATTTGCATACGGACAGAGAGCCCCTAGGGGGACAACCAGAACAATGACTATTGTTATACATCCCCGGATTAAGGAGAGGAAGTCCGGCGCCAGTTAATCACGCGATATGTATTTACTGATATGTATATCAATATGTAAATGTGCCATGCATTCTCTCTTGTCTGTATAAAAGAGCTGACTTTATATGTCTCATAAAAGCACCAGCACTACAGTGTGTCTCATGATGGAGGAAGTAAAAATCTGAAACCTTCCAGCTCGTATCTCTCCTGAACTTATTTTTACCTCCACAATATATATACAGTGGGATAAAAAAGTATTTAGTCAGCCACCAGTTGTGCAAGTTCTCCCACTTAAAAGATGAGAGAGGTCTCCAATTTTCATCATAGGTATACCTCAACTATGAGAGACAAAAGGAGAAAAAAAAATCCAGAAAATCACATTGAAGGATTTTTAAAGAATTTATTTGCAAATTATGGTGGAAAATAAGTATTTGGTCAATAACAAAAGTTCATCTCAATACTTTGTTATATACCCTTTGTTGGCAATGACAGAGGTCAAACGTTTTCTGTAAGTTTTCACAAGGTTTTCACACACTGTTGCTGGTATTTTGGCCCATTCCTCCATGCAGATCTCCTCTAGAGCAGTGATGTTTTGGGGCTGTCGCTGGGCAACACAGACTTTCAACTCCCTCCAAAGATTTTCTGTGGGGTTGAGATCTGGAGACTGGCTAGGCCACTCCAGGACCTTGAAATGCTTCTTACGAAGCCACTCTTTCGTTGCCCTGGGCGGTGTGTTTGGGATCATTGTCATGCTGAAAGACCCAGCCAACGTTTCATCTTCAATGCCCTTGGCTGGTGGAAGGAGGTTTTCACTCAAAATCTCACGATACATGGCCCCATTCATTCTTTCCTTTACACGGATCAGTTGTCCTGGTCCCTTTGCAGAAAAACAGCCCCAAGTATGATGGTTTCCACCCCCATGCTTCACAGTAGGTATGGTGGTTCTTTTCTCCTCCAAACACGACAAGTTTGAGTTTTTACCAAAAAGTTCTATTTTGATTTCATCTGACCATATGACATTCTCCCAATCCTTCTCTGGGTCATCCAAATGCTCTCTAGCAAACTTCAGATGGGCCCCTGGACATGTTACTGGGCTTAAGCAGGGACACGTCTGGCACTGCAGGATTTGAGTCCCTGGCAGCGGTAGTGTGTGACTGGATGGTAGCCTTTGTTACTTTGTTCCCAGCTCTTCTGCAGTGCATTCCACTAGGTCCCCCCGTGTGTTCTGGGATTTTTGCTCACCGTTCTCGTGATCATTTTGACCCCCACGGGTGAGATCTTGCATGGAGCCCCAGATCGAGGGAGATTATCATGGTCTTGTATGTCTTCCATTTCTAATAATTGCTCCCACAGTTGATTTCTTCACACCAAGCTGCTTACCTATTGCAGATTCAGTCCTTTCCCAGCATGGTGCAGGTCACAATTTTGTTTCTGGGTGTCCTTTGAGAGCTCTTTGGTCTTGGCCATAGTGGAGTTTGGAGTCTGACTGTTTAGAGGTTGTAGGAGCAGAGGCGACTTTTATACTGAGAACAAGTTCAAACAGGGTGCCATTAATACAGGTAACGAGTGGGAGGACAGAGGAACCTCTTAAAGAAGTTCCAGGTCTGGTGAGAGCCAGAATCTTGCTTGTTTGTAGGTTGACCAAATACTTCGTTTCCACCATAATTTTGCAAATAAATTCTTTTAAAAATCAGACAATGTGATTTTCTGGATTTTTTTTTTCTCATTTTGTCTCTCATAGTTGAGGTATACCTATGGTGAAAATTGGAGACCTCGCTCATCTTTTAAGTGGGAGAACCCGCACAATTGGTGGCTGACTAAATACTTTTTTGCCCCACTGTATATATACAGTATATACATATACTGTGTATATATATGTATCCTCAGCAAGTGACTGTTTAACGGTTTCTCTATGCAAGTGTTGGCTGACGGCACCCTCTGGCATCCAGTTACAGCTTTACATAGCGAAGCAGCTGTTTGTTTATCATGGAGGGGCAAAAATGCAAGGGAAAGAAGGGTGCGGATGGTGTCGTTTCCTTTTCATCCTTGTAGTAACACTTTTGTTTTAGTTATTTTTAAGTTATTCCACTGACTATACACCATAGAGAATTGTTATGTTTGTTCCTTAATGCCACTATCAGCTGGACAAATTATCTGTTACTGCTAAAATAATGTAGCTACCACAGGCTGTTTGTTTCTTAAGAGAGGCTATATACAGGAATAACACAGCAAACATCACTTTGAATCACACCTGTCACAACACTTATCACTCCACTGATCAGAAACGTGATGACACTCCTTACTCTGCAAGGCAAGGTTAATTTCATCAGGGAATTCCTCTTTTCTGAAGCAGTGATGTCACTTTGGGCAGCTTAACACTCTCTAAGTGTGCAATGGCTTACACTGCGTCTCTCCCCTGTACTGCTACCTGCTTGACCAATGAAACGGGCTAGTGTTATCCTGAAGATCTACATCGTCAATACAGAGGGATGGTGGTCGTTAGGCATACCCACACCTGGCCAGGAATTAGGCAGGGTTGTGTACCCCGTTCTGGCGACTGATCGTACCCTCATTATGTCAGCAGGCAAGGTGGGCAGGGTGTAGAGAGATGCTTTTGTACCACAGGATACTACCCTTTCTTACCACATGATGCCATTTGGGGCACGGATGTATCAGAGCAATTTCAGATGGAAAGCACAGGAGTGAGGGTCCTTCATTCACTGTTTCCTTGGGTGAAAGTGGGCAAGAACACCTTATGGATTGAAACAATTATAGGCTACAATCATTTGTAAAATTTATGACACAAAATAGAATGGTTCTTGGTCAATTAATTGCCACCCATAGGGGCGTGTGTCCTGTTATAGGAGGTTATTGTTGTATTTTTACCCATGAAAATAATGCAAATGGTCATATTATTACTTTGGTTACACACAGCCTTATTGCTTTGCAGGCTGCTGTGGTCGAGAATAATGCCACTGATACACAAACTTGATTAAGTTAGTGATTCTTTCCATGGAGAAGTCTCACCGTGAATTTGTTAGTGATTTTTATAGTGATAATTTTGGTCTTTTCTTGTGTGAGTTCTTGTGTCTGTAATATGATGATGAGGCTGGTTCATGTAAACTTAGTGATGTCTTCATACAATTGCTGCAGATGATGAGGACGGTAAAGGGGCGATACTACCCTTAAAAAGTTGTGAGAGTTTGCAATATTGTCTCAATGTATTTTTAGTTTTTTCCATTACTATTTCTATCACAATACACTTATTGTTATCATATCATTAGTTGCTACAATCTTATTTGACACAGATTAAATTGATTTTGGATTATTCAATTCATCTTTTTCCGCTTAATCCTTTTTGGGTCGCGGGGGGCTGGAGCCTATCCAGCATCTTTGGGCGAGAGGCAGGGTACACCCTGGACAGATCGCCAGTCCATCGCAGGGGCCAACACAGATGAGACAGACAACCATTCACTCTCACAGGGTCATACCTAAGACAATTTGAATCCCCAGTTTTGATGCCAATTAACCTAACTTGCATGTTTTTGGCATGTGGAGGAAACCGGAGAAATCCTGGAGTAGAACCCCAAGCAGACACGGGAGAACATGCAAACTCCACACAGATCACTGGTTGACGGGAGGGGGGGGGCTGGGATCGAACCCAGAATCCCCCGGCCAAGGGTAAGTTGCTGTGCTGCCGCAGTGCTAACCAATCTGCCACCGTGCCGCCCGATTTTGATTATTTTTTTGTACTTATTTTGTACCCGTAGGTAGATTTGTTTTGCAGTCTGGTGACAAGCCACCAGCTGCTGGTCCCTGCGTGCGCAAGCGCCCCGTATCCCTAACCTGCATGTTGATTATATTCATACTTATCACTACACATATACACTTTTAATGACATATTCACTTTTATTGCTACACACGTTATCATAGCCTTGTTTAAGTTTAAACTACCTTATAAAATTGCTGCTAGTCTGCAAAGACACATAACAACATGTAAATCCTTACACATATATATCTTTATATCATTATTCATTATTATTCAATTTACTTTACTACCACTGATTATTTTTCTTTTAATTATGATGCTTTATTAAGCATCAAGGGGGGATATGATACAAAAATTCCATATTATTCTCATATTATTATATTATTCCATGCCTTTTATATTCTCATATGTGCTATGTGCATTATAGATATGGCCTTCGGGCAGCTTCATTCTGTGTGTAAGAATGCATGAGTTAGCAATTACATAGCTGTAATAAGAATGTCCAGTTTGTGAGTGTGTGTGAGCTTTCAGATATTTGTTAAGACACAACTGTTTTCAATCCATCATGTTCAGCTCCATGTGGCTCCATACTCCCTAGACAACATCTGATAAGGACTGTGTGCTTTGTGGACTCAAGGACAGGATTGTTTTCTTCTGGACAATCTCTCTCACTCCCATAGATAAGACCGCTTTAAATGTTTGACTGAAATATGATCTAACTCCAGAGTTCGGTGTGTGGGGACTGAATGCTACACTCATGTAATCTCTCCCTCAAACGGCCTTGAGAAAAATAAATCTACTTACATTCAAATATTCTGCCTGGTTTTTGAACTTCGAATTAATGCTGAAAATTATCACACATACTTAAGAAAAAATTATCACACATACTTCACTTTGTTCACTAGCTCAATAAAAAAGCTGTGTGGAAAGATTTGTCTGCCTCAGTCCATTTTTCATGCTGCTCCCTAATTTGAATTGGATAAAAGTTTTTTGAGTGGGCCAATCACAAGGGGTGCATTGCCTTGGTTTTGTGACCCGGGAGTACAGTCAGCCTTTTTCTTTACAACAGGGGTGTCAAACTCATTCCATGGAGGGGCCGACCCTCATGTTTTTACTTCCACCATGTTTCAGCAGGTGTATTTCACTGATCAGCAATCAGTGGGAAGAAATTCAGTGAAATCACCTGTTGAATAAAGGCAGCATGTATTTGTCATTGAAGTGGGTGTTTTAATATTTTACATGATTGCTGCATTTTACAAGGTTACAACTCACAAAAACACCAGTCTGCACAATATGGGACCAGTAAGGCCTATTCCTGTAAAATGGGATACATCCTAACTGCTGTTTCCTAAATGGACATGAAATATTGCAGGAAATTAAAAACTTGCATACAACTTTTGTTTGTGTTTTAATAAGTTTATATACACATAAAATAAATAGCTAGCTAGAACAAGAAGAAAACATTCATTAGTTTTTTGCTTTTCTTATGTCAGACAAGGATGGAAAGAAGATGTTCTCTGGAGAATGTAGTCCAGAGACCATTGGACGGTGGGGGGCAGGGCCAGCCCAGCAGATCTTACAGTCCTGCTGGGCTGGCCATTCCTAGGAAAAACAGCTGATAAATGACGCTTCATAGTGATCAGCTGACACTTCTGAGGAAGACTGCAGACGCCAGTCAAAACATGTAAAGGTAAAAACATTTTTCATCCTTGTCTGAAATAAGAAAAGCAAAAGACTAATGATTGAAAAGGATGATGAAATTAATCTACTCGAGCTGCATGAAAACCTTGCCTCATTAGTCATAAATCAGTCTAAAACTAATCCATTATATCAACATGGATGAGTGAACAACACAATGCAGATTTTCTGTATTTAATAAAGTGTAACCATAGGAATACATGCGGCGTTACCTTGGTAACTTGGGTTGTTGTAGCTGAGGTGACGCTCTCTGTGCTGATGGTCACCGGGGACACAACAGACTCCCTCTCATGGGTGCTGGCCTTAACCTGCAGAGGATCCACAGCACAAACGCTCATTCACTTCACACAGCAGGGCTACAGGGCCATGAAAAGTGTGAATAAAAAAAGTGAATATCACACATCATGCATGGAAATCTGCAAGGCTCTGATTCAACATGGGACTAATGCTTCATAGAACAAAACAAGAAAGAAAACAGAGGAAGCAGGAATTTGAAAGGGATCCGGTTTAAATTAAATATAAATTCTCCACTTAACCCAAGGACTGAGTCAGCTACTTCTACAACTGAAACTCAACCAAAATCCAGCTGTTGAGCAGTTTTTTTTTTTCTTACTGTCTGGCATTAAATCAAACTTTTCCTGTTTTACGTCAGTTTGGATCACCAAAATTATTTCTGTTAGCCAAGTCATTTTTTATCTGCATAATATTTTTTTTTAAATTTTTTGTTACTTTCTTCAAACTCAAAAGTTTCCATCCATCTCAGTATTTGGTAGCACTGCCTTTAAACTGGCTGACATGGTCAGACGTTTTGGGTCTCCTTCCACCAGCTTCTCACAGTAGTTTGCTGGAATTTTGGCCCATTCCTCCTGACAGAACTGGTGGAACTGAGTCAGGTTTGTAGGCCATCTTGCTCTCACACGTCTTTTCAGCTCTGACCACAGATTTTCTGTGGGATTAAGATCAGGACTTTGTGATGGTCACTCCAAAACACTGACCTTGTTGTCCTTGTAACTAATGTAGTGGTACGTTTAGGGTCATTGTCCCATCTGAGCCCAAGCTTGAACTTCCTGGCTGATGTCTTGAGTTGTTGCTTCAACATTTCCGCATAATGTTCTTTACTCATGATGCCATCTATTTTGTGAAGTGCACAGGTCCTTCCTGCAGCAAAACACCCCCATAACATGATGCTGCCGCCCCCGTACTTCACAGCTGGCATGGTATTGTCAGGTTTGTCAGAATTCAGTTGTTCAACAGTCTGGGGTCTCTGTTGCCGTATTATGCTCCACATATGTTTAATCAATCAATCAAAGCTTTATTTATATAGCACTTTTCATACAAAAAGATGCAACGCAAAGTGCTTCACACGTTGAAATAAAATACAATTTACCCCCCCCCCCACACACACACACAAACAGACACAAACACAAAGAAACTTTCATCAGTGTATAACTTATGGCTTAAAGCTTATGGCTGGGCACCAAGGATCCAAGTGTGGAAGCACCATCACTAGGGAGCCATCACCAGCAGGGATAGTGTCAAGTCTACGACTACAGGAACACCACCTCTGAGACTGCACAAGTCCAACCTGAGGGGTCGACACTACAGGCGTGGCAACACCGAGCATGACCCCCTCAGCCGGGCAGACCAGGGCAATCACAGGCCAGCGCCTCACAGCCAGAAAACAGGCACAACCCCCATGGGAGGACCCCCCCCCCATGAGGAAACACTGGAGCTTGGACAGGGTGATAAAAAGTCACTGATAAATAAGATAGTTTGCTGATAAAAAGACGAGGCAGTTAAGATGACTAGAAGAATAAAACAACACCTAAATACAGTCAAACAGACATACACTACCATTCAAAAGTTTGGGGTCACTTAGAAATTTCCTTATTTTTGAAAGAAAAGCACTTTTTTTTTCAATGAAGATAACTTTAAAACTAATCAGAAATACACTCTATACATTGCTAATGGTGGTAAATGACTATTCTAGCTGCAAATGTCTGGTTTTTGGTGCAATATCTACATAGGTGTATAGAGGGCCCATTTCCAGCAACTATCACTCCAGTGTTCTAATGGTACAATGTGTTTGCTCATTGTGTCAGAAGGCTAATGGATGATTTAGAAAACCTTTGGTGCATCATGTTAGGTCTGCAATGCTGCAATTGCTGCAAATGGAGGATTCTTTGACGAAAGCAAAGTTTGAAGGAAACAATTATTATTTCAAATACAAATCATTATTTCTAACCTTGTCAATGTCCTTGACTATATTTTTCCAATTCAGTTTACAACTCATGTGTGGTAAATAGCGTGGACTTTCCATGGAAAACACAAAATAATTGTCTGGGTGACCCCAAACTTTGACCGGTATGTTGTATACTCAAAATATTAAAAATTCGCAGTAAGGGACTTCCGGTTATGGCGGCTACGTAGGAGGAACACGTCTCACTCTGCTCTGCTCCTGAGATAACAAGTCGGCAAATAACTCTCTCATTGGAACAGAACCTATCCCAGCGTTTGTGCGAGGATATGCCGGTGAAGCCTCAGGACTGGGAAATCAGGGTGGAGAAAAATTGAACCGCCGAAACAGTCCAAGTTAACGGACTTTCACGTCCGTGACGAAGCAGAAAAAGCTCCAGATATGGCGGAGGAAGCTAGCGGTGGTGCGGTGACTGCTGGCGACGGCACAGGTGCGGTGCTCGCTTGCCATTAGTTCAATGAGAGCAGACTTTTCCGCTAAATTTGATGGGATTATTGCAGCGATAGAAGGAATGAGAAAGGAATTAAGTGACTGTATGGAACGGGTGTACCGCAGGTGGAGCTTCGAATTTCCAGTGCTGAGGATGTCGTCACCAGCCTTCAATTAAAGGTGCGCACTTTGGAATAAAAAATAAACGTCTGGAAGAGAATGTCCTGGACTTGGAGTCCCGTTGAGACGGAACAACCTGAGGCTGGTGGGTCTACCGAGGGGAACCGAGGGTCGGGACCCATGTTCCTTTTTGGAAAGTGGATTCCAGAAGTGCTGAACAATGCGGGAGCTGCAATCATCAGTCGTTATAGAAAGCGCCACCGAATTGGTCCACCGAGAGATAACAAGACATCACCGAGGACGCTGATTATGAAGTTCCTCAGCTACAGAGACAGGATGACGATCTCCAACGCGGCGCGAGCCAAAGGAGAAATTAAAATACCAGGATCAACAGGTGCGGTTCTACCCAGATTTGGGCCACAGGAATCCAACAATTAAGGAAACAGTTTTGACCCCGTCCGTAAAGAGCTGCGCAACCTTGGGATTTGTCATGGAGTGATTCACCTGCAAGACTGCTGGGTCACATATAAGGGCAGAACACCATCTTCAAGACCCCTGAGGAGGCACAGAGCTCATCAAGCAGATCCAAGAGAGACTGGTGGGAGCTAAGCATGAACAAAATATAAGGTAGAATATTTAAGCATTTGCACAGGCATCTAACTGATCTGGAGCATATAGCAAGTTACAAAATATAAGATTGTATTATATATTAAAAAAAAACCTATGATGTACAAAGTTGCTTAAAAATTTTGGAGTTAAGTTGAGAAACTACAGAAGAGAGTTAATGTTTCGTCATTAAAAGCAGTATAGTTAGGGTGATTGGGAGGATGAAGAAGGAGTGGCTTTGGCTGGTCCTCGTGGGTGTGGAGCGGTCGATGGCTATAGCGGGAGACGAATTTTTTTTTTTGATTTTTGGGGGGGATTACCACGAATGTGGGAAGGGGGAATTTGTTTGTGTGTAGTTTGTCGGATGAATGTTCAACCACTCATGTTTTTGTTTCTCTTGTATGAGCAGGTTTACACTGCGAGGGTAATCCTAAACTCCCTATTGATCATAGACCAAAGCGTTAATCTTAATTTAACTTCATGGAATTGCAGAGGTCTACAAAATTTTAAAAAAACTTAAACAAGTTATGCATAAAATAAAAGACATAGGTTCAAAATTGTGTTTTTAACAAGAAAACTCATCTAATAGAGGAGGATGTAAAAAGAATTAGGAGTAGATGGCAATGAAGGTGTATTCACCCTCATCATTTTTCATCCCGAGCCAGGGGAGTTATGACTTTCATACATAAAATCAATCCATTTCAAGTGAAAAATGTAATTGGAGACAAATTTGGATGATATCTAATCATTCAAGGATCTTTGTTATTAGAAAATATATAGTCTGGTGAACTTATACGGTCCCAATATAGATGATCAAAAGTTCTTGGCTAATTTATTTCTTATTTTATCATCACTTACAGGGCAACATATAATAGCAGGGGATTTTAATTGTACATTGAATCCCCGGTAGAGATAGATCAACAGGACTGGACTGTACGCACAATGGATGCAGGAAGTATAGTAAGCATGTTATGAAAGGAATTGATGATTGCTAGATATATGGAGAGTAATGACAACCACAAGTTAAAGCCTCACTTGTTATTCTCTAATACCCTACAAGACATTCTCAACATGATTGGACTATTTTTTTGATTCTCCCACAGAATTAAGGTCCAAGATTCAAACTGCATTTATGAGAAATATTGTGATCTCTGATCATGCACACCCTGTTGTCTCTTATATGTAGATAAGAAATTGACAAAGGACCAGTAGGTAGCAATTTCAGCATCAATGCTTCAGGATGGGGAATTTGTTAAGTACATAGAAAAAACAGATGAGTTTCTTTGATATCAATACTACACAAACATCAGCATGTATAGAGTGGAGGCTTTCAAAGCTTTTATTAGGGGGGCATTTTATTAGTATAAAGGTTCAAAATCTAAGAAGACTCGAGAGGAGAGAGTCCAAGTGGAACATAAAATAAAAATTCTTCAAGAAAAAGTATATGCAGGAAGTGACCCAAAGTTAGAGAACGAATTACTGATTCTGAGAGCTGAATATGACAAAAAATCAGCGAATAGAGCTGCCTCGAGTCTTCTAAGATTGAAGCAATCTTTTTATGAACAAGGTGAAAAATCAGGAAAATTATTGGCATGGCAGATTAAACAATTAGAATTTAAAACACCAATTACCAGTATTATAAGTAACGACAGGTAGTTGTAGATCTTTTAGAAATTAACAGAGCCTTTAGAGATTACTATGAAAAATTATATGATACAAAAAATGAAAACTGACTTAACAAAACTAAAATGGGTTTTTGGATGGATTATCTATACCGTGTATTCCAAATGAAAACAGGGAGATACTGGAGTCTAAAATTAGTCAAGAAGAAGTTGGGCTAGCATTGATAATATGAAATCAGGAAAAAGTGCAGGACCAGATGGTCTTCCAGTTGACCTTTATAAAAAATTTAAGAATAAATTAATAAAACCTTTTTTGAAAATGGTTTTAGAAGCATTTCAAAATAGTAATTTAACCACCATACATGAATAATGCCTTAATTATACTGTTGCCAAAACCAGGTAAACCCTCTAATAAATGTGAAAATATGAGACCAATAAGCCTATTAAATGCTGACCTTAAGATAATCTGTAAAATTTTAGCAAGACGAATACAAGAAATATTACAAAATATTATTAACCAAGATCAGAATGGCTTTATAAAGGGAAGACAAGGCTTCCATAATGTAAGAAGACTATTTAATATTATTTATTCTAATAAAGAAGCACCGGATACAGCTCTCCTATCAATGGACGCCGAAAAGGCCTTTGATAAGGTCGAATGGCCCTTTCTTTTTGAAGTCTTACAAAGGTTTGGACTTGGAAATAATTTCATAAAATGGGTTCAGATAATATATAATAATGCTACAGCAGAAATCCTAACAAACAGCAATATCTCAAAATCAATAGAGGATGTCGACAAGGCTGTCCACTTTCACCTTTACTGTTTACTATGGCAATTGAACCTTTAGCGATGGCAGTACGTTTACATCCACAAATATATGGAATTAAAGTTGGACCAACAGAACATAAAATCTCCCTGTATGCCGATGACATAATCTTGTTTATGTCGAATCTTAAAAAATCAATTCCGACCTTGTTGAATTTAATAAAGAATTTTGGGGAAATATCAGGATATAAAATAAATAAAACTAAATCTTCATATTAATGCTAAATGAGACCCAGAGAAATCACCCAGCTCCTGAGGTAAATCAATTCAATGTTGTAAATCAGTTTAAATATTTTAGGAATTCAAATTGTGCCTAAGCTAGAATTAGTCGCCAGTGCCAACTATGAAGCCTTAATGACAGACATTAATGAGTTACTTCAGAGATGGATGTCACTACCAATGTCGATGATAGGGAGAATCAATATACTTAAAAGTAATATCTTACCCAAAATACTTTATTTATTTCAATACATTCCTTTACCACCACCTTCAGATCTATTCTCAAGAATTAAAAAAAAGTTAGTGGAATTTATATGGAACAATAGGAAGGCTAGATTACGTCTGTCCTTACTATATTTACCATTTGATCGTGGAGGTCTAAAATGTCCAAACTTTATGTTGTATTACTGGTCAGCACAACTGAGGTCTATGACATATTATTTTTCATCAAATGATCTCCCTCACTGGACTGAAATGGAATCATACAATTTACCTTTACCTCTTCCCATATTCATATACTCAGACTCGGCAAAAAAATTACAGAAACAAGTTTAAAATCCATTTGTAAAGCATATGATCAAAATATGGTGTGAAACCAAAAAATATTTAAAAGAACCACACTTATTGTCACAATTTAGCCCAATATGGGGTAATCAATATTTTAAACCAGGGAGAGCAGATGCTGTATTTAAAGTATGGAATTTAAAAGGGATTCAAAAGATTCAAGATTTATATCTGTCATGTTCAGATAACATAATGTCTTTTGAAGAGCCGAGGATCAAATTTAATCTTAATAGAACACATTTTTTTAAATATCTTCAGCTTAGGAACTTTATTCGGTCAAATCAAAATAATGCTCTCACTCGACCTATTTATTCATCCTTGGAAGAAATCTTGACAAAAGATAGTAAGAGAAAGGGTATTATTTCAGAGTTTTATAACTGATTGACACTATCCTCAAGTGAAAACTCACAGAAAAGATTGAATTATTGGAAAGAAGACCTGCAAACTGAAATTTCAGAGGAACAATGGGAATTGGCTTGTACAGAAGCTCAAACCAAATCAATAAATGTACGTCTTAAATTGATACATTTTAAATGGTTAATGCGGATGTATGTTACACCGGTGGAATTAAATAGATATAACAAAAACATACCAGATACGTGCACAAAATGTATGGAAAGTAAAGGAACCTTATTTCATTGTGTATGGGAATGTAGAAAAATTAGAATGTTTTGGGAAGAGGTGAGGGTAACAATTGAAAAAAATAATTTCAAAACAAATCATATTGAATCCTAAATTGTTTTTGTTGGGTCTGCATCCAGAAAAGCATAACTTTAATAAAAGTGAAAGAGCATTCGTAGACCTCAGTTTGCTTAACGCCAAAAAATGTATTGCACTATTGTGGAAAAAGACTCATAGACCAGATGTGACTCAGTGGTTAAAACAGATGTTAACAAACCTTCCACTAGAAAGAATAACATACATACTGAAATCAAAGGAAATTGTGTTTGAGAATATATGGAGACCTTTCATTGATTATGTAAAGAATTTAAACATAACTTTTGAAGAAGAAGGTGAATGATGTGTGTGGACCTTGTAAATTCCAAACTGGTGAATGTATAATATGTATACTTATGTAATGGATTGTCTAGACTAAACAGAGGAGCATTGTTGAAGACCTGTTCTTGTTAGTGGTTATCGATGTTTTTAGTACATTTTTTTTATTACTTTAGTGTTAGTGTTTGATTGTTTGTGTTATGTTTGTAAAAAAAAGGTTCAATAAAAAATATTACGAAAAAGAAAAAAAAATTCGCAGTAAGATAAGTGATTGTGACAAAAAACAGATTTAAAATCAGAAGTTAAGATAATTAAAATAGGAAACTAGATGAAAGATAGTAAAAGAAAGGGTATTATTTCAGAGTTTTATAACTCATTGACACTATCTTCAAGTGAAAATTCACTGAAAAGATTAAACTACTGGAAAGAAGATCTGCAAATTGAAATTTCAGAGGAACAATGGGAATTGGCTTGTACAGAAGCTCAAACCAAATCAATAAATGCACGCCTTAAATTGATACATTTCAAATGGTTAATGCGGATGTATGTTACACCGGAGGAGTTAAATAGATATAACAAAAATATACCAGATACATGCACAAAATGCATGGAAAGTAAAGGAACCCTATTTCATTGTTTATGGGAATGTAGATTAATAAGAATGTTTTGGGAGGAGGTGAGGGTAACAATTGAAAAAATAATCTCAAAACAAATCATATTGAATCCTAAACTGTTTTTGTTGGGTCTGTACCCAGAAAAGCATAATTTCAATAAAAGTGAAAGAACATTCATAGACCTCAGTTTGCTTAATGCCAAAAAATGTATTGCACTATTATGGAAAAAGACTCATAGACCAGATGTGACTCAGTGGTTAAGACAGATGTTAACAAACCTTCCATTAGAAAGAATAACATATATACTGAAATCAAAGGAAATTGTGTTTGAGAATATATGGAGACCTTTTATTGATTATGTAAAAAATTTAAACATAACTCTTGAAGAAGAAGGTGAATGATGTGTGTGGACCTTGTAAATTCCAAACTGGTGAACATAATATGTATACTAATGTATTGGATTGTCTAGACTAAACAGAGGAGCATTGTTGAAGACTTGATTTTGTTGGTGGTTGTTGGTGTTTTTAGGGCATTTTTTTTTTTTTTTTTTTTTTTGTAGTACTTTAGTGTTAGTGTTTGTTTGTATCATGTTTGTTAAAAAAAAAAAGGTTCAATAAAGATATTGTGGAAAAAAAAATAGGAAACTAATCAAAAACAAGGTTAAAATAGTAGGTCTTGAGCCTGCCTTTAAAACATGAACATTCTCAGCAGCCCTGATGTTCTCCAGCAGGCTGTTCCACAGATGTGGGCCACAGTAACTAAAAGCCACCTCACCGTGGGTGCGTGTTCTGACAGTAGGGATAATTAAAAGGTCAGTGCCAGAGGACCTCAGGGACCGTGGTGGCTCATGACAAAAGCAATTTTGATAAATAAGAAGGCCCACAACTATGCAGACATTTATAAATCAATAAAAGAACCCTAAAATTGATCCTAAAGAACAGGAGGAATCAATGCAGTGATTTTAAAACCGGCGTGATGTGAGCCTGCCGTCTGGTCCTTGTCAGAACACATGCAGCTAAATTCTGTAATAACTGCAGATTTGAAATTGTCTTTTAGGGAAGAGCAGAGAGCAGGGCATTACAGTAATCAATTCGACTGATGATAAAAGCATGCATCCGTGCCTCCGTGTTTGCTTGAGAGAGAAGTGGGTGAACTCTGGCTATGTTTTTTAGGTGGTAGAATCCTGTTCGTGTTACATTTTTAATGTGCGGAGTAAAACCAAGCTCAGAGTCTAAAATGACACCCAAATTTTTAACATGTTGCGATGGGGTAAAGGACAGACCATGTAATTTTGATAAAATTTTCTCTTTCTGAGCTTCAGGACCAATGACTAAAACTTCAGTTTTGTCCTGGTTGAGCTGAAGAAAGTTTGCTGCCATCAATGACTTAATGTCTAAAATACAGTTAAAAAGGGTGTTAATTGGTTCCATGTCATCAGGAAGCACAGCGACATACAGTTGTGTGTCATCAGCATAACTATGGTAATTAACGCCACGCTGGACTTCTGTAAAATCAGAGTTGATCAGGTGGTCTGTGGTGGAAAAAAGGATTCTGGTATTGTCTTTGTATTCATTATTTTAGAGAAGTGAGAGTTTCTAGCTTGTTTGACCGTGTTTAAATAATTTTAATTGTTCATGTAGAATTTGGTAGCGAAAAATTTTGTTTTTCTCCACCTTCTCTCCGCTGCTCTGCATTTTCTTTTCTGCTGTTTTATATCTTCATTCCATTAGGGTGGGACAGGTTTAGTTTTTGTAGTTTTAGTCTTTAGTGGTGCAACCAAGTCCAGAACAGTTTTTAGTTTATGGTTAAAGTTGCCAGTTATATAATCAGATGATGCAGGTAGAACCTCAGCAGGAACATCACTTAAAACCCTGATAAAACTTGCAGCCACTTCAGAAGTCAGATGGTCCTTCCTCACAGTTCTCACCAGGGTCTCTCGCTGAATAAAACTGGTGATGTTAAAAAAGACACGGAAGTGGTCTCAGTCAAGTCTACAACAGAGGACACACTAGTGGACAGGCCGTAGGTGGTGACAAGGTCTAAGGTGTGTCCCCTGTTGTGAGTCGACTGTGTTGTGTGTTGCTGTGATTGCTGGGGTCTCTCTGCAACTGTGGGGGTTTCCCCTACAGTTGAAAGTGCTATGAGATGACTATTGTTGTGAAATGGCACTATATAAATAAAGCTGAATTGAATTGTTGTTTAAAATCCATACAGTTAAGAAGGCTTAAAAATTTATTAGATTAAGAATTAGAAGTATCATCTATGTAAAGAGTACCGGAGTGCTGGAGTGGTGGCTCAGTTGGTAGAGCATCTGCCCCACACCTGGGAGGCAGGGGTTCAAATCCCGGCCGGGTCATGCCGAAGGCCATATAAAAGCGGAACTTCCTGTCATCCAACTTGGTGCTCAGCAATAATGGAATGGAGGAGGGAAATCTGTGGCGGCACCTTGCATGGCTGCGGCCCTCTGATTCTATATATGGGGTGTGTGTGATTAACACTGTAGATAAGAGAAACACAATTTCGTTCTACTGTACATGATTGGTTGAATGACAATAAAGGGTGATTTAATTTAATTAAAATCACCAGCTATGATTACCTTGTTATAATTTACATGGATGATTGACAGCATGTCAGAGAATTCACTGAAAAATGCTGCACATGGTTTCAGTGGTCTATAAGCTGTGAGGCATACAATTGGGGGACTGTTAAAAACAGTGGCGTGATATTCAAAGGTGGTGTACCTGCTAAATGTTATTTGTTTATAGTTAAAATCACCAGAGATTAGCAATGCAGTTCCACCACCTTTCTGACCCCTCCTTGCAGAAAATAAAGTTAAAACTGGGTGGAGAGGCCTAGGTGAGAACAACTGGTGCATCGATACCCAACCATGTCTCAGTTAAAAACAGACAGTCCGGTTCATGATCTAAAATCAAATTATTAATAAAAGATTAATTAAAAAAAAGATTTATTTAAAAGGGAGCAGAAATTTAACAGAGCCATTAAAACTGTTGGAGGGTTGGTGTGTGAGGTGGTTTGTTGGATATTTAAGTTAATTCTGACATGGTTCTTACGGTTTACACCACCAGTCCGAATCCTGCATGGTCTGTTGTTGGAGATAAAGGGGGGAATGGGGTAAGTGGACGGTGAGGGAGGACTGATGCAGGGGGTGGTGGAGCGTGGTGGGGAGGGGGGTACAGCTTGTGAGTAAAATGTACCTACAGGGGGAGACGGTCAGACTGATGGAGCAGTTAAAACAGAATAAAACATGTATGTTAAAATGCAGGCACTCAGCCTGCTCAGATGTATACTGTCTCTCCAGTAAAGTGATGTGCGGTTCCATAACAGGTTAAAATCATCAATGAAAATAACACCATACTCTGCAGTAGCAGACTAGAGGCATGTGTGAAGGCTCAGAATCAGGCTAAAACAACCGATGCCTCGGCCTAGTGGAGGAAACGGTCCGGAGATAAATATGTGCTTACCGGAGCCTTGGAATGTGCAGAGGAGACTGGTTAAGTCCTGCTTCAAAACCTCAGACACTTGGTTGGTGACATTGTTGCAGCCAACGTGGATCACAACGTTCCTAGCCGAGAAATGTTTTGCCAGGAGACCAGGGATTTTATCGAGGCGGTCCATCACTCTGGCACCACAAAAGAAGCAAGTTTCCGCAGATCATCTCCGAACATATCTCACCGTAGAATCTCTGATGATCAGGGTGGTAGGAGAAGGAGGTGATGGCATTTGAGAAGGTGCACTCCGGGTGGAGACTGTGTGTGGACGACATACATCAGGTGAGTGCAGTGGAGCCAGTGTCAGATTTGGCTCCGCCCGGTGGTGGGCTCTTAAGCAGGGGATCCGCTCCAGTTCATTTGTCGGGGGAACCAAGAGAAGAGCTCCCTGAGGTACCCTTGGAGACTTGAAGAGTGAAGGTGGAGGCTCCAAGTCCCCAGGCAGTGGAGGAAACTCATGTAAATCCAGGATGTTAAACCAGTTCTTGAGCTGGAGGATGGGGCTCTCGGTGCTCTCAACACAGCGGGACGAGCTCTTTCCCTTTCTGCGACACTTACTGGCAACAACCCACAGGTCTGGATGGTATAGTGTGAAGCTGAATGGTACCTCCAGTTCAGCTCCAGGCTGGACCCAGAGGTGCTCCCGAGAAGCACCTGGAAAGGAGGTGGAGGATGACATTGGACCGGTGGCCGAGGCAACTGCAGCAGCAGGTGGAGATAATCCAGAGCCAGACACAGCGGGACCTTGGATTCGGCCAAGAACTATTGTTTCTAGATGTCTCTCTGCTTCCTCAATTTTATAAAGATTGGAAATACGCTGCTCCGGTTCAACAATCTTCTGGGCAAAGGTGGCACAGTTTTGACAGCCAGCTGACGGAGTAAGTGGAGCCATGACAGACATGAAACACTCTGAACGTATAGGTCAGTTAAGATCTCAGCTCTAATTTAAAAGATAAAAATGAAGTTAAAAATGTTCAGGGTTTAAAATGGCAAGAATAAAATGAGCAAAGGTAAAACAAATTGATATGAAAGTCTGTTAAGATCTGTGGCTTGTCAGAGTTCTCGTTCAGATACCAGTACATGCATGACAGGTCTGGACTGCAGGCAGGCCAGTCTAGTACCTGCACTTTTTTTTTTTACTACAAAGCCATGCTGTTGTAACACGTGCAGAATGTGTCTTGGCACTGTCTTGCTGAAATAAGGAGGAAAATCCCTGAAAAAGGACACTGCTTTGATGGCAGCAGATGTTGCTCCAAAACCTGGATGTACCGTTCAGTATTAATGGTACCTTCACAGATGTGCAGAATAGCCATGCCATGGGCACTAACACACCCCCACACCATCACAGACACTGGCTTTGAACTTAACACTGATAAGAATCTGGATGGTCCTTTTCCTCTTTAGTCCAGAGGACACGATGTCCATGATGTCCAAAAACAATCTGAAATGTGGACTCATCAGACCACAGCAAACTTTTCACTTTGTGTCAGTCCATCTCGGATGAGCTCAAGCCCAGAACAACTGGGTTAGAAACTGTGAAATTGCGTTTCTGGGTGTTGTAATGCGTTTCACTTTGCATGGCACAGTTTTAACTTGCACTTGTAGATGTAGAGATGAACTGTAGTAATATCCTTTACCGAATGATGTACTCAATGTTAGTTTTCAGCCTTGCTGCTTAAGATGGATTCACACGACAACATTTGGACCGACTTTTACTGGTGTTTTGGCAAGGGTCTGGCTCTGCTGGCAAACGTTAATGATTGCTCGTGTTTGTTGGCAAATGCCGGCAAAAGTTGTTTTCTTTGAAAATGTTCAGCCTGTTGAAAATTTACCAATGTTTGGAAATACACGGTGAAAGTTGTGCTCAGTTTGTAAAAGTTCCTGAGCGCTGGGCTAAGTTATGCGGAGTTTACCTAAGTCAGCCTAAGTTAAAGCTGGGTTCACTCTATAGTGTTTGGACCGACTTTTACAGACGTTTTGAGAAATCAGAGAAATACTTAGTGCAGGTCAGCTGACATCAGTGTCAGGCAATGTTCATATAAAGATCAGTGTTTGTGGAGGCTCAGTGCCATTCTGGACCTGCTTCTGGAGTGAACACTGAGACCTGGAGGGCTGGTGCAGGGAGAACAATCTGTTGCTCAACGTGGACAAAAAGATAGAAGGAAATGATTATTGACTTCCGGCGGTCACAGCCTAAACACGTTCCCCTCAGCATCGGCGGCCATTTAGAGGAGAGAGTGGAGAACATCAAGTTCCTCGGAGTGCAGATCTCACAGGACCTGACCTGGAGCAAGAATTCCTTGGGGATCAGGAAGCGGGCTCAGCAGAGACTGCACTTCTTGAGGAAACTCAAACAGGCCTCTCTCCCCATCTGCATCCTCAGGACCTTCTACAGAGGTGTGGTGGAGAGTGTTCTGACGTACTGCATTGCTACATGGTACTCCAGCTGCAGTATGTCAGACAAAAAAGCCCTGCAGAGGATAGTCAAGGGAGCTGAGAGGGTAATTGGAGTCTCCCTCTCCTCTGTCCAAGAACTTTTTCAGAACCGTTGTAGGAGCAGGTCACTGAACATTGTCAAGGACCGTTCTCACCCTCTGCATAAACACTTTGAACTTCTGCCATCTGGCAAACTATTCCGGAGCATCAGAGGCAGAACCACCAGACTGATCAACAGCTTCCTTCCACAAGCTGTTAGGATGCTGCACAGTTGACCCGGAATCTCTCATATTCACTACTGCACCTACGGACATTATGTGCATTATTTGTATATTATAGCTAGTTAGTTTTTTTTCAAGTATGTCTCAGGGATGTGTGAACGGATGAGGGGGGGGGGGTGAAGATATGTGTGAGTGTGTCTTAAATCATGTTCTTCTACTTATATGGATGCCGAGAGAAACGCAATTTCATCTTGCCTGCACTACAGTTGTATGTACAGCAATATGACAATAAAGGTTGATTTGATTTGATTTGAACACATCTCCCTTGGGCATACGTTTCAGTATTTATTTTTGTTTTATATTCCTATGTAGTTACTTCTGCATACCATTTTCCCATTCATTCATTCATTCATTCATCTAAAAAAATAATAAAATAATGCTATAGACTCAAACACTAAGTCGGCAATTAAAATGTGAATGTGGATGGAATTAGAAAAAAACTATTTAGTGTAGCATCATATAAATAAAATGACGGGTGATTATCTTTTGACTGTTACAATCCACTGCTATCCATCCATCCATATTCTACCGCTTTTCCGGAGGTCCAGGTCGCAGAGGCAGCAGTTCAAGCAGAGAAGCCTAGACTTCCCTCTCCCCAGCCACCTGCTCCAGCTCTTCAGAGAGGATACCAAGGTGTTCCCAGACCAACTGGGAGACGTAGTCTCTCCAGCGAGTCTTGGGTCTGCTCCGGAGTCTTCCCCCAGTGGGACGTGCCCGAAACACCTCAAGTGGGAGGCGTCCAGGAGGCATCCTGATCAGATGCCCAAACCACCTAAACTTTCAATGTGGAGAAGCAGCGGCTCTACTCTGAGCCCCTCCCGGATGACTGAGCTCCTCACCCCATCTCTAACGGTGAGTCCAGCAATGTTACAGAGAAAGCTCATTTCAGCCACTTGTATCCACGATCTCATTCTTTTGGTCATTACCCAAAGCTCATGACCATAGGTGAGGGTAGGAACGGAAACTGACTGGTAAATCGACAGCTTTGCCTTAGAGTTTAGCTCCCTCTTCACCACAACGGACCGGTATAACGTCCACATCACTGCAGATGCTGCTCCAATCCGTCTGTCAATCTCTCGCTCCATTCTACCCTCAATCATGAATAAGGCCCCGAAATACTTAAACTCCTCCACTTGGGGCAGGAGTTTGTCCCCACCCCGGAGAGGACAATCCACCTTTTTCCAGCTGAGGACCATGGACTTTGACTTGGAGGTGCTGATTCTCATCCCAGCTGCTTCACACTCAGCAGAAAACTGTCCCAGTAAGACCTGTAGGTCATTGCTGGATGAAGCCAGCAGGACAACATAATCTGCAAAGAGAGATGAGATCCTGTGGTCACCAAGCATGACACCCTCCATTCCCTGGCTGCGCCTAGAAATCCTGTCCATAAAAATTATGAACAGAATCGGTGAGAAAGGGCAGCCCTGGTGGAGTCCAACTCCCACTGGGAATGAATCCGACCGAGTGTTGGCAATACAAACCAAACTCACAATGGTCATACAGAGACCGGATAGCTCGTAACAACAAGCCCGATACCCCATACTCCTGAAGCACCCCCCACAAAAAAAAAACACGAGGGACAGAGTTGAATGCCTTCTCCAAGTCCACAAAACACATGTAAACTGGTTGGGCAAACTCCCATGAACCCTTGAGGATTCTCGAGAGGGTAAAGAGCTGGTCCGATGTGCCACGGCCAGGACAAAAAACACATTGCTCCTCCTGAATCTGAGGTTCGACAAATGACCAGAATCTCCTCTCCAGCATCTTGGCATAGACCTTCCCAGGGAAGCTGAGGAGTGTGATCCCTCTAAAGCTGGAGCACACCATCTGGTCCCCTTTCTTGAAGAGAGGAACCACCACCCTGGTTTGCCATGCCAAATGCACTGCCCCCGACCTCCACGCAATGTTGCAGAGGTGTGTCAACCACGGCAGCCCTACAACATCTGGGGCCTTGAGGTACTCAGGGCGAATCTCGTCCACCCCCGGGGCCCTGCCACCAAAGAGCTTTTTAACCACCTTGGTGACCTCAGCCCCTGTCATGGGCAAGTCGTCCCCTTTTTCCACAAGTCTTGCTTCCTCTGTGGAAGGCGTATCAGTGGGATTGAGGAGATCCATGAAGTATTCTTTCCACCGCTCGACGATATCCCCAGTTGAAGTCAGCAGAACCCCATCCACACCATATACAGCGTGACGAGGGAGCCGCTTTTCCCTCCTGAGCCGCCGGACAGTTTGCCAGAATATCTTCGAGGCCAACCGAAAGTCTTGTTCCATGGCCTCACTGAACTCCTCCCATACCCGAGTTTTTGCTTCAGCAACCACCCGAGCTGCACTCCGCTTGGCCTGCTGGTACACTCCAGCTGCTTCGGGAATCCCACAAGCCAGCCAAGCTTGATAGAACTCCTTCTTCAGCTTAATGGCCCCCCTCACCACTGGTGTCCAACACTTGGTTTGGGGGTTGCCACCACGAGATGCACCGACGACCTTGCGGCCACAGCTCTGGGCAGCCGCTTCAACAATGGAGGTGGAGAACATGGCCGATTCAGACTCACGTCTCCAGACTCCCCTGGAATGTGGTCGAAGTTCTTCTGGAGGTGGGAGTTGAAGACCTTCCGGACAGAGGCCTCAGCCAGACGTTCCCAGTACACCCCCACTATACGTTTGGTTCTACCACGTCTGAATGGCATCCTCCCCTGCCAGCGGATCCAACTCACCACCAGGTGGTGACCAGTTGACAGCCCTGCACCTTTCTTTACCCGAGTGTCCAAGACAAAAACGGTCGCAGGTCTGATGACACGTTAACAAAATCAATTATCGACCTGCGATCTAGGGTGTCCTGGTTCCAAGTGCACATATGGACACCCTTATGCTTGAACATGGTGTTCTGTTACAGCTCTCTCCATTAAAATCACATGAAAAATCCTATTAAATGTCATTTACTTTTTTACACCACATCAGCGTTATTTGATTCCCACAATGGAAGCTGAACCAGTAAATCCTGGAGAAAAATTACGCAGGGAGCAGAAAATTAAGAACAGTAAATTTCTCAATGGGGAGATTTGTTTTTTCTTTTGGGCCATCACATTTCTGGGATACAGTGGGGTAAAAAAGTATTTAGTCAGCCACCAATTGTGCAAGTTCTCCCACTTAAAAGATGACAGAGGTCTCCAATTTTCTTCATAGGTATACCTCAACTATGAGAGACAAAATAAGAAAAAAAAATCCAGAAAATCACATTGAAGGATTTTTAATGAATTAATTGGTAAATTCCTCGGTAAAATAAGTATTTGGTCAATAACAAAAGTTCATCTCAACACTTTGTTATATACCCTTTGTTGGCAATGACAGAGGACAAATGTTTTCTGTAAGTCTTCACAAGGTTTCACACACTGTTGCTGGTATTTTGGCCCATTCCTCCATGCAGATCTCCTCTAGAGCAGTGATGTTTTGGGGCTGTCGCTGGGCAACACGGACTTTCAACTCCCTCCAAAGATTTTCTATGGGGTTGAGATCTGGAGACTGGCTAGGCCACTCCAGGACCTTGAAATGCTTCTTACGAAGCCACTCCTTCGTTGCCCGGGCGGTGTGTTTGGGATCATTGTCATGCTGAAAGACCCAGCCACATTTCATCTTCAATGCCCTTGCTGATGGAAGGAGGTTTTCACTCAAAATCTCACGATACATGGCCCCATTCATTCTTTCCTTTACATGGATCAGTCGTCCTGGTCCCTTTGCAGAAAAACAGCCCCAAAGCATGATGTTTCCACCCCCATGCTTCACAGTAGGTATGGTGTTCTTTCTCCTCCAAACACGACAAGTTGAGTTTTTACCAAAAAGTTCTATTTTGGGTTCATCTGACCATATGACATTCTCCCAGTCCTCTTCTGGATCATCCAAATGCTCTCTAGCAAACTTCAGACAGGCCTGGACATGTACTGGCTTAAGCAGGGGGACACGTCTGGAACTGCAGGATTTGAGTCCCTGGCGGCATAGTGTGTTACTGATGGTAGCCTTTGTTACTTTGTTCCCAGCTCTCTGCAGGTCATTCACTAGGTCCCCCCGTGTGGTTCTGGGATTTTTGCTCACCGTTCTCGTGATCATTTTGACCCCATGGGGTGAGATCTTGCATGGAGCCCCAGATCGAGGGAGATTATCAGTGGTCTTGTATGTCTTCCATTCTCTAATAATTGCTCCCACAGTTGATTTCTTCACACCAAGCTACTTACCTATTGCAGATTCAGTCTTCCCAGCATGGTGCAGGTCTACAATTTTGTTTCTGGTGTCCTTTGAGAGCTCTTTGGTCTTGGCCATAGTGGAGTTTGAAGTCTGACTGTTTAGAGGTTGTGGACAGGTGTCTTTTATACTGATAACGAGTTCAAACAGGTGCCATTAATACAGGTAATGAGTGGAGGACAGAGGAACCTCTTAAAGAAGTTACAGGTCTGTGAGAGCCAGAAATCTTGCTTGTTTGTAGGTGACCAAATACTTCTTTTCCACCATAATTTGCAAATAAACTCTTTAAAAATCAGACAATGTGATTTTCTGGATTTTTTTTTCTCATTTTGTCTCTCATAGTTGAGGTATACCTATGATGAAAATTGGAGACCTCGCTCATCTTTTAAGTGGGAGAACCCGCACAATTGGTGGCTGACTAAATACTTTTTTGCCCCACTGTAGTGTGTGTGTGTGTGTGTAGCAGGCAGAAAGTAAACAGACTCTGACTGAAAATTCCATGAAAAAAATTTTATTCCACGGACCAAGAAAATGTTTTTAAAGACAGCAAAATAAAAATAAATAAATGATCGGCATCTCCAGTGGCTGTTGTTTCCAAGTCAACCAGTATTCCGTACTGGCAAAAGACACGTTTGTGCAACAGCACAGCCTAGTGGTAGAAAAATAACACTGCAAAGACACGAAACCCAAAACCACACCCATTACATGGCGCAAACAAATCCACAAACAACTCAAAAAAAAAAAAAAAATATATATATATATATATATATATATATACAGTAGATTAAAAAAAATTAAAAAAAACATGTCATACACACCATGTTATCGCCAAAACAAATGCTGTACATTGTCCTCTTCTTTTCTTTTTTTTAAATTCCCCCTTCCTCACCATTTCTTTTTCATCCATGCATGTCTGAAGTGAGTTTCGGTCTAAAACCAGCTGTTTTCACCAGCATTTCAGTCAATGTTTGCCAATGGAGATTAGGTTAGGCTGACTTAGGCAAACTCTGCATAACAGCCCAGCACTCAGGAACAATTACAGATTGAGCACAACTTTCGCCAACGCTTATTTCCAAGCATCAGCAAACTTTCAGCATGCTGAAAATTTTCAAGAAATACAACTTTCACCAGTATTTCCCAACAAATACCAACCATCATTAACTTTTATCAGCTTTTGCCACCACAGCCAGACGTTTGCCAAAATGTCAGTAAAAGTTGGTCCAAACGTAGTGTGAATCCCCCCTAAAAAGCAGGTCCCGGATGGCAGGAAGCCTCCACAAATGCTGATCTTTTTATGAGTGTCGCCTGATGCTGATGTCAGCTGAACTGTGCTGAGTATTCTTAGCTTAAGTTAACCTAAGTTGGCAACTGCTACACATACGCTAGCCTAAGTTGGCAAAAGCTTGCCAACGCTGAATGCTATGCTGGCAAATGCTAGCAAAAGTTTGTAAAAATTTGTATAAGTTCGTAAAGTCATTGTGTGCTGGATTTAAAAAAAACTGTTCATGAACATAATTTCACTGATGTTTGCACTAATTTCTCTGATTTTTCAAAACGTCAGCAAAAGCTGGTCCAAACGTTGTAGCGTGAACTGAGCTTAACGGGCCGAAATTAATTTTGTATAATCACGTTTCTTCTGCACCAAGACAATTTCAAACATCAGAAAAAGAGAGACAAAAGAGATTCTTTAACAATTAGGAATTATGATTTCAAAAGAATTGAAGGTGTAGGAGGCTAATGGTGATTTTTAGTTCACCATATATATATACAGTATATATATATATATATATATATAAAATCACATTTGAAAGTGCAGTTTTCAGGTTTCTATTTTACTTCACTGCTTGGACATTTACAGAAAAAGTAGGTAACTCATCATGTAAACATTTGAATCAATGTCAGCTCTGCATGAACAAAGAAAGTAGATACACACATACACACCACCACCACCACCACGAGGATGCGTCCTTCACCGGGATACTTACAGGGGAGCCATTTTCTGTGATAGAAGTAGGATCCTCCTGTGGGCTAACGCCTCCATAGTTCTGAAGGACAGAGAGACAGTTCTCATTAAAAGTCTTTAACAACCCTCCAAAGGACAACAGGTGATCACCACAGAAGTCTGTAATTCTGTCTAAACCACAGAGCAAGACATCTGCATGCTGCTGACTATGTGACACCACAGCGTGGGTCTTTGTCTCTATGACACAGTGATGGAGCCATTTCACATATATGCACTTGATCCTCTGTTAGTATAAAAAGTGGAGTAGTATTCAGATAGTCATAGTGAGTCCTGTGATCTTTGATGATGTCTTGGTGAGTCCTGTGGTCGTGGGTGGTGCCTGCATTTGATCTTTGATGTCCTGTGATCGTGAGTGAGCGTGAGTAAGGATGGATAATTTTTTCACACGAGTTGTTCAGAACTCCTTATACAAAGATATAGAGTGATGATAATCAAGTCAGTGGCGGTAATGCACCTGTAAGCTGGTTGCCAACCGCCAATCAAATGAAGAAGAAGAAGAAGAAGAAGATATGAATGTTTGAGGTTTGATTGGACACAGCAATGATGATAGAAGGACTACAGCTCCTGACCAGATAGAGTGATGATATAGAGAGAAGTACGTGGCGGTAATGCACCCGTAAGCTGGTTGCCAACCGCCCATCAAATCTAAAAGAAGAAGAAGAAGAAGATATGATTGGTGAAGATGTATAGAGTGATGATATAGAGTGAAGTACGTGGCGGTAATGCACCCGTAAGCTGGTTGCCAACCACCAATCAAATCTAAAAGAAGAAGAAGATATGATTGGTGAAGATGTATAGAGTGAAGTACGTGGCGGTAATGCACCTGTAAGCTGGTTGCCAACCACCAATCAAATCTAAAAGAAGAAGAAGAAGATATGATCGGTTGAGGTTCGATTGGACACAGCAATGATGATAGAAGGACTACAGCTCCTGACCAGATAGAGTGATGATACAGAGTGAAGTACATGGAGGTAATGCACCTGTAAGCTGGTTGCCAACTGCCAATCAAATCTAAAAGAAGAAGAAGAAATGATCGGCTGGTGGCGGTAAGAAATACAAGGAGGATGTATCGTAATCAAGTCAGTGGGTAGATAGAGTGTTATGGACATCATGTAGACATTGAAATCTCACTGTTTGAAGAAGATGAAGAAGAAGACTGTTCAGAACTCCTTAGAAGAATTCCTTATACAAAGATATAGAGTGAAGAAGACGAAGAAGAGGTTGCCAACCGAGACGAATTCTGACTTTTGATACACAGAGTGATGTTTACTGAGTGAAGTACGTGGCGGTAATGCACCTGTAAGCTGGTCGCCAACTGCCAATCAAATCTAAATGAAGAAGAAGAAGATATGATCGGCTGCACCTCGGACACAGTCCAGGGACGGATAATTTTTTCACACATAAGGAGTTGCTCAGAAGTCCTTATACAAAGATATAGAGTGATGATAATCGAGTCAGTGGAGGTAATGCACCTGTAAGCTGGTTGCCAACCGCCAAGCAAATCTAAAAGAAGAAGAAGAAGAAGATAAATCCAGAAACATCCTAACTGCGAGCTAAACTATGTTGAAAAACTACAACATATAGCACTGTGGGAAAATGCTTTGCAATTATAGTTTCTTCTCTTATTTATTCTCTTCATGGCACAGGAGGAAAATAGTGGATGGAAGTGCAGCTGAAGGCTTATTTAAGATTGGTTAACTTAGACTGGATAATGTGGATGCTGGCTTGCTGTCTGCTCTGACCTTTGATAGGCAGGAGTCACTGCTGATGAGCTTTGTTCCACAGTTGCTGTGAGAGCTCAAAATGACCCTGAACCTATGCTTACTTCCTGTCAGTGTGGACAGCATCAAAAATACATCAATAGGAAACATAATTATTACAAATAGTGCAAAAAAAACTATTTTACACAAATAGATGGCATGCCATTTCATGTTTCCACTGATCAACAGTCTCACCTGAAAAATTGGGAATGCATGTGTAAATAGTTCATAATCTGTGTGTATAACCCACACTGTACCATTAGGCAGCTGAAATCTACATCAACATAACTGCTCAGTCAAGTTTCTTATTTTTTTACATTAAAAATGTTGTGTAATATTTGTATGTAAAGAGGGTCAACGAGTTTTGATTCGATAAAATCACTGGTCCAACCCATGAAAAAAATGTTTTTATAATCATAATGGATTAGATTTATATGGAGCTTTACATGTCAAGTGACATCTCAAAACATTTAGAGTGAGTCCATTATTCATTCACTCCAGACAGACATTGATAAGCTACCTCTGTAGCCACAGCTGCCCTGAGGCAGACAGACGGAAACATGGCTGCCAATCCGTGCCAACGGCCTCTTCGACCCCAACTGAACATTTATACACATCCATACCCAGTGTCACGGACACCAGGTGGGTAAAGTGTCTTGCCCAGGGACACAATGGCAGGATGTCTGGGGAGAGTGTGGTTTGAACCACCAACCCTCTGGTTACTGGACGACCCGCTCTACCTCCTGAGCCACTGCCACCCACACTTCCCTCCTCCATTCCATTTTTTTAACATATCTGGGTCATGGACATGCATAATGTACAAAAGCATAAAAATGTACATAATGTATAAAAGAATTGCCCCCTAATAGTCACCTGACTTTTAACCAACAAGAACAATCTTTCGTTAGCTGAATTTTCATTGGTCTATTAGTTGGGGTGTGGGGTGAGGAAACGGTAATTAATTCACAAAAGGTCCCATGTACAGCTTGGAATACTTGCAATGCTGCAGAAGGCCACAGGGTGGTGCAACTCCCGTTTTAGTAGCATTAAGTCACATTTTAATGAACTCAAACCACACAGTAGCAATGTCAGTTGTTGCATGTTCTACAGTGCAGGTGTTAATGGGGTTAACACCTGGTATTGGATGATCATTCTTGGATACTGCTAAATAAAGCACTTATGTGGAAGTCTATACTCTGAGCTATTCCAGAGCACATGCTAAGTTATTTGCCTGTATGTGGTTAAGTGCTATCTAACTGCAGTCTGATCACAGATAATGCATTTTCCACTGCTGGGGCTACAGTATTCTGGAAGCCTGTAGCATATGCAGGCACAGTCAGCTCGGACACCGGAGTCCACCGGCTGCCGTGTCCGCACATGTGGGGCCCCAATGGACCCACGGAAGATTGGGAGGCACACGGATGGAAGTCCGAACCAAAGAGAGACAGAGGATGAAGGCACCAAGACCGCCACCTGTCCGTTTTGCATTCATTTGACTCGGTTTGAGGGGGGCACAAAACCCCCCAGGTGCTTAGGGGGTGGAAAGTGGAAGATGTAAAAGCTCTTTCCAAGCAATTCTAAGGCAACGGAAGCTTTTTTTTGTGGCAAAAAAGCCACAATGTACTATTTGGGGCAATACTACATATAGTATTTGTTTTTGAGGTGGTTTTAGAGGTGCCAGAGTGCACCTTTAACAACTCTCTCAGCCCAGCTTTTGTGCTCTTACAGAGAAACTAATCACACCAGATATGAGCCATCTGCCTCTGCTGCATTTACACAGTCGCTGCTGCGGGTCTGTGTCCAGTACATGATGTCATCCTCAATTTGCATCAGATCCACACATGCCGACACAAGTTCTCTCTCTCTACTGTGGCTTATTCTGACATCTTTGGAAATGTGACTCAACACTGATCTGGCACTTCAAAGTGGCCCCAAGTTCATCTGCACTATTAGCTGAATGGTGGAGGAGCCCAGCAATGATTACATTTTAATAAGGCCCCTGTGGGAGAGCCAAGCCTGCATTCAGACCTCTGCTGCACCTCTTTTCATCATTGTCATGAATACACTGTCAATACGTTAATCACTTCATAATGATTCCATCATGTCACTGGTATCTGGGGGATAGGGCTGCCATGCAGCTGAAGCCCACAGGAAAATCCTACATCCTCTAATCAAGACTGCAGAGAGCTAAACACACTTAGGAAACTATGACTTGGTGGATTGTGTCCTGGGATTGTCCTCATTTTGCTCCTTCTACCTGCAGTATCACAGTTCATTTATAAATCATGAACTATAATTACATACATATGTAACCCAAAACTGTACAACCATATTACAAATTAATTCAAACTAATTTGACACTTTTTCTTGCTAAGCAGAGTCAAAGAGATCAATACATGTTTGCACTAAAGCTACGGTAAAAAAAAAAAAATCTCCCAGTTCCTACGTATTCTGGAGTTCAGACATTCATTTAGGGGGGGCATAGTTTCTTACAGCTGCCGTTCAATTCACAAGAGCAATTTGAGGCATTCTTGACAAATGAACTGCTTTTCTATCATACGATGGCCCTAGAGTTCTTACGTTCTTCATAAGGGTGCCTTGGGATCTTCCTACGGCATACTTACTGACATCTTACGAAAATTTTGGTACAACTCACAGCACTCTCAAGTTGTTGGTAGGAAGATCTTACAGCTATCGGCACATTTTGTTGGCACAAATGTTGCGTGAATGATGTACTTCCACCTTATGGAGACAGGCGCGAAGGTTCCCCCATGGTGCGGGGTGGAAAGATCATTCTCATTGCAGTGGAACGTCGCTGCCCAACCACCCACGGAGCCTTCACTCCCAAGTGGGAGAGACTGTGAGTGAGCCGGAGAGATCCTCAGCGAGTGGCGTTGAGCCCTCCAGCCTCCATGTGGGTCTGGGCAGTGACTCTCCGCTCCACCGAGAATGATCCTTCTGCAGGTTCATCTACGACTTTTACTTTCTCAAGTTGCATCGCCTTCTCAGAGCCCACTGTCTTTCTAGTTTATATATGTTTCTGCTTGGCAACATTATTAGAAAGCACAGTATAAATTTTCATTGTTATGTAGATGACATACAATTATACCTGTCAATGAAGCCAGATGATAGAAATCAATTAGCCAAATTAGAGGCTTGTCTTAAGGAAATCAAAGCTTGGATGACTTGTAATTTCCTGCTATTAAATTCAGATAAGACTGAAGACACTTTGCTCAGTTACACATCGTTGTGAAGAATTCTCTCTGACAAGTTTTCATTTTAGGGTGAGGAGCTCAGTCATTCGGGAGAAGCTCAGAGTAGAACCGCTGCTCCTCCACATCTAAAGGAGCCAGTTGAGGTGGTTTGGGCATCTAATCAGGATGCCACCTGGACGTCTCCCAATTGAGGTGTTTCGGGCACGTCCCATTGGGAGGAGACCCCAGGGCAGACCCAGGACTTGCTGGAGGGACTATGTCTCCCAGCTGGTCTGGGAACGTCTTGGTATCTTCTCTGAAGAGCTGGAGCAGGTGACTGGGGAGAGGGAAGTCTGGGCTTCTCTGCTTGGGCTGCTGCATCCGTTACCTGGACCTCCGGAAAAGTGGTAGAACATGGATGGATGGATGGGTGGGTGGGTGGAAATGAGTATATACACACTACCGTTCAAAAGTTTGGGGTCACTTAGAAATTTACTTATTTTTGAAAGAAAAGCACTTTTTTTCAATGAAGATAACTTTAAACTAATCAGAAATACACTCTATACATTGCTAATGTGGTAAATGACTATTCTAGCTGCAAATGTCTGGTTTTTGGTGCAATATCTACATAGGTGTATAGAGGCCCATTTCCAGCAACTATCACTCCAGTGTTCTAATGGTACAATGTGTTTGCTCATTGCGTCAGAAGGCTAATGGATGATTAGAAAACCCTTGTGCAATCATGTTAGGTCTGCAATGCTGTAATTGCTGCAAATAGAGGATTCTTTGACTAAAGCAAAGTTTGAAGGAAAAAATTATTTCGAATACAAATCATTATTTCTAACCTTGTCAATGTCTTGACTATATTTTCTATTAATTTTACAATTCATGGTGGTAAATAAGTGTGACTTTTGATGGAAAACACAAAATAATTGTCTGGGTGACCCCAAACTTTTGAACGGTAGTGTAAATATATAAAACTTTTAATAAAAATGTAAATAAAACCAAATTTTGAAGGACACTGAGTACACAAAATACACATGATATCTATGTATCGTGTATCACGCTATAGATAGTCATGCATGTTTGAGGTGAATCGCCTCCCCGTGTCCCTCGTGAGAGTGCAGGACGTCTCACCAGACTGATGTGCAAGACAGCACAGCCCATGAAATGAGTGGGACAGATTCTTTTAATTTAATTTAATTTTAATTTTGTATACTTTATTGATCCCCAGAGGGGAAATTGAGGGCATCCACCTGGATGGATGAAGCAGCCATGATACGGCGCTATCCCTTAACCATTCACACACACATTCACACCTAGGGCCACTTTTAGAGTCTCCACTTAACCTAACCTGCATGTTTTTGGCCTGTGGGAGGAAACCGGAGAACTCCCGGAGTAAACTAGTGGTTCTGACTGTAGCTCTTTAACGTTGATGCTACAAACCAGCCCTGCATTAATATACCATCAAGTTAGATGCACAAGTGCCTATTGTGGGGTTTGTTTTTGTAAAGGATAAAGGTGTATTTTCTGAAGAGTGGGGGTGGTGGATGATAAGAGGAAATGTTGAGGTGCCCTCTCCATCAAAAATAAAAGCAAGTGAGTGTGCACATTTCTACCTTCTGTTGCTGAAGTCTACCTGTGGTGAGACATGTGTCATGTTGCCCGGGACCTCAGAGCCGTTTGTTTGTGTCTCCGTCTTGCTGTCACCTCGCTTCAGCCTGTGGGCCACGCAAACAGCACTCGGGTCCTTCCTTGCCACAGGAGGCTGTGTTAAACACAAATAGTTGATTAAAATTAGACAGAAGCCACCAGTTTCTACCACAGCAGGTCATCTGAAGCATTTGGGACCACTGCCGCTTGAGCCATAGCAAATGAACACCATTAACATAAAATAGTCAAATAAGGTTTTTTTTTTATTATTATTTTATGGCATGGACTGATAACATGCAGATGATGATGCAATGACATGGAAATTCAATGAAGTTTCTAAAAAAAAACACAGCAAAGAAGTCAAAATAAGGTTTAAAAATAAACACAAATAAAACATTCAACAACCAAAAAAGTCCAGCAGGCAAGGTGAAGCCAGCGGCTGATGATGATGAGGAGGATGAAGATTGAAGGCAATCATCCATCTACCTCGTGATGCATTCCCTCCTCTGGAAACTTCTCCTCCATGGGAGACTTGTCTCGTGAGCCCATCAGACGAGCAGAGTAGAACCTGGAAGTTTCCTCAAAGTCCTCCCGGCCCACCTCTGACTGTCGGTCTGTCTCACCAAGATCTGACACGCCCCTAGAAAAGTCCTCCATGCCAGAGTGGAGGTCGGTGATGACAGTGAAGTCAACCTCAGCCTCTAGACTTGACGTGGAGCTGATTGTCATGCTTGAGCACTTGCGCTCAATCACCAGTTGAGGTTCCCTCATGGAAGCCACGATGTCCCGTTCTTGCTCCTCCTCTGCAGCTACGCTTGACTGAGGCTTTCTCTCCCCGAGATCCTTCTGGTACAGGTACAGACACAGGTCATCTTTGTCATATTAAACAACTACAGTCATTCACTGTTGGAATGAAGACGGGTGGGAGAGCCATATCTACACTCCCACCCAATGGAGCACTTGTATATGAACTGATAGTGGTGCTTAAGTCAAAGCCACTGTGTAAGCACTAAAGAGGCAACCAGGATGTGGTATGTCAGACATGCAGGATGGTAAATGACTTGACCATAGAAACCTGTTTACAGCCTGGTCAGCCTACAGTAAATGGCTTAAATATGTATAGTTATTAATTCAGCCTCCCTAAACTGTCTGTCTGTGGGTGACAGCCTAAATTAAGTCTAATTTATTTGTTAAAGTAGGTTCATTTTGTCTTCTTTTAATTATTTACCTTTTGTTCTTATTAAAGACAAAAATAGAAAGATGTCTTTAACTTCTTTACATGTTTCGACTGTTCACTGCAGCCTTCGTCAGAAGTGTCAGCTGATTGCTGCCAGGTGACATTTTAACAGCTGACTTTCGTAGGTGGGGCCAGCCCAGCAGACCTGTCAGATCCACCGAGCCGGCCCCGCTTTCCGCCGTCAGATGGTCTCTAGAGAATGTGGTCCCAGGTGTGGGAAAGCATGAAGGCCCCCTCATCCCGGTTCATGCTATCTTTTCCCCGCTTCCTGATTTCCATGGCCTTCTTGATCGAGCGTTTGTGTCTGTTGCTCTCTGATCCAATAATTTTTGTGTTGTCCCAGTCTATGATGTGATTATTTCTTTTGCAGTGATCTGATATTGCTGATTTTAATGTTTCTTGTTCTGACTTTTCTTTTTGTGATCTTGTGAGTCGTCCTTGCGTTTCCTTCTCACATTTCTTCTGGTGTTCTTTTTTTCTTGTGGTGAACGATCTTCCAGTTTCTCCAATTGAGGTTTTGTTGCATGATCTGCATGATATTTCATATATTACATTGCATTTTTTGTCTCACATTCCTTCTGGTGTTCTTTTTTTTTTTTTTTTTTTTGTGGTGAACGATCTTCTAGTTTCTCCAGTGTAGGTTTTGTTGCATGATCTGCATGATATTTCATATATTACATTGCATTTTTTGTCTTGTTCTAGTTTGTCCTTGGGGTGTACTAATAACTGTCTTAATTTTTTGTGTGGTTTTACTGCTGTGTTTATTTTGTATTTTTTCCATGGTCCTTTGAATTGGTTCCGTTATCCCTCAGATGTATGGTATAGTTATGGTATCTTTGTTTTTGATTTCAGCTTTTGTTCTGTGTCTTGTTTTCTGTTTGTTTTCTTTGTTTTTGACTTGCTGTTTCCCTTTGTTTATGGCCCATACTAGATATTGGCAGCGTGTGAGTGCATGTTTTATGTGGTTTCCTCCTCCTGTCTGTCTTCTTGGTCTGTGATGATGATGGCCCGTTCATATAACATTCTGACAACTGATAGTTTTCGTGCTGTTGGGTGTTCTGATGTCCATAGTAGGTATTGATCCGTGTGGGTTGGTTTCCTGTAGACTGTGATTTTTATGCTGCCGTGATCGTTGTGGTGGATTTTCATGTCCAGAAAGGCTATGGTGCCATTTTCCTCCTCTTCGTGTGTGAATTTTATATTCCCAGTGCTGTCCGTGCTATTCAGAGGGTCAGTGAGTTCTTGTGTGTGTCCTTTCCTTATTTTTTCCAGAATGTCGTCCACATATCTCTTCCAAAGGGTGGGTTTACATTGTGTAGGTGCTGTATTGGTGGCTTTGTTTTCCAGATCCTCCATGAAAAAGCTGCTCATGATGGCTGATAGTGGGTCTCCCATTGCAAATCCTTCTTTTTGTCTGTAAATTTTTCCTCTGTATTGAAAATAGGTGGATTTTGCAGCAAATTGTAATAGTTCAGATATGTCATGAACTGTGAGATTGGTGCGTCTTTTAAGGGTACTGTCATTTCTGAGGTGTTTTTGCACTATATGTAGTGTGACATCAACAGGTGTCTTTGTGAATAATGAAATGACATCATGTGAAATGAGGATCTCGTCTGATTCTATTTTCATATTTTTGAGTTCTTGTGCCAGCTCTTTTGAGTTTTGCAGTGGAAATCTGAGAGTCCAAGGAGGGGTTTGATGATTTCAACCAGGGCTTTTGATAAGTTGTGCGTGACTGATCCAATACTGTCTATTATTGGCCGCAGTGGGATATCCTTCTTATGTATTTTTGGAGTTCCATTGATCCGGGGGATGATGCTGGCTGTGGGGATCAGGTGATCATATGTGTCCTTTGTGATTTTTTTGCTTTCTAATAGGGGTTTGAGAAGGGCTTTTAGCATTTTTTTCTTTTCTTCTGTGGGGTTTGTTTTAATGATTTCATATGTGCTGTTGTCTGCCAACATGGTTTCCATCTGTTTTTCATATGTTTCCGTGTCCATTACTACTGTCGTTCTGCCTTTATCTGATGGGAGGATTGTGATTGTTTTATCTGTCTTGAGTGAGTTTAATGCTTTTTCTTCTTCTTTTGAAACATTGCTTTGTGGTAATTTGGCCGTTTTTAGGATGCCTGCGACTGTGTTCTGGAGTGATGCTTTTTCCCCTTGGTCCTGGATTTTTTTCACATGCCAGTTCTGTTGCGAGGATGGATTCATCATGAGGTATTCTGGTTGGTGTGACGGCGAAGTTCAGTCCTCTGCTCCTCAGTTTTCTCCATGTCCGTGAGTGTGCGTTTTGACAAGTTTTTGACCCACTTAGCGTTCGTTTCCGTGTGTGTTTGTCTTCATCCGTTCTTCCTTTCTGTAAGTGTT
The DNA here is from genome assembly GCA_020510985.1 of Pholidichthys leucotaenia. NCBI lineage: Eukaryota > Metazoa > Chordata > Actinopteri > Cichliformes > Pholidichthyidae > Pholidichthys > Pholidichthys leucotaenia. The sequence goes on from CM035837.1 coordinate 218,376,005, forward strand.
TTTAGTTTTTTTAATTGGCAGTTTTTCATTATAATGAATTCCTGTTCGTGTGTGTGTTTTAATTGTGCTTTTATCTGCTCCTGTGTTTCCTGGTCGGTCGGGTAGTGTTTCTTGAAAATGTCCATTTCCTCCTTGATCTGGTTGTTGATTCTGTCCACTTTGTTTGCCGTCCTTCTTACCCACTCTTTGATTAGGTCTTTCCATGCTTTATTGATAATTTTCTCTGCGTTTTTGGCTGGAATTGGATTTCTTATGTTGAGGCTTGCCGGTGTGACATCCTCATCTCTGCAACGGAGGTTAAATCTCAGGTGGTTTCTGAAGCGTGCCCATGTTTTCTCCAATTTCTCCAGCCGGGGGAAATCTTTAATGCACCACTCCGGAAGGCAGTTACAGGAATCCTCAAAACGGCCAAATTACCACAAAGCAACGTTACAAAAGAAGAAAAAAAAGCATTAAACTCACTCAAGAAAGATAAAACAATCACAATCCTCCCATCAGATAAAGGCAGAACAACAGTAGTAATGGACACGGAAACATATGAAAAACAGATGGAAACCATGTTGGCAGACAGCAGCACATATGAAATCATTAAAACAAACCCCACAGAAGAAAAGGAAAAAAATGCTAAAAACCCTTCTCAAACCCTTATTAGAAAGTAAAAAAAAATCACAAAGGACGCATATGATCACCTGATACCCACAGCCAGCATCACCCCCCCGGATCTATGGAACCCCAAAAATACATAAGAATGATATCCCACTGTGGCCAATAATAGACGGTATCGGATCAGTTACATACAACTTATCAAAAGCCCTGGTTGAAATCATCAAACCCCTCCTTGGACTATCAGATTTCCACTGCAAAAACTCAAAAGAGCTGGCACAAGAACTCAAAAATATGAAAATAGAATCAGACGAGATCCTCATTTCACATGATGTCATTCCATTATTCACAAAGACACCTGTTGATGTCACACTACATATAGTGCAAAAACACCTCAAATGACAGTACCCTTAAAAGACGCACCAATCTCACAGCTCACGACATAGCTGAACTATTACAATTTGTTGCAAAATCCACCTATTTTCAATACAGAGGAAAACTTTACAGACAAAAAGAAGGATTTGCAATGGGAGACCCACTATCAGCCATCATGAGCAGCTTTTTCATGGAGGATCTGGAAAACAAAGCCATCAACACAGCACCTACACAATGCAAACCCACCCTTTGGAAGAGATACCTGGACGACATTCTGGAGAAAATAAGGAAAGGACACACACAAGAACTCACTGACCACCTGAAGAGCATGGACAGCACTGGGAATATAAAATTCACACATGAAGAAGAGGAAAATGGCACCATAGCTTTTCTGGACATGAAAATCCACCACAATGATGATGGCAGTATAAAAATCACAGTCTACAGGAAACCAACCCACACGGATCAATACCTACTATGGACATTAGAACACCCCACAGCACACAAACTATCAGTTGTCAGGACGTTATATGAACGGGCCACCATCATCACAGACCAAGACGACAGACAGGAGGAGGAAAACCACATAACACATGCACTCATACGCTGCCAATATCTAGTATGGGCCATAAACAAAGGGAAACAGCAAGTCAAAAATAAAGAAAACAAACAGAAAACAAGACACAGAACAAAAGCTGAAATCAAAAACAAGGACACCATAACTATACCACACATCCGAGGGATAACGGAACCAATTCAAAGGATCATGAAAAAATACAAAATAAACACATCAGTAAAACCACACAAAAAAATTAAGACAGTTATTAGTACACCCCAAGGACAAAATAGAACAAGACAAAAAATTCAATGTAATATATGAAATATCATGCAGATCATGTAACAAAACCTCCATTGGAGAAACTGGAAGATCGTTCACCACAAGAAAAAAGAACACCAGAAGGAATGTGAGAAGGAAACACAAGGACAACTCACAAGATCACAAAAAGAAAAGGCAGAACAAGAAACATTAAAATCAGCAATATCAGATCACTGCAAAAGAAATAATCACATCATGGACTGGGACGACGCAAACATTATTGGATCAGAGAGCAACAGACACAAACGCTGGATCAAGGAGGCCATAGAGATCAGGAAGCGGGGAAAAGACACCATGAACCGAGATGAGGGGGCCTTTATGCTTTCCCACACCTGGGACCACATTCTCCAGAGACCATCTGACGGCGGAAGGTGGGGCCGGCTCGGTAGATCTGACAGGTCTACTGAGCTGGCCCCGCCTACAAAAGTCAGCTGATAAATGTCACCTGGCAGCAATCAGCTGACTCTTCTGACGAAGGCTGCAGCGTACAGTCAAAACATGTTAAGAAGATAAAGACATCTCCTTTCTATTTTTGTCTTTAATAAGAACAAAAGGTAAATAAGTCTAATTTAGGGTTAAGAATGGACCTCTTGCACAGTGTAGAGTGACTGAGCCCGAGCAGCACCAGTTCCTCTTCCATTATATTTGTTCATTCCCTGGTTCTTACTCCTCGATAAATCAGTTTTATCACCTTCACGTGTCATTGTCCAGACTGGAAATAGTGTGTGGACACATCGTTTTTCCTCTATAAAGGCTGTGTTTCACATTTTGATGGTTTTTGTAACCATACTAAGCCGTTTATTTAAAATACAAATACAATTCACAGTCTCATGCAAGGTAAAACTGTTGGGAAATGGGAACAGAAGTTATGCAGAGCTTATAACGAGGGGCCCAGTCATCAAACACAACTTTACAAAGTAAGTCCTATCATCTCCTCATTCTTTTATAAAACCCTGAGAGCAACCTAAAGATTACCTCGTAAAAACAACATCAGTCTAAACCATCAGACTCTGGGATCGAAACATAAAATCCAAGAACTCAAAGCAAACATACATGTGAAAAACTATCATGATTTTAGTCCTCAGCCAAAAGGGTTTAAAATTAAACATAATTAGATAGACACTGTTGTTTTAACTTCTTTTTAAAAACAGACAGTGATGAGGACACTTTTACAGTACAGTCAACCTCAGTCCCAATCTATGGACCTTCACAGATTCCACGGTGAGCAGTGGTCAGCACTGTGGCAGCACAGCAACTCCCCCTTGGCCATGGGATCCCAGGTTCAATCCTGACCAATGGGGATCTCTCTGTGTGGAGTCTGCATGTTCTTCACATGTCTGTGTGGGTTTACTCTGGGATTTCGCTGGTTTCCTCCCACAGGGGCCAAAAACATGCAAGTTAGGTTAATTGGCATCAACTGGGGAGGTGTGAATGTGAGTTTCCCCTTTCCCCCAGGCCACAGCTGTAAATCAGAATGTGTTCTTAATCTGTCCTGCCTGGTTAAGTAAAGGTTAAAAAAAGACTGACCCATCTATACATAAATAAAGGTTAAATAAAAATAAAAACACTTAAACTTGTACATTTCAATTTGCATTTCTTGCTGCTTAGGAGTTGTTTTCCCCTCATGCCCATGGATGGGAAAATAAATTGGAATGAGTTCACAGACTCTGTTACTGAGTCTAAAACACAGCCATTATGAAAAGTGTGTCACTCAGTGAGCTTCAGAAGTTGGTAACTGTAATGATGGGATTTACTAAAATGGGCGGCATGATTGGTTGGTTGAAGGGTTTACGATGAACACGGTAATGACAGAACTGTTACGGCACGATGGAGGTCCAAAACCGGATGAGCATGCCACAGCGATCACAGTGGCATATGACACTGAGCAAGGCGCCACTCAAAGTCATGGACTGGGTTCGAATCCGCACCGACGAGAGACTGTGACAGCGGCTGACCAAGTCACAGCCGACAGGACAGTGGACTTGCTGAGGATTGTGGCAAAAAGGATCGCCGTGCTTTTGACTGACAGACGGTTCGGCATACAAATCAACTCCAGCGTGTCCAGGTGGCTGCTCCAGATGGCAAGGCGTCTCGGAAGTCAACTGATGCAGTGTGGGACCGAGCCTCAATGTTATGAAGATCGGTCCTGGCCCCGAGGGCCCAGCATCTCCAGGGGCGCATCTACCATGGGCCCACTACGAGGCCCCTCTGGCAGAACTGCCTTCCTCATGGAAGACTGTTAAGAAGAAACTATGACTGTTTAGTTAGGAACGCAGCTAAAGGAAGGTGGCAGAATAATCCACCCAGCTGCGTCGGGTCCAGCAGTGGTCCACCTGCTTGACCCTAGTTCGTAGGTGTAAATGTTTGATTGCTTGAGTGTACTAAATTGGGGAGGGTCGAATTGAGAGTGTTCTGTGTTTTGCAAGGGGGGGAACAATGTAGTGATGGGATTTACTACAATGGGTGGCGTGATGACACAGCTGGCTGGTGATATCATCACGCCACCATATATAGGGGAGGGTTGGCCAGCTCATGGTTTCTTTGGCCACGGCTCGTTCTCAGGGGTAGTTCAGGGAGCTGAGTGCATATATATGTATGTAACCTTACAAACGTTGTGTAATAAAGTTCAAGTTTGAGCACAGCATCCTCGTCCGTCTTCATTCCAGATTTGTGGACATAACAGTAACCATAAAAAAGAGGATCAGAAGAAGCATTTACCTCACTCCATGATATACTGTAGCTCGTATAACTTTCTTTTGTAGAAACTGTAACTGTTCAAGATAACTAGGATATGTATTACACCATATAATATGACAATTTAAATGAGGCCAATGAATTTAAATGAAGCAATGCTGTTCAGGTACTTAGCTTAGCAGCTAGCGACTATCATGTTGGTTTCTGTCTCTTCCATCCAAATCCTGCTGTACCAGACCTGTGTAATGGTCATGTATTGTGTCTTTATATGAGCTCACTCACAATCATCTGAGTCCATTCAGAGTAACCAGGAGTGAGTCAAAGTTTATTACGTGAATAAATAACACAGCAGCAACTGGAAGCTAACTAACTAAGCTAATATCATAACAGTAATGGTAACATTCAAGTTACATTACAAAGTTACATTAAAAGAAGTCAGGTAACAACTGGGAGACGGACACGTCTCAGTGAGTTTGACAGCTGTGTTCCACGCAGTGGGATTAATGACACAGACATAAACACGATAGCTGCTAGCCGCTAAGCTAAATGGGGAACTATTAAACAGCTCATATGATTATAAAAACAATCAAAATGCAAAATGTGAACTTTGTAGAGAAAAAAAATGATCTGTCTGCACACTATTTCCAGTGTGTACAATGAAAGTGAACATGATAAAGTTGATTTGTTGACCAGAAAGCAGCGGGGAACAGGCAACTATGGTGGAAGCGGAACTGCTCGGGTCTTGAATGTGGAAGTCCCTCTACATGGTGCAAGAGGTCCGTATCAGCAAGGTCCAACAACACAGGCAGATCAAGACCTCCAGCTATAGTCAAGTTGCTGAGCAGGACTGTTTTTGAAATGGTGTTTATCGAGTAGTTTTGAAGAACTTTTAATAAAATCTTGTGACAAATGGCAGTGAGTGAAAAACTAGTATTATTTCCTACCAAACAATTAATGTTAATAGTAGAGTTAGCTGTGTTATTTTAGCCTGACAGTGTGCAGTTTCTCGTGAGACCTCACAGCATAACGTATGCTGGAAGAAGGCGGTGAGGAGAATGTAAAGAAAAGCAGACTTATAGAGAGCCTAAGCCCCACCCACTCTACTTCGCCATATGGGACCTGAAATCGTAAAAATCCTCCATTGAAGTGAACAGCAGGAGAGAAATTACCTTTTGATCTCAATCGAATTTTGCTACAAGTTACATGGATGATGTTTGTCAATTTAAAAGATAATTTTCCACATAATTTTCCACATTTCCCGGTTCCGCCGGACCGGCGGCGCCACACGAGTCGGCTGCCTGTTGCAACAGCCTTTTTTTTATCTTCCTTCTTCTTTCTACACCTTTCACTCTGTATATATATCACGGACGCACGGATCGCCCCGGGGGTCTCCCGGGTCGGCGGACGGAGCCACGGTTTGCAGCGGGAGACGTTACAGCGGGGAGGAGCTAGTGCTAGCTAGCACTTGGCCGCCGCCCGGTGCTAATGGGAAACTCGACATACCGGGAGCTGTAGCGAAAAGGACGCGGGTGCCGGGCTGGAGTTTAGGCGGCGTGAAAGAAATATAAGACAGAATAATAAAGAGCGATGGCAAGAACCAAGCAGACCACCCGTAAAATCTACTGGAGGAAGAAGCCCCCCAGGAGACAGCTAGCCACCAGGGCTGCTCGGAGAGGCGCTCTGGCCACCGGCAGAGTGAAGAGGCCTCGCCGTCACAGGCCCGTGACTCAGAGAGATCCGTCGCTACCAGAAATCCACGGAGCTGCTCATCCGTAAGCTGCCCGCCCAGCGCCTGGTGAGGGAGATCGCTCAGGACTTCAAGACCGTCCTGCGTTTCCTGAGCTTCGTCGTCATGGCTCTGCAGGAGACCAGCGAGGCCCACCTGGTGGGTCTCTTCTTCGCTAAGGGGGTCACCATCATGCCCAAAGACTTCCAGCTGGCCCGCTGCATCCGCGAAGAGAGAGCTTAGACTTTCTGCTGCACATTCACCAGCCATAATGCTCTGCACTGTGTGTCTATATATATACATTTATAGTAATATGGACATATGTTTACTAGATGTTGTTTTTTCTTGCCTTCTGATTGTTGCTCTGAGTGTTGCTATCCCTGTGCTGTTGCAATCCTGGAATTTCCCCATTGTGGGACTAATAAAGGCTTATCTTATCTTATCTTATAATTAGTTGTTGGTTGCAGTATAATAACTGATATTTAGTTTTTGAGAAACCGCTTAATGGACTACACCCCCTTGTCTTGAACTAAACACGTCACTGAACAGGATTAGGGCGGTTCGCTGTCAAAGCTCACCTCCTGTTTCCTGACCAATGACAGAAGCATCCAGAGGAGAAAAACGTCACAAAGGTTTCGTTCTGGATTGTGAGAGCTGCAGCTGGTCCAGAAGACTGTTAGTTACTTCCTCCCGGGCGCTTTTGGATAACGGTGACATACGTTACATGAGTCTGTTTGCAGTCTGTCAATTTACAAATTTTCACAATCTTATACCTTAACAGTTAGACAACAACCTACGTCATTATTTACATGGAAAATTAGCTTGCAAATTGACAAACAGCATATGTGTAACTCGTGGCAAAATATTAGGATCAAAAGAATTTCTCTCTTGCCATGCATTTCAATGGAGAATTTTTAGAATTTAAGGTCCCATACGTGCAGTAGAAGGGGCGGGGCTTCGGCTCTCTATTGCAGTAGCAATCCTGAACTTAGCCTCAGAGACAGCTGGCTAGCTAGCTAACAGGCGCCTGAGCACGGCAGCTGGATTGATGGAGGATGAAAAGGCATGTATTCAAATGACGACTGTAGACAACAGCATAGGTCATTCAACGTAAAAAAAAAAAAATCAAGTTATTACAGTCTATATTCTTCTCAATGATTGAGTAAAGTAGCAACATTAAAGCGTAGCAGTCAGAAACAATCAAATCGTATTCATTGATACTCATTTTAAAGTAGCTTAAGTGTTAGCATACATGATGCTTATCCACGTGGATAATCTGTGAAATCATCCACTGCTTCCTGAATTCTGCTTTTTAAAGCCTCGACTACAGCTTCTTTCTCTTCTTCACTTTTTATTTCATTATGGCCCTATTTTGTTTGCATTTCATAGCTTGAATCTACCAGATTCAAACACGTAGGCTACGGTCACACTGCAGGTTTTAATGCTCAATTCCTTTTTTTTGCACAAATGTGACCTACATCTGATTTTTTAATGGCAGCCTGGACAGCACACATCTGATTTTTTCACACCAGACCCAGGCCACTTTCACATGTGGTCCTAACTCTGATAGGTATCTGATATTTTCCAAAGCCACCTCAGTCTGAACGCTCACGTCGCATTTCATCCGACTTTTTCCTCACTGAAGTGAGACAGACGCTACAATTCTGTGGTGGAGGATGCAGCCAGCACGGCAGCCACAGCTGCTTTGTGCTCTGTCTTTATAATCAATCTTCTTCCTTTATCACTGCATCGTAGTTTTGTTGGCTCCGACTGCACAACAACTTCAACATTTTGGGGGTGGGGTTCGGGGCTGAAACCGTCAGACATTACAGGCGCACAGTAACGGCACATTTACTGGATGCTGCAAATTCCTTTTTCCCTGTAAACAGCACACGGTGAGTCCTGACTGCTGTAATATGTAAAGTTAATACTGACATGACTGTGGAGCAGAATGGACAGATAGGGGGACACGAGGACACACAGTCCAGCAGAGGGGAGTCTGTGGCGGCTTCTCCTTCCTGTGTGGGACCGTTGTTATGCTGCTGGTACGAGCCGTGCTGTTTATTAGGGCCTGAGCCACTGACAACATCAGTGGGCGAGAGCCCTATTGTAATCACTAGGATTATTTATTCTGAACCTTATTCCTACAGGTAATCCCATTGGGACTCGGGGTCTCATTTCCCAGAGAGCTGTTTAGTGGCTCAGTTCTGTTAAAGCAGAGCTGATCACAGCGGTCATCTGGCCTGGACAGGAATGATGCTGCTCTCCTTTATTTTGTGCAGAATCATTTCTGGATGATTTTAACCTTTTATTTTGTTGCGCTGCATCAAGGTGAAGAAGTTCTGTCCCCCTCAATCGTTGGGGACTCAAACACAACGCTGCGTCTGATGTTGTGTTTTCTTCTGTGCATGCGGGTATCTTCATAGCTGGAGACCGTTCACTCTGGAGTCTGATGGGGGTCGCATTTAAGTTATAATGTGAACGCTCACACAAAAAAATGGGATCTCGGCAAAAAATTGGAAGTGAGCGTTAAGACCTGCAGTGAGACCATAGCCTAACTTTAGGATGTAAGTAGGTGGTTTTCACTGACCGGTCAATGACTAGAAAGAATCTATTAAAAACAATAAAAATTACACATTTCATCACAAGCAGCAGCATCTCATCATTAAATTACTATCTTGGTAATATTTTAGTGGAACAGATGACAAACTAATAGTTTTCCTTAAATGCAAACTAAGCAGAATTTTAGAACGGAGTTAAAATTCAGAAGTGCCCCATCATTAGATCACTATAAAGGATGTCACAATTCCACATGCTTTGTTTTAAACTATATAAGGTAAACCTTTATTAGTCCCACAATGTGGAACTTACAGGATGTCATCATTAAAATTACATCTGAATTTCAAACTTATCTTGTGAGCAGAGTATCCTGTAAAAAGTGACACTTTAATATTTAGAATTTTTATATATTTATTGGTTAGACAGCCTTCACTTTAGAGGACAAAAAGATAAAGAAAAACATGTGGTAGTGTGTTGAAATATGAATGAACAACCTTGAAATCAGCAAATGGCTCTTCATATATGGCAGGAGTCGAGGCAGGCTCCTGCAGGGGAAGCAGAGGACAGCAGAGAGAGCATGTGAAGGTTAGCCCAGCTGAAGAGGTGAGTGCACCGCTGATGATGGCGTCGGTGTGAGCACAAACCTAAACCAGCATCAGAGTCCAACATCAGCACAGCAAGTCACTGCTGATGCTCATTGTTTTGAGAAGCCAAGTTTAGGTGAGAAATTCAGCCAAGACTACCTAAACCTGCTGGTCTGATCAGCCAGATCCAAGAAGGTCTAAATAGATGATGGCACAAATTTCAAGAGCTGCTCCAAAGCAGTTTAGATGAGTTTACAGAAAAAAAACTTGTGGTACTCAGGAGTAGCAGGACATGCAGTTCATAGTAGCAGGCTTCAAGTGTTACAGTAACCAACTGAGAAGGTGTTGCACCATCATGCACCGTGAATTTCAACATGGCTGAACTTAAACACAGTAAAATGATGTGATGTTTTCAGTGAAAAAGAGGATTTGTTTCCAAGCCTGTGCTAGTGGGCCTGCATGTTTGGAGGAGCCCCTGATACCGTCCCACACTCCCACTAGTCTGCTCAGATCTTGGGGTGACTGCCACTCACCAATGAGGTCTGTTTGCACACTGAGAGCTATGCAGCACTTCTTCTCTTTGCCTGTTTAATCCCATATATGCAAGCGCCTCGACTCAGATGAAAAGGTGGGAAATGATGAAAGCTGTCATGCCTATTCACTCCAAATTTCTTTCATTCTGGCGCCAAACACGTGAAAGCTCCCAGTGATACCAACAGTGAAATGAAAGCAGCAAATCTGCGTGTCAGGCACTGAGCTGTGGTGTGGGTCTGCCCACTGGGATTTCAGTGGGAGGACCCTGGTGTGTGCGGAGCACAGCTGGCCTTTCTGTCCGCTGTGGTACAGTGCAACACGTGAAGGATCCCAGCTCGGTTTAACTTTTTTATCAGGGTTGTACATTTGATGCAGTTTCTCAGTCATCTGAGCACGAGCCAATCCCATACTCCATCTATCTCTAATTCTGGAAAACATTCGCTCTCTAACAAAGTAATGGATGACATTACACTTCACCCTTGTTCTCTCAAATGACATTTAAACATTCACGAGAAGTAAATTGTTTGCTTTGTATTTGGATCTTAAATAGCGTGGAGGTGAGTGAAAATGATCGGAGCGCTAATGCTAATGCGTAAGCCCGTTTTCCAGGGAGTAACGTGAGCTGGATGGGTGTTGGACATTCACCACTTAGACCAAAAATCAGAGCAGGAGATATTGATTTTTTATTTGTCAAGTTTGACAGCCAGTGTTGAGCTGTACAGATTTGCTAGACATCGGGGAGCATGTTGAGGGCAATGGAAGGGGAAGGATGGGGTTGCCATATGTCCACCCTTTATGACAGGACAGAGGTCTGGCTGCTGGATGGATGCGTGCTTTGAGAATGTGGAGAACAAAACTGAAAGCAGAATGGTGTGTGTGAGTCTGTCAGAAGCTCATGCTTTACTTCCAATGACTGAATAGCCAAAGCAGAGTTACCGAGAGTCTCTTCTTGGCTGCATCCAGACTTGGTTCCCTGCCAGCATTCCGACTGTTCCGCAGTATTAATACAGACTCCCTGGCCTTCTGTGTTTTTACCGGTGGGGCTGGAGGCATCGTTTTGGGAAGTGCTGAGCTCTTTGGGACAAATGACTGACTCTCTGCAGAGCCTCGCCCAGCCTGGAAACTGTCATCGAGATGTTCTGTTTTCCCATCTGGATCTGCTGCAAAAGCTGAGTGGAAGGAGGACACATCGGTCCAGTTGAGGTCTGAGGATCCCTCCGGAGAGCCTACTGACCAGCGGTACTCTCTTCTGATGACCCGCATGGGCTCCTCCTGTCCTGTCTGCTCTCTTTCATCTTTACTCGCCACGCTCTTTGAACGCTCGGGCTTGAGAGGAACAATCCTGGTGATTTCGGACTGGAAGCTGCTGCCGGACAGTCGGTGGAGAGCAGTCCTCTGACCTCGGTCGACCATTAAGCCCTCAACATCTTCGCTTCCGGAGCTACTTATCCTTCTCTCATGTGTCCTGACCTGTCGGAGCTTCACCTCTGCTAGTTCTTTGTTATCAATGAGGCCCTTTCCTCGAACCTTTATCACAGTGTCTCCCTTAACTCCTGAAAATGAACTTTCATGTTCCACCTTTCCGGGCCCATTCACTGAGACTAAATCGATATCTGCTGTCCCAGCATGACTAATGTTTTTCTTTCCCTGCTCTGGTCCTTGGGTGGAGACCTCCCTGATTTCATTGACTGATACATCCTCTTGTTTGCTGTCTTTGAAGATGCCAGCAGGCTGATCCTTCACTAATCCCTGATCAACTTTCATCATCCCCACAGGAGGCAACTCACAATAATTTCCCCTTTTAGATGTTTTTTCTGAACTGTTGTCCAAGTCCGAGCCCTGGTTTTCGTCTCCGCTGGAATCACTGCCTCCTTTACTATAAATGAGCTCTGCAGGCATTCCCAGGTTTAAGCTCTGAGGTCTCCTCTTTTTTCTTGGCTTAGAAGCTGTGTGGTTCTTCCTCTGGCATGGGCCCGGAGCCACATCACTGTTCACCTCACTGTCTGAGGCCTGGGAGGGTCTGCTCTCAGGTTTGTCTTGAAACAAGTCTGCATTCTCAGATAATTGAATCACAAAGCGCCGAGGGTCAAAACCTGCATCTGCCTCTCTGGAAGCTTTTGTCGATGGAAACTCATCAGCACTGCTTTTCATTTCTTTGCTGTCATAACCAGCCACCTCTCTATGTATCATTTTGGTAATATCTATCTCTTTCTCCATCCCTCTTTTCTCCCATGAGGAATCAGGCGTGAAAGATTTGTTCTTTTCTTCTGACTTCCAGTCATGATCTTGTTGATAAGGTTCTTGTTTTTCAATCAATACCCAGTCCTCAGAGCCCTACATGATGGTACAGATTAAACACAGTTAGACATGCCAGCCACACCAGCAGTAAAGAATAACATCTACACAATTGCTGCAATCACAGCAAAAGGCAGGGGATGTAAAACGGGAGAATTTTCATCGTTTTCACAGGCTGTCACTTCATTACAGGAACGCCAAGCAGGAGGGTAAAACAGGACTTCTATGACGAACTACTAATGCCTGCTAGTTATCAGTTTTAGACAAACAGCAGATATAGATCTGCTGCCATTTGTTACTGGAACCTAGTCTTAGTTCAACTGATGACAGAGAACATTTACAGACACAACTTCCCGACAACAACTACACACTTTGAAGTTGTGACCTAGATTTTATGCTACTGCTAATGTTAGCCAACTCTCAATTAGCCCATTCAATTTCAGCAATAATTTATTATAATCCCGCTCCCGAATGGCACAATAATGAACCCATGCAGATATAACAAACAACACACCGACCTATGAGAACTGTCAAACTCTGCATGCTGACAGGCGATTCTCAACAAGATTAAGGGACTGATGCTATAGTGATGCAGCTACTGCAGTGGCCTGTGTACCCCAAAACTTTTATGTCTATTTACATAGTTTTTGTCTTTTACTTTATTTAATCAATTACTCAAACACAGGTAATGAAAGTTGGAACTATTTATAATTTATCATCACTTCCTTGCATACCAGGAGTCTGCTTTCTTTATGGCTGCGGCAGTGGTGCAGGTATCGTGTGATGGACCTCTGACTGGAGAGTCAGTGGTCCAGTTCCGCTGCACTCTGGATGTCCAAGTGTCCTTGAACAGGACACTGAACCCCAAGCTGCTCCTGGAGGGGCAGGCCAGCGCCGTGAATGTGTGTGTGAACTGTGACGGGTTGTCCAGGTTATAGGTCACATTAATGGTGGAAAAAGTTTTGAAATGATTTATCTTGGTCTCATTTTTTTACATCACAAAAGCCTGGATTTGAACAGGGGTGTGGAGACTTTTTATAGCCACTGTAAGAAATCAGGAAGGGGCAAAAACTTTTTCACAGCACTATACACAGCTTTTTGATAAGTAACAAAATAACACAATAGCTCTTGGTCTTTAAGTCTACATATATGTAGCATCTTTGCTCATCTCAACCTAAATTCCACCCTTTTGTTTTACATTTAACCCATTAAGTGAGACCTGAGCTGAGCCACAGATCCCATCAGACATCATCTCAACAGACGTGTACGACCTTGTTCTCCCAAAGAAAAAGGTGAGGAACTCCAGATCACACCGAGGTGATGAGAGATGACGTGGTTCTGTTCAGGAGCGTCTCCAGATACAGAAGACGTATCTGATTGGCTCAGACCTGCTGTGCCTGTGGTCCACCTCTGCCACCACGCCTGCGCTGTTTCACTTGACACGAGATGGAATTTTCAATTAAAATCAACAGGTCAGCCTTAGGATTTGGGCGGGAGTAAGGTTACAAAAGTCAGAAATGGATATTAATTTAAAAACTGAGACATAAATGCCTCAGATTTCCGTACCTGTAGCTGCTGCCTTTAAGATATGGCATTAATAGGACTACTAGCTATATCTGTAAGCATTCTACTGCTGTGGCCCAGAACCTGGAGTGCCTGCCATTGGTTTTCGACTCTAAGAGGATTCCCAACTTTCAATGCTCCACTTTGACCTCTAATGGATATAAGTGGAATCCTTCACTCTGATGACTGTTGAACGTTTTATCTCCCACACATCACATTAATATCCAAATGCAACTACGGAATTATTCTGTTTGTTCTGCAGGTTGAAGCATGATCCTAAAGTGGCATTTTCCACTTTTCATGTTAAATGGATCTGTCTGCTGCTCTCCAGTCATGTTACATGATTGGAAGCTGACCGATATGTTTTCAATATTAGCAAAGTTTCCTCATTAGTAACTCTTACGGCCCTGTCTCAAGGAACCAAGGAATCTGCCTTCATTCCCACTTCTGCCCCAATCCTTGAACATACAGTCATGTGAAAAAATTAGGGCACCTGCCTCTTGCCCAAAGATGCTGAGATAGGCTCCAGCCCCCCCCCCCCCCCGCAACCTGAAAAGGATTAAGCGGAAGAAGATGGATGGATGTATAAGCCTGTATTTTTTTTAACATATGTGGACATATGGATATTTAATATCAATGTTAAAAATACTGGGAGATTCATGTAATACAACTTAACAATTAAAAATGAATTAAAGACTTTTCCAAATTTTTTCTGTAAAATGTAATTCCAAACAAATAGTGAGGAATAAATTAGGACACCTCACATTCATTCCCACTTAAGATGGATAAAATAAATGTTAAAAAAAATGCAAATAAAACCAAAACAAGGTTAGACATAGATATGTGAACATTTCTTAATAAAGAACTGAATATTTAATGGGGTGTCCTAATTTTTTCACATGACTGTAGTTGGTCACTTTAACTGTCAGCTGTCACTGGGAGCTCTGCTTTCCTCCCACAGTCCAAAAACATGTAAGTTAGTTGGAGACTGTAAAGGGACCCTAGGTGTGAATGTGTGTGAATGGTGAAGGGGTTGGCCCTGCACCGTGGCTGCCTCATCCAGGTGGAGCAATCAAGTATACATAACAAATCAACTCTCAGCCTGAACCATTCCTGGTCCCATGGACCACATGACCCAAGGGACATGTGGTCAGCTGATCAAAACTCTCCGGAGGGGTCTAACCTCCTACACTTTACTCTAACCTGTTCTCTCCTTTTTTCCTAAAGTTTGTCATTGTTCCTTAAGCTACACTGTGGCAAGAAAATCTTCTTTTG
This sequence comes from Pholidichthys leucotaenia, assembly GCA_020510985.1. Taxonomy (NCBI): domain Eukaryota; kingdom Metazoa; phylum Chordata; class Actinopteri; order Cichliformes; family Pholidichthyidae; genus Pholidichthys; species Pholidichthys leucotaenia. The sequence continues at coordinate 218,391,090 of CM035837.1, forward strand.
ACTCTACCAAGCTTAATGTCAGTTTCTGGTTTTCTGTGTTTTCGTCCAAGATCAGTCCAAGTTGGACTATAGAAGTTTTGCTAAGTTTTCATAATTCTGATTAGATTTTGATCACCACCTTATCATGGTGGAGGGATCTGAGTGCCTGAATGATCCCAGCAGCTGTGTTGGCAGGGACAGCTTACCCCTGGTAGGGTCTCCCAAGGCAAACAGGTTCTGGGTGAAGGACCAGACTAAGAGTGGTCCACTAGATCCCCATGAAAAAAGTTACATCAAGGACCCAGTGTACCAAAGGAGCCGCATGGTTCCTCCCTCTAGTGGGTTCAGCACCTGCAGGAGGGTTAGAAGACGGCCCTTGAAAAGGGTTTGGGCTGGACTGGGAAGAATACTGGGTCCAAATGGGAAGCCCCCCTGTAGCAGAGGGATCCGGAGAGACTTGTTAGAGCTCCCCTGGTGGTTGGTTATATGGTTCGCCCTAGGCTAGAAGCTCGGTTGAGGGGGTCCCACAGACGTCGTGGGCTGTACGATGACCAGGAACAGCTGCAAGTGGGGGCCACCCGGGGTAACGGCTAGCTAAGCCTGTTGGACGGGACGTGGAGGCACCCTAGCGAGCTGCGTCGGGTGGTGGAGACGGAGAGACGACGCAGCCCGTCACCAGAGACTAAGTGCTGGAAGCACTCTGGCTGGGAACCACGAGATGGTAATCCTGGAAGGGGGGGGGGCATTTCACGGGTTATGTGAAATGACTGTGAGCTGTTTAGTTGGAGTGTTAAATACTTTTTTTTAATCACAGGTCATTAGGTATACAGTATAGGTTATCTCTACGGGGCTGTGCTCCAATTGTGCTTTTGATAGATTGATTTGAGTGTCTAGCTGATTGTATTTGAAGAAACTATTTAAAAAAAAAAAGAAAAGAACAACACAAAAGAGAAGAGAAGAAATTACTGAATTTGGTTTTGAATTTTCTTCAGAGGAGTATTAGTTTATGATAATTAACATACATTGAGGTAAAACCTGTTTAATAATTGAATAAGGTTAATAGACGCTCTGAGGCTCGACCTGTTGTGTGTTAATGTGAAAATGTGTATTGATAAAGTGGATGCCTCAACGCTGTTTTCTTTTGGGTGCCAAGTGGGGTGTGTGTTGGGGTAGGAGGCCGCCAGTTGAGCTGGGTTAAGCGAAGGATGTATATGTTCATTGTTAGAGTTTGTCGGATATGTCAGGAGTTGAGCCGGCTTGGTTTCCCCGGCTCGGTCCTGACCTCCCTGTGGGTTTAGGTGCCGCTGTTTATGTGTGTTTACTATGTATTTCAGTGTGCTTCCTTTACCAAAGTCTCTGCTCTCTGGCAGGCAGCTGTGAGCCAGCTCTCTTTGGCTCACTCTCCTGTGAGCGCTGGCTGACAGGCGGCAGGTCCGACCACGCCCCCCCCCCCCCCACCACCACCAGCTGTTCCCTCTCCCTGTGCCATCTCCCCGCTCTCACCCAGGTGCCCGCAATCACATCATCACCAGCAGTGCGTGTACTTAAGCACCCTTTTGCCAGTCACGCACTGCTGAGTCTTTGACTGACTGATTGAGTGTTGTATCAGTGAACTGTCAGCTCCATTACAACATGTAGCCACTCTGCACAGTCCGTGGTTCTGTCATGCTCTCATAGCGATTCTGGCTGTGGGACGCCAGCGTGGGTACACGTCTCTCCTCATGCATTCGTGGGGCGATGCCGGCCTCCGAATGCCAACTGTAAGTGTATTTTCGTACCTTTTTGTAAGTCTTCACCTTTAGGAACTGTTTGTCATTAGTCTTTATCTTAATAAATGTGTGTTGGTGTACCCTTGCACGTAAATCCTCGTTATTCCTCCCCTCTCCATGCGCTGCATAAAAGCACACAGAATGGTTTATGACAGAAAGACCCAGCCGAAATAGGAGGATTTAGTGGGTACTACCACACATCCTTTTTTCCCTTCCCTTTTTGTGTGTCGTTTTTTTGGGACTGACCTGTGGTGGAGTTGACCAGGGATTCGGCAGCCCGAAGTTTTCCTTTGAGCTTGGGATGGGAGTGCTGCCGAGCATTAATGGACATCGACGGGCTCATCGCATCGACCAGCGTATATTCTACCCCGGAGGACATACTCTGGTACGTAGGTCTGGCAGAGGCAGAGGTCCGGCGGTGCTCTCGGCTCGCTTGGCATGCAAAGGGAATGGAGAGGATTACCCAGTTGGCAGTGCTGCGGCGTGGGTGCTGCGAAGGGGCGAGGAAATTCCCTCAGAAGACCAAACTCATGTCGAGGGGGAAGCGATCCTAGGGCTCCATTCTTCCTCCTTCCCGCCAGAGCAAGATGCCTGCTCCCGTTCCGGCTCATCCAGCTCTCGACATCGTCCTGTGAGGAGGAGCCAAAGGAAGCCATCTCCTCATCTGCGGCCATCATCCCTCCAGTTCCTGCGAAGCCTGACAGGGCCGTCCTGGGAACCCCCACCTCCGTCACCAGGGAGACGGCTCCTCCACTTTTGACAGAGAGGGAAGGAAATCAGCCTGCTCCAGCCGGACACAACAAACTCCGGGAGAACAGGCAAGTGTTTTTTCATTCCATTCATACACACCCTCTGCAGTGTGTTGCCGCTGAAGGTCGCCAAGGGTCCGGTCCAGCTGGAGGAGGACACTGCTGCTCCAGCTCCTCCTGCCAAGGTCGTCAGGGCTCCCCCCATTGATCACCTCCTCAGCCTGGTGCTCCTGTGGGTTGGCCTGCTCACCGTGGGGGCAACGGAGGCCCAACTGGGCTCCACCACAGATGCAACACGGCTCCACCCGGAGTCCACTGCGGGTGTTGTAGCACTCCAGATGGGTTCCACTGCGGGTGCAGCTGTGTCCCAGGCCGGGACCATCGAGGGTGCTGCCAGTCAGCCTGAGGACACCAGGGCAATTACTCCTCAGCCTGACGCCGTTGTGGCCCCCTTCTCCTCCCAGTCTGACGCCGTGGGGGTTCCCTCCCTATGGTGCAGTCACCCACCAGAGAGCCTCCCGGTGGGCAGGCCGCCTCCTGCTCCCCCCTCCCCGTCCTGGTGGCTCTACAACGTTGGCCGACCGCTGGAGGGACTGAGTCTCTGGGCCAGAGGGCCCGTGTTTTCCGGCAGGCCACCGGACTCTGTTCACCGGACTGCCTGCTGGGCCTGGGACTCTGAGCAGTCTTCTGAGCCTCCATGCCTTTGGACTTGGGGGGTTAATTGTGGGCTCTGGGAGGGGTGTTGTGTTCCCTCCTTCCTGTTCCCCCTACATTTTCTGTTGCTGTTTCTGTTGGGGGGGGGGGGTCTTCAGGATATTACCTTAGGTGTCTGGGAATCCACCCCTTAATGAGGGGGGGGGGGGGGCTCTGTCAGGAGCTGAGCCGGCTTGGTTTCCCCAGCTCGGTCCTGACCTCCCTGTGGGTTTAGGTGCCGCTGTTTATGTGTGTTTACTATGTATTTCAGTGTGCTTCCTTTACCAAAGTCTCTGCTCTCTGGCAGCTGTGAGCCAGCTCTCTTTGGCTCACTCTCCTGTGAGCGCTGGCTGACAGGCGGCCGGTCCGACCACACCCCCCCCACTCATTATCACCAGCTGTTCTCACTCCCTGTGCCATCTCCCCGCTCTCGCCCAGGTGCCCGCAATCACATCATTACCAGCAGTGCGTGTACTTAAGCACCCTTTTGCCAGTCACGCACTGCTGGGTCTTTGACTGACTGATTGAGTGTTGTATCAGTGAACTGTCAGCTCCATTACAACATGTAGCCACTCTGCACAGTCCGTGGTTCTCTCGTGCTCTCATAGCGATTCTGGCTGTGGGACGCCAGCGTGGGTACACATCTCTCCTCATGCGTTCGTGGGGCGATGCCGGCCCCTGAATGCCAACTGTAAGTGTATTTTCATACCTTTTTGTAAGTCTTCACTTTTAGGAACTGTTTGTCATTAGTCTTTATCTTAATGTGTGTTGGTGTACCCTTGCACGTAAATCCTCATTATTCCTCCCCTCTCCGTGCGCTGCATAAAAGCACACGGGAGGGTTTATGACAGTATATATGTATATTTACTGTCTGTTCTGGGTTTATTTTTTTTTTACTGGAAACACGGCTTGTTTTATGTTCTGGACTGATAGGGGAAGGCGGCAGAATAACCCGCCTAGCCGTATAGGGGCACTGGTAGTCTACCCGGCCCCTCAGCCTTTGTTGTATGACTGGATAGATTACTTGTTTACTTTTGTATATACTGTTTTCCCTGTTAGTGCGTGAGTTGGGCTATACAGTTGGGTGGGCTAATCTGTGTGCCTGAATTTTTTTTTAAAGGAGAGGAAATGTTACATACGTAAATCAAAAGTAATATGGTGGCCTGGGATTTACCGGGGATTAGAGGGGGCTGGCAAACCACACTTCCGGTGGTGATGCTGGCCGGGGTATAAAAGGCTAGGGGTGGAAGAGGTAGCTCTCTTTCGTCGTAGACGCCTGGAGCCAGAGCGCTGTAGCCCACTGCCGTGTGACTGGTGTGATATTTGTAAGTTATTAATAAAAGACATAAACTGCCTTCCGCCCTGCTCTTCTCTCTATTAATTATGGACACAACACTACTAACAGGGCACATTGAGTTTCTATGCACTTTGAGATATGCCTGATAAGATGTGACCAAAATGGTTGTTTACAGAATTGTATTTTTTCATTCTATTTATTTAATTGTTGTTCAAGAGGAAAAATATTTCTACTACTTCAAGTTCTGCTCAACCCCAGCACTGTTGTTGTTTTTATGCCCTTTTGATGTGCCTTTGTCATGTACCAAGCGCACATTTAAAACCAAGACGAGTAAAAAGTGCATATTTTTTTCTCTTATTGATCTGTGTTGGTTTGAAATTTGTCATATTCAACAGATCGCTGAGCACGTGCGGCCCAGTTACATGTCTTGATTTCAAATTCTGGCCAGACTGATTTTGTTATTGAATAGCCCTGATCTAAGCTCAGTGGCCACTTCCCTCTGAGAACATCCTGTTTGAAGCCTCACAATGGTGAGGTACTGTTGATCAGTCAGAATGTGAGCCGCATGATGAAGAGGACTGTTTAAATACCAATTCTAATTGAACCAGAAAATTTATTGGTCGATTCTTGGATGAAACGCCTGTTGTGAATTTTGCCGTTAAGCACCTTGTTAGAGAACAGCAAGTTATACAAAAAGTCCTGAAACACTGAACAGTTGGTCATATGCATTCAAAAGGTTAGAGAAGGTCAAATTAAGTTCACCTGGAAAGGTGACAGTGCATTTACTGCACGGTGGCGCAGTGGTTAGCACTGCGGCAGCACAGTTTACCCTTGGCCGGGGGATTGTGGGGATCGTGGGATCGATCCCAGCCCCCGACCAACAGTGATCTGTGTGGAGTTTGCATGTTCTCCCCGTGTATGCGTGGGTTTACCCCGGGGTTTCTCCGGTTTCCTCCCACAGGCCAAAAACATGCAGGTTAGGTTAATTGGAGACTCTAAAGTGGCCCTAGGTGTGAATGTGTGTGTGAATGGTTAAGGGATAGCACCGTATCGTGGCTGCTTCATCCATCCAGGTGGTGGATGACCCTCAATTTCCCCTCTGGGGATCAATAAAGTATACTAAATCTAAAAAAAAAAAAAAAAATTTAGGGGCATCCTGAAATTTCACCAGAAAGCCGAATATCCCTGTGACTCGTGTATATTTGTCCTTAAGGATGTCTAAACTTAAAATTAATCCTTGGAAAATGCACACTGTGAGACCTTTAAACTAGAGGTACTGATTTAGTTTCAGTATTGAGTTCGTTATCAGGGAGCAGTAAAAAATAAAAACAGAGCCATTAATACAGGGAAAAAAAAAAAAACACGAAACGGATTTTCTTTGCATGTCAAAGATGTAATGTTAGAGACAAGATGGCTGCATATGACCGTTTTTTAAGATTAAAACTGTCCTCAGGTGTAAAAAAAAAGGCATTAAAATAAATAAAGAAAATGGAAGACTTGAAGAGTTTGTTTGCAAAAACTGACAAACGCCACTTCCATGAAAAGTTCCCTCTTTACATCAAACAACTGTTAACATTACCTACTTAAAGAAGTTCAAATCATTTTGTCTCAAAAGTCGATATGTCCTATGTTATAGACACTACAAATTCATGGTTTTTTTCAAAAGCTGATGAACACCGGGTTTTGTTTTGTTTTTTTTTACAAAAGCTGATAAATGCACAGAGCAAATCAGCGCTTGGTATTTGGGTCACATGACTCATCTTGGCTGCCTTTCCGGTCTGCTCGCTCTGATTTCCCTGGCTGTGCTGGGAATGTTCCCTCCCTACTCGCTATATAGTGAATTTAGATATAGTGGACTATACAGTAAACTCAATACAACAATAAAATTAACCACTTTCAGACACTACCCGGGCTTGTTTTCGCGACACGGTTAATGACATCATCACGTGAGACAGTAAAATGTAACAGACTAACGGTGGTAAAAAAAAAAAATGAACACCTGCAAGTAATTTGTAGTAAATATGTATTAAATCAAATGTTTTTTGCTGAATTATTAAGTATAAATACCTTCAGGTAGTTTATGTTGTGATGTGAAGCTCTTCTCTCCCTGCTCGGTTGTCTGTATATTCACTATATAGTCACTATATGGGGAAGGAGTTTCTTTTTTCCAGCCTTATTCCTTTTCTTTTTATACTGTGCACACCAATGAAGAGAGAGACAAACGCCATTTCACTTCTCCTGTATGTCCTGTACGTAGAGTAGTATTGACAATAAAATCTTTGAATCTTGAATTATAGCTTTATTATAGCTCTATTAGACCATTTCACTGAGTGGATCTGCCTGAATCAGTGTGTCAGTCATACTACATTGATGCTTATAGACATTCAAGTATGTTCCACACAAAATAGCATGGCTTTCTGGACTTACCTGTTTTTGCAAAAAAAAAAAAAAAAGTACTAATAAATTGCCAAAAAGGAACAATGAGTTGAAGTTTGATTTTTGCTTTATTATGTCTGAGATACTCATATTTCAAGGTACCATGTCTTAGAAGCTGAATTGTAAATACTAACACCTATAAACCTACAGATGAAAATGTGGTTTTTCTCATTTTGAAGTCAGCTGGACTTATCTGGTTTTGCAAAAGAACTCTTCACTTATAGAAAACTGATTTTATTCGCCCCTGCATATTTGCTCTTCATCAAATCTTTCTAGACTGACAGAGTGAACGCTTTTGCTATAATGAAGATCTTTGTTGGTTTGCACCAGTAGAGGCACCACAGCCCTAAATTTGACCTGAAAAGCTGTGAAATAATTCCAAACACATTCAAGAGAAGTTCACACATCTGCCACGATGAGGTGAGCTGTTAATTATCAAGAAGTGATTAAATTGTTCTGAAAAAGTCTTTTTATAATGTCAGTCTTCAGGCTTAATACAGCAGCCATCTCTCCAGAGACACTTCTGTAATCATAGTTAAATGTTTCAATGACTAAAACTTCAGCATTAATATTTGAGCTGTGATGGGGACAGATGTTCATGACGGCTTCATATCAGACTCAAAATCATACTGGACAAAAACTCACTTCTTCTATGAATGTATTTTCCTGTGGTGTTTTCAGAGTTCAGACTCCATCCATCCATCTTCTACCACTTTTCCGAAGGTCTGGGTTGCAGAGGCAGCAGTTCAAGCAGAGAAGCCCAACCTTCCCTCTCCCCAGCCACCTGCTCCAGCTCTTCAGAGAGGATACTGAGACGTTCCCAGACCAGCTGGGAGATGCACAGTGGTGTGAAAAAGTGTTTGTCCCCTTCCTGATTTCTCAATTTTTTTTGCATGTTTGTCACACTTAAATGTTTCAGATCATCAAACAAATTTAAATATTAGACAAAGATAACACAAGTAAACACAAAATGCAGTTTTTAAATGAAGGTGTTTATTATTAAGGGTAAACAAAAAAAAAATTCAAACCGACATGGCCCTGTGTGAAAAAGTGATTGCCCCCCATGTTAAAACACAAAGTAACTGTGGTTTATCACATCTTTGGAAAGCTGAGTTCAATTTCTCCAGCCACACACAGGCCTGATTACTGCCACGCCTGTTCTCAATCAAGAAATCACTTAAATAGGACCTGCCTGGATTTCTCCGGTTTCCTCCCACATGCCAAAAACATGCAAGTTAGGTTAATTGGCATCAAAAACTGGGGATTCTAAATTGTCCTTAGGTATGACTGTGAGAGTGAATGGTTGTCTGTCTCTCTGTGTTGGCCCTGCGATGGACTGGTGATCTGTCCAGGGTGGACCCTGCCTCTTGCCCAAAGATGCTGGGATAGGCTCCAGCCCCCCCGCGATCCGAAAAGGATTAAGCGGAAGAAGAAGATGGATGGATGACAAAGTGAAGGAGACCAAAAGATCCTCAAAAGCTAGACATCATGCTGCAATCCAAAGAAATTCAGGAACAAATGAGAAAAAGTAATTGAGATCTATCAGTCTGGAAAAGGTGATTAAGCAATTTCTAAAGCTTTGGGACTCCAGCAAACCCCAGTGAGAGCCATTATCCACAAATAGCAATTAAATACAAATAGCAAATTAAATAATAATTATTAAAATTAAACAGTGGTGAACCTTCCCAGGAGAGGCCGGCTGAACAAAATTGCCCCAAGAGCACAGTGATGACTCATCCAAGAGGTCACAAAAGACCCCACAACAACATCCAAAGAACTGCAGGCCTCACTTGCCTCAGTTAAGGTCAGTGTTCATGATTCCACCAAAAGAAAGAGACTGGGCTAAAATAGCATGCAGGGCAGAGTTTCAAGATGAAAACAACTGCTGAGCATAAAGAACATAAAAGCTCATCTCAGTTTTGCCAGAAAACATCTTGATGATCCCCAAGACTTTTGAGAAAATACTCTGTGGACTGACGAGACAAAAGTTGAACTTTTTGGAAGATGTGTGTTCCATTACATCAGGCGTAAAAGTAACAGCATTTCAGAAAAGGAACATCATACCAACAGTAAAATATGGTGGTTGTAGTGTGATGGTCTGGGGCTGTTTTGCTGCTTCTGGACCTGGAAGACTTGCTGTGGTAAATGGAACCACGCTGTAGCGCACTTGGGTTCTGCAGCAGGACAATGATCCAAAACACACCAGCAAGTCCACCTCTGAATGGCTTAAGAAAAACAAAATGAAGACATTGGAGTGGCCTAGTCAAAGTCCTGACCTGAATCTGATTAAGATGCTGTGGCATGACCTTAAAAAGGCGGTTCATGCTGGAAAATCCTCCAATGTGGCTGAATTACAACAATTCTACAAAGATGAGTGGGCCAAAATTCCTCCACAGCGCTGTAAAAGACTCATTACCAGTAATCGCAAACGTTTGATTGCAGTTGTTGCTGCTAAGGGTGGCCCAACCAGTTATTAGGTTTAGGGGCAATCACTTTTTCACACAGGGCCATGTAGGTTTGTTTTTTCCTAAATAATAAACACCTTCATTTGAAAACTGCATTGTGTGTTTATTTGTGTTATCTTTGTCTAATATTTAAATTTATTTGATGATCTGAAACATTTAAGTGTGACAAACACAAAAAAAAATGAGAAATAAGGAAAGGGGCAAACACTTTTTCACAGCACTATAGTCTCTCCAGCGAGTCCTGGGTCTGCCCCGGGGTCTCCTCCCAGTGGAACGTACCTGAAACACCTCAAGTGGGAGGCATCAAGGAGGCATCCTAATCAGATGCCCATACCACCTCAACTGACTCCTTTCAATGTGGAGGAGCAGCGGTTCTACTCTGAGCCTCTCCCGGATGACTGAGCTCCTCACCCTATCTCTGAGGGTAAGTCCAGCAATCCTACGGAGAAAGCTCATTTCAGCTGCTTGTATCCACAATCTCATTCTTTCAGTCGTTACCCAAAGCTCATGACCATAGGTGAGGGTAGGAACCGAGATTGACTGGTAAATCGACAGCTTTGCCTTAGAGCTCAGCTCCCTCTTCACCACAACGGACCGATACAACGTCCGCATCACTGCACATGCTGCTCTGATGCGTCTGTCAATCTCTCGCTCCATTCTCCCTTCATTTGTGAATAAGACCCTGAGGTACTTGAACTCTTCCACTTGGGGCAGGAGCTTGTCTCTAACCTGGAGAGGACAATCCACCTTTTTCTGGCTGAGGACCATGAACTCGGACTTGGAGGTACTAATTCTCATCCCAGTTGTTTCACACTCAGCGGCAAACCGTCCCAGTAAGACCTGTAGGTCATTGCTGGATGAAGCCAGCAGGACAACATCATCTAGAAACAACAGAGATGAGATCCTGTGGTCACCAGCATGAAACCCTCTGTTCCCTGGTTGCATCTAGAAATCCTGTCAATAAAAATTATGAACAGGATCGGTGACAAAGGGCAGCCCTGGCGGAGTCCAAGTCTCACTGGGAATGAGTCCAACGGAATGTTGGCAATACGAACCAAACTCTCAACAGTCGTACAGAGACAGAATAGCTCATAATAACAAGCCTGATAGCCCATATTCCCGAAGCACCCCCCACAAAAAGCCACGAGGGACACAGATGAATGCTTCTCCAAGTCCAGAAAATACATGAAAACTGGTTGGGCAAACTCCCATGAACCTTTGAGGATTCTTGAGAGGGTAAAGAGCTGGTCCGATGTGCCACGGCCAGGACGAAAACCACATTGCTCCTCCTGAATCTGAGGTTTGAACAATGAGTTCAGACTGTCCTTTCAAATTTATTGATTGATGTTTAAAAATGAAAACATTTATTAGGTGATATTCATAATTTCCATATATTCTATTTTCTATATAATAATCATCTAAATTTTAATCAGCTACAATAATGCTGCTGTTTGATGAGATATATAAATGTTCCAGCTTAACATGCTGCATTACTGTTTATATTCAAATAGAGATAGATGTGAATTTATACGCTTAATAAATTACTATATATATATATATATATATATATATATATATATATATATATATATACATATACACACTACCGTTCAAAAGTTTGGGGTCACTTAGAAATTTCCTTATTTTTGAAAGAAAAGCACTGTTTTTTTCAATGAAAACAACTTTAAACTAATCAGAAATACACTCTAATATCTAATATACATTGCTAATGTGCTAAATGACTATTCTAGCTGCAAATGTCTGGTTTTTGGTGCAGTATCTACATAGGTGTATAGAGGCCCATTTCCAGCAACTATCACTCCAGTGTTCTAATGGTACAATGTGTTTGCTCATTGCGTCAGAAGGCTAATGGATGATTAGAAAACCCTTGTGCAATCATGTTAGCACAGCTGAAAACAGTTTAGCTGGTTAGAGAAGCTATAAAACTGACCTTCCTTTGAGCAGGTTGAGTATCTGGAAAAAATTATTATTTCAAATACAATTCATTATTTCTAACCTTGTCAATGTCTTGACTACACTCACCGGCCACTTTATTAGGTACACCTGTCCAACTGCTTGTTAACACTTAATTTCTAATCAGCCAATCACATGGCGGCAACTCAGTGCATTTAGGCATGTAGACATGGTCAAGACAATCTCCTGCAGTTCAAACCGAGCATCAGTATGGGGAAGAAAGGTGATTTGAGTGACTTTGAACGTGGCATGGTTGTTGGTGCCAGAAGGGCTGGTCTGAGTATTTCAGAAACTGCTGATCTACTGGGATTTTCACGCACAACCATCTCTAGGGTTTACAGAGAATGGTCCGAAAAAGAAAAAATATCCAGTGAGCGGCAGTTCTGTGGGCGGAAATGCCTTGTTGATGCCAGAGGTCAGAGGAGAATGGCCAGACTGGTTCGAGCTGATAGAAAGGCAACAGTGACTCAAATAACCACCCGTTACAACCAAGGTAGGCAGAAGAGCATCTCTGAACGCACAGTACGTCGAACTTTGAGGCAGATGGGCTACAGCAGCAGAAGACCACGCCGGGTGCCACTCCTTTCAGCTAAGAACAGGAAACTGAGGCTACAATTTGCACAAGCTCATCGAAATTGGACAATAGAAGATTGGAAAAACGTTGCCTGGTCTGATGAGTCTCGATTTCTGCTGCGACATTCGGATGGTAGGGTCAGAATTTGGCGTCAACAACATGAAAGCATGGATCCATCCTGCCTTGTATCAATGGTTCAGGCTGGTGGTGGTGGTGTAATGGTGTGGGGAATATTTTCTTGGCACTCTTTGGGCCCCTTGGTACCAATTGAGCATCGTTGCAACGCTACAGCCTACCTGAGTATTGTTGCTGACCATGTCCATCCCTTTATGACCACAATGTACCCAACTTCTGATGGCTACTTTCAGCAGGATAATGCGCCATGTCATAAAGCTGGAATCATCTCAGACTGGTTTCTTGAACATGACAATGAGTTCACTGTACTCAAATGGCCTCCACAGTCACCAGATCTCAATCCAATAGAGCATCTTTGGGATGTGGTGGAACGGGAGATTCGCATCATGGATGTGCAGCCGACAAATCTGCGCCAACTGTGTGATGTCATCATGTCAATATGGACCAAACTCTCTGAGGAATGCTTCCAGCACCTTGTTGAATCTATGCCACGAAGAATTGAGGCAGTTCTGAAGGCAAAAGGGGGTCCAACCCGTTACTAGCATGGTGTACCTAATAAAGTGGCCGGTGAGTGTATATTTTCTATTCATTTTACAACTCATGGTGGTAAATAAGTGTGACTTTTCATGGAAAACACAAAATAATTGTCTGGGTGACCCCAAACTTTTAGTAGTGTATATATACATACATACTACAGTTTTATAACTTTAACATCTCCACAACCTCAAAAGAATTAAGTGGTTTAGAAGATAAATGACTGAAAAGGCCCTGATTTTGGATGAATAAATGTCCTCACAGCAGGACACTACAGTGGACAGTGTTTCCCCTCCACAGCTGGGCGTTCCTCACGTGGCAGTTAACCAGTCTGAAAACACACTGTAGCTGTTAATTGTTCAGCCTACAAATGAATGATAGGAAGCACAAATGCTCTAAATAGGGAAAAGCTTAGAAAAAGAGGAAGAGTGAGAAGTTTGTGTAACCTCAGGTGACGTCACCAGAGTCTTCTGGACGAAACCCTCAACAGACAGGTTGTTAACAGGGTCCTTTCCTGCCGCTCGGCCCACCAACTGATCGGCACCAGGCAGAGGAGAGAAAGGGTAAAAGTCAAGGAAAGGCAGCTATTAGAGAACACAGTTAAAATCACAGCAAGTTAGTCAGACTTACAATTTAAAGCAGAAAGAAAGAATAGAAACAGAGCTAAGGAAGTTATTGCCAGAAACTTTTTTAAATGAACTAAAGCTAAAATCAAGCAGTCCTGTGCACCCGGCAGCCGCCAAATCCACATCAGCAAATCAGAAAAGATTTGCCTTGCAAATACTTGCTCTGTACCGACATCAAAGGACTGAGGTCAACTAAATCTCTTGGAAAGAGTAAAGAGCAGCACAGCTTTCTAAGATGTGGACTGTCAGTGAAACAGAATAAAAACCTGACCCTCCACTCTGGAACCAGACACACAGCAGGTTACACGTTCTGCTGCACACAACAGCCGATGTTCTGTGGCAATAATCCCATCTCAGCAGACAAGAGATTGAAGGCAAAAGATAGACCTGTTCCATCTAAGGACCCATGTCATCTTTAAAAGGCCCAATTACCCCAAAAATGTAATCAAAGCTGAGGAGACTTTCTGATCTGGCATAAAGAAAAGTGTGACACTGTGAGAAATAAAATAACATGATTTTTTCTCAAGTGTCTCAGACTGAGTAAATCTCCAAAAGATCTTGTATGTAATCTCATCAGGACGCTTCCTTCTGTGCGTTTCAATCATCTTCAGGCACCTCTGAGACATTGTTAGACTAATCCTGCTCTTCCACAGACACAGATCCATTAAGCTTTGATAAATATAAACGGCACCTTTATGTTCTGAGCAGGGTGTCTCAGCATGGCAGATACCTGAGGAGTTAAAAACCAGCCAGATTAGGCTCAGTGGTCATGGTGTCGTCTGGTTTACAGACATCATTTCTGCAGGGAAAATCTTCTATGAAGCGTGGCATGTAGATAATTAACAAAGCAGCAGCTCACGACCTCGGTGGTGGAAGAATCTGCTTCAAAAATGAAGTCATGAATGATTTCTAAGCCTTGAAGTGAATCTAAAACAATCACAAACTGAGATTTTCTCCTCTTCAGTATTCACTTTGTTTCTCAGGAATTAAAACATTATCAGATATTGATAACAACTTTCTTGCAAATTAGCTATGTTTCTCCTAAATTTCTGATTTCTCTTTTTTATCATAAATTTGCATTGCAGGAAGATTTGCAACTTTTTCCCTCAAAGTTGTCCTTTTTTTCAGAAAGTGTGATTTCTTTTTTCCATAAACTGCAATGTTTTGCTAAAAAAAAAAGTGCAACTTTGCTAATAAAATTGTAACCTTCCTTCTTAAGTGATTTTTTTTTTGTTATTCATAATTTTGCACATTTTCTAGTAAATGTGCAACTTTTTTGCATATTTACATTATCTTTGGCTTGAGACTTTTCTTGAGATGAAAATGTGTAAGGTTTTACCTTCCATAAGGGTGTTTTTACTTCTTTTTTTTAATATGGATGAGTTGCCCACCGTCCGCTTTGACTCAGTATCTCATCATTTACAGCAGGGAAACTAAGTATCGAACACGTGCTGCCCTGGCTTATCACCAGGGCTTACCGGGGCAGGAGCCTGGGGGAAAGAAACATTTTTTTCCCCTAATTCTGCCATGCCCAACGTTAATTAGAGGGTTTGTTTTGGCGTATCAACTTTTTATTTGTTGAGGTGGACGTCTGTCCCGCCTGCTTAATTTAATTGGTTAAGAGCTGACATTTGACCTGATGAAGGCTGGGTGTGGGCCGGTAGTGAATCTATGGACGAATGAATGAATGAATGTATGATAGCGCGTCCAAAAGAGAAAAAAGAAGAAAGAAAAACAGGAAAGTGAGAAGGAGGTTTTAAAAAAGACTCTTAAATTGACAGGATTTTTTAAAGTTGCGATACAGACGGACAGTGTCAACTTTACAGTCACTACAAGACGCTTGTCTAACTGTTAGCATTACGAATGCTAAGCCGGGACGCACCGACGGAGCTGCTGTCTGCAGATCCATCAGTCACGGGCAGAAGCTCCAGGTCATGGATGTGGTAAAACACCCGTGGAAGTGTTAAAGATTCGTACTCACCAGGAATGCTGATCCAGAAAAGGATGGAAGGGCTGCCAGAATAAGGACGCTGATATCAGAGCATCTGAACGTTCCTACAAACAGAAACACTTTTCTCCTCGTGTCGTTTCGATCACAAACTTCCAAATGCTGAGTACGTTTCAAGACCATGGCTTCTACTTTCTCCTTCCACGGCTGGTTGGACTGTTTTACCTGCAGCATATATAGCCATGTTTTTTTCCACTAAGCTGGGTTCACACTATAGTGTTTGGACCGACTTTTATAGACGTTTTGAAAAACCTGAGAAATTAGTCCAACAGTGGTGAAATTACCTTCATGAGCAGTTTTTTTTAATCCAGCAGACACCACAAAAACGGAGTGGTGACCTAGTTGGTAGAGCATCCGCCTCCAACTGGGAGGTTGTGGGTTCAAATCCCAGCCGGGTCATGCCAAAGACCATATAAAAATGGTACTTTCTGCCTTCTAGCTTGGTGCTCAGCATAACAGAATAAGGAAAGTAAAGTTACAGATCTACCAGATGACTGACCTCCCCAGTGTAGCTTTCACTGCTTACAGTGGCTGTGTGGCCTAGGGACAATGAAATGGAAACAGGCACCACCCCATACACCACATGGTGTGCCACATGCTGTGGAAGGGATTAACTAACTTATCATTAACTTTAAAGGAGCTTTTTAAGTCCACAGCCCTGCTTGTCCATGGATGAGAGCTGTCCGCTACAATTAAGAGACGATGCCAGTCTTTCTCTTTGTCTAGGAGTTGGAAAATTTCCTTCAGTTATATTTGTGCAATGTCCATATGACCCTGTGTGGACTGGTGACATAATAGAAGTGATGCTTGCACCAAAGAATAGATGGCACCTATTAAGAACACCTAAGGAGTTCCAATAAGGAGTTCTGTACAACTCCTTATAGGTCTTCTAAGGAAGACTCGGTTTCAGAGCTCGGATCAGACCCAAATTTTTATCATTTCATTACACCAGCCTCCAGAGCCTACTCTATGAATTTTAGCCCCCAACTCCTAGCGATTGTACGTTTTCCACCTCTGTGTTCATTTAATAGCTCCCCTATGGACGTTCAATAAAGATTTCCCCTCCTAAACTTCTACATATCCGAGGAGGCTGAAATTCACAGGGGTTATTGGGCTTAATAATATAGCAATGAATCCAAATTTTCAACCCCTAAATCTCTGCAGTTATACTTTTTCCACCTCTGTGTTCATTTAATAGCTCCCCTATGCATGTCCATTAAAGAGTTCGCCTACTTTCACATATCTGGGGAGGCTGAAATTCAGGGAAACACACTCTCATAACATCAACAAAGCATGTATCAAACCTGAGGTCAGTCTGATAAACAGTTCGAGAGATTGCGTGGAACAGACAGAATCTCTCTCTCTCTCTCTCTCTCTCTCTCTCTCTCTCACACACACACACACACAGAATCCTTGTATGATAAAATGACTAGTGCATGCCCGTAGAAAGCAAGTATTCTTGTCTGAAAACAAGTATCCCGATTAAGGTGCGTTCAGACCAAACACGAACGAGCAGCGCAAATCCATACAAAGTGGCGAGTACACATGAAATTGCCCATTCGCGTCTGAGGTAATATGCTAGCGTTGAGATTCTGCCATCAGCGGAGTAAAAATATCACCACTGCAGAGTAAACTAGTTTGGAAATGAGACTCACTCACCTGGAGAAAGGAGGACAGGGAATTCTTCAGCTGAATTGGAATTTTGGAGTTATTTACCACGGTTTCCTGCTACGGACATGCTGACGAAGCTAGCAAGCTAGCAACGGAAACACTCATCTTATAAAGTTTTGGAGACAGGGACAACTTTTTCAGGTGAGCCCTCTGTCGGATACTGTAAACCTAAAGCATGACATTATTTTGGGGAACACTGCTGCAGAAGTTAGAAAGGCAACTTCGCTTGTCTGCATCTCACTCAGACGCTGAATTCATGTTTATTCGCGCATTTACATTGAGTTTTAACGTAGTCGTGCCACCTGAAAAATCTGCCCATTTGCGTTTGGTGTGAACGCACCTTTAGGCTTTACAGGCCCAAATGTAGGCTGTGTTTGAAAGTGGAATACAGCGGTGCAGCCTAAACAGCACAAAGATGTATCTGATTGTGTGAATATTAATTACAGAATTACTGAAAATGAATGGGACATCCAATATTAGCAACAGTTTAAGAACTGCTTGTTTATTTTTTATCATATCACTTATCTGTCTGATCTTTTATGACTTATAAAAGGGCGGCGGTGGCGCAGGTGTAGTGTGACCGACTACTGATCGGAGGGTCATGGGTTCGATTCCTGCTCTATCTGCTGTCTGCTTGTCAAAGTGTCCTTGAGCAAGACACTGATCCCCCAGTTGCTCCTGGTGGCCTGGTTAGCGCCTGTGTGTACGGCAGCTCTGCCGCCATCAGGGTGTGAATGGGTGAATTGCAGGATCTGTAAAGCTCTTTGGTCATCCTAGATGAGAAGAAAAGCGCTATATAATTGAACACTATTTACCATTTTATATTCATAAGTGTTGTATCTTCACTCTGGGGAATGGGAGTTGTTCAGTCACCATTATAATAGTTGTAGTTTATAGTCTATCGTAAATAAACTCATGCAGGACACATTTACAAATATTTGAGACCCATTCTAGTGCATCCTTTTATATTTTAGCAATATTACAAGTACAAAACACCGATATTATACCCAGCAGAATGACCTGTTTGGCTGCAACTGTTGCATCAGTGTTGCCCATTTGTCAGTAATATTTAAATAAAAATTATTTATTTCGTTATTTGGGCGTTTTTGTGTCCAGTTTGGTGACAGTCGTCATTTAGTCAAACCATGCATGTAGCCACATATGAGATGCAATTGATCTGGGCATTCTGCTCCACAATCATGGTGGTATTATTATGAACTTTTAATTTTTAGATAGCTGTGTGGGCACACCGAGAGGAATGCCATCGGCGACAGCGAGTCGTGGCCCTGCAAAGGGACTCCCATCTACAGCTGACCAGGCAGGCTGGGCTTGTTTTCCTGCAAAGGACAACACCAGTGTTCTTTAGGCAGACCCCAGGTCCCAGCTGGCATTCCCCAAATTATCCTTTACGGAATCACGGCAACATTACAGTATAATTTTTTAAGCAATACATCTTCACTATTCTCTCTTTCTTGTCAAATTTCTTACTTTTCACTTCCCTTTTTGTTTGAGAAGCGCTGTGGTGACTGACTGGTCGTGATGCCACGTATTATCCAATCAGCATGGAGTCAATCCAAAACCCCAACCACACTTCCTGAAGCCAGAGCATGAAGAGAGAGTGGTGACAAAGTGGTGGCTAAATTTTACTGATAAAAATTACGTACATATTTTGACTGAGCAACTCCATACTCGGGGATGCACACCCTCGTAACCTCAGGAAAACACGTATAAAATCTAAGGTCAGTCTGACGAACGGTTTGGTTGATACCTGAGAAACAGACAGACAGACAGACACATACACACACACACAGACAGAGATTTAGTGCATTTATAGATATATTATTGTTCATCTCAGCCAGAGTTCTATTAATCTGCTCTGGTGAATGAAAAAAATGTAGATTTAATTCAGAACAACTGTGTGGATATTTTCATTTTGAATCCTTCTTTTAAAAGCTTGACAGTGAATGAGGTTCAAACTGTCATCAGTAGATAATGAATATCAGGTTTGTGAGCACATAACCTGATCGTCTCCTGGATGGTGGAGAAGAGCAGCTGTTTTCCCAGTAGGGCAGTCTGGTCAACATTTATTTCCTCTGTGCAGTGAAAAACCTGTTCTGGCTTCAAATAATTAATATTTAACCCTTGAACAGAAAACACGTCTGAGTGTTTTTTCATCGTCGTAATTAAAGTTGTGGGTTGATACAAGATATTGTTGTTAGTCCTGATGAAACTATATTTTTCTGCTATTCAAGCTAAACCTGGAACTCTGTGGTCATTCACTTTATTTGGTAATTGGCAGTTGCTATGGATACAGAAGCTGTATCCCTATATGAAATGTCTATTGGTACGGAAGAGTTGACAATCTGACTAAACCTTTTTAGATCAGCTCCCAGCCAGCTGCTGCTGTGGCTTAGGTAGATGGGACGGTGGTTCTGTGGTCAGAAGGTTGTTGGTTCACCTCCTGCTATCAGAACCTGGTCCAAACCATTTTACTATGAGATGAAATTTAGACTTAAAATTAAGAGGTTAGCCTTCAGATGTGGGAGTGGGTAAGGTTACAAAGGTAGTAAATAGATATTGATTAAAATGTTGAAACAAAGAAATTCCTCAGATGTCCGTACCTGTAGCCTGCTGCTTTGAACACATTAATAGAACATTCTGGCCAATCAGATTTGAGCCGTATCTGTAACAAGAACTCTATGGTACGGTTCTATAGACATAACCACTGCCTTAGTAATTTAGGACCTTGAAGGTCCAGCTGATCCATCAGTGACTCGGCTACATGGCCACAATAATCCGATAACTAGGAATAATCAGATAATGGTAGATTTGACATGTTTACATGTGGTGAATTAATGGATTATCGGACAATAAACTATATGTGTTAATGTCATTTCACTTTATGTAACACAATAATTGTCTTTTATCTGATTGCTGTTTTTACATGACTACTTTAATAATCAGATAATTCCAGGAATCTGATTATAAACAGTTTATTACCGTGTACGTAAACATGACCATTTTGCATATCATACTCCCATAAATAAGTGGGACGGCCCCAAAAACTGCTCTAGCCCACAGGCCCACAATGTCCTTGATACGGCCCTGAACACTTCAACAGTTTTCTCATTAAACATATTTCTGATGGGGCCACTGACCTGAGATTTTCACCAGATATCAGTAACAACCCAAGTAATCCATGCATACAAAGAAGTCAAGGTAATTGTGTTCACAAAACAAGTTATATTGAATAAAGTGGAATGACACAGGGAATAAGTATTGAACACACTTGGTGAAATTCATTTAATATTTAGTAGAAAAGCCTTTGTTGGTAATAACAGCTTCCAGACACCTCCTGTATGGAGAAACAGGCATTGTTCAGGAGTGATTTTAGCCCATTCTTCCACACAAACTGTCTTCAAATCTTGAAAGTTTCATGGGTGTCTTCTATGAACTCTGATCTTCAGTTTGTTCCATAGATTCTCAGTTGGATTCAGGTCAGGTGACTGACTGGACCATTCTAGCAGCTTTACTTTCATTCTCTGGAGCCAGTTGAAAGTTTCCTTGGCTGTGTGTTTAGGATCATTGTCTTGCTGAAATGTCCACCCTTGTTTCATCTTCAGCATCTTGGCAGATAGCAACAGGATCTTATCAAAGATGTCTCTCTACATTTGTCCATTCATCTTTTCTTCAATTATATGAAGTCTGCCTGTACCATGTGCTGAAAAACACCCCCACACCATGATGCTCCCACTTCCAAACTTCACTGTTGATATGGTGTTTTTGGGCTGATGTGCAGTGCCATTTCTCATCCAAACATGCTGTGTGTTGTGGCATCCAAAAAGCTCCATTTTGGTCTCATCTGACCAGACTATATTCTCCCAGTATTTTACTGGCTTGCCCAAATGTTGTGCAGCAAACTTAAACCTGCTTCAACATGCTTTTTCTTCAGCAATGGAGTCTCGCGAGGTGAGCGGACACAGAGCCCATGTCGGTTGAGTGCATTACTTATCGTTTTCTTTGAAACAGCAGTACCTGCTAACTCCAGGTCTTTCTGGAGCTCTCCACCAGTGGTCTTTGGCTCTTGGATAACTCTTCTGAAAATCCTTTTGACTCCTCTGTCAGAAATCTTGTGAGGAGCTCCTGGTCATGGTTGGTTTATGGTAAAGTGATGTTCTTTCCACTTCTAAATGATGGCTCCAACAGTGCTCACTGGAACATTCAGCAGTTTAGAAATGCGCCTGTAACCAGTGTCATCATTAGGTTTTGCAACAATAAGGTTGTGAAGGTCTAGAGAGAGCTCTTCGCTTCTATCCTTCATGAGTTCTTTGTGGTGTGACAATCTGATATTCACAGACCTGTTTAAAGGCTATCAGTCAGGACTTAACCATCTGAAATTAATTTGCACTGATGGGGGATGGGATGGCTTCATAAATTATGATGGATTTCAGCTGGTTTCTTGGCTTTCTATGACTTTTTGCACCTCTTTTTTCTTCATGTGTTCAATACTTATTCCCTGTGTCATTCAACTTTATTCAATATAACTTGTTTTGTGAACACAGTTGTCTTGATTTCTTTGTATGTATGGATTACTTGGGTTGGTACTGATATCTGGTGAAAATCTCAGGTCAATGGCTCCATCAGAAATATGTTTAACGAGAAAAATGTTGACGTGTTCAGCACTTATTTTTCCCCGCTGTACGTCAGTGTATTCCACCACTGATTTGTGCTGAGTTTGACATGGGGTGACAAAATTAAAAGGCTTATAAAAATGCTGGTGACTCTCAATAGTTTGTCATGGCACTGGTGCTACGTCAGTTGGTTCATTCTTCGCACAGACCAGTTTCCACGTCGCATGTGTGAAATACATTTCGCACTTACAGCCCTGCAAATGTGTCAATCTAAGTTTTAAAATGACAAAGTTAGTTACAAAGTTAGAACACTGAACAACATAAATCATATTGTAATTGACTGTGGGTGGAATGGAAGCTGATATAAGGCCAAAGACACTACCTGGAGGGTGTGGTTAGAGCAGGAAGACCATCTTTTGACCTCACTTCCTGAATCCTGGCAGCCACAGACTGTCCATTTGTCCTCAGGACTCCTTAGTTCATTTTTACAATCTGTCATGAATCTGGGTTTGGCCGTTCCAAACCCAGTTCTGGCTCATTGTTATTTTTTGCCCTATTTTCAATCAGGGGCGTCAGGTAGCTGTTTGGGTCCTCCGCTCCCTGACAGCTTGGGCACGCCTCCTCCTCTTGTCAGTGCCATTAGCTGTTTCACATTATGGGTGTTCACACACATACACACACTCAGTCCATTCATTCCCATTCACACGCTCATACACTCACTCATGCACACCAGGGATCAATTATGTTCAGCCCATGCATTCACACACTGGTGGTCTCTTCTCTCGTTAGTTTCATTATTATAAAAACGCTACATTGGCAGGAAGAGACCGTTGGAGCATTCACCCTCGTACGTGGCAGCATGTTCTTCACGTATGTGTTTCACTATCTACGTGTATTCAGCCTGACATTTCAAGACGGAGGATTCCTTGATGTTAGCGTCTAACCCTGCTTCACTCCCTCACCCATCAGACTGCACAGATAGCCCCGGATCACTCCAGTTCCGTAAGTTTCATGTTTGCCTTTCTCCCTGTTTCGACAGCAACTCTGCGGCACTAGGCATTCCCTTCACCAGGCTGTAGAGCATCCGGGTGGCATCCTGTATGTCTGGTGGCCTTTATTCATCATTGCAACTCTCTGTATTTGTATGATCAAATAGACTGGTTATTTTGTTGTGGTTTAAGTTAATAAATGGCACGTTCTACTCCTGCTATTGGGTTTTTCATTCCCTCCCTCATGCGCCGCGTAATGGCGCACGAGGAATCATGACAGAATGCTCCGACCAGACAGAAAAAACTCAGCAGAGTAGACATGCATTTTTTTCTTTTTCTTTCACCCCTTTTTCCCCTTTCCCCTCGAGTAACGGCGGGATGATCGAGACGGATGAGTAGCAGACAGCCCAGGATCTGTTGGAAGAGGCGATCTTTGCCTTTCAGTGGCTACAGTTTCCTGAGGATGTGCAGTGGCACAGCTCGTCGCAGAGGACGTTGAGGGACGCCATCCCAACCTCCGGATCGTTCTAGGGTGGACCCCATCCTTCCCTCGCCAGACATAGAGCCTGAGGGTGCCTCTCCGATACCGAAACCAGCCACCCGTCAGAAGAAACGCTCCCAGCGGAGGAAGACCTCCTCTCCTTGCGGTTCTCTCTCTTCTCCCAGGCGGGCGCCCGCCCAATCCTCAGACGTGATGACGGAGAAGGAGAGACTGGGGTTGCTGGATGGAGGAGGAGCGCCGCAAGAGAGAGGCCCAAGGACGCGCGTCCACGGCTGTGAGGGTTTCATCCCCTGTGCCTACTCAATCCACGGGCTCGTTGACGGAGGAGGAGTGGCTGGCCCTACTCGCCCAGCTCGACTGCCGGGTTAAGGAGGAGCGTCGTGCCAAGGAGAAGCAGGGACTGGCCCGGCTCAACTCCTGGATGGAGGGTTAGCGCTGTGAGGAGGAGTCGGATAAGGATTCCCCAGCGCTCGAGCTCCTCGCGGCCACTCCCTTCCGGAGAAGACGGAGCTTCTTGGCATGGCTGACTCGCTGTCCAGCGCGGCGCTTCGCATCCTGGACTATCTGGTTCCTGAGCCGTCCAGGAGGAAGAAGAGGAGGAACTCCCGCCGGAAGAGGCTTCCAGTCCCGCCGGCGCAGCACGAGGAGGAACGCCCAGAGAGGAGAGGGGACGTCTCGGAGGCCGTTGAGGACGTCCCATACCAGGAGGACAGGCGAGTTATTTCTCACTTAACTTTCATGTTTGATGAACAAGTTTGCCTGCCTCCTGGAGAGGAGGCTCAGGGTGTGCAGTCCCCTGAGTGCTCCGCCCAGCGACATATTGTGCTCCCGTACCTGACCTCACCAACTCCTTTCTGTGTGCCCCTACGAGCTCACTGGTGCTGGATCCAGGTCGCTCGAGGGGAGAGGAGTCAGAGGCCCAGGAAGGTCCAGCCCAGGGGCCAGCGGAAAGGTCGTCCTCGGCCGCCACGCCAGAGGAGCCGGTGGCGGGGAGGATGTCGCACAGGAGTATCACGACTGCAACCACCTTCACGCCTGCTGCGGGGGCCGCCGCAGCAGAGTCATTCCCCGGACCAGACCTCCAGCCAACGGGACCTGGAACGTCATTGTCGGAGTCCTGGATGGTGGTAGAGCTTGAGCACAGGCAAGTAATCTCTCCTGTAGTTCATTTGTCAATGATTGAGAGATCTTGTCTGGCTCTTGGGGAGGTGAGTCGGGTGCGGCTCCCGGCCGCACCTGGACTCCCCTCGCCGGGCTCTGCCGCTGCCAACAACACTAACCGTTCCTCTTCTCCTATCTCCTTCAAGCTCCTTCCTAGGGTCGCTAGAGAGAAGCTGCCACTACCAGGGTTGCCTATGGACAACAACGTGGGGATAGCTGTCCCAAAGGAGGTCGACAGGGGTACAGCACTGGGCGACCTGACAGAATCCACACACCCCATCGCCGGAGTCCTGGAGGGCGGTAGAGCCCGAGTTCAGACAAGTGTGCTCCATTATGTCAGTAATGTCAATGTCACACTGCCTGAGTCATGGCGGGGAGGGCCAAGGGCAGCTCATAGTAGCCCTCGGGGCCACCTCATTGGGCTCTGCCGCTGCTGGTAACCCTGACCCGGTCTCTCTTTCTCTTCCTCTGGGTTCGGAGCCCATTGCCAGGGTCGCCAGAGAGCAGCTGATCTCGCCAGAAGCCACCAAGGATCGGGGCCCAGCGCCAGAGGTCGTGAGGAGCATTACCTCCCTCGCTGGGGAGGCTACCTCGGGAGCAATGAGGCCCCCGATGGGGACCACTGCAGGTGCAACAGTGCTCCAGCCAGAGCCCACCACTGGTGCAGCAGAGCTCTAGCCGGAGTCCACCACAGGTGCAGCAGAGCTCCAGCCGGAGTCCACCACCGGTGCAGCAGAGCTCCGACCGGCATCCACCACCGTTGCAGCAGATCTCCAGCCAGAGTCCACCGCCGGTGCAGCAGAGCTCCAGCCGGAGTCCACCGCCGGTGCAGCAGAGCTCCAGCCGGAGTCCACCGCCGGTGTAGCCATGTCCCAGACCGGGACCATCGCGGGTGCAGCCACATCCCAGTCCGGGACCATCGCAGGTGCTATGATCCCCCGCTCCAATTTTCAGAGAGCAGGGGGGGCTCCTGTCTCTCGGTTTTGCCACCGAGGTTCCCAAGTGTGTAGGCTGCTTCTCCGCCTTCCCCTCCGGTTCTGGTGGCTCCACCACGCTGGCCGGCCACCCGAAGGACTTGGCCTTTGGGTCGGGAGGCCCATCAGGCTGGGCAGACCGCCGGACGCTATGCTGCAGGCTGCCTGCTGGACATGGGACTTGGGCAGGCCACCCAGGCTGGAACAGGAATAACCACTACACATCCAATATTCAGGTGTTCAACCAGAACAAATCCAAACTAGTTTCAGAAAAAAACTAGCCTAACCAATCAGTGTACTTTAGAGGAAAACTGCAGACTGGTGCCTTTGTTTGCAGAGTCATCACTAACCTGTGCTGTACCTCCCACATCCAAAGAGCAGTTTCAGGAAATGGGTCATGTGCCACAAGTTGGTGCCTCAGATTGATTTCTTCATCCACAAATGAAGACGACATGCTCTTCAGTTGTGCCATGCTGTAATCACTGTGGATCATTCCGGCTGACTAGTGACAGACTGCAGTATAACTACATCCAGAATAGTGTAGTGTCCTGGAGGATGATGAGGTCAAGAACACTTCAGAACTGCACTGGTCTGAATCACCATCCATCAGACCTGGACTCACTGTTATCGGTAGTCACCTCTGTGTGTACGTCTAAATTTATAAGTGACGTGCACATTAATCAACATGAGAAGCATCCATGCATCTATGGAAGCACCACCATGTAAATGCACCAGATTTAGGCTCATAATTCTTGTCCGTAGTCCCTGGCAGGTTGATGGTTACTACTGATTGGTGCAAGAGAGACCCTAATGGTTGTCTAGACCAGTGATTTTCAACCTGTGTGCCGTGAGAGATCGTTAGGTGTGCCGTGGGAAATTATCCAATTTAACTTAATTACTCAAGTGAGTGGCTATGTTTACATGGACACAAGTAACCGGATTAAAAGCCTGATCGGAATAAAAATGCTTCATGTAAACATGGCAATCTGAATATTCTAACCCTATCACGCTCATTTGGATCAAAATTTCATTCTGATTGAGAGGGGTGGGTTATGCCGATTGTTAATCCGAATGGTGCGCATGAAAACACTTATTCCGAACACAGGGCAGAAAATATGTTTACTGCGCATGTCTGTACACCAGCCACACGTCGACGTGACGTATTTCCACCTTAGCAGCAGCTAGCGGAAAACATAGCGGGGGTAAAACAAAACTGGTCTGTATCGTCCTGCTGTCTCCCTCTTTTCGTCATATGCAGAAGTATGTACTTGTAGCTTCATTACGGACACCAGCAGAAGCAAAAGTACAGTCTGAATAACACAATACAGGTCAATTTCGACACGAAGCGGGGCTCGCTAACACCAGAAGTTGCTTCTTCTTCTACTATTTTTTGAATGTCGAAATGTCGACCTGCGCATGTCAAAATGATTTATTCCGTTCAAACCTGTGACACATGGAAATGCACGTCCTAATCAGATCAGCTTTTTCAGGATCAATGTAAACAGTAAAATTTATAAATAAACAACAACATGCGCAGCGTGGCAACCTTGAGATGTTCCCACTCACCGAGAAACGGCATGATGTTAACACTGCTGCACTGTGCCAGGTGATTGGCACACATTTGAAAACTCTTGAGGAGAAGTTATTTTATTTCTCTTCAGACTTCACACAATGCCTTGACTGGGTTAGGAACCCATACAGCTCAGCATCAGTTGTTGGAAATGACATGACTTTACAGGAGCAAGAGGAACTCATTGAACTGAAACAAGATCATGGTTTAAAGCTAAACTTTGCTGATCTTCCTTTGGACAGTTTTTGGTTGACTGCTGCCAAGGAGTTCCCCATTCTGGCCAACAAAGCTATTTCAACATTGCTCCCATTTTCCACGACATATCTGTGTGAGCTGAGCTTTTCAAGCTTGACTGTGGTAAAAACTAAAAACAGAGAGAGACTGAGAGCTGTTGAGGAAGAGCTCCGTGTGTGTCTTCCTTCCATTCCTGCCAGGATATACTTCAAAAATTTCCGGTTCCGGCTCTGCCGGACCGGTGGCGCCACACGAGTCGGCTGCCTGTTGCAACAGCCTTTTTTTTATCTTCCTTCTTCTTTCTACACCTTTCACTCTGTATATATATCACGGACGCACGGATCGCCCCGGGGGTCTCCCGGGTCGGCGGACGGAGCCACGGTTTGCAGCGGGAGACGTTACAGCGGGGAGGAGCTAGTGCTAGCTAGCACTTGGCCGCCGCCCGGTGCTAATGGGAAACTCGACATACCGGGAGCTGTAGCGAAAACGAAGCGGGTGCCGGGCTGGAGTTTAGGCGGCGTGAAAGAAATATAAGACAGAATAATAAAGAGCGATGGCAAGAACCAAGCAGACCGCCCGTAAAATCTACTGGAGGAAGAAGCCCCCCAGGAGACAGCTAGCCACAGGGCTGCTCGGAGAGGCGCTCTGGCCACCGGCAGAGTGAAGAGGCCTCGCCGTCACAGGCCCGTGGCTCTGAGAGAGATCCGTCGCTACCAGAAATCCACGGAGCTGCTCATCCGTAAGCTGCCCGTCCAGCGCCTGGTGAGGGAGATCGCTCAGGACTTCAAGACCGTCCTGCGTTTCCTGAGTTTCGCCGTCATGGCTCTGCAGGAGACCAGCGAGACCCACCTGGTGGTCTCTTCTTCGCTAAGGGGGTCACCATCATGCCCAAAGACTTCCAGCTGGCCCGCCGCATCCGCGGAGAGAGAGCTTAGACTTTCTGCTGCACATTCACCAGCCATAATGCTCTGCACTGTGTGTCTATATATATATATACATTTATAGTAATATGGACATATGTTTGCTAGATGTTGTTTTTTCTTGCCTTCTGATTGTTGCTCTGAGTGTTGCTGTCCCTGTGCTGTTGCAATCCTGGAATTTCCCCATTGTGGGACTAATAAAGGCTTATCTTATCTTATCTTATATCAGCTTTGTGTTCATCTAAACAGGCCCAGGGTTCACACTGAGTGAGTATAAATACATTTAGAAACTGTATTGCTAACTGTATTTTATTATTTTTACTGTGTTAGGCTATAGAGTGTCATTTTGTGTCATTCTGGTTGGTGGTGTGTCCCTGGACTTTGTCAATGTAAAAAATGTGCCGTGGCTTAAAAAAGGTTGAAAAACACTGGTCTAGACCAGTTCTGTCTAGATTCAATAGTCAAAGTTTTCAACCGCAGTGGCTATGGAGTCATGGGAGGGACTGTAAATGATGAGATGAGTCAAAATGGAATCACCCATAACACATGAGAAAATGCCTCTCCGTGTGTGTGTGTGTGTGTGTGTGTGTGTGTGTGACTCTGCAGCCACAGGTTGCAGACCCCCTAGACTAAAGCAGCAGTAAGAGGAAGTCCACATGTCCAGTGGGGAGATGGCAGGTCTGCTGAGCATCACAACTCTCTGGGTTTCACACGTTTACCATCCAGGACTGAAAAGCTCTCCAGGTCCCAGCCCCGCACCCCTCAAGCTCAACCTTCACTTACAGCCCTCTTCTCTGGCGATCCTGTTGGGGACGTCGCTGACAGACGCTTCTCACGGTTCATCAGCTTGCTGTTGGGCTCCCTCAGCGCTCTCTTCAGCTCATTGATGCTGGCCTGGTGCTTCAGCAGCACGTCCTGTGACTTATCCAGAAACTGGGGGGACAAGCAAATGAGACAAATAGAGAGAAGTTGGTGTGTGACATCAACAACAGTGAGTGCTCACATCAGCACTGCTCACATACATGACTGACATGTGTCTACACTGAGAGGATGCTGCACAAATTACACGTCAACAAGAGTTTAGGCTCGTTTGTTACTTCTTTATGCAGCTGTCTTCTTTGGATTCCTTAATGAAGTTCTGCCTGCAGATCACCTGCACTCACACATAGTGGGCTTTGCAATTAGAATGGAGATAGCAGCAATGCTTGATGAGGAACCGGTGCCAATCAACGACAGGATAATGACTACGAGACTCCCACTACAGCGGAAGATGTATGCCACACTCATCAGTGTATATGCCCCAACAATGACCAGCACAGAGGAGATGAAGGAAGAGTTCTACAGTGATTTACGTGAGACTATCAGGCGTGTACCAACTGATGACAGGCTGATACTCGGAGATTTTAATGCCAGAGTTGGTTCGGACACCGAGAAATGGAAAGGAGTGCTAGGCAGTCATGGAGTAGGCAAGTGCAATGCTAATGGAGAACTTCTACTTGCACTATGTTCAGAGTACAACCTTGTGATAACCAACACTCTATTTAAACACAAGGACACACATAAGACGACATGGATGCACCCAAGATCCAAGCACTGGCACTTATTAGACTACATCATAGTCAGGCAGAGAGACAGAAGGGATGTATTGGACACCAGAGCAATGAGAGGCGTGGACTGTGGCACTGATCATTTTATGCTGAGATCTAGATTAAGGATTTGCAGACGAAAACAGCACTGCAGGACGGGTGCGAAGCCACCACAGAAGCTAAACACTAGTGCACTGAAAGGCCAAAAGAAGCAGGAAGAACTTACACAGGAAATGGATGAAAACTTGAAAGACTGGGACAGCAACAACTCAGAGAATGACATAGAAGAGAAATGGGCAACACTGAAGGATATGGTGTATCAGACTGCGAGTGATTTATTAGGCTACCCTGAGAGGAAACATTAAGACTGGTTTTATGAGCATGATGAACACCTGAAGAAACTACTAGAAGCGAGGAATACAGCTAGGCAGGAAAACCTACAGTGTAACACAAGGTCGAAGAAGAAGAAATACTCAAAGGCTCAGAGTGAGCTACAGAAGTACACCAGAGAGATGAAGTCCAACTGGTGGGATGAAAAAGTGGAGAAACTTCAAACTGCAGCAGACAGGAAGGACATGAAAACATTCTTCACAGGTTTGAGAGAAATCTACGGCCCTAAACCAAGAGGATTGATCCAACTAAAAGCTATGGATGGTGAAACGGTTTTGCAGGAGAAAGACAAGATCCTGGACAGATTTGCAGACCACTTTGACCAACTACTAAACAAACCTGGAGATCTCACTGAAGAGGCTAAAGAAGCTCTAGTGCAGTGACCAGCTGTATCAAGTCTGGATGAACCACCAAATTTTGATGAACTAATGGCAGCTATCAGGACAACACAGGATGGTAAAGCTCCAGGAAGGGATGGAATTCCAGCTGAAGTGTGGAAATTTGGTGGTGTTCAGCTGACCAACTGCCTGCACAAGCTCATCCAAGAGATATGGGATGCCCAGAAAGTACCTCAAGACTGGAAGGATGCAAGTATTGTGCCTTTGTTCAAGAAAGGTGACAGGAAGGACTGTGGAAATTACCGTGGTATATCACTACTAGCCACTGTTGGTAAGATTCTCTCACGTGTACTACTTAACAGACTCATTGAACACATCTCGCAGAATGTACTACCGGAAACCCAGTGCGGCTTTAGAAGTGGAAGAAGCACAATGGACATGATTTTCTGCTTGAAACAGGTTCAAGAAAAGTGTATCGAACAGAACATGCCGCTTTATGTAGTCTTCAGAGACTTCAGTAAAGCCTCTGATACTGTTTCGCGATAAGGACTTTGGCAGGTATTCAAGAAATATGGTTGTACAGAGAAGTTTGTCAGCCTGATCGAGGCACTCCATACAGGTATCCAAGCAAATGTGGCAATGAGTGGTTCAGTATCTAAAGACTTCAGTAAGCAACGGGGTGAAACAAGGGTGTGTGCTGGCACCTACACTCTTCTCGCTATATCTGGCAGCCATGCTTGAGGTGGCCTTCAAAGACACTTCAGAAGGAGTATACATTCAAACAAGGAAAGAAGCAGACTTGTTCAATGTGGCACAGTTTAAAGCCAAGAGTAAGACATCGATAAAGATAGTAAGAGAAATGCTCTTTGCCGATGACAGTGCTCTAGTTGCACACAGCGTGGAAGATATGCAATCTTTAATGGATAAATTTGCAAGAGCAGCTAGCCAATTCAGCTTCCAAATCAACATCAAGAAGACAGAGTGCCTTTATCAACCACCAAAGTTCCAATTATCAACATCACTACCAGAAGAGATCAGCATTGGTACAGGGCCACTAGTCAAGTGCAAGACTTTCAAGTACCTAGGGAGTACTGTTTCAGAGAATGCTAGGCTGGAGGATGAACTATCTCTCAGAATGGGAAGAGCGAGCGCTGTGTTTGGAAACTTGAGGGAGAGACTGTGGAAGAATCGACATGTGTCTATCCGTGTGAAATGCAAAGTGTACAGAGCGACAGTACTGGCTACTGTATTGTACGGTGCTGAAACTTGGACTGTCTACAGAGTGCACGTGAAGAAACTCCACGCATACATGATGAGACGCCTTCGAGCCATAATGAACATCTCATGGAAAGACAAGATAACCAACATAGAAGTGTTGAAACGAGCTGGTCTACCATCAATGGAGGACATGCTAATACAGATGAACCTGAGATGGCTCGGACATGTTGAAAGGATGGACCACCAGCATCTCCCTCGGCAGTTACTCTACTCACAGTTATGCGAGGGCAAATGCAATCAAGGTAGACCAAGGCTCAGATTTAAAGACACTGTAAAAAGAAACTTGAAGAAGGTGGACATAGACAGGAGTTCCTGGCAGCAGAAGGCTAAGGACAGAGCTGTGTGGAGGAATCTGATCAGACCTAAATGAAACAGTCATTATCGCCCACGACAGACTGCTATGATGATGATGATGATATGCAGCTGTCAGTGAAGAAAAAAACAGTGAAGCTGGGAAAACCCACAAAGCCCTTAGAGAGAAAATGAATTAGTTTAAAGACTCAAAGGAACAAAATGAAGGGATGGACGAGGAAATGAAACAGAAACATGGACTGCTTTTGTTTGGTAAATGTCAGATCTTAATTGGTTTATTGGGAGTGGCAGCAGAGGCAGAGGTGGATATTCTGTAGCCTTGTAGAATAATGTCTGTCCACACATAAACCATTACACTTTCATGGACACGGGAAACATTTAACACGAGCTCTCCAACTCTGTCCGTCCACACTGGTAATGTATTACAGTAGAACAACATCCATGCAGACGTGTGCTTCTGTAGAGGCCTACATGAACTTTTAGGTGCTCTACATCCCGAGAAGGACAGGGGGTCAGATCCCCCCACAACCTCACAGTTCAGCTGCTCGACAAGATACAAGATGTCTGCCTACTTTAAAATTTAAAACAAACCAGACACAACTGTTTCTAACAACATTTGAGGTAAAAAACAGTAGGTGGAGTTAATTAATCTGCTGTTAATTGGCATCACCATCCACTGGTTTAAAGGTTCACATCCTGGGTGCTCGGTTCCAGCCCCCAGGGAGCACCGGCAGCAGCCCTGCCAGGACTGCAGCAGAACACCAATACAGTGTAGCACAGCAGCAAGCAGCAGCACCCCACAAACGGCCCTGGGAGCTCTACAACTTTGAGAAAAATACAAGACAACCTCATTGTACCAGAGTGGTGGCCGAGTTGATAGAGCATCCACCCCAGAACCAGGAGGTTGGGAAATCAAGTCCCGGCCAGGTCATACCAAAGACCAGATAAAAATGGTATTTCCCGCCTTCTAGCTTGGTGCTCAGCATAACAGAATGGGGGAAGGAGAAGTTGGTTGTGTTGGTGCCTTGCATGGCAGCGACTCCTCTGATTCTATATGTGATTAATGGCTGTATGGACTGAATGGCAACAGAGATGGCTTCTTCTTCTTCTTCAGATTAATGCTGCTGCTGAAGGGGAGTGAGACTGAGCCCACCGCTGCACCAGTGGATGAGAGGACAGACACCGGCCCTGTGGCTTCAGTGGATTGGATTTTACTGACATTGTTCTGTTTTTGTCCTTTTCTTAGGTGAGTGTGTGTGTGTGTGTGTGTGTGTGTGAATTGTGGTCTACCACTGACTAATCTAATGCCTTATCTTGTGTTTCTGTACAGTACTGATGGTTTCTATAGCTGTGGTGATGGCATAGGGAGGGAGGAACACTGAAGGCTAACGGGTCAAATGCACAGCCCACCACTGCTATTAATCTTCCTTTTGCTGTTTGGAAAATATTCTGAAATACAGGACAAGGGGAATAATCAGTAATACCTTAGAATTATCAACCCATCTTTGTACAGATATTAGACCAATCAATTCATTAATTAAATTTCTCCATGAGTTAATTTTTTAAAAATTCTTTGCTGATTTTACCAAACATTTAGACCCGACTTGCTTGAATTAGGACCACAAGTAGATTTGAAGGCCATAGCTGAATTGCATTGGAGGACAAGTTAAATGCCTTCAGACTAAAGCTGTTTAATAGTGAAACACGTCAAAATACAGTTTCAACAAATGTGGGATCACAGGAAGCAAAGCCTGGCAGCGTTTCAGCTTCTAGAATGAATTTCTCCCTCAGTGGCAACTGTGGCAGTCTGAAAACAGCCAGTTTCCAAGTAAACCAAGAGTCGGGCAGCATGAGCATCACAGTGCAGCCACAAGTGGGTGACATTTAAGGTGACACACAATTAACTGGTTAACTAATGACATCCATCCATCTTCTACCGCTTATCCAGGGATCCGGGTCACGGGGGCATCAGTCCAGGCAGAGCAGCCCAGACTTCTGCCCGGTTCACAGAGCGCCATGACGCCCATCATCCCTCCTGCAGGTGCTGAACCCACTGAAGGAAGGACCCATGTGCCTCCTTTGGTCCACTGGGTCTTTGATGTAACGTTTTTCATGGAGATCCACTGGACCACTCTTAGTGCAGGCTGCACGGTGGCGCAGTGTGGCTGCACGGTGGCGCAGTGGTTAGCACTGCGGCAGCACAGTTTACCCTTGGCCGGGGGATTGTGGGGATTGTGGGATCGTGGGTTCGATCCCAGCCCCCGACCAACAGTGATCTGTGTGGAGTTTGCATGTTCTCCCCGTGTTGCGTGGGTTTACTCCGGGATTTCTCCGGTTTCCTCCCACATGCCAAAAACATGCATGTTAGGTTAATTGGCTGTTCTAAATTGTCCCTAGATATTTGTTTCCTATAGGCCCTTAGAATAGAGGGTTAGTATTAATGAAAGCGCTTTGAGTGGTCTTTGTGACTAGAAAAGCGCTATATAAGTGCAGGTTAGTTAGTTAGTTAGTTAGTCTGGCCCTTCACCCAGGACCAGTTTGGGAGACCCTACCAGGGACAACTTGCCCCCAACAACACAGCTGCTGCGATCATTCAGGCACTCAAACCCCTCCATATATCAAATGTTTGCTCCATGTTCTGAAAGGGAACTACACGCTGCACCTTATCTGGTCTTTTTGTAGCATGTGCTCATTAAAGGTGATAGAGCTAACCTATCAATGTATCATGACAGAATGCCTATCAAGACACAGTAGGCCTAGCATTCTGCCCCACTATAATATTTTAGTGGCTGCCCGGCTCAGACAAATCTCCACCAGTCACATGTAGCTCAAGCTGAGCTTCCCCACCAATGACAGCAGCTCTGCTGTTGGCTCCGAGATCCTCAAACCACTGCTGTGGCTCTTGTCAGCCACATGTTCAAATGTAAATATTATGATAGCATTGGGCCTCTAAATTTTTCTGATGTCCGACCATAATCATTTCTTTCCAGAAAATGCAGCCTTTCATTCTACACATTTTCTAAAAGTTTTGTCAATGCATTATTTCTAGAAAATTATTTTCATGAAAATGGCATTGGTGAGCTTTAAAAAAGAAGAAAAAGTAGCAAGAAGAGGGAACATGACCAATCAGGATGACACTTCAGGCATGAAGCTCTTCTACCCATAGAGCAGACCTTGTCATTCTGTGGGACAGCTGGGCTGTGAACTTCTGCTGTGCTTGTGTGTAACGTGTAGCTAGGTTCAGCGTTAACAGTGGTGGGTACATGTCTGGCTAAACGCTGACAGACCCCCTCCATGGATCACCACCTTATCATGGTGGAGGGGTTGAGTGTCCAAACAATCCCAGCAGCTGTGTTGTCGGGGGCAACTTGTCCCTGGTAGGATCTTCCAAGACAAACTGGTCCTGGGTGAAGGGCCAGACTAGGAGTGGTCCAGTGGATCTTCATAAAAACGTTACATCACGGACCCAGTGGACCAAAGGACTCATGGGTCCACTGTCCTGTGGGTTCACCACCTGCAGGAGGGATCATGGGGGTCATGGTGTTCTGTGACTTGGGCGGAAGTCTGGGCTACTCTGTCTGGAGTACTGCTCCCACGACCAGGACCCGGATGGGTGGAAGGATGGATGTTAGATATTTTTTTTTTACCCCTAATCTCATACACAGCTGTTTTAAAGACACAAGGACATACACATACAGTACAGCTCTGGAAAAAAGAGACCACTGCAAACTGGTTGCTGAGCCACCATTTCTCCATATAAGGCAGTCAGTCAGTTTGAGAATTCCAACACGAGGACACGTCAGTCTGGTTCAGCAGCAGCTGATGACATCATCTAAGCATGATCAGACACATCAGAGGTGAGAACAAAAATCTGGGTCGTTACACAAACACAGATGTGAGTTCTGCTGGAGTTAAAACTGCAGTGTTGAAAAATAAATTTGTGCTCTTGGCATCATTTGATCTACAAACACATTAAAAACATGGAAAAGGAAGATATTTTGTTGTTGCTTGGGCCAGTTGTCATTTTTGACGATATCTTGACTTGGAATTTGGCTGAGTTGATTTTATTTGTTTTTACAACATTTCATTTTACATTTTGTGGAGGTCTCTTAATTTTTTCCAGAGCTGTACAGTGGTGACCAAGCTAGCTAGCTAAAGCTAGTCTGAGCAAGAAACTAACTCATGTGTGCCTCCACCAAAAATGACCACGGAGATAGCAATGATGCAGATGTTAAAGGATAGTCAGAGCACAGTAGCATCTTCTATGTCCAGTCTTTAGTTTTAACCTAGTGCATACCCATGCATCCCTGTAGAAAGCAGGTGTAAGCAAGCATTTCTTCTTCTTCTTTTAGATTTGACTGGCGGTCAGTAACCAGCCTACAAGTGCATTGCTGCCACAGACTTGATTATCATCACTCTACATCTTTGAATAAGGAGTTCCCATAAGGAGTTCTGAACAACTCCTTATGTGTGAAAAAATTATCCATCCTTGGACTGTGTCCTTGGCGGCGCTTGCTCGATCACTCTTCCTCTGTCTGTCTCTAAAATATGAGAGGAAAAATATCACGTACTTCAGTCTATATCATCACTCTATATATCTTGGCTGTGGCCCTTTTTTCGGGCATTTCTGCATGCCTTTGATCACTCTATACTATGCTGTCTATATGACGTCATATAGACATCATGGGAACATAGGCGATCCTATGATCTTTTAGCAAGTCCTATGACCATGACAGACAGACACACAGATTTCTTGAATTTATAGAGTAACGTGAACTCTTCTGTATGAAACTCAAATTATCTGTCAAACCCTTTAAAGAAGAAGAAGAGAGGCAACCATGAGGACAAGAAAGAAACAGCTGTACCTCCTGTTTGTGCCGAGGAGTGTTCTCCTGGTCCAGCTGTGAGAGCTGACATGGTGCAGAGCAAGAGAAAGGTCAGAGAGAGAGAGAGGTCAGCGACAAGGTCAGAGGCAAAGACAAGAGACACGTGGTGGGAAGACATGCAGGACGCAGATGGAGCGAGCTCAGACAGCTGAAGCATGGCCTCCACCTCGCATCTTACTGTGGAACAGCTGGAACATCATCTTCTGTCGTCTCCACAACAGAAAAGTCAAGCAATAAACCAGTCAAAGTAAACCAATGCATTTATAAGGAAATATATTGACGATCAGAAAGTCACAAATTTACTCCAAGTATGACAGAAACTTAGGAGCTCACACACATTTACAAGGCTGAAGATGCAATTTTAGGATTAAAAATATACAGACTTTAGTTTTAAAAACACACACAAATTTAACAGATTATTTTTAATTTATTCATGTAAATTTGTGACCTTTTTGGCAAATTTGTGATATTATCAAGCTGTTATTTTTTTCTTGTAATTTAATTTTTTTTCTTAGAATTTTCTCCTAAATTTGCAGTTTGTTTTCTTTTCTCTGGGAAACGTGATGAAGGTAAATGTGGAAATTACCTTTAAAAAAATCAAGCAATTTTGTGGGCAAAGGGGAACATCTGAATGCCAAATTTGAAACCAAATATCAGTGTAAGAAAGGAAAATATCCAGAAAAGTCTGGAAAACTACTGGTAAACACACAAATGAAGGTCAAACAAGATGCAGAAAGTAACATCCCAGCAGAGGAAATTAGTCTGTGGACTTTTCTTTTAGTGTGAACATTTGGGACTGAACTGAACTTTATTCCCACTCCACACAAAGTTAGCTGGGATGCTTCGCCATGAACGGCGAGTCTACAGAAAACCGTTGTGCATCACTTCCTGGTGCAGTAATGTTGTCCACGATGACACTCTGCTGACAGCCACAGTTAGATGCACACACACACACACACCAAATACCTCCTGGTTACTGTCAGCCGCTGACCCAGCATCCTCCTTGTTGCCAGCAAAGGTTAAAATAAAGCAGAAGAAAGCCTGTTAGCAACAGAGGAACGGCGTTATCAGCTACATGATAAAGGGTTAAAAGAAGCTGTGAAGCTGTCTGCAGGATTTTTGAGCAGTGAAGAGGTAGTGAGTGTTAAATCCACAACGCTGCTGCTCCTGCTGGCCTGAGAAGCTGAGCCGTCCCTCGCCACAGGGGACGTGTCTACAAGGTGACCTTAACTTTGCATTTGCATGTCCTGTTTTTCAAATACAACCAGCTATAAGACTAATTAAAGTCAACGAGGAAGAGGAGGACTTTACTACCAGGATCTCCTTCTTTCTGCTCGGAGTCATGCTGCCGTTGTGCTCCTTGTCGCACTCCATCTCCTGGCTAAGGTCGGGGTCCTTGTCCTCCTCGTCCTGCTCCATACTGACCTCCAACTCCGTCTCCTGCTCATCCATGGAGGGACTGTGGAGACGTCGATGTTCACCCATGCTGCGGTGGGACAGGCCGTCGTGGTTCTCACACATGGCCGACACAGGCCGCGAGAACTCTGCTGGTCAGTGAAACTTAATTAAGCAGGTTAAACAAACTAAAGTGACCCCCAGCCCTCTTTAAGCCAATGTTCTTCTGACTGGCAGCCCCTCAAAAACACAAACCTAGACACACATAGCCCAGGTCTGCTCAAAAAACAAAATCACAAGGTCAAGGTCATCTGTTGTGACCTTGACCTTGAGCACAACCTGGATACAGCCCAGCTGAGGCTCACTGGCCCTCATTTATCAAAAATGCATAGAAATCTCATTTGGGTGTAGAAACGATCGCATGAAAAGGTCCATGTGGTGTTTATGAAACCCTACAGATGTAGTCAGTCTCATCGTACCATCGGTCACTCATCGATGAACCTGACAGAGGGATCTGAGCGTCATCTCAGTACCATGCCCACGCCTTGCTCAAACAGCAAAAAGAGGAACCTCTCCACTGTAGAAACTGACATTATCATAAGAGAGGAAAATAGTAATAAACGAGTGCTGTGTGGCAACCTCAAAAGTCCCCATCAGTACAAAAGAACCACACTTTGGATGAGACTGGGCTGCTCAAAACTGTTGGTTTGACCAGCTGATCTTCAGCTGAGGGTTAGGCGTAATAAAAATAATGACACTGTGTGGCAACAGTGGGTTAAGGAGGGTGGGGCAAACAATGCTATGTTATCTGATCCTGACGATCCAGGGATTGAAACCACAACCCTCCGCACACCAGTCCACA
Organism: Pholidichthys leucotaenia; assembly: GCA_020510985.1. Taxonomy (NCBI): domain Eukaryota; kingdom Metazoa; phylum Chordata; class Actinopteri; order Cichliformes; family Pholidichthyidae; genus Pholidichthys; species Pholidichthys leucotaenia. Next base: position 218,430,028 of record CM035837.1, read on the forward strand.
TCCCTAATCATTAGGCCACCACTGTCCTTTACACATGTCAAACATGAGAATTTAATACGTACATTTTAGGAGCGATGAAGATATGTCTCCATCACCCCTGCTCAGCTGTGCTTAGAGCTGGCAGTTACCCAATGTGATATTATGAAGAGCAGATGTAAAAATAATATCATAGACTTTCAGATCTTCTTCTTCTTCCTGCTTCCGTCAGGGTTCTCCACAGTGGATCATCTGTCTCCATCTCACCCTATCCCTTCATCTCCTCTGTAACACCAACCCTCTCCATGTCCTCCTTCACTACATCCATCAATCTTCTCTGTGGTCTTCCTCTTTTCCTCCTGCCTGGCAGCTCCATCTTCAACATCCTTTGTCCAATATTTCCACTATCCCTCCTCTGCACATGTCCAAACCATCTCAGCCTTGCCTCTCTTACTTTGTCTCCAAACCGCTCAACCTGAGCTGTCCCTCTGATATACTCATTTCTAATCGTGTCCCTCCTAGTCACTCCCAATGAGAATCTTAGCATCTTCAACTCTGCCACCTCCAGCTCCACCTCCTGTCTTTCTGTCAGCACCACTGTCTCCAAACCATACATCACAGCAGGTCTCACTACTGTCTTGTAAATCTTCCCTTTCACTCTTGCTGCTACCCTTCTGTCACAAATCACCCCTGACACTCATCTCCACCCACTCCACCCTGCCTGCACTCGCTTCTTCACCTCACTTGTGCATTTTCCATTGCTTTGAATGGTTGACCCTAGGTAACTAAACTCATCTACTTTCACTACCTCTGCTCCTTCCATCTTCACCGTTGCACCTGCCTCCCTCTCATTCACACTCACGTATTCTGTCTTGCTTCTACTGACTTTCATTCCGCTTCTCTCCAGAGCATACGTCCACCTCTCCAGGTTCTCTTCCACCTGCTCCCTACTCTCACCACAGATCACAATGTCATCTGCAAACATCATGGTCCATGGAGACTCCTGCCTGACCTCATCTGTCAACCTGTCCATCACCATGGCAAAGAAGAAGGGGCTCAGAGCTGATTCCTGATATACCCCCACCCCGACCCTGAATCCATCCGTCACTCCTACAGCACACCTCACCACCATCTCGCTGTCCTCATACATGTCCTGCACCACCATCACATACTTCTGACTTCTTCATATAGTACCACACTTCCTCTCTTGCCAACCTCTCATCTGCTTTCTCTAGATCCACAAAGACACAGTGCAACTCCTTCTGACCTTCTCTATACTTCTCCATCAACACTCTTACAACAAACATTGCATCTGTAGTACTCTTTCTTGGCATGAAACCATACTGCTGCTCACTGATTGTCACCTCTCCTCTTAACCTGGCTTCAACAACTCTTTCCCATATCTTCATAGTGTGGCTGATCATCTTTATGCCTCTGTAGTTACCACAGCTTTGAGCATCACCTTTGTTCTTGAAAATTGGTACAAAACACTTCTCCACTCCTCAGGGATCCTCTCACTCTCCAAGATTGTGTTAAACAATGTGGTTAAAAAGTCCACTGCCATCTCTGCTAAACATCTCCATACCTCCACAGGTATGTCATCTGGACCAACTGCCTTTCCATTCTTCATCCTCTTCAAAGCTGCCCTCACTTCTGCTTTGCTAATCCTCAGGACTTCCTTGTTCACCATCTTTCCTTCATCCATCCTCCTCTCTCTCTCATTTTCTTTATTCATCAGCTCTTCAAAATACTCCTTCCACCTTCTCAACACACTCTCGTCATTTGTTAGTACATTACCATTTCTGTCCTTAATCAACCTAACCTGCTGTACATTCTTTCCAGCTCCATCTCTCTGTCTAGCCAGTCGATACAACTCATTTTCTCCTTCCTTAGTCTCCAGCCTCTCATACAACTCACTATGTGCCTTTTCCTTTGCCACCTCTCTCTTTGCCATGTGCCTAGATTCCAAATACTCCTGTCTACTTTCTTCATCTCCCTGACTATCCCACTTTTTCTTTGCTAACCTCTTCCTTTGATTACTTTCCTGTACCTCCTCATTCCATCACCAAGTCTCCTTGTCTTCCTTCCTCTGTCCACTGGATACACCACATACCTTTCTACCTGTTTCCCTCAATACTTCTGCTGTACTTTCCCAGTCATCTGGTAATTCTTCCCTACCACCCAGACCCTGCATCAACTCCTTCCTGAACTCTGTGTGATCTTCTTCCTTCTGTAACTTCCTCCACTTAATCTTTGGCTCTGCCTTCACTCTCTTCCTCTTCTTGCTTTGCAAAGTCATCCTACAGACTACCATCCAATGCTGTCCAGCTACATTCTCCCCTGCCACCACCTTGCAGTCTCCGATCTATTTCAGATTTCTCCTTCTGCATAAGATGTAGTCCACCTGTGTGCACCTTCCTCCACTCTTGTAAGTCACCCTATGTTCCTCTCTCTTCTTGAAGTATGTGTTCACCACAGCCATTTCCATCCTTTTAGCAAAATCCACAACCATCTGTCCTTCCACATTTCTCTCCTTAGAACCATACCTACCCAGGACCTCCTCATCACCTCTGTTCCCTTCACCTATATGTCCATTAAAGTCCGCTCCAATCACCACTCTCTCCTTCCTGGGAACACTCTCTGCCACTTCATCCAACTTACTCCAGAATTCCTCTCTCTCTTCTACCTGACATCCAACTTGTGGGGCATACACACTGACAACATTCAGCATCACACCTTTGACTTCTAGCTTCAAACTCATGATTCTGACTCCCTCTTTACCTCCTGAACACTCTTCACATACTCGTCCTTCGAGATTACTCTTACTCCGTTTCTCTTCCTATCTACACCATGGTAGAACAGTTTAAATCCACCTCCAATGCTCCTAGCCTTGCTTCCCTTCATCTGGTTTCTTGAACACACACAGTATATCTACCTTTCTTCTCTCCATCATATCAGCCAGCTCTCTGCCTTTACCAGTCATAGTCCCTACATTTAACGTCCCTACTCTCACCTCCACACGTCTTCCTTTCCTTTTCTCTCTCTCCCTCCTGCATGAAAAATATTTTACATTTCAGAAGCTATAAGTTTAATTTTGGTTTCTACAGCCGATCAATTAGATTTTAGATTTTCTGCTTAAATCTGCAATACAGGTTGTGATGTATGGGAAACAGCACGACGCACCATGCTGTGGTCACATGTATGCATGCGTGACGTCATCCCACTGCTGGTATAATAGTATGGTGTTATTTTTGTGCCTCATTTCTGAGCAAGGAAGTGGAGATTTTGAGAGAGGAATTAGACATTTTGAGCACAGAAATGTGTTTTTTTGCAAAAACTTAAGATTATAAAGCATGCGCTGACAATATATTTTCCTCAGATTTCCTCTCTGCTCACTCGCAGTGTTTAATTGTGCTCCCCTTGCGTCCTCTCTCTCTTGCTCACTCAACTTTTCCCTCTCCTCGTGCTCATCTCTACCTGTGCGCTCGCTCGACTTGACACAGCGCTATAAATGTGCCACAATTTCAACCAATCAGGAGTTAGACAGGGAAAATTATGATTGGCTGGTTCTATTGGAGGAAGAACTAGCCAATCATAATTCGCCCAGGGCTAGCTGGTCTCTTGCTCGCCACCTTTGGTACCACCTATCCAGTCACCTAACTGTGTGCTCCCTCCTTAGCTGTTCTTGCTAACGTTCAATAAAGTTAACCTCAACACATAGACTGGTCTGCAGACAGGTCTGTGTGTTGAGGTTATTGTTGTTGAGCCGCCTATTCCTTGGCCACGTTTGCGTGAGTCGTTCGAGACGTTCGTATCCACCATGGACCTAGCTAAAATTACCAAGCTAAGGCTGCGCCATGCTAATTCACTGCCTTGGCAGTGAGGGACAGCGTGTCTTCAAAATGCTCGGACCCGCAGACAGCTACGATGAGTGTGTTGCCTTGTGAGCCTGACACTTCACCATCCCCGAGAGCGTGCTGGTCAGGAGGGTAATATTTCACCAACGCTGACAGCGTGTAGGTGAGCTGGTCTAGCAATATGTCGCCAACCTCCGCTGTTTAGCCAGCATGTGTAGGTTTGCACAACTGGAGGACGAGATAGTGCAGGACCAGTTAGCGGAGCACACCACCAATTTGAAGCTGCGGGAGAAGCTGCTAATGGCACCGCATGACCTGCCGCTCTCCAGAGGGGTGGAGCTAGCATCCCAACTAGAGGCCAGGTTTCGGCTAACCACCCAGCTAGGAGCCTCCAGCTCATGCTCCCCACAATTTCCCTCCACTCCTTATTCGGTCTTTTATTTATTTACTTACTCTTAGTCCTATTATGTTTTATTTATATCTACTGTATATTTATATACATCGTTTTATTTGATTGAGTGTTTTTATTTGGTTAACTGTGCAGTACGTTTATGGAGCTGACTAATTTCGTTGTATATTTGCATACAATAACAATGAATGAATTCATTCATTCAAAAATTCATTCACTAGCACAAGCTGTTACCCCGGCTGCTGAGCTCGACAACCCCACATCCTCCCTGGAGGACCCTGAACTTAAAATCACGGGATGACAGGACAGTAAAGCACACCGGCCATGTGGTAACTGTGGCTCTCCCTCGCACCGGACACGTGCACCTGCCTGCCCCGCCAATGGACACAAGTGCCAATGCTGCAGTAAGCTGAACTATTTTGCCAAAGTGTGCCGCTCAGCCCTGAAAAGCCCGCTGTCTGACTCACTCAGTTAGCCCAGTCCAACCACCATACATGCAGTGGACTCCAGTAACACACCGTACAAGTGGTGCACAACAGAACTGGATGGCATCAGTTACCGCTACTGCTGGACACTGCTGCCACGAGGTCCCTGCTGGATGAGGCCACAGTGAAGACTCCCCCACCCCCCGACACCCAATTAAGGCCACCCAGACGCAGTGGAACTGTTTGGGTATGGACACGTCAAAATCAGCATGGTAGGAACTATCACTCTACCAGTTCACTACAGGTCAAGAGTCCTTCCAGCACTCACATTTCAAGTGGCGCACCTTGGTGACAACATCCTGGGATGTGATCTTTCCCATGAGCTGAGCTTTACCATCACGGATCACATGGAACTCTGCTTGACTGCTGATGGCCCGAGCCTGCTTCGCCCAGACCTACATAGGCGTAGCTGTTCCTTATTTCACACCGCATGTTGACTGGAGCACTGAAGTTTGGGGACTGATCCTCACATGGCATAAGCCTTTCAGAGCTGCCGCCTCGCTGCAGGAGTTCCAGTCTGTGACACCGTAAGACCTGGAAGATCATGGGCTTCAGCCGGTCACCAGCGAAACCACTTCACCTCAACGACCATCAACAACCCAAACACGTCCTCCATTAAACGGTGCCCCGGCAATGACGCTTTTCACCAACCACGTGACAAAAGAGCAGCAGCACATTGTGAAGCAGAAACATCCATTGCTCAACTGGGTTCGGATCCGCCGATCCAACCACCCACGTCAGCTGCAGATGTCACCACCGATGCAGATCACCGCTCAACTTGGACCAGCCGCCTTCCAGATGGCTGATAGGTCTTGATGGCATGCCAGCCGTCTGAGAAAGGTCACATCATCACCTGCCCCGGACCAAGTAACAGCAATCAAACTGACCCAGCCAGTGTGGGATCTGGACTGGGACTTAGCTGTTGAGCCAGCCACAATTCCAGCAAGGTGGCCCCCAGATTCACCAGAGCCAGCGCCACCAGGGCTGTGCCCACTAGGGGCTCGACAGAGGCCTCGCTGAGCTTTGAACTGTCACTGACTGAAAAGTTCTTGTTTCATGTTCAGTCAGTGCATGGTCCGTTCAAAGTGGCAGAATAACCCAGACGGCCATGCGGGTTAAACCGGTAGTCTAGCCGATTACTCAGGTTGTAAACAAAAATATTTTTTTTCTGATGTCATGTTCAGAAATAAGCCTTGGTGGTTCTTCCAACAGGTCCAGTCAAGTACATGTATGTTGTTTTACATTAGGCAATGTACCAACAGTATTATCGACCAAGCCATATGTGTGCATTCTTATATCACTGGCTTTAAGTTAACCACACGTGTACGTATGTCCAGCTGTACGTCAGCCGCTATGCTAGTTCGCCTTAATGTTTACTTGCTGCCCTTGCTAAGGCGAACTAGATATGTGTCTAGCTTTTTCCAGGGGAGGGCGGGGGTGCAAATGTGATATATGGGAAATGACATGACACACCATTCTGCAGTCACATGTATGCATGTGTGACATCATCACGCCGCTGGTATAATAGCTGGCTACCCAGGGATAGGCAGTCTCTTGCTCTCCAGCTTTGGTACCACCTACCCAGTCACCTCATTGTGTGCTCTCTCCTTAGCTGTTCTTGCTCACGTTCAATAAAGTTAACCTCAACATGTGGACCAGTCTGCAGACCATTATTTCAGGACATAACACAGCTGCTTCTTAATAAATCAGAATATCAAGGAAAAGGGAATTTATTTCAGCAATTCAGTTCAAAAAGTGAAGTACTGTAGATTTATTACACACAGAGTGATATATTTTACAGGTTTGTTTCTTTTAATTTTGATAACGGTCAGCTCGGTGGTGCACTGGTTAGCACTGTGGCAGCACAGTAAGAAGGCCGTGGGTTTGATCCCACCCCCTGGCCATCAATGACCCTTCTGTGTGGAGTCTGCATGTTCTCCCCGTGTCTGCGTGGGTTTACCCTGGGTACTCTGGTTTCCTCCCACAGGCCAAAGACATGCAGGTTAGGTTAACTGCAGACTCTAAAGCGGCCCTACGTGTGAATGTGTGTGTGAACGGTGAAGGGACTGGTGTCGTACCATGGCTGCTTCATCAATCCACTTGGATGTTCTGAATTTCCCTCTGGGATTAATAAAGTATACAAAATACAAAAAAAATGATTATGGCTTACAGTTTATAAAACCCAAAATTCAGTTTCTCAGAAAATTAGAATATTACATAAAATCACTAAGAAAATTTTAATAGAAATGTTGGCTGACTGAAAAGTCTGTCCATGTACCACTCAGTACTTGGTCAGGGCTCCTTTTACATGAGTTACTGCATCAGTGCAGCGTGGCATGGAGGTGATCAACCTGTGGTTCTGCTGAGGTGTTATGAAGGTCCAGGTTGCTTTGATAGCGGCTTTCAGCTCATCTGCATTGTTGAGTCTGGTGTCTCTCATCTGCCTCTGGACAATCCTCCATAGATTCTCTATGAGGTGTAGGTCAGAAGAGTTTGCTGGGCAGTCAAGCACAGTGACACCATGGTCATTAAACCAGGTTTTGGTACCTTTGGCAATGTGTGTGTGGGGGTGCCAAGTCCTACTGGAAAATGAAATCAGCTTCTCCATAAAGCTTGTCAGCAGAGGGAAGCATGAAGTGCTCTAAAATGTCCTGGTAGACGACTGCGCTGACTTTGGACTTGATAAAAGACAGTGGAACAACACCAGCAGATGACATGACTCCTCAAATCAGGCACCAAGTCCTGTTGTGGAAATCAAGGTTCCAGAGTCTGGAGGAAGAGTGGAGAGGCCCAGAATCCAAGTTGTTTGAGGTCCAATGTGAAGTTTCCACAGTCAGTGAAGATGTGGGAAGTATGTCATCTGCTGGTATTGGTCCACTGGGTTTTATCAAGTCCAAAGTCAGTGCAGCCGTCTAGCTAATGATATTCTAATTAATTGAGATGCACCTGTATTGGCTGCAGTGATAAAAACTTGGATGGAATAATTAAGAAGCGCTGTCATGAGATCTGAGCGCAAAGTCGTCATCACCTTCAGACTCCTAAATACTGATCTTTGTGTTGAAATGATTGACCACTTTTCTGTCTTATACACATTTGATAAAAGAGGGTCACTGTGTATGAGTTTAGTGAGATTCTGGGCAATTGTCCAAATGTGGACAGACGGACGGATGATGGGCAAATGTCAAAGCCCATGGCACTGACTGATTTGGACTTTACTAAAATAAGCTAAAATAGCAGAATTTACACAAGATTAGAGAGAAAAGTTGCAAATTTAAAAGAATAAGGTTGTAAATTGATGGGAAAAAGTCATAAATTTACAGGAAAAAACATACATTTGTATGAAAAGTGCAAACTGTAAAAGAAAGAGGGCGCATGTTTATAAGAAAAAAGAAGTACGTACATTTTCAACTAATAATAACATACTTTTGAATTTTCACGCAAAGATTACAATTTAGGAGGAAAGAAATTCTCAGAGCAAACTCTCAAATTCCACACATTAAGTGCATGTCTCACCTCCATCTAAGCTCCTGGACAGCAGGAACCTCTTGCTGGTGGATCTCTCAAAGTGGGGAGCGGGTCGGTCTATCAGAGCGCTGGCCTGTCTGGTCTGAGCCTGTGTCCTGCCACTGTATCGGAACTTGGAACCCATCACCAAGAAGCCCTTAGGAGGTGGCTCCGGGGACACCAACCTGGCAACGACACACGTGCTAAAGAATGACATGCTAAACAGCTTTACAGGCACAGTCCACAGTCAGGGGTTTTCAGCATCCACCGTATGGATCTGATATCATTTGCATTAAGCTCTCTGCGCATTTAAACATCTGAATGTATTTTCATTCCAGTTATTCACACATTTCCAGACTCTTTTCACACCTTTCTTCCATGGATAATGTTATGTCTGGAATCTACCTGCTGGACAGACAAGGCAAGGTGACTGGGAAAGCACAGCTTTATTGAACACTCACTCTGACAGCTACGTTGACAGCTACTGACAGATGGGTGGCTAAGCTCCAGGCGAGAACAGAAATCGTAAGATGGCCGACCCGGCTTTATATAGCGCGGGTCGGAGGCGCCACCTGGCGGTGCGTGTAAATCTTACACTTCAACTATACAACATTTTCTCCCCCTTTTAAAAGGTCCAAAACCACTCACTCAATCAAGATCCTCCCCAATTTGGGACCCGAATCATGCAATAACAAGCAAAAACTAATGTCTCTAAATGGCCTAACACATTCACACCACAAAACCTAAAATAGGGAGGACGGGTGGACTGCTGTCCTGCCCACACGGCAAGGAGGATTATTCTGCCTCCTGCTAAGTAATTTAAAGTCTCTTAGTAACTAAAATTATATGCCGTGTTCCTAAATTAAAACAAAATAATCCCTGATATAACATTCTTAATAACATTAACATTCAATATATAACACTCTCTCTCTCTTTTTTAAACAACACCAACAACAACAGAACATCAACTTATGCTGAGTACAACCCAAGTCTTTAAACAAGAAGGACATAACTGGCATGGGGGCTCTGGGCACCCTCTCAGTAGATGCACCCCTGGAAACAAACAGTCTTCGGGGTGATGGCTGGCCCTCCAGACGCTGAAGCCACTCCTCCTCACCATTGGCCTCATCCCACATCCAGCCTCGCCTCCTGGTGTCTTCTCCTGGACACGCCAAAGCCGATTTGCATGCCATACCGAGCAGACAGCCTGAAGTGCGCTGCGCCCAGTTTCTCCACTATGCGCAGACACTCCTGATGCTCCTCAGATCATTGTCTGGCCCATCTTTGCCGCGGACGTTCCTTATCTCGGCTCCGAACCCAATCCAGGACCCTCAATGGGGCCCGGCTCGGCTTGAGATGTTGCTGTCGAGCACACTAATCCTCCATGCTTCTCGGTCCTGCCCCAACCTTTTCTAATACCCTTGCAATGTTCACCACCATAGCTGCAGACCCTCTGTCCTTCCGTGGCCAGGCTCCAGAGGCATCTGGGGCCAGCTCAGTGGTGTCGCCCATTGGTCTAGGTACCGACCCTGAGCAAAATTGGTCCTGCTTCACCACCATTGCGCCTGGTAGTTCCTCAGCCCGCATCGTATAGATGGCTGTCGGGGGTGGGTGGAGTGATTTCTTCCGTGGGCTCTCCAGGTTAAATCCACGGCAGACCCTGGCAAAATGGTTCAAGCGACCACATCTGATACAATGTGCTCCTCTCACCAAACAGTACTTAGCCTTTTTGCGATGCGTTGCAGACCCACAGCCCATACAGAGAGACTTTCCCAGGGCTGACCCCCGGCTAGCAGTGTTGGCTTCCATCTCCTCTCTGTCCCAGCCACCTTCGCTCTCCAGGTTCACGGCACCCTCCACGACAAGAGGCTCCAGCAGTTGCTGTGACTGGTGTCTGGTTAACTCCTGAGTCAGCTGGTCCGCAGCTTCCATTCGGAGAGCCAACTTGACGGTTCTGGATAACGTGAGCTCATTTGGCACAGTAAGTAGCCTAGCTTGTAATGTGGTGCTACAGGAATGGTCTGCCAGCTGGTCAACGAATAATTTCCTCCTCCAGTGCTCCGAAACAGCACTCACTAGCAAGATGCCTCAAATCGGTGACAAACTGCTGGACAGGTTCACCGACCCGCTGGTGCCGCTGCTGAAAGCGGATCCTCCAGACTGTCACATTATCCGGAGTGTCGAAATGGCTAGCTAGCAGCTCTGCTATCTCTTCACAGGTGTCAGCAGCACCGAGCATTCCCAGGATTCGCTGGCCCTCTATGCCCAAACTGTGAACCAATAGTGCCCGGGCTCTCTCCTTGTCGAGCTCCCCAAGACTCCACACAACAACATAATTCTGGTAGGCCACGTACCACCTGGGCCAAGGCACCGGTGGCTCTCTGGGCACCTCGAGGAACGGGTGAATAGGGACCATGCACGCCTCTATGGTTTATTCCCGTTACCAATATTATGTCTGAAATTTACCTGCTGAACAGACGAGGCAAGGTGGCTGGGAAACACAGCTTTACTGAACACTCACTCTGACAGCTACGTTGACAGCTACTGACAGATGGGTGGCTAAGCTCCAGGCGAGAACAGAGATCGTAAAATGGCCGACCTGGCTTTACATAGTGGAGGGCGGAGGCGCCACCTGGTGGTGCGTCTCCATCTTACACTTTAACAATACAACAAATACGTTTTATATTTAAACATTTCATTTTATTTGTGGATTATGATTTTTTTTTCAAATACCTGCTCTGATGAAACCTTAACATTACAATGGCTTTTATTTGGAGCAGCCATGTTCATCAGACCTGTACTGCTAAAGAGACACTTCAGCATTTTTTGCCTCTTTTTCAGAATAATGTTTTATACATGTCCATATTAGTTCACCAACAAAGCCAAGCAGAGTCCAGACTGTGTAGGGTTAAAACTAATGAAGTGGTACCGGTAGAAGTGTTTGGTTTAGTTTCCTAGGAACTGGACAGAAAGCCTGTGAGACTGGATCAATCCTTACCGGAAGAAGGTGTGATGCTCAATGCAGACCTTCCACAGTCTCTTGGCAGCTCTATGGTTGGGAAGCTTGAAGCCAATTGTACTTTCAAACTGTTCATACTGGAGGGGAGGAGAAAAGATGGAAGACAAAAAAATCAGGGCAGGGTAAAGCACTGGGTGCTTCTGCTTTGTTTTGCCAAAGGCATTCTCAGTATTTTCGAAGAACTAAAATCAATGGCAAAGTTGGTTTTTTTTGTTAACCTATCCTGTCCAGCAGAGATACAGTATCTGCTTCCCTTGTGGTGCCAAACAGATTTACCTTGTCAAAAGGAGCTTTGCTCATGTTTGATATATGCTGTATATAATGTATATAATGTATAATATATGCTCTTCTTGCTATGTAATAACTTTAAGACATTATTTATATCGCCTTCCTTATGCTAGACGTCACAGGGAGAAATGGGGGAGGGAACTGAAGGGATATGAAGTGATTGGAAGAGGTAGGGGATGAAGCTGTCCTTACGAGCCTGATATCTGCACCTGAAAGAGAACAGATAAACATATGTATGTACAAGTGCATATGTGTGTGTATGTGTGTGGTTTGCCAGGAAACATACAAAAGAGAGGTTAGCCGGCTGCAGCAACACCCCCCTGGGACTGTGAGCAACACCCCTGGAACTGTGAGCAACAAGACAATACCTCCCATCTTCTGGGGACCCCACAGCCCTGCAGAGGATGAATGCCCCAAGGCCACTAAACCCCAGGACAGCCATGCACTTGCCCCAGGAGGAAGGGCAAGGGTGGGGGGCTAGGTGTTCACCCCCCCTTCCCCTGGTATCCAGGAACCAAGCCATGCCAGGGGTGAAACCCTGCAAAGTGGACCCGCATACACCCCAGAGCCCCAGACACACACCTACTGAGCCACCAGGCACCCACGCACATGTGAGGTGGTAGTTAGCATTGGGAACCACAGGGGAAGCCAACCCTCCCCAATGCCAGAGGCAACCCACAAGACCCAGAGGTACCACACCTGTCTGTCCAGCACCCCCTGACCAACACACACACACACTCCCTCACTCATCCATTCACACAACCCCGCAGACATATCCCAAGGTCCACCCAACAGATCAGCAGTGTCCTGGGAACAATGCCAGCACCACATCCCAGGCCACTGATGAGGGCCCAAGCCCATGGCAGAAGGAGGGTAGGGGACACCCCTGGTGTGTAAATCATGGTGAGTGATCCGGAGTGAATTTTATGTGGTGAAATTGAAAGCAAGTGTACTGTATGTATTACTAAAGTGCCATTAAAATTGGGTGGATGGTGTGGTGGGACACTCCGCTGCTACAGACAGCAGAGCCCCCACCACCCTCCACCCAAGCCCTCAGTGTCTATGGTGCAATTAAAATTGAGGTGAGGGCAGCCATGCGGCACAGCAAAGTGAGACACCCTCCCAACCGACACCCCACAGCACCCCCCTGCCCCCAAACTTTGTTAAAGTTAACATAACTTTGTTAAAAAATAAATCTTATGCCTGAATGAACACAACTAAATCAATCCAAACAAACTCTGTGTTGTGCTTGTGAATAAGCACATTTAGAATATAAATTCAGTCAAATAAGGAAGCAGATCGGAGCTGGGGGGGGGGGGGCAGCATCCCATGGTCAGAGGAAGTTATTTCATGGCTCTGTATTTCTGCCATGTTCTGACTGTGACTGCAGCTGCAGCGACTCCCTTAAAGGGCTTCTTTATTTGGCCTGATCACAGGCCCATTGTGCAGCTGTCACTTGACTGACTCTCACCCAGACAGTCCGCCACACTGAGCCCTGTGGCAGCACAATGAGGAAGTCAGAAACGTAGACCATGACCGCACAGGGAAGCAAAGCAGGGGGTGTACGGTCTCCAGCACAACTGACAACACACTGATTTCTGCTGTGGCCTTTAACAGGAACTCAGACAGAATAGCAGCTAAATGTTTAAAATAAAGGGGTTGACATTTTGTTTTCAAGAACTGTATATACAAACCTGTTTCCCTTGAAGCTGCACTTGACTATAAAAAAGTGAGGTCCCTAAAGACATTTGTAGGATTTAAGAATTAAGTGAAAAAAACAGGTTTTTCCCTATTGCTGACGAAGCTCCAGCCCCTCTCCAGGAAACTGGTTCTAGAACCGGAGCTGTGCATTGAGGTGGGCCCAACTGTATCTAACCAGTGTCTCTCAACCTCATGCACCAGCTCCAGCTTCTTCCCCACCAGAGAGATGATGTTCTACGTCCCAAAAGCCAGTTTCAAAAGCCGGGGATCAGACTGTGAAGATCTCTGACTTTGTCTGCCACCTGATCTGCATAGCACCGGACTCCCATGGTCCCTCCTGCAGATGGTGAACCCTCTGGAGGGTGGACCCCTAGAACTCCTTCAGGCTGAGCCCAGCCAGGTCCCATGGGTAGAAACCCGGCCACCAGGCACGAGCCATCGAGCCCCTCCCCCAGGCCTGGCTCCAGGGCGGGGTCCTGGTAACCCCATACCAGGCGGGGTACACTGAATCCTTGATTTTTTAGTCATCATGGGAGTCTACTGGATCAATCTTAGTGTGGCCCTTCACCCAGAACCAGTTTGTCTTGGGAGACCCTACCAGAGGCAAATTGCCCCAGACAACATAGCTCCTGGGATCACTTGTGCATGCAACCCACCCACCATGATAAGGTGGCAATCCATGGGGGGAGAGATAAACATTGCAGCCATAATGCTTTTCCAGGGCTTTAACACTTGGCTCTGGTTTTGACAAGCTGCAGGCAGAAGTGCTGTCCTTCATTGTCCTTAAGGCTGCCTGTCCACAAAACACGTTTTTTGTCACCCGACCGCCCTGAGCATTTTTTTCAGCGTTTGTGCGTGATGCTGTGGGGAAAAAAAAGACTGTGGCCTGTATCCCAGCAACAGCTTGTCACTCTCAGCTCAGCACTTCCACTTTCCTATGGTCAGACTTTCTTTTGATTTTTTAATATCAGTATCTAAATAACAATGGACAGGAAATGTGTTTTAGCAGCTCTGGATGTGAAATATAGGAGTCTGAGTACAGACGAGTACCGGCGCCCTACGTCCCGCCCATGCAGCAGTTCTGATTGGCTGCTTAGGTCTGACATTGACAAGCTCAGCTGCAGTCTCTCAAAAGTTGAACTTTTTTCAGCTCTGAGTGCCGTGACAAAAACGGCCACCGCCAAGAGCGTTTCAGCGCCCAGGGCGCTCAGCACTGTAAACGCTGGACTACATAGAGAATGATGGAAAAGCCGCCCAGAGTGGGAAAAAATGTGTTTTGTGGACACACAGCCGAAATGTGGAAAAAAAAAACCTTTTAAAAACATTATAGATTTCATTCAATAATATATAATAGTAGAAATTAAAGTTCGTAAAGTCCCCAAAAAGTGCTACGATTGCCTCTCGTCATTAATACTTCTTTCTTTTCAACCACATTGTGGCGGTTTGGGAAACCCCCCACAAACAGACTAAGGACAGACAACTCGCTACTCCTGGTTTTTTCCGCTACACTACTGTGATAATGTCACCTTTCATGTATTGTGTTCATGCGTCCTGTCCTTACTGTGACCTAGAGACTCAGATCAATATGTAGATGTGCCTGTTAACCCCTTTGTTCTGCACCTAGAGCACAGTCTAGCAAATCTGCCTATTGTGATGTATGCCTCTCAAATGCAAATGCCATACTCCCTGCTGTGAATGCCTTTCATGCATTGTTTGTAACTGGTATTTAAGCTGACTGAAATCCATGCTCTCTCTCCTCTCACACACTTCAACCTCTGCTGTAGGACACACACGTGTCCGCCTCTCCTCTCCTTCTCTGAGAGCCAGAGGATCCCCATCCAGCCTGCACACACTTGGGCTGGAGAGGGGATCCCGTGACGGCGGTATGATATAATAAACTCTACTTAAAACCTCCAACACGCTGCTTTATTTCATGCCGCCGCACTGGTGACCCGACGCTGAAACGAACACGCTGCCAGCGAACGCAACGCCCGGCGGTGATTCTCCGACGACCAGCGAACGCGGCAGCCTGAATGATCTGCCCTCCCTTCTGCTTCAGGGAGACCTCAACGCGGAGTTTTCCAGGCGAAACCCCACGGAGAACACCCACGACCGGGAAAGCTGAGCAGCGTTTCATGGTGAGATCTGCACGCCTAGATCGGCACATCCACGCTGGACCGGCCGCGCTCACAGCTCCTCCACACCGTGAGCGCATGCACCTCGTCCCCTCTCCACGACGGCGATCCCCATGGCCGACGGAGCACACGTGGACCTGAACGCACCATGACCGAGCGAGTGACAGAGCGTCTACTTTCCTTCACCGCTCCAACAGACAACAGGGATGATCTCCAGCAAGCTCCCTGACCCTGGTTCTCCTCTCCAGCGGCCCACCCACGCACGGGACCCCGGCACATGCACCGGGGAGTTACGAGGACGGCGCACATCACGCACGGGACAAATACGGCTTTTCTGACCGCCTTCCTTCCGCTGCGCACTGGCCCTTCAGGCTTGCTCAGTGCGGCGGCATGAAAATTTCATGAAAATCCGTCCATAACTTTTTGAGTTATCTTGCTAACAACAGACAAACCAACGCTGATGATCACATAACCTCCTTGGCGGAGGTAACTAGAAGACTAGAAATATCAGCAGGCACAGGCACGTGCGTAAAAGACGGTAAAATCGCTCTGATATTTTATGTGTTTACATGATAAACCAAGCATGACAAGGCTTCAGAATCTTAGGCATTATATAAAATGTATTCTCCCTTCAGATGTCTAATCCATGGTCCATTTGCCAGGGCTGAAGTGCAGTCGTGCGAACGTCTGCAGCAGTTTACGTCGTGTTTACATCTCGCCATGTACGCACGCCTCTCCGGGATTTCGCGCGAGAATAGAAACCTCAATACCCTCAATAGCGATAGCGTTAGCTTAGCAAACGCTTCAGGTAAAGCGTAGTAGCGAACCACGAAAAGAAACGCTACTGACGCTACTATGTTCTAAATTTAGATACAATTCCTAGCGATCTCGTGTTTGGAATTGCTTTCGTGTTTGTTTTTTTTTACGATTTAAAATTTTTGACTGAATTTTTAGTGAAAAACCGTAATTTTGATTAATAAAGCCGTAACCCGGAATGGGGTCTTGAAAACCGGAACCATTACGGCAAAACCGGAGTAGTTGGCAGGTATGATACAGTCAGCCCACCTCAATTTGGAACCCAAATCATCCGCTAAACAAAACTAAACTAAAACTAGAAAAGCACTCAGAGAGCGCAGACCTCCGCCAAGCGCCACAGTTCCCCCCATACAGTGTTTGTGTGTACATTTTCAGATTCCTTGACCATGAAAACATATGACTAGCAATTGGATTCACAATGATAGGATTAGTGGTTCACTAGTTATTGACGAAAATGGCATTTTCCGTAATGGCGATTTTCTTGTGGACGGTGATCCGGATCACAACCAAAATGTAGTCATCTGTAGGATACCCCATTTCTGACAATCTGTGAAAATTTCATGAAAATCCGTCCATAACTTTTTGAGTTATCTTGCTAACAAACAAACAGACAGACAAACAAACAAACAGACAGACAGACAGACAAACCAACGCTGATGAAAACATAACCTCCTTGGCGGAGGTAATCACAAAAGGGCCTATAACATTCACACAAAATAACTAAAATTAGGGGAGATAGGTAGACTGCTGTCCTACCCCCCCGCACGGCGAGGCGGGTTATTCTGCCGCCTATCATACACAAAAGTCCACTTATAAACTAAAAGAAAATTACTGCCGTGTCTCCTACTTAAAATAGAACACCAAAATAATCCCAGAACTATAAATACAGATTAATAACTAACAACATATACACATCCATAGCTTGGTGACGATGACCCGTCTCCCCCCCCCCCCCCCCCCGACCCTTCACCATTAAGTCCACCCCTGGAGGTAGCTCACTTCTCGGGCCACAGCTGGTCACCTCAATCCCGGTGCGCCTTCTCCTCCACACCTCCCAACGTTCCAATCATCTGGGGCCATGCACATACTGCGTTCTTCGGGGCACGCCTTAACTCATTAGGATGACGCCATGAGCTATCCGACAGCAGAAGGTAATCCAACTGCTTGCCCGTCAACTGCAACCGGCCCTGGTACTGCTCTATCTTCCGCTTGGTTCTCACCCACCTGGACCTCGCCTCCGCCCGAGCCCGAACCCAGTCCGTGACTCCAAGTGGGGCCCTGCAGGGGCTGCAGTGTCTCTGCCTGGCACTCACTCTCCCACTGCCACTCAGTCCTGCCTCGACTGCTTGTAAACCCACTGTGGAACCTGCTGATGTGGCCCCATGTTCACTGGCCCACCACGGCCGAGCTCCGGGAACACCTGAGACCATCTTTTGGGCATTGCTCGCTGCTACAGACTCTCTCCTGTTCCGCCCGGTACTCTCATCCAGGGCAACTCGGACACTGGCACCGGGGCCCTCCCGTGGCAACCCTGAGCGTGACAAGGCCTGTCCACTTTCCGGTGTGCCCAGCAATCGTTCATCTCACACAGCATCGTCCCGAACTCCCAGAACTGGTTGGTCCCACAGTCCGCAACCCGACCACTTTTCCCCAGCGCTGCTCCTGATGGAAAACCCGAGGCCATAGAACAGGTTGAAGCCCATGATGTTTGTGCCGCAGGCCATCACAACGAACTCCACATCGGCCATCTCTGCCGACTTGTACCGAGCTGTCAGTCTAACGGTACCCACCGTGGCCAACCGTCCTCCCCCATAGCCACAAAGCGGCGCTGAGTCACCTCCAATTCTGTAGTGGGGGAAACACTTTAACTGTAGCCTAGTTCAGCAGAGAACTCTCCGCCCCCGTGTCAATCAGCATCGGCACTGGAACTCCATCCAACATTACCGTGCAATGTGTGCGCCCACTGCTACTCTGGGACACAGTATGTATTACCGTCGGAGCGGGAGGGGTCGAATTTCTGCGTGAGCTCTCTCATTCTGCTGACTAGCATACTCTCGCGAAGTGGTGTAGACAGCCAAACCTGCCGCAGCGCTCCCCTCTTGTTGCACACTCTCTGGCCTTGTAGCAGTTCTTCATGGACCCACAGCTCATACACCTGGGCTTCCCCAGAGCAGACCTCATCTGTACAGCGTTGGCTGCCTCCACGCTGTCCTCAACACTCCCATCACTGTCTGGGTCCACTACCTGTGTGGCCATGGGGGATCGTAAATCTCTCAATGATAGGTGCTTGCTTAGCACACAAGTTAGCTTATCTGCTGCTTCCAGCTGGAGCGCCAACTCAACGGCCCTGGCCAGTATCAACTCGCCCGGGAATGTGAGCAGCTTGGAGCGGACCGCAGCACAGTTGGTTTGTTCCGCCATCTGGTCGCAAACCATTTCTTCCTCCAACGGCCCGAATTGACGCTCAGCGGCCAACTGCCTCAAGTCCGACATGAACCGCTGGATGGGTTTGCCTACCTATTGGCGGTGATGTCTTAACTTAATCCTCCGGACGATGACGTCTGGTGCCCTGAAATGGCGTGCCATTAATTCGGCCACTTCTTCATAGTTGTCCACATCACCAAGCGTGCCCAAAATCCTCTGTCCCTCCATTCCCAGGTTGTGCATAAGCAATGCACTTGCCCTCAGGTTCCCCATCCTTCCCAGGTCCAACGGCATCATATACATTTGAAAAGCTTCATACCACTGAGGCCACGGTACAGGCGGCTCGCCTGGGAGCTCCTAGAATGACCGAATAGGTGTCCCACATGCTTCCATGATTTTACTTCTCGTCGCCAAAATGTTATGTCTGAGTTTGGAATCAAGGAGAACGCCAAGAGTGGAACTGAACACTCGTTTATTTAGCACAGGGCTCTGTGCACCTAACCACGCATGCAGCCGCTGGCAGAGGTAAAAGCAGAAGAGACCACACCCCTACCTGCAGCCCTTCTTATACCTCCGGAGTTGGTGGGACCGGAAGGCGGAGCCACCACCCTGTACCACACAAATAAGAGCTCCATAAAATACAATATATGAACAATAAATAACTACATTACAGATACCACTGTCACATTAATATGCTCTCAGCGGAGGCGGCCAAGGTCACAAGGTGACTGGAGATGAAATACTTAAAAGGAGTTAGGCTGATATTAAAGGGCTCACTGACTGAAAACTTGACTTCACCTTCTGAAATGCCTCTATTGGTCACGCCATCTTCTCTTAAAAAAAACAACAAAATACAAAACACAGCCTTTTTCTTTTTTCGCTCAGTTTCTCTCGAAGAAGTCATTATGACTCTTCCAGGGATTTTCTTGTATGTAAAGAAATAGGAAATACCAATAACAGGGAAACATCACTAGTCTTAATACCCGCCCACTGCCCCATTATTGGCCAGACTGTCTGCTGTAGATGGGAGAGGAGTCAAAAGTGTTAGCTTTTGAGCTAACATTGTGTCATGCATGGAAATACCTGGGTGAAGGATGAGGCAGGATGATATTTGGGAAAACAGCTTTATTAAACTATGTACAAGAGTACAGCACACAGCAGGCACCGGTGAAGGCATCCGGCTAAGAGGCCCTAAGATGGACGTCCTCCAGTATTTATAGGGCGGTGCAGTGGCGGAACAGGACGTGCCCGCCACTACACTGCACTTCACAATAAGGTGCTGAATCCCAACACAACACATTGTACTGTGAAGTTCGCACTAAGCGCACTTTATATTGTTATTTTCTTTAGAGTTCAGTCACCCTAACAGCCATCTGTTTCCACCTGGTTCACTAATCCACAGCTGATAATATATCTTGCATCATTCTGGCCTATTTTATCATATATTCACTGTGATGCTACCACCAACTGTTAGCATTAGCATGCTAGGCTGTCCAAGTCAATCCATGTAACTGGATATTGTTCACCTCAGCGGGAAGGAAGAGACAGACAGGCAACCTAGCATTAGCGTAACTGTCAATGCGGCCGGTTTTGATCAATATTTTCAATAAAATCTATTCACCCCCCACTGGAATACTGTTTCATCTATCCATCCATCCATCTTCTACCGCCTTTCCGGAGGTCCGGGCCGCGGAGGCAGCAGTTCAAGCAGAGAAGCCCAGACTTCCCTCTCCCCAGCCACCTACTCCAGCTCTTCAGAGAGGATACCAAGGCGTTCCCAGACCAGCTGGGAGACAGTCTCTCCACCGAGTCCAGCGTCTGCCCCAGGGTCTCCTCCCAGTGGGACGTGCCCGAAACACCTCAAGTGGGAGGTGTCCAGGAGGTATCCTGATCAGATGCCCATAACCACCTCAAATGGCTCCTTTCAATGTGGAGGAGCAGCGGTTCTACTCTGAGCCTCTCCCGGATGACTGAGCTCCTCACCCTATCTCTGAGGGTGAGTCCAGCAATCCTACGGAGAAAGCTCATTTCAGCCGCTTGTATCCGCGATCTCGTTCTTTCAGTCATTACCCAAAGCTCGTGACCATAGGTGAGAGTAGGAACGTAGATTGACTGGTAAATCGAGAGCTTTGCCTTAGAACTCAGCTCCCTCTTCACCACAACAGACCGGTACAACGTCCGCATCACTGCAGATGCTGCTCCGATCCGTCTGTCAATCTCTCGCTTCATTCTCCCCTCATTTGTGAGTAAGACCCCAAGATACTTACTGTAAATGTTTCACCTAGCAAGACTTAACCCCTACATTGGTAATTTTTAGAGATTTTTTATTCCTTTCTTCAAAGTCAGAAGTTTTATCCATCTCCTCAATATTTAGTAGCATTGCCTTTAAACTGGCTGACTTGGGTCAAACGTTTTGGGTCTCCTTCCACTAGCTTCTCACAGTACTTTGCTGGAATTTTGGCCCATTCCTCCTGACAGAACTTGTGGAACTGAGCCAGGTTTGTCGGCATCTTGCTCTCACACATCTTTTCAGCTCTGACCATAAATTTTCTATGGGAATAAAATCAGGGCTTTGTGATGGCCACTCCAAAACATTGACTTTGTTGTCCTTGTAACTAATGTGGCGGTATGTTTAGGGTCATTGTCCATCTGGACAACACGTCTGAGGCCAAGCTTCAACTTCCTGGCTAATGTCTTGAGATGTTACTTGAACATTTCAATATAATGTTCTTTCCTCATGATGCCATCTATTTTGTGAAGTGCACCAGTCCCTCCTGCAGCAAGACACCCCCACAACATTCAATTCAACTTTATTTATATAGCGCCATTTCACAACAACAGTCATCTGATAGCACTTTCAACTGTAGGGGAAACCCCCACAGTTGTATGGGGGTGAATGGGGGTGGCAACATGATGCTGCCACCCCCGTACTTCACAGTTGGGATGTTGCTGTCAGTTTTGCAAGCTTCACTCTTTTTCCTCCAAATGTAACTATGGTTATTATGACCAAACTGTTCAGTTTTAGTCTCATCAGACCACAGGACATGTCTCCATAAATTAAGGTCTTTGCCCGTGACTGCATTTGCAAACTGTAATCTGGCTTTTTTATGTTGTGTATGGAGTAATGTCTTCTTCCTCTCTGAGTGGCCTTTCAGCCCATGTTGGTACAGGACTCGTTTCTCTGTGGATAATGATGCTCTTTTACCAGCTTCAGCCAGCATCTTCACAACATCTTATGCTTTTGTTCTGAGGCTGATATGCACATTTCACACCAAAAAAAAGTTAATCTCTGGGACTCAGAACCGATCTCATTCCTGAGTGGTATGATGGCTGGACATTCCCACGGTGTTTATACTTCGGGAGAATTGTGTGAACAGATGAACGTGGAACCTTCAGACATCTGGAAATTGGACCCAAGGATGAACCAGACTTGTGGAGGTCCATGATTCTCTTCCTGATATCTTGGCTGATTTCTTTTGATTTTCCCAGGTCGTCACACAAGGAAGAAGTGTGTTTGAGGTGTGCCTTAAAATACATCTACAAGTGGGCCTCCAATTAACTCGGATGTTGTTACTTGACCTGTCAGAAGCTTCCAAAGCCATGACATAGTCATCTGGGCTTTCCTAAATTGTTTAAAGGCATAGTAATCTTAGTGTATTCAGACTATGAAGAAATTACTAAAAGATTTTCTACAAAATAATTCATGAAATATACTATATACAGTGGGGCAAAAAAGTATTTAGTCAGCCACCAATTGTACAAGTTCTCCCACTTAAAAGATGAGAGAGGTCTCCAATTTTCATCATAGGTATACCTCAACTATGAGAGACAAAATGAGAAAAAAAAAATCCAGAAAATCACATTGTCTGATTTTTAATGAATTAATTGGTAAATTCCTTGGTAAAATAAGTATTTGGTCACCTACAAACAAGCAAGATTTCTGGCTTTCACAGACCTGTAACAACTTCTTTAAGAGGCTCCTCTGTCCTCCACTCGTTACCTGTATTAATGGCACCTGTTTGAACTCGTTATCAGTATAAAAGACACCTGTCCACAACCTCAAACAGTCAGACTCCAAACTCCACTATGGCCAAGACCAAAGAGCTGTCAAAGGACACCAGAAACAAAATTGTAGACCTGCACCAGGCTGGGAAGACTGAATCTGCAATAGGCAAGTAGCTTGGTGTGAAGAAATCAACTGTGGGAGCCATTATTAGAAAATGGAAGACATACAAGACCACTGATAATCTCCCTCATTCTGGGGCTCCACGCAAGATCTCACCCCATTAGGTCAAAATTATCACGAGAACGGTGAGTAAAAATCCCAGAACCACACGGGGGGACCTAGTGAATGACCTGCAGAGAGCTGGGACCAAAGTAACAAAGGCTACATCAGTAACACACTACGCCGCCAGGGACTCAAATCCTGCAGTGCCAGACGTGTCCCCCTGCTTAAGCCAGTACATGTCCAGGCCCGTCTGAAGTTTGCTAGAGAGCATTTGGATGATCCAGAAGAGGATTGGGAGAATGTCATATGGTCAGATGAAACCAAAATAGAACTTTTTGGTAAAAACTCAACTTGTCGTGTTTGGAGGAGAAAGAACACCATACCTACTGTGAAGCATGGGGGTGAAAACATCATACTTTGGGGCTGTTTTTCTGCAAAGGGACCAGGACGACTGATCAGTGTAAAGGAACGAATGAATGGGCCATGTATCGTGAGATTTTGAGTGAAAACCTCCTTCCATCAGCAAGGGCATTGAAGATGAAATGTGGCTGGGTCTTTCAGCATGACAGTGATCCCAAACACACTGCCCGGGCAACGAAGGAGTGGCTTCGTAAGAAGCATTTCAAGGTCCTGGAGTTTGCCTAGCCAGTCTCCAGATCTCAACCCCATAGAAAATCTTTGGAGGGAGCTGAAAGTCTGTGTTGCCCAGCGACAGCCCCAAAACATCACTGCTCTAGAGGAGATCTGCATGGAGGAATGGGCCAAAATACCAGCAACGGTGTGTGAAAACCTTGTGAAGACTTACAGAAAACATTTGACCTCTGTCATTGCCAACAAAGGGTATATAACAAAGTATTGAGATGAACTTTTGTTATTGACCAAATACTTATTTTACCGAGGAATTTACCAATTAATTCATTAAAAATCCTTCAATGTGATTTTCTGGATTTTTTTTTCTCATTTTGTCTCTCATAGTTGAGGTATACCTATGATGAAAATTGGAGACCTCTCTCATCTTTTAAGTGGGAGAACTTGCACAATTGGTGGCTGACTAAATACTTTTTTCCCCACTGTATATATAAATTAGCAAATAGAAATAATTTTGGTAATCCTAACTGACATGAAACAAGAAAAATTTAGTCTGATTTCATGTCAGACAGAAAAACAGGTTGTCTTTTTATACAGTGTATATAAATATCTGGTTTCAACTTTATATACCACTGCAATGATGAATGCTTTTATTAAACATGGTACAAGTCTTAAATAATATGGTAAGCATGCAAGTAATCCCACGCTTCAAGCTAGGGGTGTTGACAATAACCGTGAGGATTTAAAGCAAGCTATTGATATCATGTTAATAAAATAATATGACAGCTACAGGTATAAGTAATCCAGCTCATTTTAAAGTAGTTCCATTTCCTGTTTTTGCTTTGCTTGCTTTGTTACTTGTTTCTGCAGTAAAAATGTGGTATCACCACAGTACTAATTCATTTAACATTTGTTTCTCTAGCCTCTCATTGATGTCAGAGGGAATATCCTTAACATTAGTCCAGCTCAGCATATTTTACCAAGTTCTTTTGTAAACTCCATTTACCAAAATCACCCTTAAGTTCACAGATAATGTGTAAAAAAATGAGAAATTAGCTAAATACATGGAGGTATATAGTTTGTAAAAAGAGATACAATTATATGTGGAGTGGAGTTTGCATGTTCTTCCCGTGTCTGCATAAGTTTACTCCAGGTACTCCGGTTTTCTCCCACATGCCAAAGACATGCAGGTTAGGTTAACTGGCATCAACTGGGGATTCTAGATTGTCCGTAGGTATGAATGTGAGAGTGAATGGTTGTCTGTCTCTCTGTGTTGGCCTTGTGATGGACTGGCGATCTGTCCAGGGTGGACTGTGCCTCTCACCCAAAGATGCTGGGATAGGCTCCAGCTCCCCTCCCCCCCCAACATGAAATGCATTAAGTGGTAGAAGATGGATGGATGGATGGACGTAATTATAATACTGCTACTTGCACTGAAAACGTGAGCTGTTGAAAAAAAAAGGGAAACGAATTAAGGGATCACTGGTTGGGATTTCATATGGGCAGATAACCCTGAAATAACTAATAAATTGTGGGGTAGGTTTGTATAAGTATTGACTTCTTCCTTCTCCATTTTGGACATGAGTATGGTGGAAATGGGTACTGTGAACGGAATTGCTCTGCAACTACTTTGTTTCTCTTTATTTTGTTGTTAACTTTGATTTTCTTTCATGTAAATTTTACATGTTCAAAATAAAGGCATCAATCAATAAAAAAATTAACAACACAGCTGTTAACAGCTGTATGGTCTGATGATAAAATGCTCAGTTTTGGATGTTGTGTCTTCTTAATTGTAGTTGTCGTTGGTCACTGTCTTCTTTGGAAGAATGGTCGATTATAAATCATTACATAATGTGAAAATATTAGTTATGAATTAAGTGTTTTAACCCTTTATAGGGTACCCATTAATGTACTTGAAAATTCAAAATTTCAACCCTAAACCATTACTGTCAGATATTAGAAGATTATTTAAATTATTATCATTATTATAGTGTTACAATATATTGAAGTCACTAAAGTACCGGAATGGTGGCCTAGTTGAAAGAGCATCCACCCCACAACTGGGAGTTTGGGGGTTCAAGTCCCTGCCAGGTCATACCAAAGATCATATAAAAATGGTATTTCTAGCTTGGTGCTCAGCATACTAGAATAAGGGAAGGAGAAGTTTGTGGCGGCGCCTTGTATGTCAGCGACCCCTCTGATTCTACATGTGATTAACATTGTAGATAAGAGAAATGTCATTTTGTTCTACTGTACATGATTGGCTGTATGGACTGAATGACAACAGAGAATGCTTCTACTAATAGGGTTTTCACCCAGTAAAGGGTTAATTATATTTGTGTGGCTCTTTCACACTGTGTGACTTTTTCTATTCATCTACAATCATATTACAGATTATTAGCATTTCTTGTATTTGTAATTAATCACAAGTCATGCTCTTGACAGACAACCTCAGCAGGCATCAAGTCAGGTTTGTATTCTAGTAAGAACTCTGATATGGAAAGGGCATGCTCCCAGGTTAGAAAAGTATGTGTGAATGGTTAATAACTTGCCAAAATTGTTACAACCGCAGCGCTAAACTAATCCTTCAGGGTTCATATGAAGGATGAGAGTGCTATTGAGCTTTTCATTTAGCTCTAAGAAGGAAAGAATCATATTTTCCAAGATTCACTTCACTTCTCTAATTGATTATTTCAGTGCAAATGTCATGGAGTGGAAGTATTTTATTGTGCTTTTTTTTTTGATTTTATATAGTTTTTAAATTTATGTTGCCTGTTTATTTATAGTTTACAAGTTTTGTAGTTTTTAGATTTTAGCCTGTGTGGTTTTAGTTGGAGGTGCTGTCTACTTCCAGCCTGTGCTTCCCCAAATTATTGATCAGCAGCATCTGTGGCTGCACATGACAAAAAAGGTGCTCTGGCAGTCCAGAGGAGAGAGCTGTGCGAGGAGGAGAAAGCCCTTCAGCAGGAGGGCCGTCCTGGAGGAGAGCCCCAGCCAGAGAGGAGCCCTGTCTGAGGAGAGAGTCCTGCCTGAGAGGAGCACGGCCAAACAAGAGCCTTCCTGGAGGAGAGCCCCAGCCAGAGGAAAGCCCTGCCTGAGGACAGAGCAATGTCTGAGAGGAGCCCGGGCAGACGAGGGCCTGCCTGGAGGAGAGCCCCAGCCAGAGGAGAGCCCTGCCTGAGGAGAAAACCCTGCCTGAGAGGAGCCCGGCCGGATGAGGGACTGGCTGGAGGAGAGCCCCAGCTGAAGGAGAGCCCTGCCTGAGGAGAAAGCCCTGCCTGAGAGGAGCCCGTCTAGACAAGGGCCTGCCTGGAGGAGAGCCCCGGCCGAAGGACAGCCCCAGCTGGAGGAGAGCCCTGCCTGAGGATAAAGCCCTGCCTGATGAGGGACTGCCCGGAGGAGAGCCCCGGCAGGAGGAAAGCCCTGCCAGGATAGCCCAGCCAGATGACAGCCCTGTTGGCTGAGAGGAGCCTGCTGGTCCCAGAGGAAATGGCTGAAGGAGGGCATGATTGAGGAGGAGGAGGAGGAGGAGCAGTAACGGCCGGGGACCACCATGACGCCAGCATTTGGGGAGGACACTTCTGTGTGGAGCAGTTGGGGTGCTGCAGGCTAAAGATGGCAAGGGGCGGAGTGAGGAGCTCTGCCTGGGCTGCAAGTATCCTGGTTTCCAGATAGCAGCACCCCATGACGATGATGATGATGATGATGGTGATGATCACGTCGAGAAATCTGGATATACTGCTGGCAAGTGTCCTCCCCTGTACAGGTTTCCTGAGGCCGTCGGTGTCGTGGTGGCAGATGGAGCCTGGCCTGGAAGAGTGGATCCTCCTCCTCAGCTTTTATGACTTTTGTTTGTTTGGGGTTTTTCCACTTTTAGTTTTTTTTAGCTGGGTTTGTAGGCATTATTTTATCCTATTTTAGCTGCTTATTTGGTTTCTTAGCTTTTTATTTAAGTGGGCATCTGTACATATTTTACTGTAAATAAATTCTTTTGAACTTCCTATTTTAAGTTTCCCCTTTGATTGCTATATGTGTCTCTTCACCCGGTTTTAAAAGAACCTTGCAGTTTATGTTTTAACCCTTTGAGTGTGAGACTTCACGTGCCCCTAGTGGCAGAGCGCAGCGCTGCGCCTGTCAACTAATTTTGACATCCCTGTACATCCCAGCTATACTGACAACTTGTACTGATTGTGGCAGTTCAGATGGTGGCAGACACGTGTTGGAGGAATCATGGCTGACATGTAATATACCAAAGAAGAAGAACTCCTTATTTCCTTTTCCTGTATTCCCTTCTTTTAGCTCAGAAAGCTAATACGGCCGCCATCCACTGTCATGCACCGGCACTTAGACGGCTTTGTACACGGAAAATAGCTGCGGGATACAAGCAAAATTTATGTGGGATAGTCATAAGACTTTGTAGATATAGTAGAGAGCGTAAATGACCAACAGAATGTGTGTCTGTTCACCACGACGGGTTAGTCCATCCACGTTTACTGTGGTTCTCTGGCGTCCCCTGAGCGATGTTGGCTCCGGGACGTCATTGGGGCTAATCCCGTTTCTCCTCACGGGTTCGCTGGGCGATGCCGGCCCCCGAACACCAACTGTAAGTTATCTTTACGTTTTTGTAAGTCTTCACCCTTTTGAACTGTTTGTCTTTATGTTAATAAATGTGTATTTGTGCACCCTTGCATGTAAATCCTCGTTATTCCTCCCCTCTCTGTGCGCTGCGTAAAAGCGCTCGGTAGGGTCTGTGACATATTTTATTGACAAAAAATATTTACCACTCTTGACCACTAGGGGTCATGTCGCAATTCAGTGACAGCCACACTCAAAGCCTTAATTACCCATCTACCATAATGTAACCCAGCTGAGAAAATGACCCCTTTTTTTTCTCAGATGTCAATTGTATTAACACAATTGTGTGATTTTATTTTGAAAACCGATTATTTTGGGAAGAGGAAGTGTGATCCTCGTTATCCAAATTTTAAATTCCCGTTTCATGGTCACGTTGGGTGATCTGGGTCTTTTCATTCGTTAAGAGCGATATTAGCCCCCCCCTTCCGAGTAGAGTGCCGAGGCGATCTGCTGGTTTGTCGGTCTTTTACGATCTGAGAGCGGACGAGAGAGGCTGTGGGCGGTCTGGTTCACACTGATACCTCGTCTTGGTGAGTTTAATTTAGAAAGATGCTATAAATGGATCTAAACACTGTCCAAACGCTAATTTGAAACCTTTATTATCCTAAGTTGACGGGAGCACGAGCTTTGTGGCTGTGTCCTTTTGCTGTGTTCACATTGATACCCCATCTTGGTGAGTGAAAACCAAACAATACATGCTAATGTTAGTGTTATGCTAATGCTAATCGCGAGTGGATTTTTCCTGTTTAAAAGCAATGGAAATGGAAGTGATCGTCACTTCCTTGTGGTAACGTATCGTCACTTCCTGTTTTGCTGTCTGCCTGTGTGGTTTGCTCTCCAGCTATCCAGCCACTAGCTATGGCTACTAGCTCTCCTTCCTCTCCTCCTCTGGTGTGCTCTCTCTGTCAGATGTTTAGCTACACCTCTGCCTCTTTTAGTGATAACGGTAAATGTAATAAATGTTGTCTTTTTGAGGCGCTCGAGGCGAGGTTGTCTGATTTGGAATCCCGGCTCCGCTGCATTGAAACACCGTCTGCGCCAGTTAATCTCGACGGACGCCCATTAGCTGCAGCGGAGCTAGCTAGCTTAGGCCCCACTGTCAGCGGTTCCCCGGCTCTCCTCAGCAGTGAGGAGACTGGGTGGGTGACGGTGAGAAGGAAGCCTAGTCGCAAAGCCCCGGTACACCACCAACCTGTTCACGTTTCTAATCGTTTTTCCCCGCTCAGCGACACACCCGCTGAGGAAAAAACTCTGATCATTGGCGACTCTGTAGTCAGAAACGTGAACCTAGAGACTCCAGCGGCCATAGTCCAATGTATTCCTGGGGCCAGAGCAGGCGACATCAAGTCAAATTTGAAAATGCTGGCTAAAAGTAACTGTAAATACTCCACAATTGTTATTCACGCCGGCATTAATGACATCCGTCTCCGGCAGTCGGAAGTCACAAAACTTAATATAGAATCGGTGTGTGAGTTTGCAAAAACGATGTCTGCCACTGTAGTATTCTCTGGACCCCTCCCCAATCTGACCAGTGATGACATGTTTAGTCGCTCGTCATCCTTGAACCGCTGGCTGTCTGTGTGGTGTCCTAAAAATGACGTGGGCTACATTGACAATTGGAGCTCTTTTTGGGGAAAACCTGGTCTTATGAGACGAGATAGCATTCATCCCACTTTGGATGGTGCTTCTCATTTATCTAACAATCTGGCATCTTTTTTATCCAAATTTCCAAAACCGTGACTACTCAGAGTTGGGACCAGGAAGCAGAGTCACAGTCTTAAACGCCTCTCTGCAGCTCCTCTTCATCCGCCACCCCTCAGCTTAGCCCCTGACTTCCCCATCAGAGAATCGTTGTCTGCTCCCTCCAAAGTGAATAAAAATATAATGTATAAGCATCCCAAAGTGATAAAGCAAAATATTGGTAAAACTCAAATTAAACATAAAGCCTCTAAATTGAATGATTTGGCCTCTGTTCCTCCTCATAATTTAAAAATTAAATGTGGTTTATTAAATATTAGGTCTCTAACTCCCAAGTCTCTGTTAGTCCATGATCTGTTAATTGATCATCAGATTGATTTAATTTCCCTTACAGAGACTTGGTTAGGGCAAGAGGATTATGTTGGTTTAAATGAATCAACTCCCTCTGGTTATTTAAACTGTCAAAATCCCAGAAGTTCTGGTCGTGGAGGAGGAGTAGCAACAATTTACCATTCCAAATTACTAGTTAATGTAAAGCAAAAAACATGTTATAATTCCTTTGAGGGCCTGGTCCTCAGTGTTGAGCACTTTAGCAATTTCAGATTAAACCCAATTTTATTTGCCATAGTTTATCGTCCCCCATCAACCTATTCAGAATTTTTATCCGAATTTGCTGATTTCTTAGCTGATTTAGTGCTGAAATCTGATAGAATAATTATAGTAGGGGACTTTAATATACATGTGGATGTAGATAGTGACTGCCTTAATGTGGCTTTTAATTCAATATTAGACTCGATTGGGTTTTCTCAGAAAGTAGGAAATTCTACTCATTACCTCCACCATACATTGGACCTTGTTCTGACATATGGCATAGAAATAGAAAATCTTGTAGTGTCTCCTCATAACCCTGTACTGTCAGACCATTGTCTGTTAACCTTTGATTTTACTATTTCTGACTATTTGGCTCCTAAAGAAAAATATTATCACAGTAGATGCCTCTCAGATGATGCTGTTTCCAAATTTATGCAGATTGTTTCCTCTATGCCATGTGTCAACACAACGGAAATAAGCTATAGACAGCCTGCTCCTTCTGTAATTGATAATATGGTGGATAGTGTTTCAGCTTCTCTGCATCAGGCTCTAGACTTGGTGGCCCCCTTAAAAAAAGAAAAAGTCTAATCAGAGATTTTTAACTCCTTGGTT
The DNA here is from genome assembly GCA_020510985.1 of Pholidichthys leucotaenia. Taxonomy (NCBI): domain Eukaryota; kingdom Metazoa; phylum Chordata; class Actinopteri; order Cichliformes; family Pholidichthyidae; genus Pholidichthys; species Pholidichthys leucotaenia. The sequence goes on from CM035837.1 coordinate 218,460,994, forward strand.
CAACACAGAAACTCGTAGCTTAAAACAGAAGACTCGTCAATTAGAAAGAAAATGGCGCTCTACTAATTTAGATGAAATCTATTTAGCTTGGAGAATTCATCTTTTAATTTATAAAAAATCTCTTAGAAAAGCTAGAACGAGTTATTACTCTGCATTAATAGAAGAGAACAAGAATAATCCCAGGTTTCTTTTCAGTACTGTAACCAGGTTGACAAAGAGTCAGGACTCTGTCAATCCTAGCATCCCCTTAGAGCTTACTAGTCAGGACTTTATGAACTTTTTCAATAATAAAATTTCATCCATCAGAGATAAAATCAATCAGATTCTTCCCACAGTTAACTTAAATACTGTAACTACTATAACTCCTTCTATTGATGTCTGTCTTGATGAGTTTACTCCAATCGACCTTTGTGAGTTAGACAAAATAGTTTCCTCATCCAAACCTTCAACTTGTCTTTTAGACCCTATTCCTACCAGGTTATTTAAAGAAGTCTTCCCACTTATTGGTAGCTTTATTCTTCATATAATCAATTCTTCACTAACTTCAGGCCATGTACCGCAGGCTTTTAAAACGGCTGTAATTAAACCCTTACTCAAAAAGCCAACGCTAGATCCAGGAGCTTTAGTTAACTATAGACCAATCTCTAATCTCCCTTTCATTTCAAAAATCTTAGAAAGAGTTGTTGCTACGCAATTATTTGACCACCTGCAGGGAAATGGTTTACTTGAAGAGTTTCAATCTGGGTTTAGAATCCATCATAGTACTGAAACAGCCTTAGCGAAGGTCACTAACGACCTCCTCATTGCATCTGATAATGGACTAGTTTCTGTACTTGTCCTTTTAGATCTTAGTGCAGCTTTTGATACTATTGATCATAATATTCTACTTGATAGATTAGAACACTATGTTGGACTTAATGGAACTTCGTTGCAGTGGTTTAGATCTTATTTATCTGATAGGTTCCAGTTTGTTCATGTAAATGATGAGTTTTCTTTCAGCTCAAAGCTTAGTCATGGAGTTCCACAGGGATCTGTGCTAGGCCCTACTCTTTTTAGTTTATATATATATATTATATATTATATATATTTTTTTCCGGTTCCGGTTCCGCCGGACCGGCGGCGCCACACGAGTCGGCTGCCTGTTGCAACAGCCTTTTTTTTTAATCTTCCTTCTTCTTTCTACACCTTTCACTCTGTATATATATCACAGACGCACGGATCGCCCCGGGGGTCTCCCGGGTCGGCGGACGGAGCCACGGTTTGCAGCGGGAGACGCTACAGCGGGGAGGAGCTAGTGCTAGCTAGCACTTGGCCGCCGCCCGGAGCTAATGGGAAACTCGACATACCGGGAGCTGTAGCGAAAACGACGCGGGTGCCGGGCTGGAGTTTAGGAGGCGTGCAAGAAATATAAGACAGAATAATAAAGAGCGATGGCAAGAACCAAGCAGACCGCCCGTAAAATCTACTGGAGGAAGAAGCTCCCCAGGAGACAGCTAGCCACCAGGGCTGCTCGGAGAGGCGCTCCGGCCACCGGCAGAGTGAAGAGGCCTCGCCGCCACAGGCCCGTGGCTCTGAGAGAGATCCGTCGCTGCAAGAAATCCACGGAGCTGCTCATCCGTAAGCTGCCCGTCCAGCGCCTGGTGAGGGAGATCGCTCAGGACTTCAAGACCGTCCCGCGTTTCCTGAGCTTCGCCGTCATGGCTCTGCAGGAGACCAGCGAGGCCCACCTGGTGGTCTCTTCTTTGCTAAGGGGGTCACCATCATGCCCAAAGACTTCCAGCTGGCCCGCTGCATCCGTGGAGAGAGAGCTTAGACTTTCTGCTGCACATTCACCAACCAACCATAATGCTCTGCACTGTGTGTCTATATATATATATTTATAGTAATATGGACATATGTTTAGTAGATGTTGTTTTTTCTTGCCTTCTGATTATTGCTCTGAGTGTTGCTATCCCTGTGCTGTTGCAATCCTGGAATTTCCCCATTGTGGGACTAATAAAGGCTTATCTTATCTTATCTTATATGCTTCTGTTAGGCAACATTATTAGAAAGCACTGTATACATTTTCATTGTTATGCAGATGACACACAATTATACCTGTCAATGAAGCCAGATGATACTAATCAATTAGTCAAGTTAGAAGCCTGTCTTAAGGAAATCAAAGCTTGGATGACTTGTAATTTCCTGCTATTAAATTCAGATAAGACTGAAGTCATTCTTGTTGGTCCAAAAAACCTTAGAAATTCCTTTCCAAATCAAACTTTCAGTTTGGATGCAGTTACTCTTTCTCTTAATAGCTCTGTGAGGAACCTTGGAGTTATTTTTGATCAGGATTTGTCCTTCAATTCACATATTAAATTTGTTTCTAAGACTGCCTTCTATCATTTGCGTAATATTGCCAAGATTAGGAGCATCTTGTCTCAGAGTGATGCTGAGAAGCTGATCCACGCTTTTGTTAGCTCGAGATTAGATTATTGTAATTCTTTATTATCAGGTTGTCCTAAAACATCTTTAAAAAGTCTTCAGCTGATCCAAAATGCTGCAGCAAGAGTTTTAACAGGTACTAGAAAGAGAGATCATATCTCTCCGGTTCTGGCCTCCCTTCATTGGCTTCCCATAGAGTTTAGAATTAAGTTTAAAATCCTTCTTCTTACTTACAAAGCTCTAAACAATCAGGCTCCTTTTTATTTAAAAGATCTGATACTACCGTATCATCCTAACAGAGCACTACGCTCCCAAAATGCAGGATTACTTGTAATACCTAGAATCTCCAAAAGTACAATGGGAGGCAGAGCCTTCAGTTATCAAGCTCCTCTCCTGTGGAATCAGCTGCCAATCTGGATTCGGGAGTCAGACTCGATCTCTGTTTTTAAGAATAGGGCTAAAACCTACCTTTTTGATTTAGCCTACAATTAGGGAGGGATCATGTGTTTCTGAACCCTCCCTTAGTTATGCTGCTAATAGGTTTAGTCAGCCGGGGGACCTCCAGTAATGCACTGGGCCTCACTCCTTTCCTCACTCTCTATGAAATATTTTTTTTTTGCTGGTCATTAACATTTGTTTGTTCTCTCCCATAGATTGAGTCCCCATCGTGCTGTTTGCTCTCTACATGTCTGTTCTTTTCTTCTTCTCTATCCCCTCACCCCCCAGCCAGTCGCAGCAGATGACTGCCCCTCCCTGAGCCTGGTTCTGCTGGAGGTTTCTTCCTGTTAAAAGGGAGTTTTTCCTCTCCACCGTCGCCAAGTGCTTGCTCACAGGGGATCGCCTGATTGCTGGGGTCTTTCTGCAACTGTGGGGGTCACCCCTACAGTTGATAGTGCTATGAGATGACTGTTGTTGTGAAATGGCGCTATATAAATAAAGTTGAATTGAATAGGCTGTTTTTGTGTCTGTATGGTTTTCCTAAATGTGATTACAGTTCCCAACAGTATGCTGAAGTACTTTTAGTTCTTATGCACTATTTCTGTCGAATGTAATGTGTAGTTTGATGCTAAAAGCATATGGTGTTGGTCTCCTATGTAAATGTATAGGTTATGCTAAACCCAGTAGCTCAGACCGGGTTTTACTGATTTTAAAAGGGAATATTGGAAGTAATGGGACAGTATATTCCCTGGTTATGTGATAAATTAATTGTATTTCATTTGGTGATTTACAAAGACAAGGTTAAAAAGGATTAATCATAATTTCATGGTTAAATGATGTAGAGATGAAAAGAGGAATTCATTCAATTGGTTACATGAAATTAAGGGTATTTCATGTGCTACCAGAGAGATTGTGAGAAAAGAACACATGCATGTAAGATGTAAGATGTGAAATGTAAGATATTGCTATATTGCCGGATTGTAATAATAATAATAATGCATCGGTTTTATATAGCGCTTTAGCATATATACTCAAAGACGCTTTACAAATAGGTACATTATTCATTCACTCCAGACAGACAATGGTAGTGGCAAGCTACTTCTGCAGCCACAGCTGCCCTGGGGCAGGCTGACGGAAACGTGGCAGCCAATCTGTGCCAACAGCCTTTCCGGCCACCACCGAACATTTTTTTATACATATATACACATTCATACCCAGTGTTATGGGCACTGGAGGCAATGCGGGTGAAGTGTCTTGCCCAGGGACACAACGGCAGGATATCTGGGGAGAGCGGGATTCGAACCGCCAACCATCGGGTTATTAGACGACCTGCTCTACCTCCTGAGCCACTGCCGCCCTTAGTAATATGAGAGAAGAATTTAAACACTAAGCTATGGTGTTATATAAGAAGGGATTGGAAAATGAATTACTCTAGCTGTAAACAATAATACCATTATTGTTGTGCAGGCTAGGTTTTTTTGGTTGCCGATCAAGAACCTTCTGGATCTTGGATTCTCTCCGAATGGAGATGGCGAGCCTGACCCGAGACTGAACCGAGACTGAACCGAGATCTGACCAAGATCTCGATTGAAGAACATTCTTCCTCTCTCCAGTGCCCAGAATTCAAAGTGGTAACAACTCAAGCCGCCGCTTTAAAAGAGGAAAAGAAACCTGAGTCTGGAGATACAAGATATCTTCACGGGTCAAACGACTAAACCAAAAGGACAAACAAACACTGAGCTCAGTAGGACATTTTTGGGGTTTTATTTTATACCGGCCGTTGTTATATTTGTATATTTGTAAATGGTTTGTATATTTTGTTCTCTTATCTTTAATAATAACAGAAATGAATTGCTCATTTCTTGCCTCCAGCTATTTCATTCCACACTCATTTTAATTCCCTATTGTAACCCTTACAAACCTAGCAACTGGTCTACACTTAATAATTTCCCTTACCTAATTAACATAAGGCAATGGTTACAATAAGAAGTGGTGAGCCCAGCCAGGAGCCTTTTTCTTCTTTCCCTTACGTTATTTCAAGCCTATAATGTACCCAAAATGGATATTGTTGAACGTGAATCTGTGAAAATTCCAAATGCAGTGATAGTGAGTGAAATCGCTGGAGATGAGCAACTTGATGAAGTGACTGAGTTTTTGAAACGGTATGGATCGATTTCAAGAGTCATAAAAATAGCAGATAGTAAGTCTGAGTTTTCCCAGAGTGCTGTTTTTGAGTATCATTCGGGTATTGCTTTTGAAGATCTTGACCCATTGCCATGTACTCATGTATCTGATAGTGGAGCCAGCTATATGATACAATCTCTTGCCAGTGTTTATACACACCGTGTAGGGGGGGAATTGACCAAGTTATATCTCACTGACATTAAAAACCTAGCGAAGATGAGTGGCAGAGATTTTGCAGATGACCTGAAAGACGTGATGTTACAGATTTCTGAGGCAATCAAAGAATCTGAAAATGATCAATCAGAGCAAGTTAAGTTACCTGATAACTTACCTGAAGCTTCCTTGGATGAACCTCAACCTCAGCCTTCTGCAGCTGAGTCCAGTATTCAAGGTGCACAACCAACTAACCAGTCAAATCACACTGCGAACACCCCAGCTCGAAGTATGCCCACCATTTCTGCACATGATTTAAATCCCCCAGAAGTGCAACGTGTGGTAGTTGAGCACATTGTAAAAGGGGAAGATTTTTCAGTGCAGCCGTTTTCACAAAAGCTCGGAGCTTTTTCTGGCAAAGACCTCCAACCAACTTATGAGCTAGATTATGATACTTGGCGCTCCAGTGTAGAATTAATCTTGACTGATCCTGCTATGTCCAAATTGCAACAATCCCGGAAGATCATTGAGTCTCTTTTACCCCTAGCAGCTGATATAGTCAAGTACTTGAACCCCAACAGCTCACCATCAGAATACCTTCAGCTGTTAGATTCTGCTTATGGTACAGTTCAAGATGGCGGAGAACTTTACGCCAGGTTTATTGACACCTTCCAAAACACAGGTGAGAAACCCTCGTCATATCTACAACGTCTTCACGTAGCTTTGACTCACACTGTGAAGCGTGGTGGCGCTTCAAGCCAGGATTTTGACAGGCTGCTTGTTACACAGTTTTGTCGAGGTTGTTGGGATGATTCCCTTTTAACTGCACTCCAGTTAAAACAAAAATGAACAAGTCCCCCAACTTTTCCTGATTTGCTTCTCTTGCTACGCACTGAAGAAGACCAAATTGCTGCCAAAAACTTAAGGATGAGACAACATTTGAGCAGTTCAAAACAAAAAGTGACCTCCCACGTGCAAACTGTGCAATGCAGTTCAGATGAAGATGAGGACAATATCACGCTAAACTCAATCCAAGAACTCTCAAAACAAGTTGCAGAAATTCAAATGCAACTAGTAAAACTAACTGCAGAACCAAAAGCTCAAAACTCAAAAAGTACACTCAGTACAAAGCCAAAGGAGAAACGAAAGTTGGAGGTTCGAAGACGACCAGATACCGTCGTAGTTCCGACCATAAATGATACCGGATGGAGACAATATTGAAAATGATCACATTACAACTCAACCAATACTGACGATGGACAGTCTTGGTTGCACATGCAACGGGACGTGCATGATATTTAGCGCGGGAGAGTGTAACCCAGCTGAGAAAATGACCCCTTTTTTTCCCCTCAGATGTCAACTGTATTAATACAACTGTGTGATTTTATTTTGAAAACCAATTATTTTGGGAAGAGGAAGTGTGATCCTCGTTATCCAACTTTTAAATTCCCGTTTCATGGTCATGTTGGGTGATCTGGGTCTTTTCATTCGTTAAGAGTGACATTAGCCCCGCCTTCCGAGCAGAGTGCCGAGGTGCTCTGCTGGTTTGTCGGTCTTTTACGATCTGAGAGCGGACGAGAGAGGCTGTGGGCAGTCTGGTTCACACGATACCTCTTCTTGGTGAGTTTAATTTAGAAAGATGCTATAAATGGATCTAAACACTGTCCAAATGCTAATTTGAAACCTTTATCATCCTAAGTTGACGGGAGCACGAGCTTGAGAGGCATTGTGGCTGTGTCCTTTTGCTGTGTTCACATTGATACCTCATCTTGGTGAGTGAAAACCAAGCAATACATGCTAATGTTAGTGTTATGCTAATGCTAATCGCGAGTGGATTTTTTTCTGTTTAAAAGCAATGGAAAAGGCTGTTTTTGTGTCTGTATGGTTTTCCTAAATGTGATTTCAGTTCCCAACAGTATGCTGAAGTACTTTTAGCTCTTATGCACTATTTCTGTCGAATGTAATGTGTAGTTTGATGCTAAAAGCACATGGTGTTGGTCTCCTATGTAAATGCATAGGTTATGCTAAACCCAGTAGCTCAGACCAGATTTTACTGATTTTAAAGGGGAATACTGGAAGTAATGGGACAGTATATTCCCTGGTTATATGATAAATTAATTGTATTTCATTTCGTGATTTACAAAGACAAGGTTAAAAAGGATTAATCATAATTTCATGGTTAAATGATGTAGAGATGAAAAGAGGAATTCATTCAATTGGTTACATGAAATTAAGGGTATTTCATGTGCTACCAGAGAGATTGTGAGAAAAGAACACATGCATGTAAGATGTGAAATGTAAGATATTGCTATATTGCTGGATTGTAATAATAGTAATATGAGAGAAGAATTTAAACACTAAGCTATGGTGTTATATAAGAAGGGACTGGAAAACGAATTACTCTAGCTGTAAACAATAATACCATTATTGTTGTGCAGGCTAGGTTTTTTTTTGGTTGCCGATCAAGAACCTTCTGGATCTTGGATTCTCTCCGAATGGAGATGGCGAGCCTGACCCGAGACTGAACCGAGATCTGACCAAGATCTCGATTGAAGAACATCCTTCCTCTCTCCAGTGCCCAGAATTCAAAGTGGTAACAACTCAAGCCGCTGCTTTAAAAAAGGAAAAGAAATCTGAGTCTGGAGATACAAGATATCTTCACTGGTCAAACGACTAAACCATAAGGACAAACAAACACTGAGCTCAGTAGGACATTTTTGGGGTTTTATTTTATACCGGCCGTTGTTATATTTGTATATTTGTAAATGGTTTGTATATTTTGTTCTCTTATCTTTAATAATAACAGACATGAATTGCTCATTTCTTGCCTCCAGCTGTTTCATTCCACACTCATTTTAATTCCCTATTGTAACCCTTACGAATCTAGCAACTGGTCTACACTTAATAATTTCCCTTACCTAATTAACATAAGGCGAGGGTTACAATACGTTACCCAAACTCAGGCAATTAAAGATGCAAATATGGATACTGTGTATATTGAGCCAGTTTGAAGAAGCCATCTCTATTGTCATTCAGTCCATACAGCATACCATACAGTAGAACAAAATTATGTTTCTCTTATCTACATTGCTAATCACATGTAGAATTAGAGGGGTCACTGCCACAAACAACTTTTGCTTCCCCCATTCTTTTATGCTTAGCACCAAGCTAGAAGGTGGGAAGTACCATTTTTATATGATCTCTGGTATGACCTGGCCGGGACTTGAACCCTCAACCTCCCGGATGTGGGGCAGATGCTCTATCAACTAGGCCACCGCTCCGGATGTCTTGCTTATAGAAATTTAGTTTTCAAAGCAGCCAAAACAAATGATCGCACATTAATCACGATGCAATGGCAGCCAGTAAAATGAAGACGTGTCCTTTTGATCATCCTCCACCATATCACATACTGTACCTCTCCAGGTCTTATCTTGATGTAGAAGTTGCTCCTCTTATAAGAAATCTTTAGGATCTTTGGCCAGGCGAAGCGGTTGATCCTCAGCCTATCACGGTATATCAGCAGGCCATTGGCACAGACGCCCAGCATTATTTCAATGCCTTCAGAATCCTGCAGCACACACATGGGCACGAATCATTCAGGAGCACCACTCAATGCAGGCAAAGGTCCACTTTTCAGGGAAATCAAAGTAAGCCTATAGATGGCCAACCTTAGCATGATGGAGGTCTACGCCATACATGGACAATTTCTTTGCATTTTCCAAGAAGTTCATTTCAGCCTCTGCTGGAGTCATCCCCCTTGTAAATAGTAGCAGAAGAGCAATATCTGTAACAGACTTTGTTAAGCAACAGAACAACAATCTCACACAGTAAAGAAATAGTGCTGGGAATATTAATGCATGAACAATTAATTACGGTCACCTAATTAATGGATTATAAAATATTAAGGCAAATTAACATCTACACAGCAGTTCATGGTATAGCAGAACTTGAAACGCGCAACAACTGTTCCTCATGGACATTTTTCTTTAAATTTAATCTTTATTTTACCAGGTGGAAAAAAACATTGAGATCAAAGATCTGTTTTACAAGAGGATCCTGGCCAAGACCCCATGGTCCTTTTATTTAATCCTGGCTGTTCAAATTGGTTTGCTGGAGTGTTGCTATCATACCATATGAGGCATATTAGGTAGCGTGTCGCCATCAGTGTGTGAATGTGTGTGTGAATGGGTGGATAGCAGGATCTGTAAAGCGCGTTGGTCATCAAGGGATGAGAATAAAAGCGCTATATAAGTGAATGCCATTTACCATATAGACATTTGGAACATGGATCGTAAGCTAGCTAGACACAGACGAATTACTGCAGTGAATGAATCTGTAGCAAACACTGTAAGCTAACCAGGCTAAAATGTCCATGGCACCATATTGGGTATGTAATTCCTGTTTTGACAGCTGCTGCAGCACTGTGATGACAGGAAATGCAAACAACTGTTTGTTGTATTTATTGTAATCATATAGCGTAAGCTATGCTATAGAACGACATGAACATCAATGCAGACTCTTTTCATTCTGTAGTGAATGTACAGAGCAATAACAACAATACAAATAATAATTATTATTATTCCTGTCTTCAGCAGCATGGCAGCAGTGTCACCAGCAGACACTGCTGTTTGTTTCTTTAATTCCAACCATCTCATCCTTTGCTGATTTCATTGTGATGACTTTATTACTTTCATATTTCCAACACAATTTATATAATTATCTTCTATTGATATTGTCATTCTTTTATTTATTGTCAGAACATCAGAATCAAATGTGCATGAGCAGTTTTTTTTTTTAATATTTCCCACTGGACTCGTACATTTAGGCAACATTAATAAATAAAATATTAGGCTTAGGATGTTGTATATAGTTAGCAACATTACATCAATGTTGCCAAGTCTCACTCTTATTTGTCACTCCAAAATGAGGAAAACGGTGCCAGTATCATCTGACCCCTTCAGATTTTCACATAATAAGAGCTCTCTAGGACATTGCTGTCAAGGCTGATTCCCATGGCAACCAGACTGAACGTGCTCTAAACTTATTCTGCAGTAAAGAAGTGTATGTGTTGAAAAAAATAACTGTATACAGTGCTGTGAAAAAGTATTTGCCCCCTTCCTGATTTCTTATATTTTTGCATATTTGTCACACTTAAATGTTTCAGATCATCAAACAAATTTTAATATCACACGAAGACAACCTGAATAAATACAAAATGCAGTTTTCAAATGACGATTTCATTTATTAAAGAAAAAAAACCTCTCCAAACCTATCTGGCCCTATGTGAAAAAGTAATTGCCCATCTTGTAATATCACAAGTTAACTGTGATTAACCAAATTTTTTGGAAAGCTGAGTTCAGTTTCAGTAGCTACACCCAAGCCTGATTACTACCAGATCTCATGAATCAAGAAATCACTAAAATAGAACATGTCTGACAACCTGAAGTAGGCTAAAATATCACAAAAAGCAACACATCCCACTGTGATCTAAAGAAATTCAAGATCAGATGAGAAGCAAAAACACAGAACAGCATCTAAAGAACTGCAGGTCTCACTTGCCTCAGTTTGGACACTGGACCATGATGGAACTGTAGTGCTGACCTTGAGTTCCAATCTATAAAATAATTCTTTGCTGAAGAAAAATTGTTTCAACTCAAAAGTCTGGTCATGAACTGCTTCTCTCACCCAAGAACCAGAGCTGTAATCCTATCCATCAGCCATAAAGTGGAAGGTAATCCTTTCTCCAGGATTTACTCATTCTCCCTTTTTTGCTCTTTGGCAAAGGAATGTTTGAATCAACAGGTTTATGGTTGATATAATCAAGACTTGGGAGTCAAGATTCTCCAGTAAACAACTAGACAGTTTCACAGTGCCATCTGGTGGACAAATCAGGAATATTTAATTTTTTTTCTCTTTGCAGTGGAATTCATCATCATCATAGCAGTCCGTCGTGGGCGACAATGACTGTTTCATTTAAATCAGGTTCATCTGTATTAGCATGTCCTCCATTGATGGTGGAATTATGGACAAATAAATTAATTCATATTCTTTCTCTCAAGACAGGATCCGCTACTGAAGACATGGTTGAACTCTTGGGATGGACAATGTGGTTTCAAATGCTTTTATTGATATGATTTGATATGGGTTGCTTTATTTTCAGGAAGAAATTAATTTTTGCATGCTTATTACCACAAATTAATTACAGTTACAATGTAGAGACATTGTATGTTTCCTTATTATTGAGTAGAATATCTTAGTCACTAAAGTTTAAGGAATTTATGTTTTATTCAGCAACATAGTACACTACCGTTCAAAAGTTTGGGGTCACCCAGACAATTATTTTGTGTTTTCCATGAAAAGTCACACTTATTTACCACCATGAGTTGTAAAATGAATAGAAAATATAGTCAAGACATTGACAAGGTTAGAAATAATGATTTGTATTTGAAATAATATTTTTTTCCAGATATTCAACCTGTTCAAAGGAAGGTCAGTTTTATAGCTTCTCTAACCGGCTAAACTGTTTTCAGCTGTGCTAACGTGATTGCACAAGGGTTTTCTAATCATCCATTAGCCTTCTGATGCAATGAGCAAACGTATTGTACCATTAGAACACTGGAGTGGTAGTTGCTGGAAATGGGCCTCTATACACCTATGTAGATATTGCACCAAAAACCAGACATTTGCAGCTAGAACAGTCATTTACCACATTAACAATGTATATTAGATATTAGAGTGTATTTCTGATTAGTTTAAAGTTATCTTCATTGAAAAAACAGTGCTTTTCTTTCAAAAATAAGGAAATTTCTAAGTGACCCCAAACTTTTGAACGGTAGTGTATGTGTTTTAAGGGGGGGTTTCACTTCTCATATCGAATGTCTCTTCCCCCTCCTCTCGCTGCTCTTTGGGAGACCATAGCTGGACTTTAACTGACCAATAGAGCTCCAGGCTTCACTGTATCTCTTTTTTAGGTCGAGTTTATGACTTCTGTTAAACAAAACTCCATGTAATTGGTTCAGCTCAAGTTCCATGAAATTCAGTGAGATTCTGCCACACCTAAAAAAAAAAAAAACAACAACTTTCCTTTGTTTCAGTTTTGGGGCATTGGTCAAGCTGTAAGGAGCAGACGTCTCTGCTCTCCAAGTTTTTTTTTCCTATCTTCAAGTAGGTCCAGAGCCTCCCATGCTCTGTGAACATTCCTTTTCTTTTCTTTAAAGTTCACTTTTTTCTTAATTTAATCTTTTTCTTTAAATTACCGTGCAAGAAGATTTTGTTTGATTTTTTTCTAAGCTTAAACCAACTCACTTAAACCACCAACATCAGAAGAAATGGATTTGTGGTGTGTTTTTGCCTTAGTTTGAATTTCTGATGGGACTTTGTACAATAAATTAATTCCTTTTCAGTGCATAAGAGAAGACCTTGCCCAGCTTGCTGAAGAACAGCCCGATTGCGATCTCAGGAGCACAGCCTTGTGGCAGAACCCGTCTATCAGCCTCTCCATTGACAGAATCCATGGACATCCAGCTGAATCAAGGTTGGCATGTGGGGGCCCTGCTGCTACCAGGGACGTGATCTGACTGCTTGGCTGACGGTCTGTTGTTTAATTTAAACTTAATTCTTCAGAATATTCCTGGTATAAGTTCTTTAAACTTAATTTCATGCAAGCCCACATCAGAATTTCAAAATGCATTTTGTCCTTTCATTAATTTACGTTGTTTTTCAGAGTAACAGCAATTTTCTATTTTTATAAATAGTTTACTCATCATGTTCTTCATAAAACTGCATCCACTTTTCTGAACCAATGCTATTTTATGCTTTTTCCAATTTCCAGTACATCGCCCAGTTAAACTATGCTTTATTTGGTTCCAAAAATGTTTGATTCACAGGTTACACTCAGTAACTCAATAACAGTCTATTATGCTCACAATACATGTTGAATTCTCTGTTTTAAAGTTACCCATATATGTTAACCTATTCTGACATTTCTTATTAAACCACTGAAAGACATATGAGAGTTACTGTTTGATTTCATGTCCATCTTCTTGATTATCAGCAGACGAGAACTCAAGGGTTTTTTGTTTTTGTTTTTTTCTGAGACCGATTCATAATTGGTACAAAAAGAATTGTTAATAAAACTGTCCATTATCTGGACTGGTGCCCTATGAGGATATGTTTGTGTAAGGAAAGGAAATCTTCATTCCTACTCACATTCATATTTACATTAATACTTGTACCAACAATAAAACACCTATAAAACCCATAAATCTGCTACAGAACAATAAGAAAAAGACTGCGCAAAAATGGCATCATGTGAAACTTCAAGACAAAAATCACTGCTGGACAAAAAGAATATAAAGGCTCATCTCATATTGGCCAAAAAACATCTAGATGATCCTCAAGATTTTGGGGAAAATATTCTGTGGACTGACGAGACGAAAGAACTTTTTGGCGATGTGCGTCCCATTTTATCTGACATAAAACTAATACAGAATTTCATAAAAAGAACATCATCTCAACAGTCAAACATGGAAGTGGTAGTGTCATGGTCTGGGGCTGCTTTGCTGCTTCAGGACCTGGATGGCTTGTCCTAATTCATGGAACCACAAATTCTGCTCTCTACCAAAAAATCCTGAAGGAGAATGTCTGACCATCAGTTCATGAAGCCCTCCAATATGAATGAATTTAAACAATTCTGCACAGAAGAGTAGGCCAAAATTCCTCAACAGCGATGTAAATGACTCATTGCCAGTTGTTGGCACCAATGGTGCTGTCATGATTTGGCCCTCAGGGAAGAGAGACAGACAGACCTATGCACCAACTGCAGTTTGTGGCATTTACTGAAAACAAACACAAAGTACCAAGGTGCAGCAAAGCAAAAATCTAAACAGATAACAAGGAAAACTTACAGACCAGGATGAGCTCGAGACAAAACTCACCAGAGCAGGGTTAGGGTTCTGGTGGCGAGGAGGAAGAGAATCTTAAGACTGCCGCAAAAATGAAATGAAAAAAGCAGTCCTGAAATAGGGTCAGAACCAATAACACAAGTGAAGACAGGTGTGGGATCACATGAGCGGGCATAATGGTAATAATGGTAAATGATTGGGATCAGCTGGAGATAACGAGAGGAGAGCGCACTGGCTGACAACTGACAGGGCTACGCCCACATGGAGCACCAACCAGGAAATGCCCTGACAGCTGTCAACCGCAATAATAAGGAATAAGAGTAAAATATAAACAAGAACAAACTGAGAAATAGATATTAATAAATGCAGGATCAGAACATAGTAAACTAAGACAAACAGGAAAACAAGCAGGGATAACAAAACCCAAAAGGCACAAAAATACAACAAATATATATAAATACAGAGGAAAAAAAGCCATGAGACTGAGCATGGTGGAACATCCAGTGCTCAGTTCGTGACAGGTGGCAAAACCAGTTATTAGGTTTAGGGGGCAATTACTTTTTCACATAGAGCCAGGTAAGTTTGGATAGCTTTTTTCCCCTTAATAAATGAAATCATCATCTAAAAATTGCATTTTGTATTTACTCAGGTTATCTTTAGCTATCAGGTTAGCTTTAGCTTTTAGAGAAATCCCTTCAACTGAATTTTATTTATATAGCGCCATTTAACAGCAGCAGTCATCTCATAGCACTTTCAACTGTAGGGGAAACCCCCACAACTGCAAAAAGACCCCAGCAATCGGGTGATCTGCTGTAAGCAAGCACTTGGTGATGGTGGAGAGGAAAAACTCCCTTTTAATAGGAAGAAACCTCCAGCAGATCCAGTATCAGGGAGGGGCAGTCATCTGCTGTGACTGGCTGGGGGGGTGAGGGGATAGAGAAGAAGAAGAAAAGAACAGACATGTAGAGAGCAAACAGCACGACGGGGACTCAATCTATGGGAGAGAACAAACAGATGTTAATGACCAGCAAAAATATTTCATTAAGAGTGAAGAAAGGAGTGAAGCCCAGTGCAATTATTGGAGGTCCCCCGGCTGTCTAAACCTATTAGCAGCATAACTAAGGGAGGGTTCAGAGATACATGATCCCTCCCTAATTGTAGGCTATATCAAAAAGGAAGGTTTTAACCCTATTCTTAAAAACAGAGGTCGAGTCTGACTCCCGAATCCAGATTGACAGCTGGTTCCACAGGAGAGGAGCTTGATAACTGAAGGCTCTGCCTCCCATTGTACTTTTGGAGACTCTAGGTATTGCAAGTAATCCAGCATTTTGGAAGCGAAGTGCTCTGTTAGGATAATGCGGTAGTATCAGATCTTTTAAACAAAAAGAGGCCTGATTATTTAGAGCTTTGACAGTGAGAAGAAGGATTTTAAACTTAATTCTAAACTCTATGGGAAGCCCTGGAAGAATGCTCTGGTGGGGTTTGTAGAGAGAATGTCAACTGCCGTTGAGAATGGGGAGTGTTCAGTTGGGGTATTCCTGGATCTTGGAGGAGCATTTGATACAGTGGATCATAATTTATTATTAAAGAAACTACAAAATTGTGGTGTTGGGGGGTAGCACTGTCCTGGTTATGTAGTTACTTAAAGAATAGATATCAGTATGTATGTGTTGGTAACAAAAACTCACAGTTACTGAGGGTTACTTGTGGAGTCCCACGGGGTTCAGTTTTGGGGCCATTGTTACCGTATTTTTGGGACTATAAGGCGCACCGGATTATAAGGCGCACTATCAATGAACGGTCTATTTGATGGTCTAATTTCATACATAAGGCGCACCGGATTATAAGGCGCATTAAAGCGAGGTAGTCGGAGCCGGGAAAACATTTTTTTTTGCGTGCATGGAAAGAAAATCCTATCTATAGTCATTATAGACACATATAGCGCGATTGTCTGCGAGTGTGAATGACCTGTTCCATGAGCAGGCGGAACGTTTTTAGTCCGTGGCTGTTTATATCGCCATATTGGCCAGAATACTCGTTCGGTACTCGCTCGGTAATCGATACGGCTCGCTCTCCGGCCTAATATACGTGTTCTATACACCATCGGCTTTTGGGTATCGGATCTGGGAATTATTTTTTTTTTTGCGTGCATGGAAAGAAAATCCTATCTACAGTCATTATACACACATATAGTGCGATTGTCTGCGAGTGTGAATGACCTGTTCCACGAGCAGGCGGAACGTTTTTAGTCCGTGGCTGTTTACATCGCCAGGATACTCGCTCAGTACTCGATACGGCTCGCTCTCCGGCAGAAGCCCCGAGAAGTAAACAATGCAAACAAATGCCAGGACGCTTGAATTCTTTCGTCCTGAAAATATCATTTTTGAATATTAATTACAGCTAAACAAGAGCAGTTTCGATCCACGATCCATTGGCAGATAGTGGCGTAACTCGCTAGCAATTTAACTTTGAACGACCTGTTGACACCAATATAGCAGTTGGAGTTCTTTGGTTAATCCACCCGGAATGATGGCAAGCTCTGAATTAGTTTGCTTCACTTGGGTTTTGACAGTATCGGTGAGATGGGCGCGCATGGAGTTGCAGATCAATAGGGATGGAGATTTGTGGAAAAAGCCATCCGGCCATTATGTTGAAGCACATATTACTCCGCGAGGCTCCTGACTACCGTAATGCTCCGACAATCCATCAAGCGGTTCGGCTTCGTAACTTACCAAAGTCGTACTAAAACATTTTTGACAGATTTTTGAGCGCCGTGTACCATATAAAATCGGTTTGAGGTCAGTAAGCACAACCAGAATTAATACATAAGGCGCACCGGATTATAAAGTGCACCATCGATTTTTGAGAAAATTAAAGGATTTTAAGTGCGCCTTATAGTCCAAAAAATACAGTATTCAATATGTATATAGATGATGTGTGTGGAGTTTCAGAAAAAATGGATTTAATATTGTTTGCCGATGACACTAATTTGTTGTGCAGTGGAAGCAATTTGGAACAATTTTTGGATACACTCGGAAAGGAATTGGGAGGGCTTAAACTGTGGTTTGATTCAAACAAATTAACGCTCAATTTAAGTAAGACAACATTTATGGTTTTTGACAACCATCACAACAAACTTAGTATCTAAACTCAGTGTAAATGGTGTAGAGATTGAAAGGGTATCCAAAACTAAATTTCTTGGAGTAATGGTTGATAATAAACTGTGTTGGAAGTCACATATTGATTGTGTTGGAGGTAAAATATCCAAATCAATTGCAGTGCTGCGCGGAGTGAAGTGTTTGCTGAATCAACCCATACTGTATACCTTGTATCATTCATTAATGCTCCCATACATGACATATTGTGCTGAAGTGTGGGGAAATGGGCATGTGTCCGGTCTTTATGCTTCAGAAGAGAGCTGTTGGAATGATGGATGGATCTGCTTGCGGGGAACCAACAAACCCACTTTTTCTTAAATTGGAAGCTCTCAAGTTGAAAGATCTGGTTGACTTTGAAGCTGCAGTGATGGTGTTTGGAGTGGAGAGTCTATCACTGCCCGCAAATATCCAGGAGTTGTTCCAAATAAGGGAGAGGCAATATCATTTCAGAGGAACATGTATATTTCAAAAACCTTCAGTGAGAACTACCACCAAGCAACAGTGTTTCACAGTGCAAGGAGTCAGATTATGGAACAATTTTGGACCTGAATTAAAATCATGTACAACGCTTGGACAATTTAAACAAAAACTAAAGGAAGAAATACTCCAAACATACTGTATTTACAAGATGACATGTAAAATCACATAAGGATTGTCATATCCAGTCTGCGTTGTGTTGATGCTTAGTTTTTTGTCACATTTTGTCTTAGCTATGTTCTGAATTGTAATCGCTCTTGTTTTGTTTTTCTTTTGAATTCTTGGATGGAATATGGGTGGGCAATATAAGCTGCGGCTTCAGCCATCACCCATTTCGGATAACTTATGTTGAACTGTATAATCAGAGGAGTTATTGTCTAATTTGACCTTGTTGGATTTTCTTTCCCCCTTTGTTATATTATTCTTTCTTTTTTAATCTCTACTTTTAATCTATCTGAAATCCATATGAAATTCATTCATTCATTCATTCATTCATTCATTCATTCAAAAAGCCAATGAAGGGAGACCAGGGCTGGAGAGATATGATCTCTCTTTCTAGTACCTGTTAAAACTCTTGCTGCAGCATTTTGGATCAAATGAAGACTTTTTAAAGATGTTTTAGGACAACCTGATAATAAAGAGTTACAATAATCTAATCTAGAGCTAACAAAAGCGTGGACTAGTTTCTCAGCATCACTGAGACAAGATGCTCCTAGTCTTGGCAATATTACGCAAATGATAGAAGGCACTCTTAGAAACAAGTTTAATATGTAAATTAAAGAACAGATCTTGTTCAAAAATAACTCCAAGGTTCCTCACAGATCTATTAAGAGAAAGAGTAACCACATCCAAATTAAGAGTTTGATTTGGAAAGGTATTTCTAAGGTTTTTTGGACCAACTAGAATGACTTCAGTCTTATCTGAATTTAATAGCAGGAAATTACAAGTCATCCAAGCTTTGATTTCCTTAAGACAGGCCTCTAACTTGGCTAACTGATTACTATCATCTGGCTTCATTGACAGGTATAATTGTGTGTCATCTGCATAACAATGAAAATGTATACAGTGCTTTCTAATAATGTTGTCTAGCGGAAGCATATATAAACTAAAAAGAGCAGGGCCTAGCACAGATCCCTGTGGAACTCCATGAACGAGCTTTGAGTTGGAAGAAAACTCATTATTGACATTAACAAACTGGAACCTATCAGATAAATAAGATCTAAACCACTGCAACGAAGTTCCATTAAATCCAACATGGTGTTCTAATCTATCAAGTAGAATATTATGATCGATAGTATCAAAAGCTACACTAAGGTCTAAAAGGACAAGTACAGAAACAAGTCCAATATCAGATGTGATAAGGTGATCATTAGTGACCTTCACTAAGGTTGTTTCAGTACTATGATGGATTCTAAACCCAGATTGAAACTCTTCAAGTAAACCATTTCCCTGTAAGTGGTCAAATAATTGCGTAGCAACAACTCTAAGATTTTTGAAATGAAAGGCAGATTAGAGATTGGTCTATAGTTAGCTAAAACTCCTGGCTCCAGTGTTGGCTTTTTAAGTAAGGGTTTAATTACAGCACTCTTAAAAGACTGTGGGTACATGGCCTAATGTTAAAGAATTGATTATTTGAAGAATAGAGCTACCAATAAATGGGAAGACTTCTATAAAAAACCTGGTAGGAATAGGGTCTAAAAGACATGTTGAAGGCTTGGATGAGGAAATTATTTTATCTAACTCTAAAAGGTCAGCTGGAGTAAACTCATCCAAACAGATATCAATTGAAGGAGTTGTAGTAGTTAATGCATTTAAGTTAACGGTGGGAAGAATCTGACTAATTTTATCTCTGATAGATGAAATTTTATTATTGAAAAAGTTCATAAAGTCCTGACTGTTATGGGCAGCGAGAGCGCGACCCCTCCTTCCTGTTCATCTCTCCCCAGGTCATCAGCGCACCTGAGTGAGAGGACACACCCGCGCCCTCTCATCAGCAAGCGTTCTTAAGGAGGCATCCTTCAGTGAATCAACGCTGGCTTGTCTGGGTATACTGCCTTATAGACAGCGAGTTGTGTTCACACTGGTGAAGAAATTTATTAACCTGTGTGCTTTTTCTCCAATTCAGGTTGCTGCCATTGTGCGAGTGTGTCACTGGGACTACGCGCACTCTCCTGCCACATCATCACTCCTCTCGGCAAAAACCTCCACCCGGTCAGGCACCACCAGCTCATTTCCCTCACCCTGCTGGTTCTTCTATTCTCCACTGGGGCCCTGCTGGTTCTCCCTCGGAGCTCTCGTAAGTGGCAATTTGGCTAGCCCATTTTCCCTTACTCCATTCCTCCTCACTCAGCTCTCGTCTTCTCTCCACAGGCTCTTTCCTCTGGCGAGTGACTGTTTCTGTAGCTGTGCGAGGATTTGCTATTTAATAAAAACCCTCAAACGTGCATTATTGTGTGATTGTCCCTTCTTGTTGCTGCATCGCGCACCTGGGCTGATTATTTATTACAGCCATGACAGAACGAGTCAGCCCTAACCTCGGCTCAGCAGGTGCAGCAGCGGGACAATCAGCTATGGATCGCCTAGAGGCGACCGAGCAACAGATAACCGTGATCGCCCAGCAGCTGCAAACCATGATGCGGCAATTGGGTACCATCAGGCAGCATTTGACCGGTGCGGCTCCCCCGGCTCCTTCTCCTCAGGCTGCTCCTGTTGTTCAACCACCAGTGTGCCGTACCACCTCCGTTGCCACACCTGCCCAGTAAGTGTAAGGAATTTCTCCATCAGGTACTGATGTATTTGTAGTAGGTCGAGGGGGAGTACCTGGGGGATGTTGCAAAAATTCAATTCTTCACCCTACTGCTCGGGCCACGGCACACAGCCTGGAAGGGCGAAGTTACACGTTTGAACAATTTGTGGTCGCTTTTTCCCACGCATTGGACCACACCGAGAGTCAAGGGAACATTATGAGCCACCTTATGACTCTCTGCCAGGGCGCTTGGTCAGTGGCCGAGTACTCGGTGGAGTTTCTGGTCAAACCGCGGACTCAGGGTGGAACGAGGTTGTGTTACACAGTGTGTTCCTCCATGGGTTAAACGCCCACCTCTGCGACGACCTGGTGGTTTATGTAGTTCCCAACACTCTCAATGGTCTTATTGAGCAGGCTGTGGGGTTGGACAACCACTTCCATAAACCCACGAAGGAGCGACAGGCCTCCTCTCGCCTGGCCACCGAGTGGGTGCTCACTGCGGGGACTGACACTGGGGGGGGCCGGTCCTCCTACCGAGCCGATGGAACTCAGCCAGTTCTCATGGAACTGTGGCGCCACGAGACGGCTTCTGTTGTGATGTGGCGCAGTATAAATAAAGCTGAATTGAATTGAATTAACTGACGAGCATCGGCAAAGGAGGAAGTCTGGCGCGTGCATGTACTGTGCTTCTCCAAAGCACAGTCTGGATGAGTGTCCCCAGTGGCAAAAACACGCGGCCAATCAGTAACCATGGGGGTTCTGGCAGGCAAGACCAAATTAACTCCCCCCGGCAATTTCTCTATTTCGGCCCTCGTGCAATTGCCAGGGGTCGAGAGGAGGGTCATGGCATTAGCGGATTCAGGGGCAGAGGGCAATTTCTTGTCGGCCCGGTTCATTCAGGACCTGGGTATTCCCACACTCAAATTGCCCCATCACCAAAGAATCACCACCATATCTGGCCATGAGGTTGCGGTAGTCGCCGAACGCACGGTGCCGGTCACCATCCTCCTTTCTGGGAATCATCGGGAGGAACTCACTTTCTTCATTCTCCCAGTTTCATCTTCCCCGATGACTCTAGGTTATTCTTGGATCCAGAAGCAAAACCCCATTAACTGGGGGCAAAATTCTATCTCCTCCTGGAGCCCATTTTGTTTGGCTAACTGTCTCCATTCAGCTGAGTGTTCCCCATCTCTCCCCGTCTCTCTCTCTCTCTCTCTCTCTCTGGTCAAGCCGCCGGACCTCAGCCTTGTTCCCCGGGCATACCACAATTTGGGAGAGGTCTTCAGTAAGTCAAGAGCGCTGTCGCTTCCACCTCACCGCTCTTACGACTGTGCTGTGGACCTCATCCTGGGGGCGAAGCAGCTGTCCAGCCGGCTCTACAGCATTTCTGGTCTGGAGAGGGAGGCAATGGAGAAATATATCAAGGAATCGCTGAACGCCGGCCTTATTCGGCCATCTTTGGCCCCTCTCGGGGCCAGGTTCTTCTTTGTCAGAAAGAAGGATGGCTCGCTGTGCCCGTGTATCGACTACCAGGAGCTCAATGCTATTACAGTGAAGGACAAATATTCCTTGCCCTTGATGAATTCCACGTTTGAACTCCTTCAGCGCTCACGGATATTCACCAAATTAGACTTGCGCAACGCGTATCATCTGATCCGTATTCGTGAGGGGGACAAGTGGAAGACAGCGTTTAAGACCCACCAGGGGCAATTTGAGAATTTGGTGATGCTGTTTGGACTCACCAACACCCCCGCTGTCTTCCAACGGTTGATTAACGGCATCCTCCGCGATATGCTTTATCAATTTGTGTTCGTCTATTTGGATGATATTTTGATTTTCTCCCGCACGCCAGAGGAACATGAAGTCCACGTAAGAGCAGTCCTACAACGGCTCGTGGAGAACCAGCTCTACATTAAGGCCGAGAAGTGTGAGTTCTCCGCTACATCTACCACCTTCTTGGGCTTCATAGCGGCTGAAGGAAGACTGATTGCCAACCCGGCCAAGGTAAGGGCAGTGCTTGATTGGCCAACTCCCCACTCCCGTAGGGAGCTTCAACACTTCCTTGGGTTTGTGAACTTTTATCGCCGGTTCATTCGGAACTATAGTGGGGTAGCACTGCCCTTGACTCAGCTGACCTCAGTTAAGGTCCCCTTTCGGTGGACCGAGGCAGCTGAACAGGCCTTTTCCAAATTAAAGGGCCTGTTCACTAATACATCCATCTTGGCTCAGGTCGACACGCAGCCCCAGTTCGTCCTCGAGGTGGATGCATCTGATTCGGGGGTAGGCGCTGTCATCTCGCAGTGTGCATCCTCCGACCAGAAGCTCCACCCGTGTGTGTATTTACGCCGTGTGTATTTACAGCTTACGCCGGCCGAGAGGGATTATGGCATAGGGGACAGAGAGCTGCTCGCCATTAAGTTGGCGCTGAAGGAATGGAGGCATTGGCTTGAGGGGGCTATTCACCCCATTGTTGTGTGGATGGACCACAAAAACCTTGAGTATTTGCAGTCGGCCCGCCGACTTTACACCAGGCAGGCTCGTTGGGCCCTGTTTTTTCAGCGGTTCAATTTCACCATCACTTACTGGCCTGGCTCTCGGAACACCAAACCAGATGTGCTCTTGCGCCAGTTTGATTCCGAGGAGGTAGCACCCCCTTCTCAACCCCCAACCCATTCTTCCCTCTTCATGCATCCTTGGTTCCCTTACGTGGGATATCGAGGAGAGGGTCCATCAGCAGCTCCCTGTCCACACTGTGTATGGTGCGGATGGGACGCTGTTGACTTTGTTTGGGGATATCGTCGGGCCGTGGAAGGAATACTTCGAGGATCTCCTCAATCCCACTGATACGCCTTCCACAGAGGAAGCAGGATTTGGGGATGAGGGGGATGACTCGCCTATCACAGGGGCTGAGGTCGCCAAGGTGGTTAAAAATCTCCTTGGCGGCCGGGCCCCAGGGGTGGACGAGATTCGCCCTGAGTACCTCAAGGCCCTGGATGTTGTTGGGCTGTCATGGTTGACATGCCTCTGCAACATTGTGTGGAGGTTGGGGGCAGTGCCTTTGGCATGGCAAACTGGAGTGGTGGTTCCTCTCTTCAAAAAAAGGGGACCGGAGGGTGTGCTCCAACTTTAGAGGGATCACACTCCTCAGCCTCCCTGGGAAGGTCTATGCCAGGGTACTGGAGAGGAGAGTCCGACCGTTGGTCGAACCTCGGATTCAGGAGGAGCAATGTGGTTTTCGTCCTGGCCGTGGCACATCGGACCAGCTCTTCACCCTCTCGAGAATTCTTGAGGGTTCGTGGGAGTTTGCCCAACCAGTTCACATGTGTTTTGTGAACTTGGAGAAGGCATTTGACCGCGTCCCTTGTGGATTTTTGTGGGGGGTGCTTCGGGAGTATGGGATATTGGGCTTGTTGTTACGAGCTATTCGGTCTCTGTACGACCGTTGTGAGAGTTTGGTTCGTATTGCCAACATTCGGTCGGAGTCATTCCCAGTGAGAGTGGGACTCCGCCAGGGCTGCCCTTTGTCACCGATCCTGTTCATAATTTTTATGGACAGGATTTCTAGGTGCAGCCAGGGAATGAAGGGTGTCATGCTTGGTGACCACAGGATCTCATCTCTGTTGTTTGCAGATGATGTTGTCCTGTTGGCTTCATCCAGCAATGACCTTCAGCTCTTGCTGGGACGGTTTGCCGCTGAGTGTGAAGTGGCTGGGATGAGAATCAGCACCTCCAAGTCCGAGTCCATGGTCCTCAGCCGGAAAAAGGTGGATTGTCCTCTCTGGGTTGGGGACAGGCTCCTGCCCCAAGTGGAGGAGTTTAAGTATCTTGGGGTCTTGTTCACGAGTGAGGGGAAAATGGAGCGAGAGATTGACAGACGGATCGGAGCAGCATCTGCAGTGATGCGGACATTGTACCAGTCTGTTGTGGTGAAGAGGGAGCTTAGTTCTAAAGCAAAGCTGTTGATTTACCAGTCAATCTACGTTCCTACTCTCACCTATGGTCACGAGCTTTGGGTAATGACCGAATGAACAAGATCGCGGATACAAGCGGCTGAAATGAACTTTCTTCGTAGGATTGCTGGACTCACCCTCAGAGACAGGGTGAGGAGCTCAGTCATCCGGGAGAGGCTCAGAGTAGAACCGCTGCTCCTCCACATTGAAAGGAGTCAGTTGAGGTGGTATGGGCATCTGATTAGGATGCCTCCTGGGCACCTCCCACTTGAGGTGTTTCGGGCACGTCCCACTGGGAGGAGACCCCGGGGCAGACCCAGGACTCGGTGGAGAGACTATGTCTCCCAGCTGGTCTGGGAACGCCTTGGTATCCTCTCTGGAGAGCTGGAGCAGGTGGCTGGGGAGAGGGAAGTCTGGGCTTCTCTGCTTGAACTGCTGCCTCCGTGACCCGGACCTCCGGAAAAGCGGTAGAGGATGGATGGATGGATGGGTCCGTCAGGCCCAGTCTAGGGAGCCTGTGCAAGCAGGGTGCCCCCGGAACTGCCTGTACGTCCCCGCTGCCCTCCGCAGTGACGTCATCCAGTGGGGTCACACCAGCTGCTTCGTCTGTCACCCTGGGATCACCCACACCACGAACCTTATCCGGCGGGTGTTCTGGTGGCCCACACTGCAGCGGGATGTGCAGGAGTATGTGCGGGCCTGCCAGACCTGTGTCCGGGGCAAGTCAGACTCCTCCTCCTCAGCTGGACTTCCTCTACCCATCCCCGGTCATCCGTGGACTCACATCGCATTGGACTTCGTAACTGGACTTCCCTCATCCCACGGAAAAACAGTGATTCTGACCATCGTGTACCGCTTCTCCAAGGCTGTGCACCTGGTGGCTCTTCCTAAACTCCCCTCGGCCTTGGAGACGGCCACCCTCCTCACTGATTACGTGATCTGCCTCAATGGGATCCCTGTGGACATTGTGTCTGACCGTGGCCCACAGTTTACGTCGCAGGTTTGGAGGGCCTTTTGCCGGACCCTAGGGACAATGGTGAGCCTCTCCTCTGGGAATCACCCTCAGAACAACAGGCAGGCAGAGCGCACCAACCAGTCCTTGGAGGGCACCCTGCAATGTGTAGGAGCCAAACATCCATCCTCCTGGAGCACGCACCTGACCTGGGTGGAGTATTCCATGAACTCGGCTATCTCCACGGCTACGGGGCTCACCCTGTTTGAGGTGTCGCTGGGATACACGCCTCCGCTGTTACCAATGGCCGAGAGGGAGGTCGTGGTTCCCTCGGTGGACTCTCATGCTCTGGAGATCTGAAGCGCGCCCCCTCCTTCCCGTTCATCTCTCCCCAGGTCATCAGCGCACCTGAGTGAGAGAACACACCTGCGCCCTCTCATCAGCTAGCATTCTTAAGGAGGCATCCTTCAGTGAATCAACGTTGACTCGTCTGGGTATATTGCCTTATAGACAGCGAGTTGCGTTCACACTGGTGAAGAAATTTATTAACCTGTGTGCTTTTTCTCCAATTCAGGTTGCTGACATCGTGCGGGTGCGTCACTGGGACTGCGCGCGCTCTCCTGCCACATCATCACTCCTCTCGGCAAAAACGTCCACCTGGTCAGGCACGACCAGCTCATTTCCCTCACCCAGCTGGTTTGTCTATTCCCCGCTGGGGCCCTGCCGGTTCTCCCTCAGAGCTCTCATAAGTGGCAACTTGGCTAGCCCATTTTCCCTTACATAGCACGCGAGGAGTTTGCCAACTTGGAAAAGTTGGGCATCATCAGGCGCTCAAACAGCCCATGGGCATCCCCACTACATATGGTTCCTAAGGCCGAGGGATTGTGGCAACCGTGTGGAGATTTCCGCAGATAAAACAACGCCACAGCACACGACCGCTACCCCATCCCTCATATTCAGGATTTTTCCATTCACCTCACCGGGGCACGCATTTTTTCCAAGATAAACCTGGTCCGCTGTTACCACCAGGTCCCGGTGCGCACTGAGGACATACCTAAAACAGCAGTAATAACCCCGTCTGGCCTGTTTGAGTTTTTACGCATGCTTTTCGGGTTAAAAGGCACGGCACAGACATCCCAATGCATGATGGATGCGGTGTTGCGCGATCTGCCATTTATGTTAGTCTACCTGGACGACATCCTCGTGGCCAGCGCGTCCGAGGACGAACACGTAACCCACCTCAGGACAGTTTTCCAGAGGTTGGAGGAGCATGGATTAATAATCAACCCGGCGAAATGCCAGTTCGGCATGACGGGGATCAATTTTTTGGGCCACCGCATCTCACTAGAGAGAGCGATACCCTTGCTGGACAAGGTGCCCGCTGTGGCGAATTTTCCCCGGCCTCAGACGGTCAGCGCGCTGCAGGAGTTCTTGGGGATGGTTAACTTCTACAATCGTTTCCTCCCCCGCGCAGCCCAGTTCATGCAGCCGTTATACGCCACGCTTAAGAAACAGAAGCTGGCGGACAGAGTCGACTGGACTCCTGAGTGGGAGCAGGCGTTTTCCGAGGTTAAAATAGCTCTGGCAAATGCCGCACTGCTGGCGCACCCGGACCCGGCGGCTTGGATAGCGCTCACTACCGACGCCTTGGACATGGCCATAGGGGCTGTCGTGGAGCAGCACGTCGCCAGTTCTTGGCAGCTGCTTGCTTTTTTTAGCAGGTCTTTGCACGACAGTGAGCGTTAACACAGCGCGCTTGACAGAGAGTTACTGGCTCTCCACCTGGCCATACGCCACTTCCAGTTCTGGCTGGAAGGGCGCACCTTCACTGCGTTCGTAGACCACAAGGCACTAACGTACGCGATGTCCAAGGTTTCGGAACCATGGTCGGGCCGGCAGCAGAGACAGCTGGCCGCGATCTCGGAGTTTACAACTGACATTCAACATGTGGCCAGTAAACTCAACATGGTGGCAGACTGCCTCTCGCGCACATTAGTGGCTCCAGTCTACGTGGGGATAAATTACACAGCCATGGCCGCTGAGCAGATCGGTGATGTGGACGTTTGCGCACTCCAGTCTGGACCAACAGGTTTAAGGCTGGAGAGCAGAGTATTGCAAGACGGGGCCCCCCTCCTAATCTGTGATGTCTCCACGGGCCACCTGCGCCCGGTGGTCCCACACGCTTGGTACCACCGTGTTTTGGAGTTGGTTCACTCCCTGGCGCACCCAGGAGTGCATGCGTCAGACAAAATGGTGGAAGCGAAGTTCGTCTGGCCGAGCCTACGCAAACAGGTGAAAGAGTGTGCTGCAGCCTGCGTAGCGTGCCAGCGAGCCAAAGTGCACAGGACACAAAGGCCCCCTTGGAGCCGTTCCATATCTCGGCTAAGCGGTTCAACCACATTCACGTGGACCTCGTGGGCCCCCTCCCACCATCACAAGGGTTCACGCACCTCCTGACAGTGGTGGACCGCACCATGTGCTGTCTTGAAGCAGTCCCACTAGCTTCCACCGCGTCTGCAGAAGTTGCACATGCTTTTTTGACGACATGGGTGGCACATTTCGGCGCCCCTTCGGATATCATGTCCGATCGGGGCCCGCAATTTGTTTCCAACCTCTGGTCCACCATGGCCCGGAGCCTGGGCATCTCACTTCATCGCACGACCACGTACAACCCACAGGCCAATTGGGTTATGCGAGCGTTTCCATAGATCGCTTAAAGCACCGCTCAGGGCTTCGCTTACGGATGCAAATTGGAGGGACCGGTTGCTGTGGGTTCTATTAGAGTTGCATTCAGCACCGAAGGAGGATTTGGCAGCCTCCCCAGCAGAGCTGTTTTTTTTCACAGCCGCTGCGGCTCCCAGGGGAATTTTTGCCAGACAGCCCAGTGCCAAACACTGATCCATCCCCGCTTTCACTGCGTAGCACAGTGGCAGGGACAGTACCCAGTCTGGTCCACCACTGTTTTCCACGCGCTTTCGTGCCGAAGGCCTTGCAGGATGCGGCATTCGTATTTGTCAGGCACGATGTCCACCGGACCCCTTTGCGCCTGCCCTACAATGGCCCGTTCAGAGTGCTGGAACCTGGGGAGAAACATTTTGTGTTAGACTTGGGGGGACGCAAAGAAACAGTCTGTATAGACAGGCTTAAGCCCGCTTTCGTGCTATCAGACAAGCAAGTGGTGTTGGCCCGAACTCCTCGGCATGGACGACCCCCACTGAGAACTCCCTGGGTAAATGACTCGTCAGATCAGTCACAAGGGCATGTTAATGATGTTTTCCCCCCTCCCAATGTCCCCTCACAGACAGACCCACCCCCAACCTCAAAGCCGCAGACCCCACGTTACAGCTGCTACGGACGTAAGCTGAAGCCCAAAGGACATGAGGGTCAAGGCTCAGTCTGAGTCTGGGGGTGGGGGGAGGAATCCCTCTCAGTATATTTACACTCAGACTTAAAGACAAGAACGAATTGTCATGGGGGGTTTGTGCGTGGATGCGGGGGTGGTGTGTTGATGTGAACAGTGACAAAGAGAATGGGAATTACAAAGGCTTTGATGTTAATGCAGCACACAGAGAAGGCTGACTGAGTGGCTGGATTTAAGAGCAGAGGTGCCTGAGATCTGTTACTCTTTTGTTGCTTGTGTTTCTAGAGAAATGTGAGAGAGAGTTGAATAAAGCCTGATATGATCTGGGCCTCTCTGCCTGGTTATTCCTCTTTCCACAGCTTCATCTTTAATTTGAGTTTTCCCAACTTTTTGTTTAATCACTTTGGGATGCTTATAAATTATATTTTTATTTACTTTGGAGGGAGCAGACAATGATTCTCTGATGGTGAAGACAGGGGCTACATTGAGGGGTGGCGGAAGAAGAGGAGCTGCAGAGAGGCGTGTAAGACTGCGACTCTGCTTCCTGGTCCCAACTCTGAGTTGTCAAGGTTTTGGAAATTTGGATAAAAATTATGCCAGATTTTTAGATAAATGAGACGCACCATCCAAAGTGGGATGGACGCCGTCTCGTCTAATAAGACCAGGTTTTCCCCAAAATGAGTTCCAATTGTCTATGTAGCCCACGTTGTTTGCAGGACACCACACAGACAGCCAGCAGTTGAAGGATGACATGCGGCTAAATATGTAATCACTGGTCAGATTGGGGAGGGGCCCAGAGAATACTACAGAGGCAGACATTGTTTTGGCAAAGTCACACACCGATTCCACACTAAGTTTTGTAATTTCCGACTGCTGGAGTCAGATGTCGTTAATGCCGGTGTGGATAACAGTTGTGGAGTATTTACAGTTATTTTTAGCCAGCATTTTCAAATTTGACTCGATGTCGCCTGCTCTGGCCCCAGGAATGCATTTGACTATGGCCGCTGGAGTCTCTAGGTTCACGTTTCTGACTATTGAGTCACCAATGATCAGAGTTTTTTCCTCAGCGGGTGTGTCACTGAGCAGGGAAAAGCGATTAGAAACATGAACAAGTTGGTGGTGAACCAGGGGCTTGTGACTATGCTTCCTTCTCACCGTCACCCACCCTTTCCCTCCTGGCTGCTCAGGAGAGGTAGAAGCCGGAGGACAGCTAACAGGCTGCCCTATGCTAGGGTGCTCCGCTGCAGCTAAGGGGAGTCTGGCATTATTAACTGGCGCTGATGGTGTTTCTATGCAGCGGAGCTGGGATTCCAAATTGTACAACCTCACCTTGAGCACATCAATGAGACAACATTTATTACATTTACCATTAACACTAAAAGAGGCAGAGGTGTAGCTAAACATCTGAGACAGAGAGCACACCAGAGGAGAAGGGGAAGGAGAGCTAGTAGCCATAGCTAGTGGCTAACCCAAAGCTAACACAAACATCAATGAAAGGTGAACAGAAGGCTAAAGAGGGTAATTAGGTGACACTGAGTGCGCACAAGTGCAAGAGGCTTGATAAACAGAAGTGAGAGGTGACGGTATATGGGAAAAAAAGTGATTAAAATACAATTAAAGGCAATAATCTTCAGGAGAGTGAGGAGAGCTAACCCACAGAGCAAACCACACCAAGCGCCAGCAACACAGGAAGTGACAATATGTTACCACAGGAAGCGTCCAATTCCCATGTGGTCAAGCACTCAGAACACTAAGAGCACTTCAAGCACTCAGAGCAGCCAGAAGTAAAGTACAGCAGACAGCAAGAAGATGTGTAAATGAGTATTGGCAGTAGCTCAGCAATGACATCCAGACTGCAGCTGTAACTGGTAACATCAGAGGGATGTACGAGGGGATCAAGAACGCTTTCGGTCCAACTCAGAGCAAGATGGCCCCCCTCAAATTATCTAGCGAAGAAGTGATTACCGATAAAGGTAAGTAGCTGGTGAGATGGGTAGAACACTACTCAGAGCTGTACTCCAGAGAAAACATTGTGACAACTTCAGCTTTAGATGCCATTGAACTTCTGCCCATCACGGAGGAGCTAGATGTCGAGCCAACATTGGAGAAGCTTAGCAAGGCTACTGATAGCTTAGCCTGTGGCAAGGAACCTGGCATGGATGGCATCCCGACGGACCTGATTAAGAATTGCAAAACCACCCTCTTGCAGCCATTATATGGTGTTCTCTGTCAGTGCTGGAGTGAAGGAGCTGTACCGCAAGACATGCGTGACGTTAAGACTGTCACCCTGTACAAGAACAAGGTGACAGAATTGACTGCAATAACTACAGGGGCATCTCCTTCCTGGGCATTTTAGGCAAACTCTATGCCCGCCTCATGCTTGTGTGGCTCTAGAAGCTGCCTGAGCGTGTTTACCCAGAGTACCAGTATGGCTTCTAAGCAGAACATTCAACAGTAGACATGATCTTCTCCCTATGCCAATTACAGGAGAAGTGCAGAGAGGGGCAGAAGCTCCTCTACATTGCCTTTATCGACCTTACTAAGGCATTCGACCTGGTCAGCAGGGATGGGCTCTTCAACATCCTCCTGAAAATAGGATGCCCCCCAAAATTACACAGCATGATCAGATCCTTCCACAATAACATGAAGGTAGCCATCCAGCATGAGGGCAGCATGTCTAAGCCATCTGACATCAAGAGTGGTGTGAAACAAGGCCGCGTCCTTGGCCCACCCTCTTCAGCATCTTCTTTTCTCTGCTCCTGAAGTGTGCCTTTGCGACCTCGACAGGAGTGTACTTACACTCCAGATCAGATGGACAACTCTTTAAACTCATTAGACTGAGAGCAAAGACCAAGGTGCGCAAGGCCAACATCAGAGACATGCTCTTCGCTGATGACACTGCAGTCATTTCACACACTGAGCAACAACTCCAGTGTCTCATGGATAGATTCTCCCAAGCATGCAAAGACTTCGGGCTCACCATCAGCCTGAAAGGCCATCCACCTCGCCTCCGGTCGAGATGGATGGCCGTCCTTTATGAGCTATGGTTCTGCCTGAGGTTTCTGCCCGTTAAAGGGAAGTTTTTCCTTGTCTGTGTCGCTGCAGTGCTTGCTCTTAGTGGTCTCTGCTGGGTTCTATAAACTAAGAGCATGGGCTAAACCCACTCTTTTCTGTAAAGTGCCTTGAGACGACATGTGTTGTGATTTGGCACTATATACCGGAGTGGTGGCTCAGTACTGGAGTGGTGGCTCAGTTGGTACAGCATCCGCCCCACACCCGGGAGGCAGGGGTTCAAATCCCGGCCGGGTCATGCCGAAGACCATATAAAAAAGTGGAACTTCCTGCCGTTCAGCTTGGTGCTCAGCAATTATGGAAGGGAGGAGGGAAATCTGTGGCAGTCTGTGCCCTTCTGATTCTACACATGGGGTGTGTGTGACTGACACTGTAGATAGGATAAAGCACAATTTCGTTCTACTGTACATGATTGGTTGTATGGTTGAATGACAATAAAGGGTGATTTAATTTAATTTTTAATTTTAAATATAAATAAATTGAATTGAATTGAAAAAGACCAATGCGTTGGGCCATCCATCCATCCATCTTCTTCCGCTTAATCCTTTTCGGGTCACTGGGGGGCTGGAGCCTATCCCATCATCTTTGGGTGAGAGGCAGGGTCCACCCTGGACAGATCATCAGTCCATTGCAGGGCCAACACAGAGAGACAGACAATCATTCACTCTCACAGTCAGACCTAAGGATGATTTAGAATCCCCAGTTTGATGCCAATTAATCTAACTTGCATGTTTTTGGCATGTGGGAGGAAACCGGAGAAATCCCAGAGTAAACCCACACAGACATGGGGAGAACATGCAAACTCCACACAGATCACTGTTAGTCGGGGGCTGGGATCGAACCCAGGATCCCCCGGCCAAGGGTGAGTTGCTGTGCTGCCACAGTGCTAACCACTCTGCCACCGTGCTGAGTTGGGCCAAGATGTGGAAACACCACCTGTCATCACCATCGACAGCTATGAACTAGTTGTTGTCCACCAGTTCACATATCTCGGGTCTACCATCAGCGACAACTTGTCCCTTGATGCGGAAATCAACCAGCGCATTGGATAGGCCTCAACAGCTATAGGCTGACTTACAACCCGCGTGTGGGAGAATTCCGAATTGACAGTGTCAACCAAAATGGAAGTGTGCCATACCTGCATCATCAGCACACTGCTGTACGGCAGTGAGGCATGGACAACATATGCCAAGCAAGAGAAGAAGTTGAACAGCTTCCACCTGCGCTGCCTACATCACATCCTCGGCATCACATGGAGTGACAAAGTGCCAAATCAGAATCAGAATCAGAATAAGTTTATTGCCAAGCACATTTACAAGTAAATAACAGGTAAATATACGAGGAATTTGACTTGACACTGAAAACGTCATAAATGACATTCTCAATGACGCGGCGAGCCGTGGAGGCGCCTGTCAGCAGGAGGGGAACAGTAGGCAGAGGGGGAGGATGGACATAGTAGGAGAGAGAAAAAAGCATTGTTTATCAGAATAAAGTTCATATATGACCGATATTATGATTACAAGAAAAAAACTCTCAATGCACAATTAGCAAACAATAGAATCCACACAATGACACAAAGAGAGCAGTGAGTGAATATCTTCAGTCAGTATAAGTGAATTGGGTGCATTGTGTAGTGTAGATGTGACAGTTGTTAGTGAGCAGCAGAGGGCGCCTCCTGGCAGTGGATAGATGTTATAATCCTGTGACTTATAAACAAGTCAAAAAAAAATATGATAACATGATAAATATGATAACATGTTTTATCATTCTGATAAAACATGTTTTTTTTCTCTCGCCTACTGTGTCATACCCATTCTCTTTTTTCTTTTTTTCCTTTCTTCTTTATGACTGGCGCCTAGCGGCTGCCCCGGCCTTGGATGCACTCTGCAGAGCGTGCCCAAATGCCAAGTCACGTTTCGTTACCTTGTATTCATACATGTGTAATGACAATAAAGTTGAATCTCAATCTCAAGTCCAGAGTCTATCTCTCTTGCTTGCAGAAGGCACATGGGCACTGTCCTTGAGGGGCCAAATCCGCTGATACGACAACAACTGATTGTCGATTGTTTGGGTTAAGAGCCAGTCTTCCCGCTTATCTCAATCAGGAGGAATGTAAACACGGGGCACCAAACAAGGTCAAATCAAGTCAGCACAGTGCACTCAGAGAATAGAATTTGTCCTCACCAGTGCAAATTCTGTGCTTTCATATATGCAGGCTTAAACTGTTTTTCCATGGAAAGCACAGGGATCCAGATGTATTCCTCCACTGAATCACTGTCATTCAGTTCACTGTTTGCCGCTACTCGTGCCTTCCCCAACTGGTCGAATTTGATGAAGGAGCTTGCCGGGTCCGCTTTGATCAGCTCTCTCACCTTCCTTCAATTTCTGATGCATCAGGGAGCTTCACAGCCAAAAATAGAAGTCCTGAGATCATAACCAATAATGTTTCCACGAATTCCAATGTCCATGAGTCTCCTCGCAGGTTCCAATTCTTGGGCTCCCCCTTGGCCCGATTCTTGTTGAAAAATAGTGACAATAGCACATTTAAGCCACTTCCAAATCCATAATTTCCGATTAGATTAAGATTCAGCAGAAGAAAAGCGACTAGACACAGACAAAAACGCAACATTGCAAAGCTGGGAATAGGTCAGGAAGGCAGGATAGGGAGCTGGGAAGAAAAGCGTCTGCTCTCTTTGGAGGGCGGAAGTGATCACTTCCGCCCTCCAAAGAGGGCGGAAGTGATGCCCTGGTCCTCGCACGCGCTGGTCTTCCCACTATGTATACACTGCTCAGGTAACGTAGGCTGCACTGGCTTGGCCATGTGCGCCGTATGGAAGACGGACGTATTCCTAAGGATGTTCTGTACGGCAAGCTTGCCTCTGGCAAGAGATGTGTTGGCCGTCCCCACCTGCGCTACAAGGATGTCTGTAAGCGTGACATGAAAACCCTGGGCATCAGCACTGAGAGTTGGAAGGATATAACAAGTGACCACAGTAGATGGCGCAGCACTCCCCAGAAACCACTCAAGGCAGGATAGGAAAAACTCCAGACCTTGGCCAAAGAAAAGAGAGCCAGACGGAAGGTGCATGCCTGCGAAATAAATACTGTGACCACCCACACCTGCACCAGATGTGGTAGAGACTGCTATTCCCATATTAGACTGATCAGCAACAGCCAACCCTGTAATAGCGGAGACAGCTCCACAACGGCAAACCAAGAGGGTGCATCATCTATGGTCAACATTGACCGACAGAGGCCATCCTTTAGCTACCATTAAAATTTGTTTGATGATCTGAAACATTTAAGTGTGACAAATATGCAAAAATATAAGAAATCAGGAAGGGGCAAATACTTTTTCACAGCACTGTACGTGTAGCTCTTGTACTTATGCACGCTCATGCCACCCTACCCCCGGCTGTTAGGTGATTCATCATCGTTAACTAGTTAATTAGTTAAAATATTTTAATCGCAACTAATCAAGATTCATTTAGGATTTTTTCTTAATTGATTCCCAGCACTAAGAAGTAACATTTCTTTCACTTTCTATATTCATCCCACTGGATTCCTGCCAAATCAGAGCATGGAGACACTCTGCGAAGATGTCCTGACATTGGCAGCACCAGCACTGTGTATGTCAGTGGCAGCTGGTATGGAAACCTAAAGCCTGATGGATGTTTGCCTTTTTTATGATTCAACAGAAAAAAAGCATCTGCTAAGAGTTTGGAATCCATGATGTCACCACCAGAGAGTCTAGTACTTGTATGTTCGATGGAGCTCTATCACCCTCTCCTCCAGCTCGCGAGTCTGATTGGGTGCAAAGCGGAAATCACTGACGTAGTCGGCGCCGTGGTCATCCTGGTCATAGTCCCCCAGCTCGGCCTGGACAGTGTAGGAGCCCAGGAGGGCGTGAGTGACGAAGGAGCATGGCAGCCGACCTGACAGCATGTCATCCCTCAGCTGCAGACACAGGTAGTATCTGTCAGATGAGACCAGAAAAGTGGAGGAAAGTGTTGGTGGCAGAACAGCAAGCTCCAACAAGCGTTCAGCACAGTTAATCTGGAGTGTTCCACTGCTAATCCTCGATAAGGAGAGAGGGATTGGGCTGCTTTGACGCTGGGGCAGAACTCTTACAGTTCTCTGATGTAAACATAAATATTGAAAAAGGGAAATGATCAGCTGAGGTGACAAGTGTTATCAATAAGTGTCTGTAATGCAGAAGTGTGTGTGTTCTACCTTGTAATATCCTCCATGAGCTGAGAGGGGTCCGGAGGGTAAAACTTGACAGCAAAGGCGAAGTTCCACAGAGAGTCTGAGTAGAGATTACAATGAGAGCAGGAGGCTTAAATATAAAGTAGAGATCAGGGAGAGAAAATGAAGGTAGAGCTGGATGGCAGTTTAACAGTGTAATGATTAAACATCTACATCTCAGTTTCATGTCTTTGCTAATTGAAATCTGAATTTTTAAGCTGTTGTGAAACTGACACTCACTGCGCATCTGCTTCTTGATCTCCTTGGAAGGGTCCAGCCAGTTCTAAAAGACAGAAGGCAGAATTCACATAGGGCAGGGTGGAAACATGGCTCAGGCACACCCCGGTGCCACATTTTTACTCGAATTGCTGCCAGTGTTGCTAATGAAAGCCTCTCCATATGGTAAAGAAAGAAGCGGAGAGTTTCCCTGCTGAGTCGCACAAATGTGTGGTGAACACATCTGACTCTAGTGTGCTTCTTTGTTGTGCTACAGAGATCACTGCCAGCCCGTTACCCAGCTGATCTCATGGAGTCCGATTGTGCAGTGAGCTGCTTCACCAACAGGGGCACCATTTCTGATTTGGTTGCTTATGAAGCTTTTCATCAGTGGAGCAGCTCCTGTGAATTCGAGTGTAACAGCAGCTGTAAGTCGGGCTGTTTGGACAGATGGTGTAAACAGAATATTGAAGGCATTTTCATATGAAAACATTGCTGATATTTATGAGCCTCCAATAGCAGGGAAATGTCTGCCTATGAAAGAAACATGCTTCTAACAAAATATGGACATACATTTTTTAAAAAAAGGAATGGCAGAAATGAAAGAAGTCAATATTTTAGGGAAAATTCTCTTACAGTTTGATATTTTGGCAACTGCAACATTTTTGTTTTGTCTAAAAACGTAATGTTTATGTCCCAGATATGCACACTGTTTTCCTCAGCCGGAAAAAGGTGGATTGTCCTCTCTGGGTTGGGGACAGGCTCCTACCCCAAGTGGAGGAGTTTAAGTATCTTGGGGTCTTGTTCACGAGTGAGGGAAGAATGGAGCAAGAGATTGACAGACGGATTGGAGCACCATCTGCAGTGATGCGGACGTTGTACCGGTTTGTTGTGGTGAAGAGGGAGCTGAGTTCTAAGGCAAAGCTGTCGATTTACCAGTCAATCTACGTTCCTACTCTCACCTATGGTCACGAGCTTTGGGTAATGACCGAAAGAACAAGATCGTGGATACAAGCGGCTGAAATGAGCTTTCTCCGTAGGATTGCTGGACTCACCCTCAGAGATAGGGTGAGGAGCTCAGTCATCCGGGAGAGGCTCAGAGTAGAACCGCTGCTCCTCCACAATGAAAGGAGTCAGTTGAGGTGGTTTGGGCATCTGATCAGGATGCCTCCTGGACGCCTCCCACTTGAGGTGTTTCAGGCACGTCCCACTGAGAGGAGACCCCGGGGCAGACCCAGGACTCGGTGGAGAGACTATGTCTCCCAGCTGGTCTGGGAACGCCTTGGTATCCTCTCTGAAGAGCTGGAGCAGGTGGCGGGGGAGAGGGAAGTCTGGGCTTCTCTGCTTGAACTGCTGCCTCCGTGACCCGGACCTCCGGAAAAGCGGTAGAAGATGGATGGATGGATGGATGGATGGATGCACACTGTAGCTCAGTTAGAAATTTTAAAAACATGCCAAAATAACTGGAGTTATCTAGTACAACCAGATCTCAAGTGCTGGGGGCCTTCCTAGAAATCATCCACTCCTCTACACAGTAACATGTGATCCGTTTTATTCTCATTCCAAACAGCCTTGTGCCTTCAGTCTGTTATGCCTTAACCACTACAGCACACGACTGCTTCAGCTCACACACGTTCTCACAACATATATGTTCTACTGAAATAGATCCAAGCAGCTGTACACCAACAGCATTTAAAACGTAAGGTGTGGTCACCCAGTACAATGCAGACTGATAATATTCACGCTCAGCAGGGACTGCATACAGACAGAGAGCCCCTGGGGGACAACCAGAGCAGTGGACTATTGTTTATGCATCCCCGTATTAAGGAGAGGACGTCCGGGCGCCAGTTGGTCATGCTAATCATATGTATTGACTGATATGTATATCAATATGATAATGTGACATGCATTCTCTCTGTTTGTATAACATATAAAAGAGCTGACGATACATGCCTCAACAGCACAGTAGCACAGTAGCTCAGAGCTACGATGTGTGTCTCATGATGATGGAGGAAATAAAACTCTCCAACCTTCCAGCTCGTCTCATCTCGCCTGATCTTATTCCTCCACAAAGGTATGCTACATGTAGCCCAGTGGAAAGTTTGGATTACTGGTACTGGTACTAAGACTGCAGTGCGTATGGATGCAGCAGCTAGTTGCTCTGGTCTATTGTGTACGTTTTTGTGTTTTTTTACATCTTTTTTGTCTTCTTTCTGTGATGGACTAATCAGTTATAGTCACCAGGACATATTAGGTATTGGCTCCCAGCTAAACTCCAGCATCACTAGTGCCTATACTCAGACTCATCATATCGCTGCGAAGACTGCAAGACCACCGAGTGCTCTGTGGATTGTTGTCAAGTCTTGCAGGCATTGGAGGTGGCGTCGGGAGAAGAAGCAGAAGCAAGGGTGCAGAGCAGGCCTTCGATCTCAACAAATCTCCGTTACCATCAATCTTCCCCTCCAACGCAAGATCCCTCACCAACAAAATAGATGAGCTATGATCTGAGATCGCTTACAACCACTTCATCTGGGACTGCAGTATTGTGATTGTGACGGAATCCTGGCTACACCCACAAATCCCAGACGCTACAGTGGAGCTATCGGGCAAGACTGCCCACCGCCAGGACCACAATGGAGACGTTGGTAAGGGGAGGGGTGGAGGTCTCTGTGCTTTTGTGCTCCAGACCTGGTGTAATAACAGCAGAATACCGGACTTTGAGGCCATGTCTTTTCTGTGTAGTCCTTTCTACCTTCCTCACGAGCTAAGGACCAGCAGTAATTGTCACAGCTATTTACACTGCTCCCAATGCTAGCATTTTTTTTTCTTTCTATGCAGGGACATGCACAATATACATTGACCTTAAAGAGGAAAGATGCATTGTACCAGGTTATAGCACAAGTGCTAATTTCCACCTGTAGTCCCTGGGCAGGCTGGTGTTAACATTAAAAAGCAGACATTTGCTAAAACTACAAGTAAGCATTGATAAAAAACTAAAACTAAACATTGATTAAAAAAACTAAAACCAAGCATTGCTAAAAACTAAAACAGACATTAATAACATTGATAAGAACCCAAAACATTGATAAGAACTAAAACATACAATAATACATTTTTACAACTCCATCCATATAAACAATTTTTCACATCAAACCACTGACTCTTATTGGTTCCACTGTCAACATCACACACTCTAACATCTTTACATCACAGTACATTATGGACACAGGTTTGCTTAGAGATTAAATATTTTTTCACCAAACGTGAAAATGTGTGATAGTCTGTTACTGCAAGTAACTCCGTTGGTAACATGTTCCACTGTCGCATAGCCACACATGAAAATGTTGAATTT
Organism: Pholidichthys leucotaenia; assembly: GCA_020510985.1. Taxonomy (NCBI): domain Eukaryota; kingdom Metazoa; phylum Chordata; class Actinopteri; order Cichliformes; family Pholidichthyidae; genus Pholidichthys; species Pholidichthys leucotaenia. The sequence goes on from CM035837.1 coordinate 218,500,628, forward strand.
GCTAATGTTGTCTTGTGCTTAGGAATCCTGCACTCGCTGCGTGCTGTTGATCGAGTTGTCCGAGATGTATTTACAGAACTTAATGAAACAAACCTTTTTAAGGGAGGAGCAGCAGACGAATGAATTTAAGAATTTAAAAGAATGAGCATCACAGTGGAATTCATGAGTGCAGTTTGGCTTAGAAAAACTCTGCCAATTGTGACACAGAGTTTATAAAATAATCATTAAAATGTTTTGCCAGCTCAGTGTTGCTATTTTGGATAACAGAATTTATTTTTAGCTTTAAGTCATCACATCTTGGTTTTTCTTTTCCCAATAGCTTCTCCATGCTTCTCCAAATAAGTTTATTGTTGCCTTCTGCATCCTTTATTATACTGAGAAAAAAGTTAGTCTTTGCTTTTCGAAGTTGTATAGTGACTTTATTTCTCAAGCTTCTATAAGTGTAATGATCAGGGGTTAGCCCTGACTTAAGAAATTTTTTGAGGGCCATATCTCTTTGTTTCATGAGGCCCCAAAGAGAGGTGTTAAACCATGGCTGCCTCCTTTTATTGGACTTTCTTTGTTTCAATTCTGTATATTTTGCAGTAATATCGGTTATAGCTCTTGTAATATTTCTGCATGACTGGTCACAGGTTTTATCATTTTGAAACTCTGTTTATTTTGCTTAAGTCATTCTCAAGGAAGATTTGATTTTTCTTTGGAATGCGAGACATTTTAGATGATTTTTTAATTTGTTGTTGATCCCTTTACCTTAGTAAAGATTATGGTCTGACAAACCTGTTATCAAATTATATGTTTTGGTTACCCTATCCGGCTTATTACTAAAAATTAGGTCAATCAAAGTTTGTGAATTTTTAGTCAGTCTTGTAGGTTTATTTAGTAATTGTCTCATTTGTGTAGAATTGGTAATATCTTTCAGCTTTTTTCTTCGTGCTTTATCGAGCCAGTTTATATTAAAATCACCCATTAGCAATATTTCCTTTCATATTTCTTTAAGATTTCGGCCAAACCAGAATAAAAGTCATTAGTTGCATTTGTTGGGCGATACACAGCGAGTACAATGAATGACATTTGGGGAGACAGCCTTATTGTGACCCCGACACATTCCAGAGTTTGATCGCAGGTGCTATCTGGTAACTGTCAATGCTGTCTTTAACGTAAATCAAAACCCCGCCCCCTTTTCCTTTCCCTCGGTCTCGTGTGTAAACCTCATATTTTAGTTGAAAGGCTCCTGCAACAATTTGATTTAAGCAATAATCTGGTGGGTTGGATTCTGGATTTCTTAACCAACAGGACGCAGAGAGTAAGGGTCAATGGCACATTGTCTGACCTAAAGTGCTCTTCTACTGGCTCTCCTCAGGGGTGTGTGTTGTCACCACTACTCTTCATCCTGTACACAAACATGTGTCGGAGCAGACATGACAACAGACACATTATAAAGTATGCTGATGACTCAGTCATTGTCAGTCTCCTCCAGGATGGTGAGAGTGGCCACGGCCCAGTAGTTGATGACTTTGTTCACTGGTGTGAGGATTCCTACCTGCAGCTGAATACAACAAAAACGAAAGATATGATTATTGACTTTAGGAGGAAAACTCCCAGGCACAAAGTCACCATACTAAAAGGCCAGACCACCGAATGTGTACAATCGTACAAATATCTTGGGACGATTATTGATAGTGGATTGAACTTTGAGGTGAACTGTGAAAGGGTGTGCAAAAAGGGTCAGCAAAATTTGCATTGTTTGAGGAAACTTGCACGCTTCCAAATTGACCGAACCATAATGACTATGTTCTATCGGGCTTTTATTGAATCTGTTTTATCCTTTTCTTTAATGTCATGGTTTGGTCAGATAAAACTGAAACAGAGGAAATCCTTGGATCAGGTAGTCAGATGGTCCAGTCGTTTGCTTGGTGAGTCACAGCTGAGCCTGACATCCCTGTACACCAGACAAGTACAGAGGATGGCCGACTCGATTTTAAATGATGACTCCCACCCTTTGCACTGCAACTTTCAGCTTCTTCCCTCCAGACGGAGGTTTGCTGTCCCAAAAAGTAGAACCCAGCGCTACAAAAACAGCTTTGTCCCTGCTGCTGTCAAAGAGTTGAACAAGCTATAAAAATTATATTGTACATATTTTATATTTACCTATTTTGTAAGATGTGTGCCTGTGTTTGTGTCTATGTTGAATGTAATTAGTGGCTTGTAAATATGGATGTCACCAACTGCAAAACAAATCTACCTACGGGTACAAATAAAGTAACCTGAACCTGAACCTGAACCTCCAAATATTCCCTTTGGCTTTGTTTGCGGGTTCCACAGTACAGATGCATGATTGACAGTTTGAAAAAGTTTGGTTTTGTGTTGTTTGAAGGCAACGGTCGTCTGTAACGAGTTTAGTTGGTTACAGCAGCTGTTGTTGTTTGTCGTCTTAGACACATGTCGTGCGTTACCTTGAAACATTGTGATGGAATCGTTTCGAATACAGGTCACCGGTGCTGCTGCTGCTGTAGTCACCTGCTGCGGCTGCTGGGCGTCCACCGGTCCGGGGTTCAGGTGAATGTCTCCACAGAGCAGTAAAATAATGCAGAGTAAAGCAGCATTACCCCGCTGGACTTTTGTCGGAGCAGCTCTCCATGTGTGATGCACGTTATGCTTAGTTTGAGCAAGGGCCCGTCCTCCATCCAACACGTTGGAGTAGATGATGTACTGGCTCCAGGAGTCCAGGGGTACAGCTGGTCGGTCAGATGGATCAGCTGGATGAGTTCCTGTGCGTCCGCGGGCAGCCGCCCAGCTTCCATACAGTTGCATGGTAATGAGAGCCATCAAGTAGAGCGTTACAATTAACACATTAAAAGCCTGGGCTTTGACGCATTTTGTTGATGGCCACAGAGTCCAGGTTATTAGTGCATTTGTCAAGTCAGCGGCTTCCTAGATTTCATTTGAAAAGGTAAAGGATCAGCACCTGCCAAGCCACTGCTACCTGCTGCTGCCATCTTGTCTTCATTCATCTTATGATTTACTTAGGTTTACTCCGGGATTTTTCTCGGAAATTAGCTTAGCACTCAGCCACCTTCAGCTCATTGTTTGCAAGCAGCAGAGAGACCACCCTGATGGAGCCCACATAATTGTGGGGGATTTTAACCAAGCATGCTTAAAGACTGTACTCCCCAAATTCCACCAACATGTAAAGTGTCCCACAAGAGGGTAAAGAACACTGGACCATGTTTCCAGTGACATCAAGCAGGCCTATAGAGCCATGCCCCTCCTCCACCTCGAACAATCAGATCATTTCTCCCTGCTTTTAATACATGCTTACACAACCCTCAGGAAGTCTTGGAATTGGAAATCTTTCCAATTTAAAACAGAAAAGTCTTGAAGTTACAAAGAAAACTCATAAATTAATGAGGAAAACCCCTCAAACTGTCAAGAATAAAATCACATCTCAATTAAGTTTTTACATGCTTTCTTACTCATCTAAAAAATAATAAACTAAAAATGGCACATTTGGAAGGAAAAATAATCAGTCTGTCTTCCGGCAAGCCGGTGACTTGAAATGATTTCTGTTTCCAGGCCTACCGGTCTAGCATGGCCACTCTAAGGTTTCCAGCTGATCACCCAGTGTCTCTCTAGGACCATTTTTAGGGTGGTACGGGGTCTCCCAACTTTACGTCTCGCCTCAGGTCCCCAGACTAATACTTGAGTAGCTGACTGGTCATGGCGGAGGACGTGGCCACACAGCGCCATCTGACGCTTGGCTATGATGTTCAAGAGCCTTGGAAGGGAGCCATGAAGTAGGTCATTTGACCAATGGTCCTGCCAGCCGACATTAAAAATCCTTCTTAGCATTCTGGTATAGGTGCTGTTCAAGGACTGCGCTTGTGTTTTGTTCAGTGACCAAGACTCTGATCATAGATAAGGATGGATTCAACAGACACTTTAAACACCTTTATTTTTGTATCTCTGGACAGGGGAGCAGCCCAGATTTTGGAGAGGGCATTGGGGAAAAATAATGTATCAAATGAAATATATTCATTAGGATACAATATTAATTTTATTTTATTTTACAAGAGCATCTTGCCCTCACAATGAAAAATTCTGGCCCTTGGACCAATGTAGTCAATGACCCGTTACAGGCTAATAAAGGCAAACAGCCTGATCAGCCTATAATGTCCCACATTTATAATGAATGAAAGAAACTCAACACCCGATTAATTTGGACCAAACATTTCCTTAAAAAAAGAAAAAATTCTAGACTCTGGATCTTGGCTTCAGTCCATGGAGCTTTAAGTCAACTCTCAGTCCTCAGGAATATTTCTAATTAAATGTCACATATGCATCTTACAAGCAGTAGATGAGGTCTATTTTCATCTCTTCTTCAAGCACAGAAGATATTCAAATGGCTTTTGTCCAGAGCCCAGAGAGGGGACGGATATTTTCATTTCCTATTCATCTTTGAATGACGGATTGTTGGCTTCGAAGAGCCGACCAAAAACTGAGCGGAATGCAGATTGTTCAGTGAGCAACATGTTTATGCAGTGAAATATCCCAGGAGGCCACTGTGATGCACGATACACTGACCTTCTGGCTGTCTGTGTCGGCAAAGGTCAGGCCAAAGTAGTCCTTCTCCAGCAAGTTAAGGTGCTCACACACCATGTCCATCAGCGTCTGTCCTTTGGAGTGTTTCTGCAAAGACAAACAGTGACCCTGAAGAATGCTGTTGTGGTTGTGAGCTGCCATATGTGCTAAAAGCCTATTACTGCTATTGCTAACTTTTAATGGCTGAGGACGGTCTCACTGTGATGGCACGAGAGCCATTAGACAGCTGGGCAAATTAACCTTCTCTAGTTCAGAAGACAAACATCTCAAGTCATTTCACATTGTCTCACAGTGAAGAGAGAGGTGAATTGCTGTGGAAGATCGGTCTCTACTGTAGCCAGACTCTTTTCTGGGGCCCACACAATTCAATACAAGCATTTTACAGACATTTCCTGTGGCCTTAAAGCAGCAAAGGAAACATGCACGGACACAGTGCACAGACACTACAGGACTCCACTGACCAGACATGTTACAGACCAGAATTTTCTGGTAAAGTGCTAACACAGAAGAGGTGTACCAACATAATAAAACAATGAAGATGAAATTCAGCAAATTATTAAACAGTAATAATTTACACAAGATGTTTGCATTTCTATTACCAAGAAATGCAAATATAACTAATTATACTAAATATTATATTGTGGAGAAAAAGGAATGGGCAAAGGCAACAAGCTGGATGACACAAGGCTTTATTTTTCTCCAACAACATACAGCAACACGCTTCATAACTCTGCTGAGCTATTGCACTGTCAAGGCCCCAGCACATTCCTCTTTTATACTTGTTGCATGGACAAAGAGAATGTGTGGCACATTAGCATTCTGACTGTCAGACAGTGCACATCATTAACACTAGAAAAGCACTCGGAGAGCGCAGACCTCCGCCAAGCGCCACAGTTCCCCCATACAGTGTTTGTGTGTACGTTTTCAGATTCCTTGACCATGAAAACATATGACTAGCAATTGGATTGACAATGATAGGATTAGTGGTTCAGTAGTTATTCACGAAAATGGCATTTTGCGTAATGGCGGTTTTCTTGTGGCCGGTGATCCGGATCACCACCAAAATCTAATCATCTGTAGGATACTCCATTTCTGACAATCTGTGAAAATTTCATGAAAATCCGTCCATAACTTTTTCAGTTATCTTGCTAACAAACAGACAAACAGACAGACAAACCAACGCCGATGGTCACATAACCTCCTTGGCGGAGGTAATAACAACAAACAGGTGCTGCTTCAACACCTTCCTTCTCTCTGCAGCTCCGGTGATCTTATTCTACCTGGGGGGGAGGGGGTGGCTCAACCTAACTGTCCCATCTGATACCCCCCGGTGGCACCTCTTCCTTCAGTCCATTGTCCTCTCCTCCCTTTGTCTCTCTGGGCGTGAGGAAACCCTACAACTGTGCCCCCCCACCCCCATCATGGTTTGGCTGATTATTTTTTCTGATTGGCTGGCAGATGTGCAGTAAAACCCTTTTGTAACCCATTTTACTTAGTCATGATTTTAGGAACAAATTAGAAATGATCTAATCACTAAATCATAGTTGGATTAATATCAAATTAATTTTAATAAATTACACTAAATTTTAATAAATGACACTAAATTATATGAAATATTTCTACATTTTCATAGCTGAACCGGATGTTGTTTTGGGTGAGAATCCTTGTCAGAACTGTAACGTTTCAGGTGACACTGGGAAGAGAAACTGTGAACTCCGTAGGTTCAGTGAAGCACACTCAGCAGTCACGTGATCCATCGTCCCATCACCCTTGTGCTGCGTGTGTTGGTCTACTCAGGGTCCTATTAGGGGACGTCTCGCTCTTGTCCACCATTAAGAAAATGTAAGTTGACTTGAACCACCATGTTAGTTAGCGGCTGCTAGCTGCACAATATCGACACATTTTCTTTGATCTGAATTTAGATGCTAAAATCCTCTAGTTATTGTATCCCCATGTCACCTGACTCTGCCATGACTGTGTAGTGATGGAAAACTGACGGATGGAAGCCATGATTTCAACAGGCCACAGCATGTAATTTCAGTTTATGTATGGATTTTTTCTTTAGACATGGGTGGCAGAATAATCCACCCCACTGTGTGGGTTTTACGTTAGTCCACCTGTCAGCCCTATTTTAGGTTACACTGTGTGAATGTGTTAGGCCATTTCAGTGCATTGTTTTTCACTGTTTTAGGGTGTGATTTGGGTCCCAAATTATTTTTTTTTTTTTGGGGGGGGGGGGTCCAATTGTGTGTATGGTTTTGGACTTTCTAAAGGGAAATGGCACATTACTGTGAAGTGAAGTGTAGTGACATGCACTTCCCGTCACGTCACTGCACCACTCTACATAAAGCAGAGGGCATCCATATTGCAGCTTCTTTGACCGGTGCCCTCTGCCAGGTGCCTGCTGTGGAACCACTGTTCAACACCACTCAATAAAGCTGTGTTCGTCCAGTCATTTGCCTCATCCTTCACCCAGGTATTTTACCATACATAACATCCTCCTCATTGTTGGTGATGAGGCCCACCACCGTCGTGTCGTCCACAAACTTGATGATGTGGTTGGTGCTGTAGGATGGTACGCAGTCATGGGTCAGCAGGGTGAAGAGCAGCAGGCTGAGCACGCACCCTTGTGGACCTCTGTGCTCAGTGTGATGGTCTGGGAGGTGTTGCTGCCAACCTGCACATTCTGTGGCCTCTGTGTGAGAAAGTCCAGCACCCAGTTACAGAGAGAGGTTTTAAGTCCCAAGTGTCTGAGATTTTGTATTGGGTGCTGGGGGATGATTGTGTTGAACGCTGAACTGAAGTCCAAGAACAGCATTCACACGTAGGAGTTCTTTGAATCCAGGTGGGTGAGGGTTGGATGGAGACCAGCAGTGATGGCATCTTCTGTGGATCTGTTTGACCTGTATGCAAACTAACTAACTAACTAACTAACTAACCTGCACTTATATAGCGCTTTTCTAGTCACAAAGACCACTCAAAGCGCTTTCATTAATACTAACCCTCTATTCTAAGGGCCTATAGGAAACAGATATCTAGGGACAATTTAGAACAGCCAATTAACCTAACATGCATGTTTTTGGCATGTGGGAGGAAACCGGAGAAATCCCGGAGTAAACCCACGCAACACGGGGAGAACATGCAAACTCCACACAGATCACTGTTGGTCGGGGGCTGGGATTGAACCCACGATCCCACAATCCCCCGGCCAAGGGTAAACTGTGCTGCTGCAGTGCTAACCACTGCGCCACCGTGCACTGAGATGGGTCGTGGGAGGGAGGGAGGATGGACTTGATGTTCTGCATGACCAGCCGCTCGAAGCACTTCATTATGACAGGGGTCAGTGCTACAGACCGGTAATCATGGTAGCTGGATGGGGCGGGCTTCTTTGGGACTGGTATTATGGTAGCAATTTTGAAATATGTGGATACAACAGCTTGAGTCAGGGAGATGTTGAAGATGTCAGCCAGGACATTCTTGAGCTCCTCTGCACAGTCCTTGGGAACACGACCCGGTATGTTGTCTGATCCAGCTGCGTTGCATGGGTTGATCCTGCAGAGGGTCCTCTTCACGCTAGCCGGATCCAGACTCATGGCCTGCTCGTCTGGAGGAGGAGTGGTCTGTGCTGATGTGCTGTTTTGTGCTTCAAAGCCGCAGAAGAAGTTATTTAGATTGTTGAGCAGTGTGATGTCACTCACACAGGTCTGAGGTGGAGGTTTGTAGTTGGTAAGGGTCTGTACGCCACAGCAGAGGGAACGTGCATCTCTGGTGTTGCTGTAGTGGCCGGATATTTTCTTGTTGTACTGTCGTTTTACCTCCTTGATGCCACGGGACAGGTTGGCCCTAGCTGCTAGTCCTGCAGTGTCGCCGACCCTAAAGGCTGCATCCCGAGCCCTCAGGAGCCTGCAGACCTCTGCTGGCTTTTGTTTAGCACGAACAGTGACTGTTTTGTAGTGAGTGACATCCTCGATGCATTTCCCTATGTATGCTACAACAACCTCATCATACTCCTCTAGGTTTGTGTGTCCATTGTGAGTGGCTGCATGTTTGAAAGTGTCCCAGTCTGTAGTGATGAAGCAGTCTTTCAGAGCATCAGAGGCCCCCTCTGGCCACACACGTACCTGCTTTTTTGTTGGTCTGATTGCTGGCCTTAACAAGATGGTGATGTGATCAGAGAGACCCAGGTGGGGGAGAGGGGAGGATCTGTATGCTCTCTTGTGAGTTGTGTACACCAGGTCCAGCAAATTGTCTCCTCTTGTTGGAAAGTCCACATGTTGGTGTAGATTTGGTAGGAGGGCCTTTAAATCTGCATGGTTGAATTCTCCTGCTGTGATGAGGAATCCGTCTGGATGTGCTGTTGTGTCTCACTGATGGCCTGGTAGAGTTCTTTTCGTGCCTCATTCCTGTTGCTGGTGGTGGTGGGCAGGATGTAAACAGCCATGAGCAGGATGGATGTAAATTCTATCGGTAAATAGAACAGTCGGCACTGAATAATCATAAACTCCACCAGTGGAGAACAGTGTTTGTGCACCACAGTAGCATCCCGGCACCAAGCGTCACTGATGTAAACACCCCCACCCCCACGGGTTTTTGCTCCTTCTGTGAACACCCGATCCATGCGATGGCATGTGAGCCCTGCGAACTGAATAGCAGAGTCCGAGACATTGTCATTTCGCCACGATTCCAGGAAGATGAAAACATAGCAGTTCCGCGCATCACGTTGCATAGTTCTCAGGAGCTGTATGTTGTCTATTTTGTTGTCTAGTGAGTGCACGTTGGCCAGAATGAGGGATGTAATTGGAGGTCTGTGTGGGCTAGTGGCTAGCTTAGCTCAGATGCCTTCACGCTTTCCCGTCTTCCGCTTCCTCTCACACTACTTTCTTCATCTCCTTTTGGGATGGAATGCAGCAGGTGAGTCCGGGGATGTGGAGGTCTGGTGGAGAAGTCCTAGGCCACAGAGTTCCTTTGTAACACTCTGGTTCAAGATGTAATGTTTGGTCATATTCTTTATTTATATTCATAATTTATGTCCTTATATCCAGAAGGCCATGGTGACTAACTTGTGCGCAACAAGTGAACAATGCACATCCATATGGTTTAGTTTTAGTTTATTTGTCAGGGACCATGTAGAGAATACATTAAATACAGGGTAAAGATACTCTGTACCAGATTACAGCATTCTCACTAATTTCCATCTGTGGTCCCATGTGGACATGAAGCACATGAATATAAGATAAGATAAGATAAGATAAGATAAGCCTTTATTAGTCCCACAACGGGGAAATTCCAGGATTGCAACAGCACAGGGATAGCAACACTCAGAGCAACAATCAGAAGGCAAGAAAAAAAACAAGCAAGCAAGAGCAGCTAATAAACATATGTACGTATTACCATAAAATATATATATATACACACACACACAGACACACAGTGCAGAGCATTGTAGCTGGATGGAATAAATATATGAATATATGAACACACAGTGCAGAGCATTGTAGCTAGATGGAATAAATATGTAAATATATAAACACCCACAGTACGAAGCATTGCAGCTAGGTGGAATAAATATGCAAGTATATAAACACACACAGTGCGGAGCAATGTAGCTAGATGGAATAATATGTAGATATATAAATATATAAACACCCACAGTACGGAGCATTGTAGCTAGATGGAATAAATATGCAAATATATAAACACACACAGTGCAGAGCATTGTTGCTAGATGGAATGAAACAGCATAACCGTCTACTTAGTTATCCTACATGGTATGATTATGTGCCCATACATATTCTCACCCTCCATAGCGACCGGTATGTTCCTAGTTGTATGCCGGAGAGGACCATTGTGTAAGTCTATTGCATCTTTTGCATTCAAAAAACTATTAGTTTGTTACGCTATCTCTGCGAGCAGCCCTGCTTAGGTTGTACAGTCTGACAGCCGTTGGTAGGAAGGACCTACGAAACCTCTCGGTTGTGCACCTGGGATGATGTAGTCTGCTGCTAAATGAGCTCCTCAGTGCATTCAGTATGTCCTGCATAGGGTGGAACTCGGACTCCAGCAGAGATGACAGTTTAGCCACCGTCCTTCTCTCTCCTATCTCCTCCATCGGATCAAGGCGCTGCCCCAGGACAGAGCTAGCTTTCTTAATCAGTTTGTTCAGTCTCTTCCTATCGGCTGCAGTAATGCCACTGCCCCAGCAGACCACTCCAAAAGTGATGGCTGATGCCACCACCGTGTCATAGAATGACTTCAGCAGCGCCCCTTGTACACCAAAAGACCTGAGTCTCCTCAGCAGGAACAGCCTGCGCTGTCCCTTCTTGTAGAGTGCATCAGTATTGTGTGACCAGTCTAGTTTATTGTTCAGATGAATACCCAGGTACTTATAGGATGTCACCATCTCGATGTCTGTTCCCTGTATATTTACTGGTACTGTGAGGGGCTGCCCATGCCTGCGGCAGTCCACCACCAGCTCCTTAGTTTTCCTCGCGTTGATCTGGAGGCAGTTCCGATGGCACCAGTCCACGAAGTCCTGGATAAGCCACTAGCCAGGACTGGATAAGCCACTAGCCAGCCATTACCTGGCCACTGGCCAGGTAATGGCTCCTGCAAACTCTTGCAAAAAACTGTTCTGAAGACAGATTTGAAAACAGTTTACATACACTGTAAAAAAGACAACCTTTTTTTTTTCTCACTGTCTGATATTAAATCAGACTAAACTTTTCCTGTTTCAGGTGAGTTAGGATTACCAAAATTACTTCTATTTGCAAAATATTTTTTAGAGAATTTTTTATTCCTTTCTTCAAAGCCAGAAGTTTCCATCCATCTCCTCAATATTTGGTAGCATTGCCTTTAAACTGGCTGACTTGGGTCAAACGTTTTTGGTCTTCTTCCACCAGCTTCTCACAGTACTTTGCTGGAATTTTGGCCCATTCCTCCTGACCGAACTGGTGGAACTGAGTCAGGTTTGTGGGCCGTCTTGCTCTCACACATTTTTTTCAGCTCTGACCATGAATTTTCTATGGGATTGAGATCAGGGCTTTGCGATGGCCCCTCCAAAATATTGACTTTGTTGTCCTTGTAACTAATGTGGCAGTATGTTTAGGGTCATTCTCCATTTGAAAGACCCATCTGAGTCCAAGCTTTAACTTTCTGGCTGATGTTTTGAGATGTTGCTTCAACATTTCCACATGGTGCCATCTAGTTTGTGAAGAGCACGAGTCCCTCCCACAGCAAAACACCCCCACAACATGATGCTGCCACCCCCATACTTCACATTGGGGATGGTGTTCTCAGGCTTGCAAACTTCCCCCATTCTCCTACTTTCCTCATTATTGCCAAACAGTTCAGTTTTAGTCTCATCAGACCACGGGACGTCTCCATAAATTAAGGTCTTTGTCCCTGAATGGTGGTGTTCTTTTACATTCTCCATCACAGAGGGGACTGACTCCAAGATGGCTGACTGCAGGAAGTGCTGAGCAGAGCAGAGCTGACCTCTTCGCCAAAAACTCCCAAATTATGCCATAAAACTTAGTCGGAGAAGTGACCGACTAACTCGTAACAAAGTGGATTTGCCTGTGGACGAGCCGATAGAGGATTTGCAATCCTATACTGACACACAATATTACAACAACATCATGCCTGGCAGCAAACCAGCGTCCAAATCCACCCAGACTAAACCAAGCTCGAGTGAAGTGGACAATACTTCACCCTGTGACATTAGTGAGTCCCTAATGTCTATTAAATGCCAACTTAAAAAGCTCCACTTACTAGATCAGCTGACAACTGATATTAATGAACTAAAGCAAGCCGTGGAATTCAACAGCTCACTGATCGAGGTGCGAAAGGCTGATAATGCGTCACTCAGGTTTGAAGTAAACAACCTCAAATGTCTAACAGCTGAACTCCAAAAGGATAAATTTAACATGGCAAAAAACATACTTGACCTGCAATGTCAGAGCATCAAGGATAATATCATTATACATGGACTTCCAGAAGTAAATAATGAAACTCACCAAAAATCAGAAGAACTGCTAAAGTCATTCCTAGTCAACGAGTTGAAAATGAAGTCGGAGGAGGCTGGGGCTATTCGCTTCTCCAGAGTGCATTGCCTTGGAATCACGGTGGCGCAGTGGTTAGCACTGTGGCAGCACAGTTTACCTTCGGCCGGGGGATCGCGGGGATCGTGAGATCGTGGGTTCGATCCCTGCCCCCGACCAACAGTGATCTGTGTGGAGTTTGCATGTTCTCCCCGTGTTGCGTGGGTTTACTCCGGGATTTCTCCGGTTTCCTCCCACATACCAAAAAAAACATGCAGGTTAGGGATACGGGGCGTTTGCGCACGCAGCGACCGGCAGCTGGTGGCTTGTCACCAGACTGCAAAACAAATCTACCTACGAGTACAAAATAAGTAATAATAATAATAATAAAAATAAAATTGGAGGACCAAAGCCGACCAACACAGGAGGCCCCGTCCTATTGTGGCCAAAACCACCGATTCCAAGATGAAAGCTGCCATCATGTCCAAGGGTAAAGAGCTAAAAGGAACCAACTACTCCATCAATGATCAGTTTCCACCTGAGATCATGAACAGACAGAGGCTGCTCTACCCGATCATGATGGAGGCAAGAAACGGTAAAAGGAATGCTCGTCTCCTCATTGATGAACTTTACATTGATGGGAAACTGTATAGGAATCCTCAAATCACATACAGTGATCCCTCACTTATCACGGTTAATGGGTTCCAGAACCGACCGCGAAAAGTGAAAAACCGCGAAGTAGCGTCACCCCTAATGACGTCATCCATAAATAATACGTATGTTCATTCTCTCACTCTCTCTCTCTCTCATATGATACGTGTGTGTGTGTGTGTGTACGTGTACATACATACGTAGATGTAAATAAAGTGTACATAAATATGTTTTTAGAACTCTTTTATTCTTATAACAAGATACGTAACTCAAGATGAAGATGATTTACTTCACAGGTTAATGAGAGCTTTACTGCTCCTCAGGTGACGCCTCATCGTCAGGTGCTAGAAGCGCAGGATCATCGAGGGCAGCTTCCGATAGAGCTGGAGAAGCTGCAGGAGGCGGCGTAGTGGCTCGACGGGAAGACTATTTCGCACAAAATGGCACAACAGCAAAAAGTTCCACGCTGCGAGACTACGTAACACGAGCGATAAAGAGCAATGAATGCAGTCTTCATGGGCGCTCGGCAGGGAGAGGAGGTGGGTGAAACGTCTCGGCCAATCAGCTTGCGGGTTGAAACGTCTCGGCCAATCAGCTTGCGAGATTTCCGAGCCGAGCCAACACGAGAACAGCGAACAGAGAGGTGGATTTTTTGAGTTGTGCGGCTCTCCGTGTTGATACCTGATGGTCTAATGTAGTCTCCCTGCCTTCTGCTAGCACCCGCCCATTATTTCTCAATTTTGAAATTTTGATGAATATTTTTGAAAAATCCGCGATGCACTGAGGGCGCGAAAGGTGAAGCGCGAAGTAGCGAGGGATCACTGTATTGGCTAACTGGAGGCGACCAAAACATCACTGCTGACCCTGAAAAGGAGCCACTGGGACATTTGCACGCTGCCTCTCTAGCAGTGTAAACACAGACGCTAGGCCTGTGCTAGGCCCTACTCTTTTTAGTTTATATATGCTTCCGTTAGGCAACATTATTAGAAAGCACTGTATACATTTTCATTAGGCTCCAGCCCCACCGCGACCCCCCGAAAATGATTAAGCGGAAGAAGATGGAGGATACTACCCTATTATCCAAATAGAGCACTACGCTCCCAAAATGCTGGATTACATGTAATACCTAGAATCTCCAAAAGTACAATGGGAGGCAGAGCCTTCAGTTATCAAGCTCCCCTCCAGTGGAACCAGCTGCCAATCTGGATCCGGGAGTCAGACTTGATCTCTGTTTTTAAGAATAGGGTTAAAACCTTCCTTTTTGATATAGCCTACAATTAGGGAGGGATCATGTGTCTCTGAACCCTCCCTTAGTTATACTGCTAATAGGTTTAGACAGCCGGGGGACCTCCAATAATGCACTGGGTTTAACTCCTTTCTTCACTCTCAATGAATTTTTTTTTTTTTTTTGCTGGTCATTAACATCTGTTTTTAGAAGAAAGCTTGGGATCATTCCGCCAAGGTCTCCGCCTTTGATCGTCACCTAATCCACATAGCACCAGACCCCCATGATCCCTCCTGCAGGTGGTGAGCCCACTGGAGGGCGGACCCATGTGACTCCTTCGAGCTGAGCCCGGCCGGGTCCCATGGGTGGAAACCCTGGACGCCTCCCACTTGAGGTGTTTCGGGCACATCCCACTGGGAGGAGACCCCGGGGCAGACCCAGGACTCAGTGGAGAGACTATGTCTCCCAGCTGGTCTGGGAACGCCTTGGTATCCTCTCTGAAGAGCTGGAGCAGGTGGCTGGGGAAAGGGAAGTCTGGGCTTCTCTGCTTGAACTGCTGCCTCCGAGACCAGGACCTCCGAAAAAGCGGTAGAAGATGGATGGATGGATGGATGGATAACATCTGTTTGTTCTCTCTCATAGATTGAGTCCCCATCGTGCTGTTTGCTCTCTACATGTCTGTTGTTTTCTTCTTCTCTGTCCCCTCACCCCCCAGCCAGTCGCAGCAGATGACTGCCCCTCCCTGAGCCTGGTTCTGCTGGAGGTTTCTTCCTGTTAAAAAGGAATTTTTCCTCTCCAACGTCGCCAAGCGCTTGCTCACAGGTGATTGCCTGATTGCTGGGGTCTTTCTGCAACTGTGGGGATTCCCCCTACAGTTGAAAGTGCTATGAGATGACTGTTGTTGTGAAATGGCATTATATAAATAAAGTTGAATTGAATTCAATAGACGCGTGATGATAACGTCACCAACGAGTCCCCGCTGCCATAACAACTGATGAACCTGAAAGACGGTGAATGATTTACTTTCTTTTGACTCACTTCCCATCTTCCTTCTATCTCTCCCTCTTATCCGTATTTTCATTTTGGCTTGGGAACTGGCCTAAATTCTGCTCGTTTGACTGTGTAGGTCTGCTGCCTGATGCGACAAGGCCAGTATCTGTGTGCTCTCGGACTAATGGACTGTTGTGCTGACATTGTGTCTTTGTGTATTTGAGTGTGTGTGTGATTGTGTGTGCGTCTGTCCGACCGTCTTCCGTTTGGATGAGGGTTTGTCTAAGTCTAAATTGTCAGGAGCCAAGCTGGTTTGGTTTCCCCCGGCTCGGTCCTGGCCTCTCTGTGGGTGCCACGTTGGATGTATGTTAGTATGTATTTCTGTGTGCTTTGCTGTACCCATAGCCACTGCTTTCTGGCCAGCAGTGGTGAGGCAGCCTCTTGGACTCACGCTGGTGTGAGCGCTATCTAACTGTCTGCCGGTCTGACCACGCCCCCTCTCTATTACTGTCAGCTGTTCTAACTCCCATTTGCCACCTCCCCGCTCCTCCCCTAGGTGCGACCAATTTACCATCCCCAGCAATGTGTGTACTTTAGGAGCCTTTTGCCAGTCACGCATTGCTGGGTGACTGTACTAGACATGTGGTTGTTAATCGCTGTGTGTTAGTCAACGTCATTGAAGGACTGTGTTCCACTTGGTGCTTTGTTTGGACTTACTCGGACAGCTCCGGTCCTGTGAGTATAATCTGAGCGTGTTTTCCCCAGTATCCTCACCTTAGACTGTCAAGCGTCCTGGAGAACTCCTCGAGCCATTGTGGAATGTATGCATTGGAACAGTTTGTCAGTTTTGGTGTTCAATAAATGTGTGTGTGGTGAACTCAGCGCGTAAATCCTCATCCTTTCACCCCTCCACTGTGTGCCGTAGAAAAGTGCATGGGGAGTTCATGAGAGAATGACCCAGCCCGAATGAAAGGATTTAGCGGGTTACACCCACGCATCACTTTTTCTTAGTGAGCTGTTTTTCTGGACTAACCTGTTTCTGTTACAACTCTGGGCCGTCATCTGCCTCAGCTGTGCGCACACCTGGGAGTAATCATCCCCGGGCTATATAGCCCGTGCTGCCTAGAGCTTCGGCACGGAGCCGTCTGCTATGATACGCTCTTCGTCCTGCGCATGCCCTGATTCCGTTCAGCCCTGCGCTACATCGTTGGACTCTCCGTTAGCACGTAAGCTCAACAAATTCCAACCTTACCTCTTCTCCCAGGCTCTCCCCTGTGCACAGGTGGATCCCTCCGGCGGCAGTTCTCTCCCTCGTGGTGGCGAAACCGCTCCTCTCTCCACACCGCGCATCACAATGCTTCACCGGGTGCGCTCAGCAGGCGCCGTCTCCCTGGCAGGAGGCCCAAAGCCCAAGCCAACGCCAACTCCAGGACATCTGCAAGTAAGCCCTGTTTATTCTCCATCTATCATAACTCGGCTGAAATTATTACCTGTGTTTGGTTCTGTCTCTAGGGTTGCCAGGCTGTACGGCGCTCTGTTTCACCCCCGGCTGTAGCTCGTTCACCCACACAACATTCACACACCGCATACACACACCTGCTGGTTATTCAATAAAGATCATTGTATTGAACTTGAGTCTGTGTGTGCATGTTCCCTGGGTCCGACATTATGTCAGTACGGCTCCGTCAGAGCGACCCAGCGAACAGCGGGCCTGCACACCGCTTTAACTTCTTGGAGGCTCAAGTCCACCAAATTACTTACCAGCAGCAGGTTATTCTGAACCAGCTAGGTCAGATTAACAGCTGGTTGGATCACCTGGAAGGACAGCGGGTGTTCCCTCCAGCCCACAGCAGAAGGCCAGCTCCCGTTAGCTCCCCATCTAGCCAGGCTAGCCCGGGCGTGCTCACGCATCTCACGCTGATCCCCACGCCCACGCGCTTCAGTGGGAAGCTCGGGGAGGCGTGGGGTTTCATCCTCCAGTGTGAGACGGTGTTTCAGCACGTTCCCGGAGACTTCCCCTCCGATCACAGCCGTATCGGTTACGTGGTTAATCTCTTGGAAGGGCGAGCGTTAGCGTGGGCTTACGCCATAATGGCGAGACCCAGCTACGATAGTCTCTCCTACGGCCAATTTGTCCAAGATTTCCATGAAATATTTGACCACTCAGATCGTGATAGTGTGCTAACCACCCGTTTATTAAACCTTCGCCAGGGTAGTCGGTCGGTGGCCGATTACGCTGTCGACTTCCGGGTGGTAGCGGCGGAAGTTGGGTGGGAGGATGCTGCGCTTTGCAGCATCTTCACCCGTAGCCTGAGCCCTAGCCTACAGGATGAGCTGGCCTGCCTAGATAAGCCTGAGTGGCTCACCGAGGTCATTTCTCTGGCCATTAGCTTAGATAATAGGATGAGGGAGCGAGCGGCCAAAAGGAGATCCTCCGGCCGTTCCAGTAAACCATTTCGCTGCTCCTCCCAGTCTCCCACCTTGGCTCTGCCTGCGTTGGAGGGCCTGGTTGACTCTGAGGCCATGGTGATGGGATGTACTAAAATCTCACAGGCAGAGAGACAGTGCCGCCGGGACCTGGGTGTCTGCATGTATTGCGGGGATGACCAGCATGACATCGAGTCCTGCCCGGTTCGGCCAAAGGGGGGGGGGGGGTCCGCGAGTCGCTATAGGGGGTCTCGCGGACTCATCCCGATCTAATCCCCTATCCAAGTGTCTCCTGCCTATTAGGTTTTGTCACAACCGCTCTGAGTTCCTCACACACGCACTGGTAGACTCGGGGGCTGAACAGAGCTTTATTTCTAAGGAACTGGCAACCCGATTGGGGCTCCCCTGCCAAGCTCTGCCAACCCCCCTTAACCTTATCACCCTGTCAAAGGCTCCCTTAGAGAAGGTAATGCACCGGACTGCCCCGGTTTCGGCCATCATTTCTCGGAACCATTGTGAGGATCTCTGGTTGTCCGTCCTCTCCACCTCGGCTGCCCCCGTCATCCTGGGTTACCCATGGCTGCGCTTGCACAACCCCAAATTCGACTGGCAGCGTTCTGGCCTGGAGTCCGTTCTGCTTCAGTGCTTGTCTCCAATCGGCAGCTTGTTCTCCTGTGGTCCCCCTCTCCCCCCGCCCTTCCACCCCCCGACTTGTCCAGGGTACCTTCGGAATTCCACAACCTCGGAGCAGTGTTCAGCAAGGCCCAGGAGCTGTCTCTCCCCCCCCCCCCACCGCCCGTACGACTGTGCCATCAAACCTCCGCCTAGGCGCCCCCCTGCCGTCAAGCTGCTTGTACAGCTCATCGGCTCTGGAGCGTGAGGCTATGGAGACGTACATCAAGGAGTCGCTCAGCTCAAGCATCATCCGGCCATCATCATCACCGGTGGGGCAGGCTTCTTCTTCGTGGGAAAGAAAGACGGCTCTTTTCGCCCCTGCATCAACTTCCAGGCTCTTAATGATATTACCATCAAGGACAAGTACACCTTCCCGCTGATGGACTCTGCCTTCGACTCCCTCCAGGGGGCCTCCTGGTTCACGAAATTGGACCTGCGCAGCGCTTACCATCTCATGCGGATCGGGGAGGGCAACGAGTGGAAGACGGGATTCCAGACCCCCAGCAGCCACTTTGAGTACCTTGTCATGCTGTTTGGGCTCACCAACACCCCGGCCGTCTTCCAGCGGCTCATCAATGACGTCCTCCGGGATTTCCTGGGGTCCTTCGTTTTTGTCTACCTGGACGACATCCTGATCTTCTTCAAATCCCGGGAGGAGCATCAGGTTCACGTGAGGCGGGTCCTTCAACGGCTGCTCGAGAACAAACTCTTCGTGAAGGCCGAAAAGTACGATTTTTACACCAAGAAGACCTCCTTTCTGAGTTTTATCATTTCGCACAACCAGGTCATTCCGGATCCAGAGAAGGTGAGGGCGGTGGTGGATTCCCCCCCCCCCCCGTCGTCAAGGAAACAGCTGCAACAATTTCTGGGGTTTGCCAATTTCTACCGGCGGTTTGTGCCCAAATACAGCTCGATCGCCGCCCCCCTGACCCGCCTCACCTCCCCTAAGGTGTTGTTCCGGTGGACAGAGGAGGCTGCGTCAGCCTTTGCGGCCCTGAAGGCGGAATTCTCCTCGTCCCAGGTCCTGACGCAGGTGGACCCCACGCTGCAGTGTCTGGTCGAGGTGGATGCCTCTGATTCGCGGGTGGGGGCAGTTCTTTCACAGCGCTCCCCGGTGGACGGAGTAATTCGCCCCTGTGCCTTTTTCTCTCAGCGACTGTCACCCACTGAGAGGAACTATGACGTCAGCGAAAGGGAACTCCTGGTGGTCAAGCTCGCGCTGGAGGAGTGGTGGCACTGGCTGGAGGGGGCCTCACTACCCTTTGTGGTCTGGACGGATCATAAGAACCTGGAGTACCTGAGGACAGCTAAGCGCCTGAATGCTCGCCACGCGCATTGGTCCCTGTTCTTCGGGCACTTCCAGTTCACCATCACCTACCGCCCGGGGTCAAAGAATGCAAAGCCGGATGCCCTGTCCAGGCAGTTCACCTCGGAGGCCGCTGAGAAGCAGGAGCACACCATCCTCCCGGCCTCGTGTGTCGTGGGCGCCCTGTCCTGGGCCATCAGGGATAAGGTCCTGAAGGCCCAAGAAACCGAACCGGACCCGGGCGGAGGCCCTACCGGGAGACTGTTCGTACCATCTGCTGTTCGGGGTGATGTGATCCACTGGGCCCATTCTTCCAAACTCGCCTGCCGCCCTGGGATCTCCCGATTGGTGGAGTTGCTCCAAAGATTGTTCTGGTGGCCAGGGCTTCGGAAGGACGTCATCGGCTACGTTCGTGCCTGCCCCCAGTGTGCCACCGGGAAGACGTCTTCTTCTCCGCCGGCTGGCCTTCTTCACCCTCTGCCGGTCCCTGGGAGGCCGTGGTCTCCTGTGGCGCTCGACTTTGTAACCGGGCTCCCGGTATCCAACACGTTCAACACCGTGCTGACCATCGTGTATCGCTTCTCGAAGGCCGCCCACGTCATTCCCCTGCGTGGGCTTCCAACAGCACGTGACACAGCGGACCTTCTGGTACAGCACGTCGTGCGTCTGCATGGGATCCCCACAGACATCGTCTCTGACTGGGGCCCGCAGTTTGTCTCCAGTGTGTGGAGGAGTTTTTGTAATGCTTTGGGGGCTACAGTGAGCCTGTCCTCTGGTCATCACCCCCAGAGCAACAGGCAGTGTGAGCAGGCAAATCAGGAGCTGGAGGCCGCTCTGCGCTGCGTCATCGCATCCAGCCCATCATCATGGAGCAGTCATCTGCCTTGGATAGAGTATGCTCATAACCTAACTGTCTCTTCTGCAACCGGTATGTCACCTTTCAGGGCGTCATTGGGCTACGATCCCCCGCCGTTCCCTGAAGAAGAGGGGGAGGTAGCCGTACCATCTGTTCACGCACACCTGAAGCGCTGCCGTCGGCTATGGGCTGCTACTCGCCAGGCCCTTTTATGCATAGCAGAGCGCAACACCAGGGCGGCGAACCGGCGCAGGAGACCTGCTCCGCAGTATCAGGTGGGTCAGCAGGTATGGTTATCAACACAGCATATTAACCTGAAGGCTGAAAAGAGGAAGTTGGCCAAACGCTTTATTGGGCCCTTCCCTATTGTTAAGGTGGTGAATCCTGTGGCTGTGCATCTGGCTCTCCCTACTTCTCTGCGTGTTTGTCCCACGTTCCATGTCTCGCAGGTCAAACCCGTGATCTCTAACCCGCTCTGCCCCCTTCCTCAAGCCCCACCTCCACCCGTGTTGATCGACGGTGACCCGGCTTGGCCCGTCAATTCCATCCTGGACGTCCGACGCTGGGGTCGCAGCTTGCAGTACTTGGTGAACTGGGAGGGGTATGGCCCCGAGTGGAGGTCCTGGGTGCGCCCATCGTTTGTGCGGGACAAACGCCTTATTAAGGACTTCCACCAGGTGCACCCAGATAAGCCAGTGCCAGGAGGCGCTGCTTGGGGGAGGGGAGTGCTGTTACAACTCACTCTGGGCCGTCATCTGCCTCAGCGGTGCGCACACCTGGGAGTAATCAGCCCCGGGCTATATAGCCCGTTCTGCCTAGAGCTTCGGCACGGAGCCGTCTGCTATGATACGCTCTTCGTCCTGCGCACGCCCTGATTCCGCTCAGCCCTGCGCTACATCGTTGGACTCTCCGTTGGCACGTAAGCTCAACAAATTCCAACCTTACCTCTTCTCTCAGGCTCTCCCCTGTGCACAGGTGGATCCCTCTGGTGGCGGTTCTCTCCCTCGCGGCGGCGAAACCGCTGCTCTCTCCACGCCGCGCATCACAACGCTTCACCGGGTGTGCTCAGCAGGTGCCGTCTCCCTGGCAGGTGGCCCAAAGCCCAAGCCAACGCCAACTCCAGGACATCTGCAAGTAAGCCCTGTTTATTCTCCATTCATCATAACTCGGCTGAAATTAATACCTGTGTTTGGCTCTGTCTCTAGGGTTGCCAGGCTGTACGGCGCTCTGTTTCACCCCCGGCTGCAGCTCGTTCACCCACACAACATTCACACACCGCATACACGCACCCACACACCTGCTGGTTATTCAATAAAGATCATTGTATTGAACTTGAGTTTGTGTGTTCCCTGGGTCCGACATTATGTCAGTTTCTGGAGAACGTCATGCCCCAGTCTCACCGAGGAAGAGGAACGGCAGGGGGGTTTCCCACAGTGGAGGAGGGATGGGCCGCCGAGTTCATCCGGGGCTTCGTGAACGAAGGCCTCGCAGCCCAGGGACCGAAGAAGACGCTGGAAAGCCTGGAAGGAGCAGTAGGGATCTTGGAGGTGCATCCCGGGTTATGGAACTATCCACAGTTCGCCAACCTGCTCTCCACAGTCTGCTCGCTCCAGCATTCTTTCTCCAGTCTGGCGTTCCCCATGACGTCGAGATGGAGGTCCGGTAATCTGCAAACCGTCAGCCTCCGTGACGCTTCGCCCAACCCTCCTCTCGCTCCAGCATGGTCTGCACCAGAGAACAAGACACAGCGTCACCCCACATGGAAACACCGGGGGAAGCTCCCCTCGTCGTCAGCTGCCACCATCCTCCCAAGCTGCTGCAAGGCTAGATGGGGCAGCCTCGGGAACGCTCACCTCCATTGCCAGGGAGACGGTTCCTCCTCCACCCGTTGGAGAGAGAGCCATATCACCGTGGACACAGAGAGGGATGACAGCCTGTCAGCAGCAGCAGTCAACATCAAAGACCGGGATGACAGGCAAGTGTTTTTTCATTCAACTCATTTTGATAATAATAAACCTTGTCTGTCTCCCAGGGGAGGGGCCCAGTTACAGCAGTCCAGTGGGCTCCTCCCTCCAGCTGCAGCTTATAACTCTTTTCCTACCCCCTCTGTGTCTCATACATATTCTCCTGAGCATCTGATGGTCCTGGACCAGAGACATCAGACGGTGGAGGTGACGGTGGCTTTGGAGGATCCTGCTCCAAAGCCAGCACAGAGGTGTTTCCCTGTGGCCACACCGGTGGAGTCCCCTGCATTGCAGCCACTGCAGGAGAATGAAGGGACTGCTAATACTATATTGCCAGCTGTGGAGGCGTCCGCAGTAGACTAGGAGCCTGAGCTGGACCTCTTTGAGGCGGGGCCCGAGTGTTCATCGTCAGGATCGATGGAGTCCTGGACAGCGGTGGAGCTTGAGCTCAAGGCAAGTTTTCTCTCTTATTTTTCTGATAGCAGTATTAGAGAGGTCTTGTCTGGCTCTAGGCGAGGAGAGTCGGGCGCAGCGTGCAGTTGCATCTGAACTTCCCTCGTTGGGCTCTGCCGCTGCCGGTGATCCTAACGACCCTGTTTCTTCTCACGCTCCTGAGCCATCTTCTAGCGTCGCCGGAGAGGAACAACCATCTCCAGGGGTCCTCGTGGAACTGGTCTCACCGCCTGACGATGTCACGGGTCCAGCTTCCCTGATGTCTGAGGTCGTCGTGTGGTCCCCTCCGCAGGCCGTGCCGCCGTGGGTGTAGCGGGCTAGCTTTGGACCCTCGTAGGGGCTGCGCCCTAGGATCAGCCCAACGTGGGTGCTGCGCTCATGTTCAGACCCATCATGGACACCCCACTCCAGCGCAGGGTCCACTGAGGGTGCAGCATTGGCCCGGTCGGGGTCCACTGTGGGTGCAGCTTTGGCCCAATTGGGGTCCACCGTGGGTACTGCCGAGCCTCAGCCAGAGGTCACCGCGGGTGCTGCCGAGCGTCAGCCAGGGGTCACCACGGGTGCTGCTGAGCCTCAGCCGGAGGTCACCGCGGGTGGTGCTGAGCCTCAGCCGGAGGTCACCGCGGGTGGTGCTGAGCCTCAGCCAGAGGTCACCGCGGGTGCAGCGTTGGCCTGGTCGGGGTCCACCGTGGGTGCAGTAAGACTCCTGCTGGAGTCCACCACGGGTGCAGCCCTGGTCGAGTCGGGTCCCGCTGCAAGTGCTACGAGGCCCCTGGTCGGGACCGTCACGGGTGTCACTTCCTCCCGGGTCAAGGTCGTCTGGGCCACGGCCAGCCAGCTTGAGGATGCCGGGGCCTACACTCCTCCGCCGGACACCATCTCGGACCTCTTCGCTACTCTCCGGTCTTGGTGGCTTTAAGGGTGGGGGCAGGCCACCAAAAGGATTGACTCCCTGGGTCTGGTGGCCCATATTTTCCGGCAAGCCACCAGATTCCATCCACGGGACCTTCTGTTGGGCCTGGGAATGTGGGCAGCCTCCTGAATCCCAACGCCCATGGACTTGGGGGGGTTAATTGTGGTCCCTGGGCGGGGTGTTGTGTTCCCACCTATCCTGTTCCCCCTACCTCCCACCCGGGCTTGTGTTGCTTGTTCTTGATTGGGGAGAGGGGGTCTGGGATGTTACTTTGGATGTCTGGGAATCCACCCCTTAAAGTGGGGCCTTGTCAGGAGCCGAGCCGGCTTGGTTTCCCCCGGCTCAGTCCTGGCCTCTCTGTGGGTGCCAAGTTAGATGTATGTTAGTATGTATTTCTGTGTGCTTTGCTGTACCCATAGCCACTGCTTTCTAGCCGGCAGTGGTGAGGCAGCCTCTTGGACTCACGCTGGTGTGAGCGCTGTCTAACTGTCTGCCTGTCTGTCCATGCCCCCTCTCTATCTCCCATCTCCCCACTCCTCGCCCAGGTGCGACCAATTTATCATCCCCAGCAATGCATTTACTTTAGGAGCCTTTTACCAGTCACACATTGCTGGGTGATTGTACTAGACATGCGGCCATTAATCACCATGTGTTAGTCAACGTCAATGAAGGACTGTGTTCCACTTGGTGCTTTGTTTGGACTTACTCGGACAGCTCCGGTCCTGTGAGTATAATCTGTGCGTGTTTTCCCCAGTATCCTCATCTTAGACTGTTGAGCATCCTGGAGGACTCGAGCCATTGTGGAATGTATGCATTGGAACTGTTTGTCAGTTTTGGTGTTCAATAAATGTGTGTGTGTGGTGAACTCAGCGCATAAATCCTCATCCTTTCACCCCTCTTCCGTGCGCCGTGAAAAAGCGCACGGGGAGTTCATGACAAAAATGTGTATCGTTACTGTGTGATCCCAGTAAATTTTATCAGCTATCGTGCATAATGATCTTCAATGAATCTACTGAAGGAGGAGTGGATGCAACACAATTTATGGACTATAATAGGAAAATAAGCTGTGATCAGTATATTCCTGAGCAATTAACATCCTTTAAAAACCAACACAATTATTCTTTCATTAATTTAAACATCAGGAGCTTGAATAAACATCATTGTGATCTAGTTACTTTACTTACCAGTACAGGCTGCAGCTTTGATGTAATTGGTTGAAGTGAAACTTGGCTGAATGATAAGTCATACATAGACATCTTAAACCTTGATGGTTAGAAACTGTTCACGAAGAAGTGATGTGGCAGATCTGGTGATGGTGTCTGTCTGTATATCTCTTGTAGACATGATGTCAGTGTTTATGATGATATTGTCATGGAAGACTGTTATATTGACTCTCTTTTTGTTGCGATACATGTCAAAAAATGGGAAAAATTTAATTGTAGGTGTGATTTATCGTCCCCCAGACACCGACCTTAATATTTTCACAACCAAACTGAAGAAATTTTATTCTCAATCAACAACAAAAATAAAAGTTGCATCCACCTTGGAGACTTCAACATTGACCTCTCCAGGGATGATGCAGCTAAAAATGACTTGATGAATACACTACACTCCTCTTCCTTCTTCCCCACCATTAATACCTATACTAGAATCACTCACTCCACCAAGTCCATTACTGATAATATCATTACTAACATTCACAATTCCACACAGGTATCTGGAGTCGTGCTCTCCGAGATTTCTGATAATTTCCCTATTGTTTTGTTTCTTGACCTTGCCATTAGGTCCTCAATCTCACAACATAAACTAAAAATAAAAATACTTAATGAAGAAACCTTACAACAACTTGAGTGAGGACTTGCATGTCAAGGCATGGGATAGAATCTACAATTGTAGTGATGCTGATGCTGCGTTTGACGCCTTGACCAAGGAAATAACAGAATCTATCCAGAGGACAATTCCTGTCAAGACTATCACATGTAATGGTACTATTCAACATCCATGGCTTTCTAAGGGCATGCTAAAATCTGTTAAATACAAAAATAAATTTTATAAATGCTACATAAAAAATCCAAATATTAACAATAAAAATGAATATACTAATTATAGAAATAAACTAACATATTAATAGAAAGCGTAAGAGTAATTACTATGCAGAACTTATGAACGCATCACAGGGTGATTCCAAGAAATCCTGGACAATACTAAATAAGGTTCTAAATAGGGACCAAAAAGCCCCCACACTTCCAAACAATAACGTGGTCAGTAATCTTACCAGTAATCCCACTCTCTCTGACAAATTTAATAATTATTTTGTTTCCATTGGCTCCAGTGGGCTCACCACCTGCAGGAGGGATCATGGGGGTCTGATGCTATGTGGATTAGGTGGCGGTCAAAGGCAGAGACCTTGGCGGACTGATCCCAAGCTTTCTGAACTGGCTTTTGGTACATAGAATGTCACCTCTCTGGTGGGGAAGGAGCCTGAGCTGGTGTACGAGGTTGAGAGATACCGGCTAGATATAGTCGGCCTCACCTCAACACACAGCTCCGGTTCCGGAACCAGTCTCCTGTAGAGGGGCTGGAGCTTGGCCTTTTCTGGAGTTGCCCCGGGGAGAGGCGACGAGCAGGGATGGGTATTCTTGGATCCCCCCACCTTGCTGCCTCTATACTGGAGTTTTCCCCAGTGAACGAAAGGGTTGCTTCCCTGCGTCTTCGGGTTGGGAAATGGGTCCTGACCATTATTTGTGCCTATGCACCAATTCATGTTTCAGAGTACCCACCCTTTTTGGAGTCTCTGACTGGGGTGCTGGAGGGTGCTCCTCTTGGAGACTCCATTGTCCTACTGGGGGACTTCAATGCGCACGTGGGCAATGACAGTGAAACCTGGAGGGGGTTGATTGGGAGGAACGGCCTGCCCAATCTGAACCCGAGTGGTGTTCAGTTATTGGACTTCTGTGCTAACCACAGTTTGTCCATAACAAACACAATGTTCGAGCATAAGGGTGTCCATATGTGCACCTGGCACCAGGACACCCTAGGTCGCAGGTCGATGATCAATTTTGTTATCGTGTCATCAGACCTGCGACCGTATATCTTGGACACTCGGGTAAAGAGAGGTGCAGAGCTGTCAACTGATCACCCCCTGGTGGTGAGTTGGATCCGATGGCGGGGAGGAAGCAATTCAGACCTGGTAGACCCAAACGTATAGTGAGGGTGCGCTGGGAACATCTGGCTGAGGCCCCTGTCCGGGAGGTCTTCAACTCCCACCTCTGGAAGAACTTCAACCACATTCCGAGGGAGTCTGGAGAAATGGAATCTGAATGGGCCATGTTCTCCACCTCTATTGTTGAAGCAGCGGCCCAAAGCTGAGGCTGCAAGGTAGTCGGTGCAGCTCGTGGTGGCAACCCCCGATCCAAGTGGTGGACACCAGTGGTGAGGGTGGCCATTAACCACTTGCGCTCCGTTGTTCCGCGGGCGGGCAAGTCTCTGCGTCCTAGGGCGCATGACTTGTGCGCCCTCGGACGCATGACGCATGATAAGGATAATGATGGTGGTGATGTAGGTGGTGTGGCCTCCAAGCGCCACTGAAAAAAAAAAGCTGCAGACACAGCCGCGAACAGATTACTTCATCTGATTGACCTCTCATTTGACTAATAAGAGCCTTGAATTGGGTTTCTGAAACCTTGAAGAACCAATGAATGAAAACCTAGGAAGGAGGACCCGCCTACTGTGAATGCAGGAGCCAATTGAAGCACAGAAGTTTGGGCTGGGTGAAGAGAGTTTACTGTTGCAGCAGATGAAAACAAAGGACGCTGGACGAACCTGCTACAGACCCCGCAGCATGGAGAACACCCACAAGTGGGACCTGCACTCATTCCAGCAGAATAGACGTTTAGGATTCTCTTCCGTCATCATAGACCGACGGAGGCCGATGACAAAAGTCGTAAATCATTCGCCAAAACGGCAATAATGGAATTATGTTTTGATCGGGATCCACGAGCAGACCAGCGTCGCGTTCGTCTGACAATGGGGAAGAGAAGTTCGCCAGGACTCTGCTGCTGTGAAGAGGTAAGGTGTTATAAGCTAAGTTATTATTTATCCCTGAAAATTGTAATCCAAAAATGACTTTTGACCGATCGGTAAATTGCAACTGTACGAAGTACGAAGTGCGTGCACCGCGATAAACGGTTCATTTGCCGTGTTCGGACCGTGAAGGCCCCCCCCCCCCCCGCTGCAGAAGAGGAGCGGTGGGGGGGGGGCGTTCACGGTCCGAACGCCCCCCGGTCCGCAGGGGGAAGCATATGAGGCTATTCCGTCATGTAGCGATGGCCGTCTTCTGTAGCGAGGGTGGGGACAACCCCCCCCCCCCCACACACACACACAGTAGCGAGGGGGGGGGGAAGCCGCTGTGACAGCATTGCTGTGGAAACATGCAACGAGTGTAATCCGTCACGTAGTGAGGGCCGAACTCCGTCCTTTGTTGCGGGGGGGGCAACCCCCCCCCCCCACACACACACAGACACAGCCCTGAATGTGACCTTTCATTAGAGCCCAAAATGAAGATTCTACATTGAATTATTCAAAAGTTACAGATGTTTTTCCAAACTGTGCCATTTGGCACAATTTGGCACAGTTCCAAAACGCCTGGGAACTACCTGAGAACAAAGCTGTGTAAAATATTCATTTTTTGTGGTATTGTTACCAAATTTGGAACTCAGCTTGATAACACTTGGTTCTACATTTCTGTTGCATTTTCCAGCCGGATCGGACAGCTGTGTGTTATTTGCAAGCATTTGTATCCCAAAGAACACCGTGGCCAAATTTATTTTCTTCAAGTTCAGTATGTTTAGATGACTGTAACTTAGTGGCCGGAGCACGTAGAGAGATTATGTTTTTTTTGCAAAACATTCAAAGTGTTTTCTTTTAAATGAGACCCACCCCATGAAGATGCTGCAAAGGGTTGAATAACAGCTTTCGATTTACTTTGGGCACGTTATGTTTTTGGCATTTTTAGGAAAATTGCCCGGAGTGCAAGGGGTTAAGCTGAAGAAGAAGTCCTATCAGGCTTGGTTGGCTTGTGGGACTCCCGAAGCAGCTGAGGTGTACCGGCCAGCCAAGCGCAGTGCAGCTCAGTTGGTTGCTGAAGCAAAAATCCGGGTATGGGAGGAATTCGGTGAGGACATGGAACAAGACTTTCGGTCGGCCTCGAAGAGATTCTGGCAAACTGTCCAGTGGCTCAGGAGGGGAAAGCAGCTCCCTGTGCACACTATGTATGGTGCGGATGGGGCGCTGTTGACTTCAACTGAGGATATTGTCGGTCAGTGGAAGGAATACTTCGAGGATCTCCTCAATCCCACTGATACGCCTTCCACAGAGGAAGCAGGGCTTGTGGACGAGGGGGATGACTCGCCTATCACAGGGACTGAGGTGCCAAGGTGGTTAAAAATCTCCTTGGTGGCCGGGTCCCGGGGGTGGACGAGATTCTCCCTGAGTACCTCAAGGCCCTGGATGTTGTAGGGCTGTCATGGTTGACACGCCTCTTCAACACTGCGTGGAGGTCGGGGGCAGTGCCTTTGGTATGGCAAACTGGGGTGGTGGTTCCTCTCTTCAAAAAAGGGGACCGGAGGGTGTGCTCCAACTTTAGAGGGATCACACTCCTCAGCCTCCCTGGGAAGGTCTATGCCAAGGTACTGGAGAGGAGAGTCCGGCCGTTGGTCGAACCTCGGATTCAGGAGGAGAAATGTGGTTTTTGTCCTGGCCGTGGCACATCGGACCAAGCTCTTTACCCTCTCGTGAATTCTTGAGGGTTCGTGGGAGTTTGCCCAACCAGTTTACATGTGTTTTGTGGACTTGGAGAAGGCATTCGACCGGGTCCCTCATGGTTTTTTGTGGGGGGTGCTTCGGGAGTATGGGGTATAAGGCTTGTTGTTACGACCTATTTGGTCTCTGTACGACCGTTGTGAGAGTTTGGTTCGTATTGCCAACACTCGGTCGGACTCATTCCCAGTGAGAGTTGGACTCCGCCAGGGCTGCCCTTTGTCACTGATCCTGTTCATAATTTTTATGGACAGGATTTCTAGGCGCAGCCAGGGAATGGAGAGTGTCATGCTTGGTGACAACAGGATCTCATCTCTGTTGTTTGCAGATGATGTTGTCCTGTTGGCTTCATCCAGCAATGACCTACAGCTGTTGCTGGGACGGTTTGCCGCTGAGTGTGAAGCGGCTGGGATGAGAATCAGTACCTCCAAGTCCGAGTCCATGGTCCTCAGCCGGAAAAAGATGGATTGTCCTCTCTGGGTTGGGGATAGGCTCCTGCCCCAAGTGGAGGAGTTTAAGTATCTTGGGGTCTTATTCACGAGTGAGGGGAGAATGGAGTGAGAGATTGACAGACGGATTGGAGCAGCATCTGCAGTGATGCGGACATTGTACCGGTCTGTTGTGGTGAAGAGGGAGCTGAGTTCTAAGGCAAAGCTGTCGATTTACCAGTCAATCTACGTTCCTACTCTCACCTGTGGTCACGAGCTTTGTGTAATGACCGAAAGAACGAGATCGCGGATACAAGCGGCTGAAATGAGCTTTCGCCATAGGATTGCTGGACTCACCTTCAGAGATAGGGTGAGGAGCTCAGTCATCCGGGAGAGGCTCAGAGTAGAACCGCTGCTCCTCCACATTGAAAGGAGTCAGTTGAGGTGGTATGGGCATCTGATTAGGATGCCTCCTGGACGCCTCCCACTTGAGGTGTTTCGGGCACGTCCCACTGGGAGGAGACCCCCGGGCAGACCCAGGACTCGGTGGAGAGACTATGTCTCCCAGCTGGTCTGGGAACGCCTTGGTATCCTCTCTGAAGAGCTGGAACAGGTGGCTGGGGAGAACCAAGTCTGCGTCTCTCTTCTTGAACTGCTGCCTCCGCGACCCGGACCTCCGAAAAAGCGGTAGAAGATGGATGGATGGATGTTTCCATTGCAGAAAACTTATCTAATAAAATTAACCAACCCCAGGCTGCCTCTTTCAAACACTATCCATCTGGAAACTAACCAAATTCTTTCTTCCTGAAGCCAACTGATTGTGAGGAAGTCTGGAAAATCATCAAGGACATGAAGAACTCAAACTCTGCTGGAGCTGATGAAATTTCCAGCGAAATTTTGAAACGTATCATTAATTTAATACTGAGAACCTCTTACCTACTGCATTAATCTGTCTCTAATCTCTGGAGTAGTGCCACAGATAGCAAAAATTGCACAAATTATACTAATTTACTGTATAAATCAGGTGATTAGAATGATTTGACTAATTATCGTCCAATATCCATTCTGCCTACTCTTTAATAGGTTTTGGAAAGAGTAGTTTATAACAGACTTACCAGTTACCTTGATAAGCTCAACATTATTATCCCATCTCAGTATGCCTTCAGAAAGAAACACACTACCTACAGATGTGGACAAAATTGTTGGTACCCCTCTGTTAATGAAAGAAAAACCCACAATGGTCACAGAAATAACTTGAATCTGACAAGAGTGCTAATAAATAAAAATTCCATGAAAATTAACCAATAAAAGTCAGACAATGCTTTTGAATTGTGGTTCAACAGAATTATTTTAAAAAACAAACTCATGAAACAGGCCTGGACAAAAATGACGGTACCCTTAACTTAATATTTTGTTGCACAACCTTTTGAGGCAATCACTGCAATCAAACGATTTCTGTAACTGTCAATGAGACTTCTGCACCTCTCAGCAGGTATTTTGGCCCACTCCTCATGAGCAAACTGCTCCAGTTGTCTCAGGTTTGAAGGGTGCCTTCTCCAGATGGCATGTTTCAGCTCCTTCCACAGATGTTCAATAGGATTTAGATCAGGACTCATAGAAGGCCACTTTAGAATAGTCCAATGTTTGGCTCTTAGCCATTTTTGGATGTTTTTAGCTGTGTGTTTTGGGTCATTATCCTGTTGCAAGACCCATGACCTGCAACTGAGACCAAGCTGTCTGACACTGCACATTTCTCTCTTGATAGTCTTGAGATTTCATTGCACCCTGCACAGATTCAAGACACCCTGTGCCAGATGCAGCAAAGCAGCCCCAGAACATAACAGAACCTCCTCCATGTTTCACAGTAGGGACAGTGTTCTTTTCTTGGTATGCTTCATTTTTGCGTCTGAACACAGAGCTGATGTGCCTTGCCAAAAAGTTCCAGTTTTGTCTCGTCTGTCCATAGGACATTCTCCCAGAAGCTTTGTGGCTTGTCAACATGCAGTTTGGCAAATTCCAGTCTGGCTTTTTTATGATTTGTTTTCAACAGTGGTGTCCTTCTTGGTCGTCTCCCATGAAGTCCACTTCGGCTCAAACAATGACGGATGGTGCGATCTGACACTGATGTACCTTGACCTTGGAGTTCACCATGAATGTGTTTAGAGGTTGTTCTGGGCTCTTTTGTTACCATTCATATTATCCGTCTCTTCCATTTTGCATCAAGTTTCCTCTTGCGGCCACGTCCAGGGAGGTTGGCTACAGTCTCGTGGATCTTAAATTTCGGAATAATATGTGCAATTGTAGTCACAGGAACATGAAACTGCTTGGAGATGGTCTTATAGCCTTTACCTTTAACATGCTTGTCTATAATTTTCTTTCTAATCTCCTGAGACAACTCTCTCCTTTGCTTCCTCTGGTCCATGTTTAGTGTGGTACACACCTTGTCACCAAACAGCACAGTGACTACTTGTCACCCTTTAAATAGGCCGACTGACTGATTACAAGTTTGTAGACACCTGTGATGTTAATTAGAGGACACATCTTGGTTGAACATGTCCCTATAGTCACATTATTTTCAATCTTTTCTAGGGGTACCATCATTTTTGTCCAGGCCTGTTTTATGAGTTTGTTTTTTAAAGTAATTCTGTTGAACCACAATTCAAAAGCCTTGTCTGATTTTCATTGGTTAATTTTCATAGAATTTTTATTTATTACCACTTTTGTCAGATTCAAGTTATTTCTGTGACCACTGTGGGTTTTTCTTTCATTAACAGAGGGGTAGCAACAATTTTGTCCACATCTGTATATGGCAATACTTGACCTAACTGAAAAAAATCAATGATGCAATAGAAAGAGGCAACTGTGGTACTGGCATTTTTTAAGATCTGTCTAAAGCATTTGATACCATTAACCATGACATCCTAATGAATAAATTACAACATTACGGTATCAGAGGCCTAGCATTAGATTGGTTTATTAGTTATCTGTCTGGAAGACTTCAGTACGTTTATATAAATAACCACAAGTCATCATATAAATCCATCGATCATGGGGCTCCCCAGGGTTCCATTTTAGGACCAGTTCTATTCATTCTGTATATAAATGACATTGCTAATTCCTCGTCTCTACTACATAAAGTACTGTTTGCTGATGACACTAATTTATTTTTTGCTCACCAGAATCCAAATGAACTTGAACAGATAAATAGTGAACTTATGAAAATAGACACCTGGTAACAAACTTTCACTTAATATCAGTGAAACTAATTATATTGTATTCCGTTCCAATATAAAGCCAGACACCAAGGAACTTTGCCCCACAATTAATGGACAGAATATTACAAGAGTTAGGTCTATAAAATTCTTGGGGGTCCTCATTGACGAATTTCTCAATTTCAAATGTCACATTGACGATCTAACCAAGAAACTGGCCAAATACGCTGTTCTGTTTTTTAAAGTGAGACATTTTCTACCACTTTCAGCACTTCTCACTCTATATAAAACTTTATTTGAGCCTCACTTACATTACTACAATATCATATGGGGTAACAAATTTCCAACTCACCTAAAAAAGCTAGAAATTCTCCAAAAGAAAGTCATACGTGCCTTATCATGGTCTGAATATAATTCTCCTACTAGTCATCTTTTCCATCGTTATAATCTTCCAAGACATGCTGAGCATAATTACTTCCAGAATGCCTGCATAATGTATCAGGTTGTCCACAAACAACTATAAATTATGTGAACTCATTCCAACCTTCCTTCCCATACACTATGGAGAGGGGAAAAACCAGGCCAGGTATTCACAGCAGATGAACTTTATTCACTCTCTCACATCTGAGGTCTTGCATCACAATACATTTACGCATCACAATTCCTATTGTCCCCCCACTTGGTTAATCCTGCTTCCTGGGGTCTTGCATCACAATACATTCTCCCATCACAATTGCTATTGTTCCCAGTTGCTTGATCCCCCATGCTCTACTGGCAGAGGAATTTACTGCCTCTCCCTTCCTTCCAGTCTGAGATGAATGTCACAGCATGGGTCCACCATACCGCCCCCACCCCAGAGTCTCAGACTGAGCGTTGACTCTCACGTCCTTTCGGCTTCAGTCTCATTCCATATCTGCTGTAACGAGGGGTCTTCGGCTCCGCGGCGCTGCTGTGCCGGTGGGGGGGTCCTGGGGGTGTGTCCATCTGTGGGTGGACAATGGAGGGGGGGCATTCAGCATGCTCGTGTGACTGCTCTGATGAATCGTTTACCTGGGGAGTTCTCAGTGGGGGTCTTCCACGCCGAGGAGCTCAAGCCAACATCACCTGCTTGTCTGCCACCACAAAGGCGGGCTTAAGCCTGTCTATACAGATTTTCTCCCAGCGACCCCCCAAATCTAACAAAATGTTTGTCCCCTGGTTCCAGCACTCTAAACGGGCCAATGGGGACGCAATGGGGGCCGGTGGGCATCGTGCCTGACAAACACGAACGCCGTGTTCTTCAAAGTTTTCGGCACAAAAGCGTGTGGAAAAGAAGTGGTGGGCCGGGCCAGGTAGCATGCCTGCGTCTGCACTATGCTGTGAACGCGGGGACGGATGGGTGTTCGGCGCGGGGTTATCTGGTAAAAATTCCCCGGGGAGCCGCAGCAACTGAGAAAAAAACAGCTCTGCTGGGGAAGCCTCCAAATCCTCTTTTGGAGCGGAACGCAACCCTAATAGAACCCACGGCAACCGGTCCACCCAATTCGCATCCGTAAGCGAAGCCCTGAGTGCTGCTTTCAGTGACCTATGGAAACACTCGCATAACCCATTGGCCTGTGGGTTGTACGCGGTTGTGCGATGAATTGTGAGGACCAGGCTACGGGCCATCGCGGACCAGAGGTCAGAAACAAACTGAGGACCCCGATCAGACGTGATGTCCGAAGGGATGCCAAAACGTGCCACCCATGTTGTTAAAAAGGCACGCACCACGTCTGCGGATGCGGTGGAAGCTAGCGGAACTGCTTCTGGACATTGTGTGGTGCGGTCCACCACTGTCAGAAGGTGCGTGAACCCCTGCGATGGCGGGAGGGGGCCCACAAGGTCCACGTGAACATGGTCGAACCTCTTAGCCGGGATATGGAACGGCTCCAAAGGGGCCTTTGTGTGCCTCTGCACTTTGGCTTGTTGGCACGCTATGCAGGCTGCAGCCCACTCTTTCACCCGTTTGCGCAGGCCCGGCCATATGAACTTCACTTCCACCATTTTGACTGACATGCGCACTCCTGGATGCGCCAGTGCATGAACGGACTCAAAAACGCGGCGGCGCCAAGCGCATGGGACCACCAGGCGCGGGTGTCCTGTAGAGACGTCACTCTGCTCTCCAGCCTTAACCCTGTTGATCCAGACTGGAGTGCGCAAAAGTCCGCATCGCCAATCTGCTCTGCAGCCATGGCCGTGTAATCTATCCCTACGTAGACTGGGGCCACTACTGTGCGCGAGAGGCAGTCCACCACCACATTCAGTTTACCGGCCACATGCTGAATATCGGTCATAAACTCCGAGATTGCGGCCAGCTGTCTCTGCTGCCGGCCCAAGCATGGTTCCGAAACCTTGGCCATCGCGTACGTTAGCGGCTTGTGGTCCACAAACGCAGTGAAGCTGCGCCCTTCCAGCCAGAACTGGAAGTGGCATATGGCCAGGTGGAGAGGCAGTAACTCTCTGTCAAACGCGCTGTATTAACGCTCACTGTCGCACAAAGACCTGCTGAAAAAAGTGAGCGGCTGCCAAGAACTGGCACACATTGCTCTACGACGGCCCCTATGGCCACGTCCGAGGCGTCGTTAGTGAGCGCTATCCGAGTCACCGGGTGCGGGTGCGCCAACAGTGCGGCATTTGCCAGGGCTGTTTTAACCTCAGAGAATGCCTGTTCCCGCTCAGGAGTCCAGTCGACTCTGTCCACCGGTTTCTATTTCTTGAGTGCGGCGTACAATGGCTGCATGAGCTGGGCTGCGTGGGGGAGGAAACGGTTATAAAAGTTAACCATCCCCAAAAACTCTTGCAGCGCTCTGACCGTCTGAGGCCGGGGAAATTCCGCCACCGCGCGTAGCTTGTCCGGCAAGGGTGTCACTCCCTCCGGTGAGATGTGGTGCCACAAAAAAAATGATCCCTGTCACGCCGAACTGGCATTTCGCCAGGTTGATTATTAACCCGTGCTCCTCTAACCTCCAGAAAAACATCCTGAGGTGGGCTACCTGTTCGTCCTCGGATGCACTGGCCACCAGGATGTCATCCAGGTAGACGAACACAAAAGGCAGATCGTGCAACACCGCATCCATCATGAGTTGGAATGTCTGTGCCGTGCCTTTTAATTTGAAGAGCATGCGTAAAAACTCAAACAGACCAAACGGGGTTATTACCGCCATTTTGGGTATGTCCTCTGTGTGCACCGGGACCTGGTGGTAACCACGGACCAGGTCTATCTTAGAAAAAATATGTGTCCCAGCAAGGTAAACGGAAAAATCCTGAATATGGGGGATCGGGTAGCGGTCGTGTAATGTGGCGGCGTTTAATCTGCGGAAATCTCCGCAAGGACGCCATGATCCCTCGGCCTTAGGGACCATATGTAGTGGGGATGCCCATGGGCTGTTTGAGCGCCTGATGATGCCCAGCCTTTCCAAGTTGGCAAACTCCTTGCGTGCTATGGCCAGTTTAGCTGTGTCCAGGCGCCGAGGTCGTGCGAAAACGGGCGGCCCAGTGGTGGTAATAAAGTGCTCCACCCCATGTTTAGTGATGGCCGCCGAAAACGTCGGGACCGTGAGTGCTGGGAACTGGGTGAGCAGTGTGTGGAACTTACCACCTGGAGCTGTGACGTTAGCTAGCATTGTTGGCCCGGCTCCTCGAGCTGTACAGGGGAGAGAATGAAAAGACATTGCATTAATCAGGCGTCTGTTAGCAACATCGACTAGCAGTCCGTGTGCGCACAAAAAATCAGCGCCCAAGATTGGGAAACTGCATGCCGCTATGACAAATGTCCACTCGTACGTACGGCCGTGTAGGGATACAGTCAGTGTCTTTTCACCAAAAGTCTTAATGTCCAAGCCGTTTGCGGCCATCAGCTCGGGGCCGCTAAAACCAGCTAGCCGGTCGGTGTAGGACGGCAGGACGAGGCTCTTTTGGGAGCCGGAGTCCACAAGGAACCGTCTCCTCGAGCGTGAGTCTGTCACATAGAGCAGCTTGCTTTCTTCACCGGCGGACGCAGCTGCTACCGACTGTCGGCCTTGGCATTTCCCGAATGCTTGAATTGGCACGGTAGCACGCATTGGCGTGTGTCCTCTCCAAAACGGCGGTGGTAGGAGCAGAGCGTGTCTCTCTGGCGCTTCCTGGTCTCCACTGCCGCTACCATCGCTGGCTCCTCGCTTCCGCTGGCCGTCTCACTGGGTTCCGACACCGCTGCGTTCACTGTGAGGACCTTGGTGGTGATGATGATCCGATCTGCCTCCTGGGCCAGCGTACGGTAGTCACGCGCAGCCAGCAACGGTGAGTTGGCAAGGACCACTCTGGCTACTGTTGGGAGGTTCCGGCGGAAAAGGTGGGCAAACAGAAAATGCCCGTCATCCGTGCCCATCAACGCCAACATCTTTTCCATCTGTTCGACCGCCGACCCGTCTCCTAACTCGGAGCGCGTCACAAGCCTCTCTGCTCTCTCGCAGTCTGAGAGCATGTAGCGCCGGGTCAGCGCGGCTTTGAGAGCCCCGTATTTGTCACAGGCTGGGGGCTGTTGGAGCAGGCTCGCTACTTGCTGAGTCGTGTGAGCAGCCAGCGCTGCGACCACATAGTAATATCTGGTGTCATCTGCCATTATTCCCCGGAGCGCAAACTGGGCCTCGGTGTGGAGGAACCAAGACTTCGGGTCGTGCAGCCAAAAGTCTGGTAGTTTGACCGAAACGGCGCACACGTTGCTGGGGGTTCCCATCCAGGTCATCTCCGGGGT
The DNA here is from genome assembly GCA_020510985.1 of Pholidichthys leucotaenia. NCBI lineage: Eukaryota > Metazoa > Chordata > Actinopteri > Cichliformes > Pholidichthyidae > Pholidichthys > Pholidichthys leucotaenia. Next base: position 218,538,933 of record CM035837.1, read on the forward strand.
GTTTGCCTCGTGTTCCATTCTGTGTCAAGGGTCACCAGTGTGGAGAGAGGAATAGCCAGGCTGAGCGTTCAGAGCAGATGAACTTTATTCACTCTCTCACATCTATCAGAACCAGACAAAGCATAGCTCTCATGCTGCAGGGTCTCTCCTATATATTACAACACTCACTCCCCCTGCAGCCTGAGGTTTTGCATCACAATACATTTACGCATCACAATTCCTATTGTCCCCCCTGTTGCTTAATCCCCATACTCTTCCGGCAGAGGAATTTACTGCCTCTCCCTTCCTTCCAGTCTGAGATGAATATCACAGCATGGGTTCCCCATTACGCACTTATACCACCAGAAATAAAAAACATCCTCCTCCTCATCATCATAGCAGTCTGTTGGGACAACAATGATTGTTTCATTTAGGTCTGATCAGATTCCTCCACGCAGCTCTGTCCATCGCCTTCTGCTGCCAGGAACTCCTGACCTTGTTCACCCGGGCGACATCTGAGCCAGTATGAGTTGCTTTCTGACTGACCATTTCATGAAACTGCTTGCAAAGTATTTGAGTACCACTAGCTTTTGCTGGACTAGCGGCATATTCTTGGCAGATAGCGGTATTATCAGTGGCAAGGACAGGCCAAGACAAACTGACTCCAGTATCTGTTGCAGTGATTGACCAGATGATAGGTTTGTTTATCTCTGCTCTTTGTGTAGTGCATGTCACAATGCACCGACTGGCAAAAAAGTCCACCACAGACCTTGCGACAGATGTGCTTATCTGCCAGGATCTCCAGTCTCACCCCGTGTAACTGGGAGTGGTCCACCACAGACCTGTGACAGATATGGTTTTTAGTTCTGCCAGGATGTCCAGTCTCACCTTCCACACCTTCGGAAGGGTGGGGTTGCCGATGGCCCGACCCAAAAAGTAGAAGGTGAAAAAAAAAAAATTAGTGTGTGATCAGATTTTCAAATTTAAATTATCGGACCGAGCCAGAAATAAAAGACAAATTACTGGGAAAAAACAAAGACTAAAATCCACCAGGTTTAGTATTGTGTGCAGAGGTCCGCAGATTTGGAATGAGCTTGATGAGAATCTAAAAATGTCACCTTCCATCTCCATCTTCAAGAAAAAAATTAAAATGCAACTCCTATCATTATATAATTAATCTGCTATTTGTTACACAAACTTGCTTACTGATGAGTTGTTACTCCATTGTAATTTTGTTTTATATGTTTATTCACTCCAAAAGTATTTAATAACTTGACTATATATCTTGAACTCACCTACTAATTCAATGTAAACAAATGCTGGGATTATGTGTTATATGTCTGTTATATGTTTGTTTGATCCTGTACACAAAGACATCAGACTGATTTCCGTCATCATTTTATTGTAGAATTGGGCTCCCTACTAAAAGCTTTAAATAGCTTATTTGGGATGACCTGTTCACACTCCAAATCAATGTTAAAAAAAAAGCTTATTGTAGTAGTTATTGTATACTGCTAATCATGCTGTTGATAATTCATATTGTGATTCATTCATGCTGTTGATAATGTGTGATTTGTGTGTCTGAATAAACTGTTAAGAGTAAAAAGAAAAATGCATTTGCAAACTGTAATCTGGCTTTTTTATGTTGTGTATGGGGTAATGTCTTTTTCCTCTCTAAAGCCACATTTCCACTATATAGTTCTGCGCTACTCTTTTCTTTTCTTTACTACTTGTTTCTCCCGCGGCTGCGCCTCCATCACAACCGCGGAAAGCCGAGTATTGCTGGGGTGGGCGTGATCGAGGTGGCGCTACACTGCTGACGTAGTAAAGGACGCGACTGACTCGTCAACAACACAGAAAAAAATAGCGGATTACGAGCGGAGGATTTCCACGGTTTTTAACACAATGAATATCTTTAACGAGACAAGAGAATTTTACAGGAGAAGACGACGTGGACTGAGACAACACACGTTGGAGCAGGAGAGGAGAATAGCGGTTGCCCAGGAGGAATCTGAAGCATATGAAGCAGAGATCATTCAGAGATCATTTCATTTGTTCAGTGTTCATGTGCATACATATGTCAAACGTGTTTTTTAAATAAAATCTTGTGCACTTTTAAACTACGTCGCCTGTGTTGTTCAAAACGGTTAAATGTTAACAGACTGTTAATTAAATGCTGAAACACCAGGGTAATTTAAAATAATGCAGAAGCTTAATCCTAAACCCCTTTAACTTACCAAATAATTTATAATATTATAAAAAAGCCAATCCAAATCTAGACCCATTTTGTGTATTGTGTAATAATGATACTGATGATAAACTGACTTCCTAAAAAAAAACCGCAGCTAGACAACGCACTTTTGGTTTGATGGAATTGCCAATTGACCTTGGAATTATATGTGGAAACTTGTTATACTTCCAGTTAACTTTAACTTACAAAATAATTAAAAATATTATAAAAAAGCCAATCCAAATCTAGGCCCATTTTTTGTGTTGTGTATCATTTGAGTATCATTGTACAATCTATTGTTATTTATAAGGGTTATCTGTTCAGTGGTGGCTAATTACACACTAAAACAATGTCAAAAATGACTGCAGCCAGACAACTCACTTTTGGTTTGATGGAATTGCCAATTGACCTTGGAATTATATGTGGAAACTTGTTATACTTCGTTAACTTTAACTTACCAAATAATTGATATTATAAAAAAGCCAATCCAAATTTAGGCCCATTGTGTATCATTTGATTATCATTTTTCCCATCTATTGTTATTTATAAGGGTTACCTGTTCAGTGGTGGCTAATTACACACTAAAACAACGTAGAAATGACTCCAAAGAATAAAATGCTGCAGCTAGACAACTCACTTTTGGTTTGATGGCATTGCCAATGAACCTAGAAATTTTATGATGAAACTTTTTTTAATCCTATTAAATAATGTGACAGTGTGACACTGCCCAACACCAAATTATAATTATGTTTTTCAAACCAAAGATCACTATGGATCTATTGAATCACAATAGCATAGGTTTGTCATATTCACGTCAACGTTTAAAACATCAAAAATATTATATTTGGGTTTACATGTATGGGTATTTTGGCTTTATATTATACTAGACTGCTTATAATGTATTTGAATTCTCAGAATTTGGAATGCCGATATAACATTCAATTCACATGTACTTACCTTTACCTAATTGGACTTTTACTTTTATCAGCGTCTACAGCTGAATGCAAATTAGACCTGTGCAACTGCTTACAATTTTACTTAAAAACTGTACCCACTGTAGAGCAATGGATACAGCAGTGTTAATATTTATTCAATTTAATAATAACAATTAAATTTCCATTAAAATACCTTTATGGCTGAACAGCGGCATTATGGTCAAATGAGGCAATGGAATATGTATGTAATTATTAGCCTTTATCATCCAGAGTTATAACAGACAAACCACACTTTTATCCAAAAAACTAACATTTTATTAGATTACAAATATTCCCAAAAAATGTTTACAAGTGGGGACCTTTCAATGCTTCGACTAGACTGGAAAAATGGCTTAGGAAGGCTCCGTGGAACGAAGACCTCTCTCAGCTCATCCCTTCTTAATGCAGCCTCATGATCCTGCAGCATTTGATGGTGTCTTTCGCGCTGTTCGAGCATCCTTTCACGCTGTTCGAGCATCCGTTCTTGGATCCGCATTTCCTCTGCATGATTCTGGGCCATTACTGATGCAATGTCTGCAATGTTGCTGGACCTTTTCCGTTTGCCTACATGAAAGACACAAGTCATTGTATTTACATAACACTGGATCAAAAAATGGGTTATTTTGACAAAAAAATTTGTTTGTACTGTCTCCTCATAAATCACAATGGCTTAATAGTGTTAGCTGACGTGAAGAATTTCAATCGAGCATGTTGATTGGAAGTCGGTACATGTGCTCCTTTTTAAAAAAAAAATAAAAAAAAAAATACAACAGTATTTCCACCACCAACACACCAATAAAACTGGGGCCGGGTGGCTATGAACACCCCTGAATCTAGTATTTTTATAAACGTACAAAGACATTTTAAATTCCTTATGCGTCTATAGAAAATAACAATCACATATAAAAACAACCGGGTGGTAATTTTCAGTTTGTTGTGCTTTACCAGCACGTGATCGGGACATGCTGAATGGTGATGGACCGGGCAGATGTGATGGACCTGGTGATGTGGCAGACAATGGTGTCGGCTCCGATTCGGGCACCCCCCCGAGAGACACCGGAGTTTCAGGCCGGTCCATTGACGCGCACCGCTGGGATATGAAAAATGAGTCTAGAAAGAAAAAACACACAATAAAGCTCATAAACAAAGTGCAACATGTACTGCAAACTAAAAACTTTTTAAGCAGATTACAGAAAGCTTACTTCAGCGTTTTTTTCACGTGAATACTGAAATTAAAGCGTGATTCTGCAGCTTGATGCCAGGTAGCAGCAAGGTAGCTAGCTGTTAGCGGGCTAGCCACCACCACTAACAATTGCCCACAATCAAACAACTTTCTTTAGTGCTTAAATAAAGTGCGCTTTTGAGCGAAAGGCGAGAAGATGGACAATAACAAAACAACACTCACCGTCACCGTTTTCCCTTTGCGTGGCCGTGTCGAGCCCAAATTCTCTGCCTTGGCTAGCAGGCCGATGTCCGTATATCGCGTCCAACCGCTCGTACCATTTCCACTCCTTCCTACTCACACCACTGCGTCCGTTGTGGTCCTTTATGGCCCGATAATCGCTCTTCATTTTTTTTAGTTTTTCACGACACTGTTTGGCAGTCCAGGTGTAACCTTGTGCTGCCATTTGGTCGGAAACCTCCTGGTATATTTTTTCGTTGCGAGTTGCACCGTCCAACTCGCTCTGGATGTGGTCGTCGGCTACCAAGAACAGAAAAGTCCGCACCTCCTCGTTTGTCCATGGAATAAACTTGCGCGTGGACGGCGTGGACATCGTTATAAAAAGAACACAATTGTGAAGCCGGTCTCCGCGGTTACAGTACTCGCTGAAATTACAAATGGCGGTCGTGTAGCTTCACCAGAAATCAAAACGGACGCATTTTGTGACATTACGCCCTGACCAATCAGCGGTTAGCAGTCGACTGACGTGAAATCACACCTCGCTTTTCGCTCGGCTGTACCCTGCCTCTTAACAGGCACGAAAATCGTAACTGTTAGACCGTGAGCACTGAGGTGGAAATGGCGAAAAACAGAAACAAGTAAAAAAAAGTAAAGCCAAGGTGATACTGGTGGAAATGGGGCTTAAGTGGCCTTTCAGCCCATGTTGGTACAGGACTTGTTTCTCTGTGGATAATGACACTCTTACCAGCTTCAGCCAGCATCTTCACAAGGTCTTTTGCTTTTATTCTGGGGTTGATATGCACATTTCACACCAAAACACGTTCATCTCTGGGACTCAGAACCCATCTCCTTCCTGAGCGCTATGATGGCTGGACATTCCCATGGTGTTTATACTTGTGGAGAATTGTGTGAACAGATGAACGTGGGAACTTCAGGCATTTGGAAATTGGACCCAAGGATAGACCAGACATGTGGAGGTCCACAGTTCTCTTCCTGATGTCTTGGCTGATTTCTTTTGATTTTTCCATGATGTCACAAGGTAGCAGTGTGTTTGAGGTGTGTCTTAAAATACAGTAAATCCACAGGTGGGCCTCCAATTAACTTGGATGTTGTTAATTAACCTATCAGAAGCTTCCAAAGCCATGACATCATCATCTGGGGTTTTGTAAATTGTTTAAAGGTATAGTAATTGTCAGAAAATTGTATATACATGTTATCATTTTATATAATCAAGTGTATGCCATATACTCATCTATGCATATTGTGTTAAGAAATTGTTGGGAAATTGTACATACATCATTTTCTATAAGACATAAGGTTGAGTGTATTGTACACCGTTTCCTTTTTGTACTTAGATAATGAGAAGATTACTGAGTGTTGCTTATGTGCAGATTAAAATGTGCTTAGCATGAGAGAATGAAGCCGACTCATGGGATGAAACTGTGTAAAAGTCTGAGAATAAGGAAAAGTTAATCTTGTTTTTGTATGATATACTTTGTGATTAATTGTGGTTAAACCCTTATGTGATGTACTTTTTGTAAAGTCACTGTGTTCTTCCTCTTTGAGAATGTCGGCATATCTTTTGTCATGACTGTGTGGGTGACCGGAAGGGAGTACTCAGCAAATGTCCTTTGTGATTATGTGACCAACAATGTATAAAAGGGCTTAGTTCACTGGGGGATGCCTCAGTGTCTTGTGAGATGTAATCATCGCTGGCACTCCTTGTGCAAGTAAAGCTCATAAAATAGAATATTCTGTGTCTTGAATCTTTATTGAGGTAACGAACTAATATACGATCATTTGAGTTTCAGATTCTTGACAGTAATATTAGTGGATGAAAACTTCTGACTTTGAAGAGTGTAATAAAAAATGATTTAGCAAATAGAAATAACTGAATCCTAACTGATCTATAACAGGAAAAGTTTGGTCTGATTTAATGTCAGACAGTGAGAAAAAACAAATATGTGTCTTTTTTATACAGCATCTAAACTTCTGGTTTCAACTGTACTTGTACCTCCAGTGGAGTAGGATGCCATGAGTAACCAAAGTCCCCAAACCTTCAACTTGACGGTGTGAATTTGTGTAAAGGAATGAATTAACTTCCATCTCCCCTTTTATACATGAACTCTGTTTCCTTTCCCAGTGAGTGTGAAGTGCTTTATTTCACACTGCAGTGTAATGACAACAGATAACTTGAATGAAATGAAGGCTTTAAACGCTCCTGTTTTTTGGTGTGACTGTGTGTATTACAGAAATGTGTAGCATTGCTCTGGCTTCGCCCCCTGGTGATGCCCTCAGCAGGCCACCCTCATTCTTTTTTGGCCCCTTTATCTGCTCTGTGCCACTCAGTGCCAAATGCTCACCACAGGCGATAGAGGAAAACAACAACAAAGGGAAAAATACAGTATTTCTCCTTTTTTCAAGGGTCTTAAAGTATTCTAACCCTAATTCTAAAAAATATGTAAATGCAAATTGCTTTCCTTTGGCCATACCTCGATTTCTCCCTCGAACTCTGAAGAATCCAGCAGGTTCACTTTAAAGGGAACAGTTTTAAGTCGCTTGGAGCCTTTCTGGGGAGATTTGAGGTTCTTGTTTGGGGATGTCTTCTCAGACATGTCGTCAGCTTCCCTGTGTCCATCCATATTCTTGGAATTCTGTTCCTGTACATGTAAATACAGACCGAAAAGAGTCAGTCAGTTGACAAAATTTTCTAATTTAATTGAAATATTAAAACCAACCCTCATGGATTGCCAACATATTGTGGTGGAGGGGTTTGAGTGCTCTAATGATCCCAGGAGCTATGCTGTTGTTTGGAACTTGGCCTTGGTAGGGTCTCCCATTGCCACCCAGATCAAGAGCTGTCTTGTGGATCCCCATGATAAAGTTACAACAAGGATCCAGTGCACCCCACCTGCACTCAGCGGCAAGTGTCTGGTGGTCAGGTGTCTGCCCATGGGACCCAGCCAGGTTCAGCTCGAGACGGCCACATACAGGTGAATCTCAATAAATTAGAATATCATCAAAAGGTTAATGTACTTCAGTAATTCAATTTAAAAAAGTGGATTTTTAACAGAAATGTTGGCCTACTGAAAAGTATGTCCATGTACACAGTCAATTCTTGTTCAGTGCTCTTGCATGAATTACATTCTATCACAGTGGCATGTCATGAAGATGATCAGCCTGTGGTTCTGCTGAGGGGTTATGGAGGCCCAGGTTGCTTGGAAAGTGACCTTCAGCTCGTCTGCATTGTTGGGTCTGGTGTCTCATCTTCCTCTTGACAATACTCCATAGATTCTCTGTGGGGTTTAGGTCAGGAGAGTTTGTTGGCTAGTCAAAGTTTACCCAGCTGTCAGCCATAATCATCAAAATTAAAAGAAATAAACACTTGAAATGTATCACTCTGTGTGTAACAAATCTATGTATTAGTTTCACTTTTTGAATTGAATTACTGAAATAAATTAACTTTTTGATGATATTCTCATTTACTGAGATGCACCTGTAGGTCCACTTTCCTGTGGGCTCACCACCTGCAGGGGGGATCATGGTGCTATGTGGGCCAGACAGAAGTCTAGGCTTCTTTGCTTGGACTGATGCCCCTATGACCTGGACCCCCAGATGAGTGGTAGAAGATGGATGGATGGATATTTAAACTAAACATTAGCAACTCTGAATGATGTCACCAAATCTGCATTGAGACACAATGGGTGATATGGGTCAAAAAATTACATCCTGATATAACTATTGTCTTGATAATGTAGGGTTTTATATGTAGTTTGTTGTTGGTACAAGTATTAATGTAAATATGCATGTGATTAGGAACGAAGATTTCATTTCATTACCAATGCACACAAGCTCGTGGGGCACCCATCCAAAAGAATGGGCATATTACGGACAACTCCCCTCCCCCCGTGAGTTCTTGCTTTTAATTAAGAAGACAGATATGAAATCAAACAATAACTCCCATATACAGTGCATCCGGAAAGTATTCACAGCGCTTCACATTTTCATCTTTGTTTTGTTACAGCCTTATTCCAAAATGGATTAAATTCACTTTTTCCTCAAAATTCTAAAAATGCCCCATAATAACAAAGTGAAAAGTTTTTTTTGAGGTTTTTGCAAATTTATTAAAAATGAAAAAACTAAGAAATCACATGTACATAAGTATTCACAGCCTTTACCATGTAACTCAAAATTCAATTCAATTCGACATTATTTATATCGTACCATTTCACAACAACAGTCATCTCATAGCACTTTCAACTGTAGGGGAAACCCACACAATTGCAGAAAGACTCCAGCAATCAGGCAATCCCCTGTGAGCAGCACTTGGCGACAGTGGAGAGGAAAAACTCCCTTTTAGCAGGAAGAAACCTCCAGCAGAACCAGGCTCAGGGAGGGGCAGTCATCTGCTGTGACTGGCTGGGGGGTGAAGGGATAGAGAAGAAGAAAGGGGATCACCTGATTGCTGGGGTCTTTCTGCAATTGTGGGGGTTTCCCCTACAGTTGAAAAGTGCTATGACCGTTGTTGAGAAATGGCGCTATATAAATAAAGCTGAATTGAATTGAAAAGAACAGACACTGAGGTCAGGTTCATCCTGTTTCCACTGATCATCCTTGAGATGTTTCTACAGCTTAATTAGCATCCACCTGTGGTAAATTCAGTTGATTGGACATGATTTGGAAAGGCACACACCTGCCTATATAAGGTCCCACAGTTGACAGTGCATGTCAGAGCACAAACCAAGCATGAAGTCAAAGGAATTGTCTGTACACCTCTAAGACAGGATTGTCTGGAGGCACACATCTGGGGGAGGGTACAAAAAAATTTCTGCTGCTTTGAAGGTCCCAATGAGCACAATGACCTCCATCATCCATAAATGGAAGAAGTTCGGAACCACCAGGACTCTTCCTAGAAATGGCCGGCTGTCTAAAATGAGTGATCAGAGGAGAAGGGCCTTGATCGGGGAGGTGACCAAGAACCCGATGGTCACTCTGTCAGAGCTCCAGCATTCGTCTGTGGAGAGGGGAGAACCTTCCAGAAGGACAACCATCTCTGCAGCAATCCACCAATTAGGCCTGTATGGTAGAGTGGCCAGACAGAAGCCACTCCTTAGTAAAAGGCACATGGCAGCCAACCTGGAGTTTGCCAAAAGGCACCTGAAGGACTTTCAGACCATGAGAAACAAAATTCTCTGGTCTAATACAACAAAGATTGAACTCTTTGACGTGAATGTCAGGCGTCACATTGAGAAGAAACCAGGCACCGCTCATCACCAGGCCAATACCATCCCTACAGTGAAGCATGGTGGTGGCAGCATCATGCTGTGAGGATGCTTTTCAGTGGCAGGAACTGGGAGACTAGTCAGGATACAGGGAAAGATGAATGCAGCAATGTAGAGACATCCTGGATGAAAACCTGCTCCAGAGCACTCTTGACCTCAGACAGTAGTGGGATTTGGAGACATAAACAACATGTTAGCTGCTAAGCGAACTGGTCAAACTATTAAAAAGCTCAGTCTGGTTACAAAAACGGTCAAAACATGAAACAAACTTTATATAGAAAAAACAATCTGCCTGCAAATTACAGTATTTCCAATATGTACAATGATAAGTGAAAGTGATAAAGTTAATTTATTGACGAGAAAGCACCAGGGAATGTGCAAATATAATGGAAGCAGAACTGGAGCTGCGAGAGGATTGGAATGGGGAAATATGTCTCTTTAGATTGTACAAGAGGTCCATTCCAGTCTGAAGTTACTTCCTGATCTGGTCCCTGGGGGGTGGTTATGCAGCGCATTTCTGTATTTGCAGTTGCTGAGAGTATCTGCAGCACTAATGTGTCGCCATTCTAATGCAGATGCTTTGAGTTTGGTTTTGTCTATTTGCAGTTGCTTTCTTAACTTGGAGTGCATTTGAGCGCTCAGGGTCATCATCAAAAAATATATTCAAAGAAAAGCTCAGTTATTGAGGGTCTTAGTGAGCAATTAGTGAGGCATTCAAAGTTTCTGTTGTATTATTGCTGGTTTTTTTTGGGGGGGGCGGTCTTGTTGTTTGCAAGGCAAGTTTGTTTGTATAGCACATTTCGTGTGCAAGACAATTCAGTGCTTTACATAAAACATTAAAGCATTCCAGCAAGTTGCAAAAGGAATACAAAAGAATTTAAAAAACAAACTAAAAAATAAATTAAAGAGAAACAAAACCAAGTTAAAATAGAATAAGACAGAAAAAGTACAATAAATATAAGTTCCAGTACATTGTGGGAGATTAACAATTGTTCTATTGAAAATCCACAGCAAATAGTTTTTAAACTGGATTTAAAGCAGCTGAGAGTTTCAGCAGCCCTGATGCATTCTGGGAGTTTGTTCCATATGTGAGGCGCATAAATACTAAATGCTGCCTCACCATGTTTGGTTCTAACTCTGGGCAAAGATAGTAGGCCTGATCCTGATGATCTGAGGGCCCTGGGTGGCTCATAATGGTGCAGCAGATCTGAAATGTATTTTGGCCCTAAACCATTCAGAGCTTTATAAACCAACAGCAGTATTTTGAAATCTGTTCTTTGACAGACAGGAAGCCACTGTAAAGGTCTGAGGACTGGAGTTATATGATCCACTTTCTTGGGCTTAGTGAGGACCCGAGCTGCAGGGTTCTGAACCAAGTGCAGCTTTGTGATGGACTTTTTAGGGAGACCTGTGAGGACAGCATTATAGTAGTCCAGTGTACTGAAGATAAATGCATGGACAAGTTTTTCTAGATCCTGCTGAGACATCAGACCTTTAATCCTCGGTATGTTCTTTAAGTTATAATAGGCTGACTTCACTACTCTCTTAATGTGGCTGTTAAAATTCAGGTCTGAGTCCAGAACCACACCCAGATTTCTGGCTTGGCTGTTGGTTTTTACTATCATTGATTAAAGCTGAGTATCATGATTTAATTAGTGACAGACTCCAATGCAGAGCGTAGTTCACCAGGGAAACAACAGACACGGGTGTATGTTTTAGTTTATTGATAAGCTGAGGTAAATAAATCCACTGTGAGGAGTACAAGGCCTGCGGGGAAATAAAAGGGGAAATGGTTAATAAGGAGATGATTTAAGAAGAGGAGTAGAGTTTGAGAGGAAGAAGAGAGGCTTACTATTAAGAGCAGAGGGCCCCGCTGTGATGACCCAGCATGCAGTGGGTGGTGAACTGAAGGGAGTAGATCCAATACAGCAAACAGGTGGAGGAGGAGGTGTAAGGACATGATGGTCAGAGGTACAGGTGAGCGTGTGCAGCCCCAGAGTGATTAGTCAACGCTGAGATGGCAGCAACCTGGGGGAGATGAAAAAGGAGAAGGTTAACGAGTTAGTTGAGGTCAAAAATACAATTCAACAGACTCGATGAGAGGGCAGCAATACCCAACGGTCCAGAGAGGAAGCAGTCACAGACTGACGCTCTTAAAGCTGGCAGATGAGGCAGCAGCAGGTCTGCACAATCACCCAGGTGAGCACAATCAACTCTGGGAGCCAAAAGAAAGGCAGGGAGAGAAACACACAGACGGAAGGGGAGCATACTCACCTGATCATCACAGTGCACTCCCCCCCCCCCGTTGGGTTGTTGGGATGAGCCCGATGGAAAGCCCAGACCATACCCTTGTTGTGAAAGTATGATCCAGGAATCCATGACCTCTCTTCAGGTCCATAACCCTTCCAGTGGACCAGATATTGCAGGCCCCGGCCCCGACGATGAATGTCCAAGATTCTCTGGACAGTGTAGGTGGTGTGGCCATTGAGGACCCCGGGAGGAGGAGGCTTTGAGGGAGGGCAGAGAGGATTGGAGGAGAGAGGCTTAATTCGAGACACGTGGAAGGTAGGGTGCATGCGGAGCAACGGAGGCAACTTGAGACGGACCGTGACATCGTTGATGATCTGGGAGGTGGGGAATAGACCCAGAAACTATGGCGACAATTTTTTCGACTGTCTTCAATGGAACCTGTTTGGTTGACAGCCATACCATCTGGCCAACGGTGTACCTGGGCACTGGCGTACTTCTACAGCTGGTGTAGAGATGGTTCTGATCAGATGAATGGAGAAGGGCAGCCCGAGTGAACCTCCATAGACGGCGGCGGCGGGGGGCATGGGTCTCCACATATGGAACTGCTAACTCCCTCTCCGCCACTGGTAGAAGAGGGGGAGTGTACCTCAAGGAGGCCCCAAAGGGAGTACAGGCCAGTAGTGAAGGAGACAGCGGTGTTGTGAGCATACTCCACCCAGGACAGATGGGAACTCTAGGTGGTGGGGTTGCAGGAAACCACACACCTCAGGGTGGCCCCAAGGGACTGATTGGCACGCTCGACCTGACCGTTGCTCTGAGGGTGGTAACCGGAGGTAAGGCTGGAGTGGCGCCGGCACAGCAGCAGAAGGCCCTCCACACCTGCGAGGTAAACTGCAGACCCCAGTCCGAAACAATGTTGACAGGAATGTCATGGAGACGAATGATGTGAAGGGTGAGGAGGTTGGCAGTCTTTGTGGCTGTGGGCAATTTCGGCAAGGGAACCAGGTGGATAACCTTAGAGAAGGGATCAATAATGGTTAGTATGATGCTGTTACCTTGCGATGGAGCAAGGCCCGTAACAAAGTCCATAGCCACATGAGATCAGGGGTGACTCGGAACAAGTAAGGTGTGGAGAAGGCCGGCTGGGGGTGAGGAGTCAGACTTATTGGTGGTACGGACCTGGCAGGCCTTAATGAAATCCCAGACATCTGAACAAAGTGTCGGCCACCAAAACACCCACTGCAGGAGTTTGACAGTTCTAGAAATTCCTGGATGACAAGCAAAGTAACTGGTGCGATCCCACTGAATTACCTCACTGCGAAGGATAAAAGGGACATACAAACGGTTCGACGGGTCTCCCTCAGGGATGGATTCGGAGGATTGGGCCAGCCGGACCTTCTGCTTGATCTCCCAAGAGAAGGCTCCTACAATGCAGGTAGAGGGCAGGATAGGCTCAGAAGAAGCGGGGGTGACGAGAGGGAGAGAGGATGGAGTGTAATCGGAGGAGAACTAGTGAGAGAGAGCATCAAGTTTAGTATTGCATGAACCAGGGTGGCAAGTAATGGAAAAGTTGAACCTAACAAAAAAACAGAGCCCAGTGGGCTTGTCTCGGGTTTAACCTTCTTGCAGATCTTAGGAACTCTAAATTTTTATGATCTGTCAAGACAACAAATGGTTGGGTGGCTCCCTCTAGCCAGTTCCTACATTCCTCTAATGCACAGGTGTCAAACTCATTCCATGGAGGGCCAAGACCCTGCAAGTTTTACCTCCACCCAGTGTCTTCAACAGGTGATTTCACTGAATTTCTTCCCACTGATTGCTGATGAGTGAAAACACCTGCTGATGACACTGGGTAGAAGCAAAACATGTAGGGTCTTGGCCCTCCATGGAATGAGTTTGGCACCCCTGCTCTAATGCCAATGTAATGGCCAGCAACTCACAGTCTCCTACAGTGGGGGAAAAAAAGTATTTAGTCAGCCACCAATTGTGCAAGTTCTCCCACTTAAAAGATGAGAGAGGTCTCCAATTTTCTTCATAGGTATACCTCAACTATGAGAGACAAAATGAGAACAAAAAAATCCAGAAAATCACATTGAAGGATTTTTAATGAATTAATTGGTAAATTCCTCGGTAAAATAAGTATTTGGTCAATAACAAAAGTTCATCTCAATACTTTGTTATATACCCTTTGTTGGCAATGACAGAGGTCAAACGTTTTCTGTAAGTCTTCACAGGGTTTTCACACACTGTTGCTGGTATTTTGGCCCATTCCTCCATGCAGATCTCCTCTAGAGCAGTGATGTTTTGGGGCTGTTGCTGGGCAACATGGACTTTCAACTCCCTCCAAAGATTTTCTATGAGGTTGAGATCTGGAGACTGGCTAGGCCACTCCAGGACCTTGAAATGCTTCTTACGAAGCCACTCCTTCATTGCCCGGGCGGTGTGTTTGGGATCATTGTCATGCTGAAAGACCCAGCCACGTTTCATCTTCAATGCCCTTGCTGATGGAAGGTGGTTTTCACTCAAAATCTCACGATACATGGCCCCATTCATTCTTTCCTTTACATGGATCAGTCGTCCTGGTCCATTTGCAGAAAAACAGCCCCAGAGTATAATGTTTCCACCCCCATGCTTCACAGTAGGTATGGTGTTCTTTCTCCTCCAAACACGACAAGTTGAGTTTTTACCAAAAAGTTCTCTTTTGGTTTCATCTGACCATATGACATTCTCCCAGTCCTCTTCTGGATCATCCAAATGCTCTCTAGCAAACTTCAGACGGGCCTGGACATGTACTGGCTTAAGCAGAGGGACACGTCTGGCACTGCAGGATTTGAGTCCCTGGCACCGTAGTGTGTTACTGATGTAGCCTTTGTTACTTTGGTCCCAGCTCTCTGCAGGTCATTCACTAGGTCCCCCTGTGTGGTTCTGGGACTTTTGCTCACCGTTCTAGTGATCATTTTGACCCCACGGGGTGAGATCTTGCGTGGCGCCCCAGATTGAGGGAGATTATCAGTGGTCTTGTATGTCTTCCATTTTCTAATAATTTCTCCCACAGTTGATTTCTTCACACCAAGCTGCTTACCTATTGCAGATTCAGTCTTCCCAGCCTGGTGCAGGTCTACAATTTTGTTTCTGGTGTCCTTTGACAGCTCTTTGGTCTTGGTCACAGTGGAGTTTGGAGTCTGACTGTTTGAGGTTGTGGACAGGTGTCTTTTATACTGATAATGAGTTCAAACAGGTTCCATTAATACAGGTAACGAGTGGAGGACAGAGGAGCCTCTTAAAGAAGAAGTTTCAGGTCTGTGAGAGCCAGAAATCTTGCTTGTTTGTATGTGACCAAATACTTATTTTACCAAGGAATTTACCAATTAATTCATTAAAAATCCTTCAATGTGATTTTCTGGATTTTGTAATTGTACGTTGTAATTTCTCTTGGCTGGGCACAGCTGCTGAGAGAAATACGCACAAGAATGTAATTTTTGATTGCAGATGGAGCGCTAAGAGGACGGCGCCCACCCCCGAATCAGACGCGTCCACCTCTACCACAAAGTGTAATAGAGGGTCGACCTGAAACAGGATGGGCGCCTGAGAAAAGAGTTTTAAACTCAGAAAAAGTCTAGTCCTCCACTTCTGACCATTTGAATGGGATCTTAGTTGAGGTCAACTGGGTTAAGGGCAGGGCCACTTTGATGTAATTACGAATGAAGCGGCGATAAAAATTTGCAACGCCCATGAAGCACTGAAGGTGATTACTGGACTGTGGGGTAGGCCAATCGAGGACAGTTTTAATTTTAGCCAGGTCAGGCTTCAGTTCACCCTCAGCTACAATGAACCTCAAAAAGTAAGTGGCGCGAGAAGAGAACTGTACTTTTTAGCCTTCACAAAGAGCTGATTCTCGAGCAGCCACTGTAAGACCACCCGAACATGGACTGTGTGCTAATCCAGCATGCTGGAAAAAATAAGTATGTCGTCGAGACGGCGGGCAAATTGGTCAGCCCGAAGGGCATTACTAGATATTCAAAATCCCCTAAATGTGTTTTAAAACACCATCTTCCACTCATCACCTTTGCATATGCAAATCAAATGGTACACGTTCTGGAGATCCAACTTGGTGAATACTCGAGCACGCTGGAGAAGCTCAAAAACGTAATTAATAAGCGGCAGGGGATATTTGTCCTTGACGGTAATAGCATTCAGCTCGCTATAATCAATGCATGGCCGCAAGGACCCGTCCTTTTTGCCCACAAAGAAGAACCCGGCACCAAGAGGAGCGAAAGATGGACAAATGATGCCGGCGTTCAGGTTCAGGTTACTTTATTTGTACCCGTAGCTCTCCATTGCCTCCCCCTCCGGCCCTGACAAGCTGTAGAGCCGGCTGGACAGCAACCACGTGCCCGTGAGGAGGTCTATGGCACAGTCGTAGGGCCGATGAGGTGGTTAAGAGAGGGACCTAGATTTGCTAAAGACCTCCCCTAGATCATGATAGACCTCAGGCACGCAGCTGAGGTAAGGTGGCTCGGCCGGAGGGGGGAGATGGGGAGAGCAGGTGAGCATGCGGCTGAACAGAGGCATGACGAGAGACAAAAAGGGCTCCTGGACGCAATGGAATTTTGGCCCCAATTAATTACTGGTTATGTTTACGGAGCCCTGGATAACCTAGGATGATAGGTGCAGAAGAACTGGGCAACACGAATAATTGGAGGGTCTCATGATGGTAACCTGACAGGAGGATGGAAACAGGCTCGGTTTTAAGGGTGACCGTGGCCAAATTGCTACCGGAAAAGGTGATGACATTTAGAGAGGATGGTAGGACCCTGGTGGGAATCTTTAGGTTTTGAATTAACCCCTAAGATATAAAATTTTTCTCCACTCCAGAGTCAATCAGAGCGGAGACCCTGAGTTCAGCCTCGGGTTGTTGGATAAAAGCTGGTAGCATTAAACTATTCTGGGGGGATTTGTTGAAGACTCGCCCACCAGACCCCCACGGCTACTGACGGGCCGAATCTTTTTGCAGAAGGAGCAACCCGGCAACACATGGTCCGTGGAACCGCAATAAAGACATGCCCCCACCTCGATCTGGTGCTCCTCCGGAGCCCGAACAGAGCCCGGCCGAGGACCATTGGCTCCAGAGAGGAGGCCAACCCAACGGAGATTGAGGACGGGGAGGACGACAGGGGCGTGGGTGAAGAAGCGGTGGATCTCTGCTCCTTAGCACGCTCACAGCAACGATTGTCCAGGCCAACGGCCTGTTCAATAAGCTCATCCAGAGAGGAGGGGTTAGCGCGGATGGCCAGGTCGTTGTGGAGACTGGAATTGAGGCTCTGGAGGAAAGCGCTGCGTAGGGCAACGTCATTCCGTCCGGACTCGACTGCGGTGACCCGGAACTTGACTGAGAAGTCAGAGACCGACCAAACTCCCTGCCGAAGCACAAACAGCCAGCTCGTGAGATTCCTCTCACTCTCTGTATGATCTCTGTGAATTCCTGAACGAACTAATCATAGGAGTAATGGTGGGCCTCAGGACTGCTCAGTATGGACTGGGCCCAGTTAAGAGCCCGGTCCTTCAGCAACAGGGTCATAAAATGGATTTTAGAAGAGTCATCCGGGTACTCCCGACACCTGCTGCAAATAAAGCCAGCAATGAAGCAAAAACCCCTTACATCCCCCCACCTCCCCTGCATACGGGGAAGGAGAGGGGATGGAAATGGTCTGGCAGATAGCTGGAACAACCTGAGCAGCAGAAGCAGGAGGAGACGCTGAACTACAAAGACGGCTAAGGTGGTCGGTAACGGTTGCTAAACGCTGGTTGGTTGTTTGTAGTTGTTCTGCGAGAACGGTGACTTGACGCTCCACGACGTCTAAACAGGAGAGAGACGATTGCTCCCCCGGTGAAGCGCTTGCTGAGCCTCGGTGCTGGTGGGACCATTCTGTTATGATTTAATTAGTGACAGAGACTCAAATGCAGAGCGTAGTTCATCAGGGAAACAACAGACACAGGTAAACGTTTTAAATAGTTTATTGATAAGCTGAGGTACAGTAAATAAACCCACTGTGAGGAGCACAAGGCCTGCGGGGAAATAAAAGGGGGAAATGGTTAATAAGGAGATGATTTAGGATGAGGAGTAGAGTTTGGGAGGAAGAAGAGAGGCTTACTACTAAGAGCAGACGGCCCGGCTGTGATGACCCAGTGTGCAGTAGGTGGTGAGCTGAAGGGTGTAGATCCAATAGGGCAAACAAGTGGAGTAGGAGGTGTCCGGACATGATGATCAGAGGTACAGGTGAGCGTGCACAGCCCCGGAGTGATTAGTCACCACTGAGATGGCAGCAATCTGGAGGAGATGAAAAAGGAGAAGGTTAACGAGCTAGTTGAGGTCAAAAATACAATTCAATAGACTCAATGAGATGGCAGTAATACCCAATGGTCCAGCGAGGAAGCAGTCACAGACTGACGCTCTTAAAACTGGCAGATGAGGCAGCAGCAGGTGTGCGCAATCACTCAGATGAGTGCAATCAACTCCGGGAGCCGAGAGGAAGGCAAGGAAAGAAAAACACAGGAGGGGGAGCACGCTCACCTTGTCATCACACTGAGTACTAACTGTGAGTCTTTCTTCTTTGGCTCCAAAAACTACTACTTCAGTTTTGTCTTTGTTTAACTGAAGAAAATTCTGGCACATCCACTTTTTAATTTGACCAATGGATTTGATCAAGGTTTAAATTGGACCATAGTCTTCTGGTGATATGATTATGTAGATTTGTGTATCATCTGCATAATTATGGTAATACTGTATATTTTGTTGTTTTTTATGATTTGACCTAGTTCGAGCATATAGATGTTGAAAAGCAAAGGTCCCAAAATGGAACCTTGGGGAACTCCACATTATTTTTGTTCGCTCAGATTTGTAGTTACCTATACACACAAAATAGTCCCTGTCTTTTAAATAGGACTCAAACTAGATAAGCGCTGTACCAGACAGTCCCACCCAGTTTTTCAGCTGGCCTAGTAAGATGTTACGGTCAACCATGTCAAATGCAGCACTGAGGTCCAGTAGAACCAAGACTGAAATGTTACCATTATCTGTATTGGAGTGTATGTCATTAAGGACCATAACTAGAGCTGTCTCAGTGCCGTGGTGTGGCCTAAAACCTGACTGGAAGACATTCATTCATTCATCTTCTTCCGCTTAATCCTTTTCGTGTCACGGGAGGGCTGGAGCCTATCCCAGCATCTTTGGGCGAGAGGCAGGACACACCCTGGACAGATCGCCAGTCCATCGCAGGGCCAACACAGAGAGACAGACAACCATTCACTCTCACAGTCAGACCTAAGGACAATTTAGATTCCCCAGTTTGATGCCAGTTAACCTAACTTGCATGTTTTTGTCCACTGGAAGACATCAAAACAGTTATTTAATGTCAGGAAGTTGTGCAATTGTTGAAAAACAGTTTTTTCTATTATTTTACTAAGAAAGGGGAGGTTTGATATGGGCCTACAGCTGTTCATGAGTGATGTGTCTAGGTTGCTCTTTTTTTAGAAGTGGCTTGATAACAGCTGTTTTAAAGCACTGAGGGAAGACACCTGAATGCAGAGACATATTTATGATCTGTAATAGATCTGAGGCCATACAATATGAAACATTTTAAAAATAACTGTTGAGAGAGTATCAAGGCAGTAGGTAGTGGATTTCAGGTGGCGTATAATGTCATCCAAGATTTTACGATTGATTGGAAAAAATTTCGCCATGGTGTTTACATCTTCTCTACGTGGACACAGAGGAAGTACATGTCCAGCACCTGGCATAGGAGCACTAACTGGCAGTCTAATTTTCTGAATGTTGTCAGTAAAGAAAAAGGCAAAGCCATTGCAGGCACGGTTGGATAAAAGTTAAGGAGCTACTGACACAGGGGGATTTGTTAGCTTGTCAACAGTAGTAAACAAGGTGCAGGCATTATTGTTTTTAGCAATGATGTCCGGAAAGTATGCTTGTATTGCATTTCTCAGCTCCAAATTATAAATGCTCAATCTCTCATTATAGATTTCATAATGAACCTGTAATTTAGTTTTTCCACCACCTGCGCTCTGCTTTTCAACACTCTTTTTCAGCTCTTACTAGTTTGGCATTTCTCCATGGAGGTTTCTTTTTAATACTGACCACCTTCACCTTGATGGGAGCAATGGTGTTGATCATATTTGTAATTTTACTATTGAAATTTTCTGCAAGCTCATTTACTGAAGGTGAAGGGGGGAGGAAGCCTGGATGAATGTTTCACTGGTGTTATCACTGATGTCCCGTTTTTTGATGACCTCGGTCTGGATATTTCTGTTGACATTAATAGCCTTCTCAAAGAAAACACAAGAATGGTCAGACATAGCAACGTCCATCACGCATGAAACGAATGGGGAGGAGAAATCTAGACAGGGGATTTGGCTGAGGTGAGTCCGTGAGTCCCCCTACTGCGATGCACGGTCTCCTCCTTTAGGCCGAAGATGACATGACGCTACCTCATGCTCCTCGCTCCCGCAATAGAAACATAACCCCAACTCACGGCGGCGCTGTTTCTCCACCAGAGACAACCTGAACTGACCCACTACCATTGGTTCAGGGGCCTCAGGGGAGTCGGAGGAAGGAAGAGCCAATAGGAAGGTTGAGGGGCGCGGCGGTACTGGGTACCCAAGCGACAGTAAGATTTATGTTCTGCTGCCCGTTCTCTCAACCTGTTATCTAAGCTGATGGCTAAGGAAATTAGCTTGGATAGCCTAGTTGGTTTCTCCAAGGGCGCTAGCTCGTCCCGAAGACTAGGGCTGAGGCTTCTGACGAAGATACCACATAGGGAAGCGTCCTCCCACCCCACCTCGGTTTTCCCGGAATGTTCCGTGTTATTTGTCAGACCTGGTTCCCGCTGATGCTCCACTCAGTCTGCTCGTGCACCTCATGTTCTCCACATATGCCGAATTATCCATTAGACCTATGCAATCATGGCAACTTTATGGTATAATTTTTTTAAGCATTACATCTTCAGTACTCTCTTTTTCTAGTCAAATTTTTCATTTTTCACTTCCTCATTTTTTTCCAGGGAACGCTGTGGTGACTGACAGGTCGTGATGCTGCGTATTATCCCATCAGGATGGACGTGACGTTGTGTATTATCCAGTCAGCATGGCCGTGATGCCGTGTATTATCCAATCAGCACAGAGTCAATCTGAAACCCCGCCCACACTTCTTGAAGCCAGGGCATGAAGAGAGACAGAGCGGTGACAGAGTGGTGGCTAAACTTTTATTGATAAAAATCACATATTTTGACTGAGTGACACTATACACTGGGATGCACACCCTCATAACCTCAGCAAAACACTTATAAAACCTTAGGTCACTCTGACGAGTGGACACTTCAACATGCAGACTGCAGACACAGCGGGAATCAAACCTCTGACCCTCCGATCAGTAGTCGGCCACACTTACACCTGCACCACAACCCCAACTTTAAGAAGTTGTCAACGGTGTCATAGTTGGAAAGTGGTCAATTTCTTGATATGCCTCTGATAAAGAGTCAGCGCTTCAATGGAGTATAAAAATGCAATCAGAGTGGCTGCCTTAAATACTTTTAGCTTTGCGCCAAGGGAAATGCCATGACTGTTCCACAGCCGTATCTTTAGATAGATAGATAGATACTTTATTTCGAACAAAAAAGTATAACAAAAACAAAACAAATGACAAATACAATAAAGTAACAGTATACAGTGTTCGAAAGGGAGAAGGAAGAAGTGAACACTTATTAATTCCATCTCCTCTTTTCCATAAATACACCCATGTGAATTATATACAAATTACCACATTTAAGACCCCAAGTCTTAATGGGCTGCACGGTGGTGCAGTGGTTAGCACCGCAGCAGCACAGTTTACCCTCGGCCGGGGGATCGTGGGGATCATGAGATCGTGGGTTCGATCCCTGCCCCCGGCCAACAGTGATCTGTGTGGAGTTTGCATGTTCTCCCCGTGTTTGCGTGGGTTTGCTCCGGGATTTCTCCGGTTTCCTCCCACATGCTAAAAACATGCAGGTTAGGGAGTTAAGGGGCGCTTGCGCACGCAGCGACCGGCAGCTGGTGGCTTGTCACCAGACTGCAGAACAAATCTACCTACGGGTACAAAATAAGTTAAAAAAAAAAGAAGTAAACAATTAACTGTATTTTGTACATATCAACATTAACACCCATCCATCCTAACATACATTGATGTCCATACATCAAAACCAGCCTCAAACAACACAGATATACACAGTGCTGTCCCACCCACCATTCCATAGTGTCCCATAATGTCCCAGAGTGAGCATAGTGAATTGTACATATACATACTACCCTTCTAACATATATCCTTTCAGCAAATAATGTTTATACCTCTTTTTGAATTGATTTCTGTTTGTACATAGTTTCAGTTCCGGCTCCAGACTGTTCCACAAATCCACCCCACAGACAGATATGCACAGACTTTTCTTGGTTGTTCGTATCTTGGGTTTTGTAAAGTTTAAGTCTCCTCTCAAATTATGATCATTGTCTCTTTTAAATATTTTTTGTATATTAGTTGGGAGTTGATTATTAATTGCCCTGTACATGACTTGTGCTGTCTTAAATTTAACTAAATCGATGAACTTTATGACATGTGACTTTAAAAACAACGAATTGGTATGGTCTCTATATCCTACATTATTTATTATCCTTATAGCTCTTTTTTGTAATGTGCATATTGACTGTAGCTTGGTCTTGTAGGTGTTTCCCCAGACTTCTACACAGTAGTTAAGATAAGGTAGAAACAGTGAATTGTACAGTAAGAACAATGATTTATAGTCCAAGATGTGTCTCGTCTTCCCCAGTATGCCTATACATTTTGCTAACTTGGCCCGGATGTGACTGATGTGAGGTTTCCAGCAGATTTTATTGTCTAGCGTCACCCCCAGAAACTTATTTTCCTGTGCTGTTTCTATTCTGGTATCATCTATCGTTACCATTGTTTCATGATTTATTTTATAACTTCCAAACAACATAATCTTTGTTTTTTTTAGATTTAGAGATAATTTATTTTTGTTGAACCACTGCGTTAACTTTTTCATTTCAGTTGTGACCACCTCTAAAACCTGCTGCAAATTCTCACCAGTGCAAAGGATATTTGTGTCATCCGCAAACAAAATAAATTTCAGAATTTTTGATACTTGGCATATGTCATTTATATACAAAATAAAGAGTTTGGGTCCCAAAACTGACCCCTGGCGCACACCACAAGTGATGTCCATGAAGGGTGATTTGTGCTCACCAATTTGTACAAATTGTTGTCTGTTACTTAAATAACTTTCCACCCAACTCAGTCCGACCCCTCTTATCCCATACCTTTCCAGTTTCCTTAGTAGTATTCTGTGGTCAATGGTGTCAAAAGCTTTCTTTAAATCTATAAATACTCCTACAGCAAACTTTTTTTTATCTATACAACTAGTAATTTCTTCTATAAGTTCGATCACTGCCAAAGATGTAGATTTATCTGCTCTAAAACCATACTGACTGTCTGTAAGGAGATTGTGTTTTTCAATGAAATCATCCAGTCTCTTAGTGAAGATTTTTTTCAAGTATTTTGGAGAATTGTGAGAGTAAAGAGACTGGCCTGTAATTTGTGAAACAATGACTGTCTCCTGTTTTGTATAGAGGTATTACTTTTGCTATTTTCATTTTGTTTGGAAATGTACCAGTTTGAAATGAAAGGTTACAGATGTGGGTGAGTGGCTTAACAATTCCTTCAATTACTTTTTTCACTATTGTCATGTCAATTTCATTCCAGTCCGTTGATTTTTTGTTCTTAAATTTACTCACAGTCTCGATAATTTCCTTTTCAGTAACTGCACCCAAAAAGATTGTGTTTGGATTTCTATCTTCTATTTCATTTACAGAACCACTGTTTGTTTCTGGTGTCACTATTGATTTTGCTAATTCAGGACCGTTTACAAAAAATTTATTGAAACCACTGACCACATCCTCCATACTATTTATCAAGTTGCCATTTTCAATAAAATATTCTGGATAATTAGCATTCTTAAGTCAATTACTAATAATCCCATTGAGTACTTGCCATATTCCTCTTAAGTTATTTTTATTATCCTCTAATATTCTGTTGTAATATTCTTTCTTACAGGTCCTCATCATATTAGTAAGCTTGTTTTTATATCTTTTATATTTGATCTCAGCCTCTACTGTTCTGCACTTAATGAATTGTTTATATAATGTATTCTTCTTTTTACATGCATTTATTAACCCCTTGGTGACCCAAGAAATATTTTTCTTTTGTTGTCTGTCACTGTATTGTTTTATAGGACAATTTTATTGTACAATGATTGAAATATTTGTAAAAATTTATCATATGCTTTATTTATATCATTTTCATCATAAACTATCTTCCAATCTTGTATTAATAATTCCTTTGTCAGTAAATACATAGATTCTTTGGTTCTTATTCTTTAACTTTTCGAATGACACCAATGCAACTTGAATGCGATACGAAATTTCATTATCTATCTTGTTTTCATCTCAAAGTGACTTCTGAGGTATTTGAACTTGTGCACCACTTTTGGAGGATCTCCATCTATTGTCACAGTCAGATCTAGCAGAACTCTCCTGCTTCTGTCATGGGCTTAACAAAGAGCTTCTGTTTTGGGAATGCTAATTTGTAGTCCAAAGGCTTTTGTTAAATCTGTGAATCTACTCATAATCGGCTGGATACCTTCAAGAGTAACTTTTGATTTAGGCTTTCAGAGAGAGCAGACGCTTTTCTCCTCCTCTCCTCTCCCTCCTACTCCCTTATTGATCCCAGCTTGCTCTGTCCTGTCTGTGTCGCTCTTCTTCTGGCTGAATCTTAATCCAAACGGAAAATTATGGATTTGGTAAGCTGGGCTTTAAATGCGATTGACACCACTTTAAAAGAAGATCGGGCCAGGGGGAGCCCAAGTGGGGAGACTCATGGACAATTGGGAACTCATGTGTCTGTGTGATTCGACTGGAGATGCGGAAGACATCTATCTGTTTGGTTTATGATCACAGGATTTCTACTTTGGCTTTGGAGTTTCCTGATGTATCAGAAATTAAAGAAGTTGGGAGAGATTGGCCATGGAACAAGACTTTCGGTCGGCCTCAAAGAGATTCTGGCAAACTGTCCGGCGGCTCAGGAGGGGAAAGCAGCTCCCCGTCCACACTGTGTATGGTGCGGATGGGACACTGTTGACTTCGAGTGGGGACATCGTCGGGCGGTGGAAGGAATACTTCGAGGATCTCCTCAATCCCACTGATACGCCTTCCACAGAGGAAGCAGGGTTTGGGGACGAGGGGGATGACTCGCCTATCACAGGGGCTGAGGTCGCCAAGGTGGTTAAAAATCTCCTTGGTGGCCGGGCCCCAGGGGTGGACGAGATTCGCCCCGAGTACCTCAAGGCCCTGGATGTTGTTGGGTTGTCATGGTTGACACGCCTCTGCAACATTGCGTGGAGGTTGGGGGCAGTGCCTTTGGCATGGCAAACTGGGGTGGTGGTTCCTCTCTTTAAAAAAGAGGACCGGAGGGTGTGCTCCAACTTTAGAGGGATCCCATTCCTCAGCCTCCCTGGGAAGGTCTATGCCAAGGTACTGGAGAGGAGAGTCCGGCCGTTGGTCGAAACTCGGATTCAGGAGGAGCAATGTGGTTTTCGACCAGCTCTTTACCCTCTCGAGAATTCTCAAGGGTTCATGGGAGTTTGCCCAACCAGTTTACATGTGTTTTGTGGACTTGGAGAAGGCATTTGACCGCGTCCCTCGTGGATTTTTGTGGGGGGTGCTTCGGGAGTATGGGGTATCGGGCTTGTTGTTACGAGCTATTCGGTCTCTGTACGACCGTTGTGAGAGTTTGGTTCGTATTGCCAACACTCGGTCGGAGTCATTCCCAGTGAGAGTTGGACTCCGCCAGGGCTGCCCTTTGTCACCGATCCTGTTCATAATTTTTATGGACAGGATTTCTAGGCGCAGCCAGGGAATGGAGGGTGTCATGCTTGGTGACCACAGGATCTCATCTCTGTTGTTTGCAGATGATGTTGTCCTGTTGGCTTCATCCAGCAATGACCTACAGCTCTTGCTGGGACGGTTTGCCGCTGAGTGTGAAGCGGCTGGGATGAGAATCAGCACCTCCAAGTCCGAGTCCATGGTCCTCAGTCGGAAAAAGGTGGATTGTCCTCTCTGGGTTGGGGACAGGCTCCTGCCCCAAGTGGAGGAGTTTAAGTATCTTGGGGTCTTGTTCACGAGTGAGGGGAGAATGGAGCGAGAGATCGACAGACGGATTGGAGCAGCATCTGCAGTGATGCGGACGTTGTACCGGTCTGTTGTGGTGAAGAGGGAGCTTAGTTCTAAGGCAAAGCTGTCGATTTATCAGTCAATCTACGTTCCTACTCTCACCTATGGTCACGAGCTTTGGGTAATGACCGAAAGAACAAGATCGTGGATACAAGCGGCTGAAATGAGCTTTCTCCGTAGGATTGCTGGACTCACCCTCAGAGATAGGGTGAGGAGCTCAGTCATCCGGGAGAGGATCAGAGTAGAACCGCTGCTCCTCCACATTGAAAGGAGTCAGTTGAGGTGGTATGGGCATCTGATTAGGATGCCTCCTGGACGCCTCCCACTTGAGGTGTTTCAGGCATGTCCCACTGGGAGGAGACCCCGGGGCAGACCCAGGACTCGGTGGAGAGACTATGTCTCCCAGCTGGTCTGGGAACGCCTTGGTATCCTCTCTGAAGAGCTGGAGCAGGTGGCTGGGGAGAGGGAAGTCTGGGCTTCTCTGCTTGAACTGCTGCCTCCGCGACCCGGACCTCTGGAAAAGCAGTAGAAGATGGAGATGGGGAGAGCTGATCAAAATGTGGACCCGGCAAAGCTCCTTCAACAATTCGACCAGTTGGGGGGTGCACTGATAGCGGCAAATGGTGAACTGAATGGTGGCTGATTCAGCAGGTGGAATACATCTTGGAGTCGCTGGTGCTCTCCAGGGAATGATTTTAAAGCCTGTATATGGAAATTATGAAGCACATAATCGCATGAGAGATGAAAATTCTATGCTCTGAGTGAACTGTGCCTATTAGACCTTGATTCGGCGCCCTGAAGATTACATTCCTCCTGGAGGAGGATGATAAGGCAGAAGAGAGTTTTTGCTTCTTGCTTCTCCCTAACACAAACATCTGGTGCGCAGTAATCTGATCTCTCAAGGACAGCGTTATGTGACCAGCATGGAGTTTACCATCAGACATGCACTGAGAGAATGAACTCTCGAGGACATGCTATGTTTAGAGGACACTAAAGACATCACATCTAAACGTTGCTCAGGGAGGATTTTTGCTGTTCACCAGTAACTGACCGATACACACACCGCACACAACATTACATGACTGATACACATACACTGACACACACACACTTACACTGTCTCTCTCAACTTTTGCTCCTTTGTTATTGTGTGATCTGTATTGTCTGCTAATTGTGCATTAGAGGGTTTTTTCTATGTAATCACAATTTTGCTCAAACAAGCTTTATTTTGATTAACTATGTTTTTTCTTTCTGCCCATTGTGTCATCCCCCCCCATTCCCCTCTTTACCGTCCACTGTATGACAGGCGCCTTGCATGGCTGCCGCGTCATTGGGAAGCGCTTATCGAGCGCGCCCAATGTCAAGTCAAATTCCTCGTATGTTTACATGTAAACATGCTTGGCAATAAAGCTATTCTGATTCTGATTCTGAAAAGAGTAAGCAAGACAATTGCCCATTCATCTGCGTATAAAAGGTGTCAAAGAAGCTGCGTCCTAACTTTGGTTCTAACTGTGAGCCTAGACAAGTTGAACAGTTTTCCATAGCTTCTCATTCTTATGTGCACTCCATCTATTTCATCATCTAATATTTTCAGGATGGCTGTTAAAAAAAGTGAAATACGTGGGAGCTGCTACATCACCTACAATCTGGAGCACCTTCCAGAGCACCCTCCTGTCCACCGTATCAAATACTTCTTTTGAAATCCAAAAATGCTATGGATATGTCCTTTTCTTGCTCCTTTGTTTTCTCTTGAATTTGTCTAAGGCTGAAGATTATGTTGTTTGTCAATCTGTCACTTGTGAAACCATTTTGACTTTCAGGGAGAATTTTCTCTGACAGTTTTTTTTAGTAGATTCAGTATGATTTTTAAATAGATTTTTCCACCCACACACAGCAAAGAAATTCCTCTGTAATTTCCACAGAGTGCTTTATCACCTTTTTTGAAAATTGTGATGACCAATGCGTCCTTGAATTCTTTCAGAGACATTTTTTGTTCCCAGCAGGCTCTAAATAGCTTTAAATGCTCAAGAGCGAACTCTTCACCCGTGTGTTTATATATTTCGGCCGGTACGCCATCCTCTCCAGGGGTCTTTTCGTTACTCATCGACTTACAGCAATTGCTTTCTTAACCTCTTCAAGAATAGTCTCTTCAGCTAGTTCTTCCATAGTGGGCTCAACATTTAATCTGCTTAAAATGTTTTTGTTTTTGTCTGCTTCTGTTTAAAAGTGCTTCAAAATGCTCTTTCCATCTTTTCACAATATCGTCTTTCCAGTTATTAGGGTTGTGTCATCTCTGCTTTTGATTGGAGAAATGACATTAGCTCTGTTACTGTAGATCTTCTTTAAGCCATCATAGAAGCCTTTGGGGTCTTTCAGCCATGCATTCAAGATTTTCAGCCTTTTCTCTCTACCATTGTTTTTTCAGCTTTCTCGCTCTTCTCTGTGCTTCCTCTTTTGCCTTTTTAAAATGTTTGGTTTTTTTCATTTCTCTGTTTAACAGCTTTTTATAAGCTTCACATCTAGTGTTTAAGACTGGTTCTACTTCCTCTTTGTTCTCATCAAACCACTCTTCATGCTTTCTTCTTGCATGGCCAAGCACGATTTTTGCTGCATTGAGCGTCGCTTCTTTCAGTTTTGTCAATTTTTTCTGGCACTTCCTGAAACTCATCTAAATTAGGTAGTACTCGTCTTATTTTATTCTGAAATTCCATCATTCTGGCATTGTTTTTCAAGCTTTTAACATCAAATTTTCTCGATGGCAAAGGTGCCCTATTTCTACATTTCAACGCCACATGGAAACTAAACTTGGACACAACCATAAAATGGTCAGTCACACACTCTGGTCCCCTTTGCACCTTTGTGTTCAGAGCATAAACTTTGTGCTCATTCCAAGTAATGACGTAGTCTAGTAGGAGATAGTGTTTCAAACAGTGGTATTTCCAGGTGAAAAAGTTCTTATCTGGCTGATTAAAGTACGTGTTTGTAATCACCAAGTCAAATTGCGTACAAAATAAATCCGCTTTTCACCAATGAATTGCTTTTTCCTTTACCAAATTTCCCCAAGGTAGGGCCATACAAATCATGATCTTTACACTGAGTAGCACTAATTTATGGCTCTCAGGGGCTGCAGCTACTACTTCTGTCAGTTTTCAGTAAAATTCTTCCTTTGTGCCATAGTTGGGGCATAGGCACATATAATTGTTGCAAATTTATTGTACTTTTGTGGTAGTCTCATGGAAATTGCTTTAGGAGTATTTTCCAACACCTTTACAATATCATTATACTTATACAATATCAACAATATCATTCTTGATCACGAGCATGACTCCTGCCTAGCCTTCTCTCTCCAGGGTTCACTCCTGACCAACAGAATGGGTTTTTTAGCTGTTCCAGTTCCTTAAAGTCTTGATTCTTGTATTGCAGCAATATCTATTCCTAACTAGTATTGCTCTTCTGAAACTACCACTGTCCATCTTTCCATAAACCCTGATCCATCTTTCTGCTCTCTATCTAGCAGGGTTCTGACATTCCAAGATGCCAGTTTAATCAATTTCCGTTCGTTCCTACTGCCAGTGAAGTCCCGCTGGCTGCGGCCAACCAGCCAGATCTTGAAAAGGGTGGACTTTGTTTACCCCTCCTTTTACTGGGGCTTCCCCTGATTGGGGTGAGCAGGGTGCCTGTAAATAGAGCAGCTCGGTTGCTTCGACAGGACCTTGGGCACAGCTCCACCCTGCTTGCCGAACCGACGGCCATCACATCATAGCCGCCCAAGTGCAAATGTTCTGCTAACAGCTTCCAGCCACTCAAGTCTGCCACCGTTGCAGTTGATTCATCGCCTTGGGACTGATTTTCATACACCGATAATCGATACCTTAATCCCACACGGTCCGCCAGTCATACTATAGTCATGCCCCCCATAGTGCAGTTCTTTGGGTCAATGAAGCAGTAGTGGCAGTGGTTCTTTGGCATAATTGGCTGGTCTTTGGACTGCTCTGCAGTGTCCAGACTAGACGGTTCCACTACCCGTTGACTTTGCGATGCTCCATTTGTCTGCATGCCATTTGCCTGGTTGGCCACTGAGCCAAGAATTCTTCTGCCCAAGACAGATACGCCTCCCTGCTGCCGTAGGCACGTCTCTATTTTGTACAATTTAAACCACAGCTGGTACCCTGAGAGGTGCTACCACTCCAGGTCAGAGTGGACTTGGGAGCAATGGTGATTAAGGGGTAGCTCCACCTTCCCCAAGACTCGAGTCTTCCTGGACTAGAGCGTCACCACTGGTTGTAGTTTATTGTCTTACCAAGGACAATCATTTTTAAACACTGCAGTACTTAAAGCTTTAACTCAAGAAGAACTCAGGCATCTATATTTGTGTAACAACTCACATTTTTAATCACAGCTTTCATGAGCAGTGGTGGCCTAATGGTTAGGGATGTGGGCTGGTGAGCGGAGGGTCACGAGTTTGATCCCTGGACCGGTAGGATCAGATCTGGGTGAGACGGATAACATAGCAGTGTTTTCCCCACCCTCCTTAACCCCATTGTGGTGCCCTTGAGCAAGGCCCTTAACCCCAACTGCTCCAGTGGAGCTGCTCAGTGACCACAGGCAAGTCTGTGGTTGGACTGAGCAGCTTCTGGTGTGAATGTTTAACTGTGTAAGTGTGAACAGGGCTTCCTTGAAAAAGAGAGGCTGCCTCTCAATGGAACTCCCCCGTATAAATAAAAATGCATCTCACCATGCTTAGATGATCTCCTAATCAGTGCATCTTTAAGTAGATGGAGGTGTCCTTGTTTTGGAATTCAATGGCTGCCATACATGTAGAGATGCTAATTTAGGAAAAATTTTGCTGTGGTCTCTTAGTGGTTTTTTTTTGTTTTTGTTTTTTTTTTTCCCCCAGAGCAGTAGGTGACACAGCCAGGATGTAAAAAGCAGCTGTTTGCTCACCAGCAAACACATATAGACCAACCCATCTCTCTGTCTGTCTTTTTATATATATTTATTTACTCATTTATTTTAAACCACAAATGGCCACTTGACTGATTGGTAAAAACACAGTTAAATCTCATTGTGAAACACTGCTGACCTCAAAACTGATGGCACAGTATATATAGGGAAGATAAGCAACTATCTGTATAGCATCAAATCCTCTGACTAAGTGGATTTGTCCATAAAGTGAGAAAAAAATTTAAACGGGTAGGAAAACATTTTGTTTTTAATCTGCCTGTTTATTGTGTACTGTATATGCGTGACTGTGTAGCTGTTGTAGATATGTCTGGCTTCTACGACTGCTAACTTTGTAACAAGGTATTTATTGTTTCTGCTTATGCAACATTTACTGCAGCTTCTCTGTTATCTACAGTGGTGTGAAAAAGTGTTTGCCCCCTTCCTGATTTCTCATTTTTTGTATGGTTGTCACACTTAAATGTTTCATATCATCAAAGATAACACAAGTAAAAAAAAAGTGCAGTTTTTAAATGAAGGTGTTTTTTATTAAGGGTAAAAAAAAAATCCAAACCTACATGGCCCTGTGTGAAAAAATGATTGCCCCCCCCCATTAAAACATAAATTAACTGCGGTTTATCTCATCTTTGGAAAGCTGAGTTCAATTTCTCTAGCCACACCCAGGCCTGATTACTGCCACACCTGTTCTCAATCAAGAAATCACTAAAATAGGACCTGCCTGACAAAGTGAAGCAGACCAAAAGATCCTTGAAAGCTAGACATCATGCTGCAATCCAAAAGAAATTCAGGAACAAATTAAAAACAAAGTAATTGAGATCTATCAGTCTGGAAAAGGTTATAAAGCCATTTCTATTTGAATATACGGATCACAACCCACAGGACGTAGAATATAACATAGACCCTGATGATAATTTATTTACCTCCATCAATAATAACTGTAGGGTTTTTTTGTTTTTTTTTATTTTTCTATTTTTATTTATTTATTTATGCAGGGACATGCACAATATACATTGACCTTAAAGAGGAAAGATGCATTGTACCAGGTTATAGCACAAGTGCTAATTTCCACCTGTAGTCCCTGGGCAGGCTGGTGTTAGCATTAAAAAGCAGACATTTGCTAAAACTACAAGTAAGCATTGATAAAAAACTAAAACCAAACATTGACTAAAAAACTAGAACCAAGCATTGCTAAAAACTAAAAAACATTAATATCATTGATAAGAACCCAAAACATTGATAAGAACTAAAACATACAATAATACATTTTTACAACTCCATCCATATAAACAATTTTTCACATCAAACCACTGACTCTTATTGGTCCCACTGTCAACATCACACACTCTAACATCTTTACATCACAGTACATTATGGACATAGGTTTGCTTAGAGATTAAATGTTTTTTCACCAAGTGTGAAAATGTGTGATAGTCTGTTACTGCAAGTAACTCCGTTGGTAACATGTTCCACTTTCGCATGGCCACACATGAAAATGTTGAATTTGCTAATGTTGTCTTGTGCTTAGGAATCCTGCACTCGCCGCGTGCTGTTACTACACAGATGATCAGTTTAACACAATGGTCACATCTGATTTCAATATTTCTATGATCCACTTCAACAGCAGAAGTCTCTATGCCAACTTTAATAACATTAAAGATTATTTACATCAGTTTAAAGAGCCATTCAATATTGTGGCAATATCAGAGATGTGGCTTAGTGAAGAGAAAGGAGTGGATTTTACCATGGATGGCTATGAATTAAATTATATAAATAGAAAAGTGAAAAAAGGAGGAGGAGTTGCAATTTATGTTGACAAGAGCTTGAAATACAAGGTTGTTGAAAATTTGTCAGTAACTGTGGATGATTTATTTGAATGTATTACAATAGAAATCTGTCTGGACAATGTGAAGAATATATTAGTGAGCTGTGTATATAGAACACCTGGATCAAACATTGACTTATTTAAGGACTGGATGGAAAAAAATGTATGCAAAACTAACTCAAAGTTATGTTCATCTGTGGGGATTTCAATATAGATCTGATGAATTCAAAACAACATAGTTTGACAGAAGAATTTATCAACACAATGTACAGTATGGGCTTACATCCAACAATTACCAGACCTAGCAGAATCACGTCACACAGTGCCACACTAATAGATAACATATTCACAAACATTATGGAAAATAATATCAGGAGTGGGCTTTTACTGAATGATATCAGTGACCACCTGCCGATTTTTGTTGTCTATCAATGTGATTATAGGAAGAAAAAGTATACCAAAAATATTAAAAATAAAAGAATAAGAACCAAAGAATCTATGTATTTACTGGCAAAGGAATTATTAATACAAAACTGGAAGATAGTTTGTGATGAAAATGATATAAATGAAGCATATGATAAATTTTTACAAATATTTCAATCATTGTACAATAAAAACTGTCCTATAAAACAATACAGTGACAGACAACAAAACAAAAATATTCCTTGGGTTACCAAGGGGTTAATAAATGCATGTAAAAAGAAGAATACATTATATAAACAATTCATTAAGTGCAGAATGGTAGAGGGTGAGATCAAATATAAAAGATATAAAAACAAGCTTACTAATATAATGAGGGCTTGTAAGAAAGAATACTACAACAGAATATTAGAGGATAATAAAAATAATTTAAGAGGAATATGGCAAGTACTCAATGGGATTATTAGTAACTGACCTAAGAATGCTAATTATCCAGAATATTTTATTGAAAATGACAATTTGATAAATAATACAGAGGATGTGGTCAGTGGTTTCAATAAATTTTTTGTAAACGTTGGTCCTGAATTAGCAAAATCAATAGTGACACCAGAAACAAACAGTGGTTCTGTAAATGAAATAGAAGATAGAAATCCAAACACAATCTGTTTGGATGCAGTTACTGAAAAGGAAATTATTGAGACTGTGAGTAAATTTAAGAACAAAAAATCAACGGACTGGAATGAAATTGACATTACAATAGTGAAAAAAGTAAATGAAGGAATTAAGCCACTCACCCACATCTGTAACCTGTCATTTCAAACTGGTACATTTCTAAACAAAATGAAAATAGCAAAAGTAATACCTCTATACAAAACAGGAGACAGTCATTATTTCACAAATTACAGGCCGGTCTCTTTACTCTCACAATTCTTCAAAATACTGGATGATTTCATTGAAAAAGACAACCTCCTTACAGACAGCCAGTATGGTTTTAGAGCAGATAAATCTACATCTTTGGCAGTGATCGAACTTATAGAAGAAATTACTAGTTGTATAGATAAAAAAAGTTTGCTGTAGGAGTATTTATAGATTTAAAGAAAGCTGACTGAGTTGGGTGGAAAGTTATTTAAGTAACAGACAACAATTTGTACAAATTGGTGAGCACAAATCACCTTTCATGGACATCACTTGTGGTGTGCCCCAGGGGTCAGTTTTGGGACCCAAACTCTTTATTTGTGGGGTAACCCCCACAGCCAAGGACTAGCAGAGCGCACAGCTGGAGCAATTAACAGAACAATGACTGATATCAATAGGCAGCCTCTCTTTTGTCTAGCCTCTTCAGCCAGTAATCTGCTTTGATATGTGTGACTCACCCCCTCATGGATCCTCACCTTATCGTGGTGGGGGGGTTTGCGTGCCCCAGTGATCCCAGGAGCTATGTTGTCCGGGGCAATTTGCCTCTGATAGGGTCTCCCAAGACAAACTGGTCCTGGGTGAAGGGCCAGACGAAGAACGATCCAACAGACTCTCATGATAAATTGTATATCAAGGATTCAGTGTACCCCGCCCGGTATGGGGTTACCGGGGCCCCACCCTGGAGCCAGGCCTGGGGGAGGGGCTCGAAGGCTAGCGTCTGGTGGCCGGGTTTCCACCCATGGGACCCGGCCGGGCTCAGCCCGAAGGAGTTACATGGGTCCGCCCTCCAGTAGGTTCACCACCTGCAGGAGGGATCATGGAAGTCCGGTGCTATGTGGATTAGGTGGCAGTCAAAGGCGGAGACCTTGGCGGACTGATCCCAAGCTTTCTAAACTGGCTTTTGGTACGTGGAATGTCACCTCTCTGGTGGGGAAGTAGCCTGAGCTGGTGTACGAGATTGAGCGATACCGGCTAGATATAGTTGGCCTCACCTCAACACACAGCTCCGGTTCCGGAACCAGTCTCCTGGAGAGGGGCTGGAGCTTGGCCTTTTCTGGAGTTGCCCCGGGCGAGAGGCGACGAGCAGGGGTAGGTATTCTTGTATCGCCCCACCTTGCTGCCTCTATATTGGAGTTTTCCCCGGTGGACGAAAGGGTTGCTTCCCTGCGCCTTCGGGTTGGGAAACGGGTCCTGACCATCATTTGTGCCTATGCACCAAATGATGTTTCAGAGTACCCACCCTTTTTGGAGTCTGTGACTGGGGTGCTGGAGGGTGCTCCTCCTGGAGACTCCATTGTCCTACTGGGGGACTTCAATGCGCACGTGGGCAACGACAGTGAAACCTGGAGGGGGGTGATTGGGAGGAACGGCCTGCCCGATCTGAACCCGAGTGGTGTTCAGTTATTGGACTTCTGTGCTAACCACAGTCTGTCTATAACGAACACCATGTTCAAGCATAAGGGTGTCCATATGTGCACCTGGCACCAGGACACCCTAGGCCGCAGGTCGATGATCGATTTTGTTATCGTATCATCAGACCTGCGACCGTATGTCTTGGACACCCGAGTAAAGAGAGGTGCAGAGCTGTCAACTGATCACCACCTGGTGGTGAGTTGGATCCGATGGCAGGGGAGGAAGCCATTCAGACCTGGTAGACCCAAACGTATAGTGAGGGTGTGCTGGGAGCGTCTGGCTGAGGCCCCTGTCCGGGAGGTCTTCAACTCCCACCTCCGGAAGAACTTCAACCACATTCCGAGGGAGTCTGGAGACAGGGAGTCTGAATGGGCCATGTTCTCCACCTCTGTTGTTGAAGCGGCAGCCCAGAGCTGCGGCCGCAAGGTGGTCGGTGCATCTCGTGGTGGCAACCCCCGAACCAAGTGGTGGACACCAGTGGTGAGGGGGGCCATTAAGCTGAAGAAGGAGTCCTATCAAGCTTGGTTGGCTTGTGGGACTCCCGAAGCAGCTGAGGTGTACCGGCAGGCCAAGCGGAGTGCAGCTCGGGTGGTTGCTGAAGCAAAAACCCGGGTATGGGAGGAGTTCGGTGAGGCCATGGAACAAGACTTTCGGTCGGCTTCAAAGAGATTCTGGCAAACTGTTCGGCGGCTCAGGAGGGGAAAGCAGCTCCCCGTCCACACTGTGTATGGTGCGGATGGGACACTGTTGACTTCAACTGGGGATATCGTCGGGCGGTGGAAGGAATACTTCGAGGATCTCCTCAATCCCACTGATACGCCTTCCACAGAGGAAGCAGGGTTTGGGGACGAGGGGGATGACTCGCCTATCACAGGGGCTGAGGTCGCCAAGGTGGTTAAAAATCTCCTTGGTGGCCGGGCCCCGGGGGTGGACGAGATTCGCCCCGAGTACCTCAAGGCCCTGGATGTTGTTGGGTTGTCATGGTTGACACGCCTCTGCAACATTGCGTGGAGGTCGGGGGCAGTGCCTTTGGCATGGCAAACCGGGGTGGTGGTTCCTCTCTTCAAAAAAGGGGACCGGAGGGTGTGCTCCAACTTTAGAGGGATCACACTCCTCAGCCTCCCTGGGAAGGTCTATGCCAAGGTATTGGAGAGGAGAGTCCGGCCGTTGGTCGAACCTCGGATTCAGGAGGAGCAATGTGGTTTTCGTCCTGGCCGTGGCACATCGGACCAGCTCTTTACCCTCTCGAGAATTCTTGAGGGTTCGTGGGAGTTTGCCCAACCAGTTTACATGTGTTTTGTGGACTTGGAGAAGGCATTTGACCGCGTCCCTCGTGGATTTTTGTGGGGGGTGCTTCGGGAGTATGGGGTATCGGGCTTGTTGTTACGAGCTATTCGGTCTCTGTACGACCGTTGTGAGAGTTTAGTTCGCATTGCCAACACTCGGTCGGAGTCATTCCCAGTGAGAGTTGGACTCCGCCAGGGCTGCCCTTTGTCACCGGTCCTGTTCATAATTTTTATGGACAGGATTTCTAGGCGCAGCCAGGGAATGGAGGGTGTCATGCTTGGTGACCACAGGATCTCATCTCTGTTGTTTGCAGATGATGTTGTCCTGTTGGCTTCATCCAGCAATGACCTACAGCTCTTGCTGGGACGGTTTGCCGCTGAGTGTGAAGCGGCTGGGATGAGAATCAGCACCTCCAAGTCCGAGTCCATGGTCCTCAGCCGGAAAAAGGTGGATTGTCCTCTCCGGGTTGGGGACAGGCTCCTGCCCCAAGTGGAGGAGTTTAAGTATCTTGGGGTCTTGTTCACGAGTGAGGGGAAAATGGAGCGAGAGATCGACAGACGGATTGGAGCAGCATCTGCAGTGATGCGGACGTTGTACCGGTCTGTTGTGGTGAAGAGGGAGCTTAGTTCTAAGGCAAAGCTGTCGATTTACCAGTCAATCTACGTTCCTACTCTCACCTATGGTCACGAGCTTTGGGTAATGACCGAAAGAACGAGATCGCGGATACAAGCGGCTGAAATGAGCTTTCTCCGTAGGATTGCTGGACTCACCCTCAGAGATAGGGTGAGGAGCTCAGTCATCCGGGAGAGGCTCAGAGTAGAACCGCTGCTCCTCCACATTGAAAGGAGTCAGTTGAGGTGGTATGGGCATCTGATTAGGATGCCTCCTGGACGCCTCCCACTTGAGGTGTTTCAGGCACGTCCCACTGGGAGGAGACCCCGGGGCAGACCCAGGACTCGGTGGAGAGACTATGTCTCCCAGCTAGTCTGGGAACGCCTTGGTATCCCCTCTGAAGAGCTGGAGCAGGTGGCTGGGGAGAGGGAAGTCTGGGCTTCTCTGCTTGAACTGCTGCCTCCGCGACCCGGACCTCCGGAAAAGCGGTAGACGATGGATGGATGGATGGATGGATGGATGTGTGACTCAAATGCAGGTGTTCATGCTTCCTGTTCTGTGATGCTAGTGTGCCTTTCATGTATTGTCTGTAACTGGGTATATAAGCTGACTGAAATTCATGTTCATTCTCTCTCTGACTGCTCATCTGACGACACGCATTCTGTGTCTCCTCACGAGAGTCTGAGGACCCGCTCCAGCCCGCCTGCACAGGGCTTGAGTGAGTTCTATGATGGCGGGATGAATGATAATAAACACCCTCAAAAACTCTCAGTTCGCTCTTTATTATTCTTCCGCCACATTGGTGACCCCGAGAAAGCACATGCCGCATATTATTCTTCCGCCACATATTTTGTATATAAATGACATATGCCAAATATCAAAAATTCTGAAATTTATTTTGTTTGCGGATGACACAAATATCCTTTGCACTGGTGAGAATTTGCAGCAGGTTTTAGAGGTGGTCACAACTGACATGAAAAGGTTAACGCAGTGGTTCAACAAAAATAGATTCTCTCTAAATCTGAGGAAAAAAAAAACAAAGATTATATTGTTTGGAAATTATAAAATAAATCATGAAATAATGGTAACGATAGATGATACCAGAATAGAAACAGTACAGGAAAATAAGTTTCTGGGGGTGACGCTAGACAATAAAATCTGCTGGAAACCTCACATCAGTCACATCCGGGCCAAGTTGGCAAAATGTATAGGGGTACTGGGGAAAACAAGACACATCTTGGACTATAAATTATTGTTCTTACTGTACAATTCACTGTTTCTACCTTATCTTAACTACTGTGTAGAAGTCTGGGGAAACACCTAGAGGACCAACCTACAGCCAATATGCACATTACAAAAAAAAGCTATAAGGATAATAAATAATGTTGGATATAGACCATACCAATTCCTTGTTTTTAAAATCACATGTCATAAAGTTCATCGATTTAGTTAAATTTAAGACAGCACAAGTCATGTACAGGGCAATTAATAATCAACTCCCAACTAATATACAAAAATATTCAAAAAAAGAGACTGATTATAATTTGAGAGGAGACTTAAACTTTACAAAACCTAAGATACGAACAATCAAGAAAAGTCTGTGTATATCTGTCTGTGGGGTGGATTTGTGGAAGAGTCTGGAGCTGGAACTGAAACTATGTACAAACAGAAATCAATTCAAAAATACGTATAAACATTATTTGCTGAAAGAATATACAGTATGTTAGAAGGGTAGTATTTACATGTACGATTCACTATGCTCACTCTGGGACACTATGGAATGGTGGGTGGGACAGTACTGTGTATACCTGTGTTGTTTGGGGATGGTTTTGATGTATGGACTGTATGTATGTTTGGATGGATGGGTGTTAATGTTGATATGTACAAAATACAGTTAATTGTTTACTTGGGATCTTAATTGAGGTAATATTTCACATGGGTTGTATTTATGGAAAAGAGGAGTTGGAGTTAATAAGTGTTCACTTCTTCCTTCTCCCTTTCAAGCACTGTATACTGTCACTATATCGCACTTGTCATTTGTTTTGTATTTTTTACTTTTTTGTTTGAAA
Source organism: Pholidichthys leucotaenia (assembly GCA_020510985.1). Taxonomy (NCBI): domain Eukaryota; kingdom Metazoa; phylum Chordata; class Actinopteri; order Cichliformes; family Pholidichthyidae; genus Pholidichthys; species Pholidichthys leucotaenia. Next base: position 218,578,890 of record CM035837.1, read on the forward strand.
TAAAGTATGTATCTATCTATCTAAAGCTTTGGGACTCCAGCGAACCACAATGAGAGAGCCATTATCCACAAATGGCGAAAACAGAGAACAGTGGTGAACCTTCCCAGGAGTGTCCAGCCAACCAAAATTACCCCAAGAGCACAGCAATGACTCATCCAAGAGGTCACAAAACACCCCACAAAAACATCCAGACAACTGCAGGCCTCACTCACCTCAGTTAAGGTCAGTGTTCATGACTCCACCATAAGAGAGAGACTAGGCAAAAATGGCCTGCATGGCACAGTTCCAAGATGAAAACCACTGCTAAGCAAAAAAAAAGATAAAAGCTCATCTCAGTTTTGCCAGTATACATCTTGATGATCCCCAAAACTTTTGGAAAATACTCTGTGGACTGATGAGACAAAACTTTTTGTAAGGTGCGTGTCCCATTACACGTGGCGTAAAAGTAACACCATACCAACAGTAAAATATGGTGGTGGTAGTGTGATGGTCTGGGCCTGTTTTGCTGCTTCAGGACCTGGAAGACTTGCTGTGGTAAATGGAACCATGAATTCTGCTGTCTACCAAAAAATCCTGAAGGAGAATATCCGGCCATCTGTTCGTGACCTCAAGCTGAAGCACACTTTGATTCTGCAGCAGGACAATGATCCAAACACACCAGCAAGTCCACCTCTGAATGGCTTAAGAAAAACAAAAAGACTTTGAAGTGGCCTAGTCAAAGTCCTGACCTGAATCCGACTGAAATGCTGTGACATGACCTTAAAAAGGTGGTTCATGCTCAAAAACTCTCCAATGTGGCTGAATTACAACAATTCTGCAAAGATGAGTGGGCCAAAATTCCTCCACAGCTCTGTAAAAGACTCATTGCCAGTTACAGTAGCTCACAAAAGTGAGTACACCCCTCACATTTTTGTCAATATTTTATTATATCTTTTCATGGGACAACACTGAAGATATGACACTTTGATATAATGTAGTCAGTATACAGCTTGTATAACAGTGTAAATTTGCTGTCCCCTCAAAATAACTGAACACACAGCCATTAAAGTCTAAACTGCTGGAAACAAAAGTGAGTACACCCCTAAGTGTAATAAGTTAATATTACTGTAATAACTAAATGTGTCTTAGGGATGTGTGAATGGCTGCTCAACCCAGCTCAACTCAACCATGAGAACTATAACTGGAACAATCCGCTCAACACCACTCCCCTGGCTCTCTGTACTGTCAAACATAGCCCCTCCACACATCCGGCGAGCAGCATTAACTCAAAGGATGCTCCAAAAAGTTAAAGATTTTCCTCACTTACCAATCCATGCAGATATCTACACCCCATCCACTGCCCGACTTTCATCCAGACGGCCGATTTGGAAAAACCCTCCCCCAGCTGACTTTACCATCCAGACAGCTTGGCAAGAGGAATGGGAGACCAAGGAGGTCCCAAACAAACAGCTGGTGATAAACCCCAACCAACAGGTCCCGGGCACCAACCTCCCAGGGAGACAGTGGTCTACACTCAATCGCTTCAGGACTGGACATGGCCCCTGCTTGGCCAGCCTTCACAGATGGGGCAGTAACCCTAGTCCACTGTGCGCATGTGGAGAGGAGCAAACTATGGAACACATCATAGAGGCTTGCCCGCTCCAAAGACTGGAAGGAGGATTACACACCCTCCATACAGCAAACCAGGAGGCAACTGCTTGGCTTAAGGACTTTGCATTCGCTAAATAAAACAAAAAAAATGGCTGTGTTGGGGTGGGGGGTGAGTTAGTGTGTTTTAAATTATGTTGTGGAGATGAAATAACCAGACCAAACTTTCCGAGCAGATGAACTTTATTTCACTCTCACATCTTCCAGAATCAGAACATTAAACATGTGTAGCAGGGACTCTCTCTTTTATATTCCAAAACTCACACCTCCCTGCTACCTGAGGTCCTGCATTCACCATTCACTCCCCCCAGACAATTCCTTTTACCCCCCAGCCCTTTGGCCTCCATGCTCTCTCAGTCTGAGAGGAAAACTACTGAACTCTACAGCATGGGTCCCCCACACCGGCCCCCCCAGAGTCTCAGACTGGGTGTTAACCCTCCCGTCCTCGCGGCTTCAGCCTCCACCCATAGCTGCTAGTAACGGGGGGTCTTCGGCTCCGAGACGCTGCTGTGTCGGTGGGGGGGTTCCTGGGGGGGTGTGCGTCTGTGGGGGGACAATGGAGGGGGGGGGGACATTCAGCATGCTCGTGTGACTGCTGTGATGAATAATTTACCTGGGGAGTTCTCAGTGGGGGTCTTCCTCACCGAGGAGCTCGAGCCAACACCAGCTGCTCATCTGCCACAACAAAGGCGGGCTTAAGCCTGTCTATACAGATTCTCTCCCGGCAACACCCCAGGTCTAACACAAAATGTTTGTCCCTGGTTTGCAGCACTCTGAAAGGGCCATCGTAGGGTGGGCGCAATGGGGTCCGGTGGGCATCGTGCCTGACAAACATGAACGGCGCATCCTTCAAGGTTTTTGGCACAAACACGCAGGGAAAACATTGGTGGGCCGGGCCAGGGAGCGTCTGTGCTATGCTGTGAACGCGGGGACGGATAGGTGTTTGGTGCGGGGTTACCTGGTAGAAACTCCCCGGGGAGCCGCAGGGGCTTTGTAAAAACCAGCTCTGCTGGAGAAGCCGTTAAATCCTCCTTCGGTGCGGAACGCAACCCTAATAGATCCCACGGCAACCGGTCCACCCAATTTGCATCCGTAAGCAAAGCCCTGAGCGCTGCTTTCAGTGACCTATGGAAACGTTCGCATAACCCATTGGCCTGTGGGTTGTATGTGGTCGTGCGATGAATTGAGACGCCCAGGCTCCAGGCCATTGTGGACCAGAGGTCGGAAACAAACTGTGGGCCCCAATCAGACGTGATGTCTGAAGGGGTGCCAAAACGTGCCACCCATGTTGTTAAAAAGGCGCGTGCCACGTCTGCGGACGCGGTGGAAGCTAGTGGGACTGCTTCGGGCCATTGCTTGGTGCGGTCCACCACAGTCAGGAGGTGCGTGAACCCCTGCGTGAATGTGGTCGAACCTCTTAGCTGGGATATGGAACGGCTCAAGGGGCCTTTGTGTGCCTGTGCACTTTGGCTCGCTGGCACACTACACAGGCTGCAGCTCACTCTTTCACCTGTTTGCGCAGGCTCAGCCAGACAAACTTTGCTGCCACCATTTTGACTGACGCGCATACGCCTTGGTGCACCAGGGAGTGAACCGACTCAAAAACACGGCGTCGCCAAGCGCATGGTACCACCGGGAGCGGGCGGCCCGTGGAGACGTCACAGATTAGGCGGGGGCATCTTGCAATACTCTGCTCTCCAGCCTTAACCCTGTTGGTCCAGACTGGAGCGCGCAAACGTCGGCATCGCCGATCTGCTCTGCAGCCATGGCAGTGTAATCTATCCCCACGTAGACTGGGGCCACTAAGGCGCAAGAGAGACAGTCAGCCACCATGCTGAGTTTACCGGCCACATGACGAATGTCGGTCGTAAACTCCGAGATCGCGGCCAGCTGTCTCTGCTGCCGGCCCGACCATGGTTCCGAAACCTTGGCCATCGCTTATGTTAGCAGCTTGTAGTCCACAAATGCAGAGAAGGCGCGCCCTTCCAGCCAGAACTGGAAGTGGCGTATGGCCAGGTGGAGAGCCAGCAACTCCCTGTCGAACGCGCTGTATTTACGCTCATTTTCGTACAAAGACCTGCTAAAAAAGGCAAGCGGCTGCCAAGAACCGCCGACACACTGCTCCACGACGGCCCCTATGGCCACGTCTGATGCGTCTGTAGTGAGCACAATCTGAGCCACCGGGTCTGGGTGCACCAGCAGTATGGCGTTTGCCAGAGCTGTTTTAACCTCGGAAAACCCTTGCTCCCGCTCAGGAGTCCAGTCAACTCTGTCCACCAGCTTCTGTTTCTTAAGCGCGGCGTACAACGGCTGCATAAGCTGGGCTGCGTGCGGGGAGGAAACAATTGTAGAAGTTCACCATCCCCAAAAACTCTTGCAGCGCCCTGACCGTCTGAGGCCGGGGAAAATTTGCCACTGCGCGCACCTTGTCCGGCAAGGGTATCGCTCTCTCTGGTGAGATACGGTGTCCCAAAAAAATCGATCCCCATCACACCGAACTGGCATTTCGCCGTGTTGATTATTAACCAGTGCTTGGCTGTTGGCCCGGCTCCTTGAGCTGTACAGGGGAGGGAATCAAAAGACACTGCATTAATCAGGCGTCTGTTAGCAACATCGACTAGTAGTCCAAGTGCACACAAAAAATCAGTGCCTAAGATTGGGAAACTGCATGCCGCTATGATGAATGTCCACAGGTACGAACGGCCGTGCAGGGATACAGTCAGTGTCCTCTCACCAAAAGTCTTAATGTCTGAGCCATTTGCGGCCGTCAGCTCAGGACCGCTAGTTCCTGCTAGCCGGTCGGCGTAGGATGGCAGGATGAGGCTCTTTTGGGAGCCAGAGCCCATGAGGAATCGTCTCCCCGAGCGCGAGTCTGTCACGTAGAGCAGCTTGCTTTCTTCACCAGCGGTCACAGCTACTATCGACTGCTGGTCCTGGCGTTTCCCGAACGCTTGAATTGGCACGGTGGCACGCATCAGCGTGTGTTCTCTCCAAAACGGCGGTGGTAGGAGCAGAGCGTGTCTCTCTGGCGCTTCCTGGCCCCCGCTGCCGCTACCATCGCTGGCTCCTTGCTTCCGCTGGCTGTCTCGCTAGGTTCAGATGCCGCTGCGTTCACTGTGAGGGCTCTGGTGGTGAGGATGATCCGATCTGCCTCCTGGGCTAGCACACGGTAGTCACGCGCGGCCAGCAACGGCGAGTTGGCAAGGACCGCTCTGGCCGCAGTTGGGAGGTTCCAGAGGAAAAGGTGGGCAAATAGAAAATGCCCGTCGTCCGTGCCCATCAACACCAACATCTTCTCCATCTGTTCGACCGCCGACCCGTCTCCCAACTCGGAGCGCATCAGGAGCCTTGCCGCTCTCTCGCAGTCTGAAAGCGTGTAGCGCCAGGGCAGCGCGGCTTTGAGAGCCCCGTATTTGTCGTGGGCTGGGGGCTGTTGGAGCAGGCTCGCTACTTGCTGAGTCGTGCGAGCGTCCAGCGCTGCGACCACATAGTAATATCTGGTGTCATCTGCCGTTATTCCCCTGAGCGCAAACTGGGCCTCGGTGTGGAGGAACCAAGACTTTGGGTCGTGCAGCCAAAAGTCCAGTAGTTTGACCAAAACAGCGCACGCATTGCTGGGGTTTCCTGTCCGGGTCGTCTCCGGGGTGTTCGCTTTGTGTTCCATTATGCGTCAAGGGTCACCAGTGTGGAGATGAAATAACCAGACCGAACTTTCCGAGCAGATGAGCTTTATTTCACTCTCACATCTTCCACAATCAGAACATTAAACTCGTGTAGCAGGGACTCTCTCTTTTATATCCCAAAACTCACACCTCCCCTGCTACCTGAGGTCCTGCATTCACTATTCACTCTTCCCAGACAATTTGCCTTACCCCCCAGCCCTTTGATCTCCATGCTCTCTCAGTCTGAGAGGAAAACTACTGAACTCTACAGCATGGGTCCCCCACAATGTTCTTTTTACATAAATGGATGCCTAGAGAAACGTAATTTCATTTTGCCTGCACTACAGTTGTATGTACAGCAACATGACAAAGGTTGATTTGATTTGAAGTGAAAATGTCCAAATTGTGCCCAAGATGTCAATATTTTGTGTGGCCACCATTATTTTCCAGCACTGCCTTAACTCTCTTGGGCATGGAGTTCACTAGAGCTTCACAGGTTGCCACTGGAATCCTCTTCCACTCCTCCATGACAACATCACAGAGCTGGTGGATGTAATAGACCCTGTGCTCCTCCACCTTCTGTTTGAGGATGCCCCACAAATGCTCAGTAGGGTTTAGGTCTGGAGACATGCTTGGCCAGTCTATCACCTTTGCCCTCAGTTTCTTTAGCAAGGAAGTGGTCATCTTGGAGGTGCGTTTGGGGTGGTTATCATGTTGGAATATTGCCCTGCAGCCCAGTTTCCCAAGGGAGGGGATCGTGCTCTGCTTCAGTATGTCACGGCACATGTTGGCATTCATAGTTCCCTCAATGAACTGCAGCTTCCCAGTGCCGGCAGCACTCCCACCACCATGCTTGATAGCAAGCAAGACATACTTGTCTTTGTTCTCCTCACCTGGTTGCCACCACACACACTTGACACCATCTGAATCAAATAAGTTTATCTTGGTCTCATCAGACCACAGGACATGGTTCCAGTAATCCATGTCCTTAGTCTGCTTGTCTTCAGCAAACTGTTCATAGGCTTTAAATCACCCTTTATTGTCATCCAACAATACAACCAATCATGTATAGTAGAACGAAATTGTGTTTTTCCTACCTACAGTGTTAATCACACACACCCCATATGTAGAATCAGAGGGTCGCTGCCATGCAAGGCGCCGCCGCAGATTTCCCTCCTCCATTCCATTATTGCTGAGCACCAAGCTGGACGGCAGGAAGTTCCGCTTTTATATGGTCTTCGGCATGACCCGGCTGGGATTTGAACCCCTGCCTTCCGGATGTGGGGCGGATGCTCTACCAACTGAGCCACCACTCCGGTTTCTTGTGCATCATCTTTAAAAGGGGCTTCCTTCTGGGATGACAGCCACACAGACTAATTTGACGCAGTGTGCGGCGTATGGTCTGAGCACTGACAGGCTGACCTCCCACCTCTTCAACGTCTGCAGCAATGCTAGCAGCACTCATACATCAATTTTCAGAAGACAACCTCTGGATATGATGCTGAGCATGTGCACTCAACTTCTTTGGTCAACCATGGCGAGGCCTGTTCTGAGTGGAACCTGTCCTGTTAAACCACTGTATGGTCTTGGCCACTGTGCTGCAGCTCAGTTTCAGGGTGTTGGCAATCTTCTTATAGCCTAGGCCATCTTTATGTCGAGCAACAATTCTTTTTTTCAGATCCTCAGTGAGTTCTTTGCCATGAGGTGCCATGTTGAACTTCCAGTGAGCAGTATGAGAGAGTGTGAGAGTGATAACACCAAATTTAACACACCTGCTCCCCATTCACACCTGAGACCTTGTAACACTAACAAGTCGCATGACAGGAGGGAAAATGGCTAATTGGGCAGAATTTGGACATTTTCACTTAGGGGTGTACTCACTTTTGTTGCCAGCGGTTTAAACATTAATGGCTGTGTGTCGAGTTATTTTGCGGGGACAGCAATTTACACTGTTATACAAGCTGTACACTGACTACTTTACATTGTATCAAAGTGTCATATCTTCAGTGTTGTCCCATGAAAAGATATAATAAAATATTTACAAAAATGTGAGGGGTGTACTCACTTTTGTGAGATATTGTATCTCAAACGCTTGATTGCAGTTGTTGCTGCTATGGTGGCCCAACCAGTTATTAGGTTTAGGAGGTAATCATTTTTTCCACACAGGACCATGTAGGTTTGGATTTTTTTTCCCCTTCATAATAAACATCCATCCATCTATCCATCCATCTTCTACCGCTTTTCCGGAGGTCCGGGTCGCGGAGGCAGCAGTTCAAGTAGAGAAGCCCAGACTTCCCTCTCCCCAGCCACCTGCTCCAGCTCTTCAGAGAGGATATCAAGGCGTTCCCAGACCAGCTGGGAGACATAGTCTCTCCACAGAGTCCTGGGTCTGCCCCGGGGTCTCCTCCCAGTGGGATGTGCCTGAAACACCTCAAGTGGGAGGCGTCCAGGAGGCATCCTAATCAGATGCCCATACCACCTCAACTGACTCCTTTCAATGTGGAGGAGCAGCGGTTCTACTCTGAGCCTCTCCCGGATGACTGAGCTCCTCACCCTCTCTCTGAGGGTGAGTCCAGCAATCCTACGGAGAAAGCTCATTTCAGCCGCTTGTATCCACGATCTCGTTCTTTCGGTCATCACCCAAAGCTCGTGACCATAGGTGAGAGTAGGAACGTAGATTGACTGGTAAATCGACAGCTTTGCCTTAGAACTAAGCTCCCTCTTCACCACAACAGACCGGTACAATGTCCGCATCACTGCAGATGCTGCTCCAATCCGTCTGTCGATCTCTCGCTCCATTTTCCCCTCACTCGTGAACAAGACCCCAAGATACTTAAACTCCTCCACTTGGGACAGGAGCCTGTCCCCAACCCGGAGAGGACAATCCACCTTTTTCCGGCTGAGGACCATTGACTCGGACTTGGAGGTGCTGATTCTCATCCCAGCCGCTTCACACTCAGCGGCAAACCGTCCCAGCAAGAGCTGAAGGTCATTGCTGGATGAAGCCAACAGGACAACATCATCTGCAAACAACAGAGATGAGATCCTGTGGTCACCAAGAATGACACCCTCCATTCCCTGGCTGCGCCTAGAAATCCTGTCCATAAAAATTATGAACAGGATCGGTGACAAAGGGCAGCCCTGGCGGAGTCCAACTCTCACTGGGAATGACTCCGACCGAGTGCTGGCAATACGAACCAAACTCTCACAACGGTCGTACAGAGACCGAATAGCTCGTAACAACAAGCCCGATACCCCATACTCCCGAAGCACCCCCACAAAAAACCACGAGGGACGCGGTCAAATGCCTTCTCCAAGTCCACAAAACACATGTAAACTGGTTGGGCAAACTCCCACGAACTCTCGAGAATTCTTGAGAGGGTAAAGAGCTGGTCCAATGTGCCACGGCCAGGACGAAAACCACATTGCTCCTCCTGAATCCGAGGTTCGACCAACGGCCGGACTCTCCTCTCCAGTACTTTGGCATAGACCTTCCCAGGGAGGCTGAGGAGTGTGATCTCTCTAAAGTTGGAGCACACCCTCCGGTCCCCTTTTTTGAAGAGAGGAACCACCACCCCGGTTTGCCATGCCAAAGGCACTGCCCCCAACCTCCACGCAATGTTGCAGAGGCGTGTCAACCATGACAACCCAACAACATCCAGGGCCTTGAGGTACTCAGGGCGAATCTCATCCACCCCCGGGGCCCAACCACCAAGGAGATTTTTAACCACCTTGGCGACCTCAGCCCTGTGATAGGCGAGTCATCCCCCTCGTCCCCAAACCCTGCTTCCTCTGTGGAAGGCGTATCAGTGGGATTGAGGAGATCCTCGAAGTATTCCTTCCACCGCCCAACGATATCCCCAGTCGAAGTCAACATTGTCCCATCCGCACCATACACAGTGTGGACGGGGAGCTGCTTTCCCCTCCTGAGCCGCCGGACACTTTGCCAGAATCTCTTTGAGGCCGACCGAAAGTCTTGTTCCATGGCCTCACCGAACTCCTCCCAATACCCGGGTTTTTGCTTCAGCAACCACCCGAGCTGCACTCCGCTTGGCCTGCCGGTACACCTCAGCTGCTTCGGGAGTCGCACAAGCCAACCAAGCCTGATAGGATCCTTCTTCAGCTTAATGGCCCCCCTCACCACTGGTGTCCACCACTTGGTTCGGGGGTTGCCACCACAAGATGCACCGACCACCTTGCGGCCACAGCTCTGGGCCGCCGCTTCAACAACAGAGGTGGAGAACATGGCCCATTCAGACTCCATGTCTCCAGACTCCCTCGGAATGTGGTTGAAGTTCTTCCAGAGGTGGGAGTTGAAGACCTCCCGGACAGGGGCCTCAGCCAGACACTCCCAGCACACCCTCACTATACGTTTGGGTCTACCAGGTCTGAATGGCTTTCTCCCCTGCCATCGGATCCAACTCACCACCAGGTGGTGATCAGTTGACAGCTCTGCACCTCTCTTTACTCGGGTGTCCAAGACATACGGTCGCAGGTCTGATGATACGATAACAAAATCGATAATCGACCTGCGACCTAGGGTGTCCTGGTGCCAGGTGCACATATGGACACCCTTATGCTTGAACATGGTGTTCGTTATGGACAGACTGTAGTTAGCACAGAAGTCCAATAACTGAACACCACTCGGGTTTAGATCGGGCAGGCCGTTCCTCCCAATCACCCCCCTCCAGGTTTCACTGTCGTTGCCCACGTGCGCATTGAAGTCCCCCAGTAGAACAATGGAGTCTCCAAGAGGAGCACCCTCCAGCACCCCAGTCACAGACTCCAAAAAAGGTGGGTACTCTGAAACATCATTTGGTGCATAGGCACAAATGATGGTCAGGACCCGTTTCCCAACCCGAAGGCGCAGGGAAGCAACTCTTTCATCCACCGGGGAAAACTCCAATATAGAGGCAGCAAGGTGGGCCGATACAAGAATACCCACCCCTGCTCGTCGCCTCTCGCCCGGGGCAACTCCAGAAAAGGCCAAGCTCCAGCCCCTCTTCAGGAGACTGGTTCCAGAACCGGAGCTGTGTGTTGAGGTGAGGCCGTCTATATCTAGCCGGTATCTCTTAACCTCGTACACCAGCTCAGGCTCCTTCCCCACCAGAGGTGACATTCCACATACCAAAAGCCAGTTTAGAAAGCTTGGGATCAGTCCGCCAAGGTCTCCGCCTTTGACCGCCACCTAATCCACATAGCACCGGACCCCCATGATCCCTCCTGCAGGTGGTGAGCCCACTGGAGGGCGGACCCATGTAACTCCTTCGGGCTGAGCCCAGCCGGGTCCCATGGGTGGAAACCCGGCCACCAGACGCTAGCCTTCGAGCCTTTTCCCCAGGCCTGGCTCCAGGGTGGGGCCCCGGTAACCCCATACCGGGTGGGGTACACTGAATCCTTGATATACAATTTATCATGAGAGTCTGTTGGATCGTTCTTAGTCTGGCCCTTCACCCAGGACCAGTTTGTCTTGGGAGACCCTATCAGAGGCAAATTGCCCCGGACAACATAGCTCCTGGGATCACTGGGGCACGCAAACCCCCCCACCACGATAAGGTGACGATCCATGAGGGGGAATAATAAATAATAAACACCTTCATTTAAAAACTGAATTTTGTGTTTTTTGTGTTATCTTTGTCTAATATTTAAATTTGTTTGATGATCTGAAACATTTAAGTATGATAAACATACAAAAAATGAGAAATCAGGAAGGGGGCAAACACTTTTTCCCCAACACTGTATATATATATATATATATATATATATATATAAAGGGATTCTGCGGTGTGAGTCTGTATGTATATATGTGGCAAACTTTGCCCCCCTACTGACTCAGAAGCCACTTGACTGCGGGCTCTCATCTCCTGCATGGTGATGCAGCAATACCTGGAAGCTGCATTCATGCTACATTTCTGCTCTGGTCCGCTGAGATGAGTGTCCGCTTTGGACGAGGCCAGTGCACACACGGTTGTGTGTATGCTTCATTTTTGTCATCCTCAGACCAAGTCGCTGACAGGTGCACTCAACTGTCATTTGTCGTTTCACCCCAGCCCTATGGGCAGCGCAAATGCGCTAACACACCAGTTGGTTCACCGACTATATTAAAGTGAAAAATGTGACACCAACGCACACAACAATGCCGTCGTTTTGAGGAAGAGGAGGAATTACCATTTTTGAATGCTCTTCTCCGCTCAAGCTGCTGCTGCTGAAAAATGATTCATGTACAGTGCTGTGAAAAAGTTCACCTCTTGTTACATCATGAATTAACTGTGATTAACCACATTTTTTGGAAAGCTGAGTTCAGTTTCAGTAGCTACACCCAAGCCTGATTACTGCCAGACTTGTTGAATCAAGAAATCACTTAAATAGAACTTGTCTGACAACCTGAAGTATGCTAAAATATCTCAAAAAGCAACACATCCCACTTCAAGATCAGATGAGAAACAAAAACACAGAACAGCATCTAAAGAACTGCAGGCCTCACTTGCCTCAGTTTGGACACTGTTCCATGATAGAACAATAAGAAAAGAGACTGGGCAAAAATGGCATCTATGGGAGAGTTCCAAGACAAAAAAAGAATGCTGATGGACAAACATAAAAAAAACATAAAGGCTCGTCTCATATTTGCCAGAAAACATCAAGATGATCCTCAAGACTTTTGGGAAAATATTCTGGGGAATGATGAGACAAAAGTTGAACTTTTTGGAAGACATGTGTCCCATTTTATCTGGCATAAAACTAACACAGAATTTTATAAAAAGAAAATCATATCAATAGTCAAACATGGTGGTGGAAATGTCATGGTCTGGGGCTGCTTTGCTACTTCGGGACCTTGACAACTTGCCCTAATTGACAGAACCATGAATTCTGCTCTCTACCAAAAAATCCTGAAGGAGAATGTCCGGCCATCAGTTCATGAAGCCCTCCAATGTGACTGAATTTAAACAATTCTTCACAGAAGAGTGGGTCAAAATTCCTCTACAGTGATGTAAAAGACTCAATGCCAGTTGTTGGCACCAATGGTGGCACAACCAATCATTAGGTTTAGGGGGCAGTTACTTTTTCACATAGGGCCAGGTAGGTTTGGATAGCTTTTTTCCTGTAATAAATGAAATAATCATCTAAAAACTGCATTTTGTATTTACTCAGATTATCTTTGTCTAATATTAAAATTTGTTTGATGATCTGAAACATTTAGGTGTAACAAATACACAAAAATATAAGAAATCAGGAAGGGGGCAAACACTTTTTCACAGCACTGTATGTCTATTCTTGCCTTCCTCTTCATCTTCCTCATCTACTTTAACTTTGTATGCTGTGTCAGTAGCGCCACCTCATGAATGGGAGGTTCAATCTCCAGATCGCGCGGTCACAAAATTTGAGCTGCACACAGATGTCCGTGGACTAGAGACGATGATACAATTTTCATCACACAAGCCACACAATCAAGCAGCCATGGACAGCGGCGGTGCAGCATAAATCCAGCTTGAAGAGTGTCCTCCTTCTTTCGTATGACTCCCAAAGTCACTAAGCAATGTCATGTAAGCAGTGAAGCCAGGTCACTGTCTCCGGGGTGGGGTTGGTGAGATCCACATGGATACCCTTAGGTGGTCCAAGGTCAGGGCACTCTAATAGGACATGATGTGCTGTCTGCTGTGGGTTGCCACAAATACAAGCCGGTGATAAGCGAAGGCCCCAGCGATACATACTGGCACTGAAATGGCCGACTCCCGTTCGTAGATGGTTGAGTATAACCCAATCTCTGCGGTCAAGCTGGGCACCTGGTGAAAGTTTTGTGCTTGGAGTGACATTGAGCTGAGGTGGTTTTCTTGTCTCTTGCCAAGTGAGTCTCCAACTTTCCAGAAGATTAAAGTTGGAGATTTCAGGGAAGACAGCATATCTACTGAAGGGTTTGCAAGAGTGTAGGTGTTGAGCACCTAGATCTTGGGCAGCTTGGGTGTGATGATGTAAAAGATGCTTGTTTTCTTCAGTGGCTTTCTTCACAAGCATGTGTGTCTGGTGTTTTCTGCAAAGGGAAGGAGAAGTGATGCCAGATAAAACAGGCAGGTAATCCACAGGTGTGGCACGAAGGCAGCCTGTGATTGTCCTTATGGTCTCATTGAGTGCAACGTCCAGCTTCTTAGTGTGAACACTCCTACTCCAGACTGGAGAGCCTTATTCCACTATGCTGTATACCAGTGCAAGTGCTCCAGTATGGACTGTGCTTGTATAGGCTCCCCATGAAGAACCAGCAAGGTGCCGCAAGAGATTATTCCTTGATAATACTTTAGCATGTAGAGAGACAAGATGGTGCTTGTAGGTAAGTTGTCTGTCAAGTTTGGTTCCAAGGTATGTTGGCATGGGGGTGCATGGCAAGGTTGAATCTCCCAGGGTGACATTAAGCTGGTGGTTAGCATCCCTGTTAATGAGGTGGAATGCTGTCGCAGTACTTTTTTCCATGCCGAGTTTCAGCCTCCATGTCCTTAGACAGTCCGAGATGGCAGCAATACCTTCAGTGAGAATTTCCTCCATCTTGGACCAACTGACACTGGAGTACAGCAAAGCAAGATCATCAGCATAGCCATACTGCAGCGAGGTTGTCCATGGTAGATCGCTAATGTAGATGTTGAAGAGGGTAGGTGCCAGAACCGAGCCCTGGGGGACAATTTCTCAACCGGTGGAGTCTACTGACTGACTTGTCCATCACTGGTCTTAAGGATGAAGTTGCGGTTCGAGATGATTGTAGCAATGAACTGTACGATATGATGGTCAGGAACCATACGCAGAAGCTTCAGAATCAGCCCTTGGTGCCGTACGATGTCATATGCTGCTGTTAGATCAACCAGGAGGATGCCTGCCTTTTAACCTTTTTCATAAGCTTCCTTGAGGTCATCTGTGAGCTGTACAACTTGTTGGACAGTGCTGCGTCCTCTGCGGAAACAAGCCTGCTCATTGGGAAGCTGGGAGTCGATGACAGGCTCAAGATGGCTTAGTATGAGTCGTTCAAGTAACTTGAAGGGCACACACAAAAGCGAAATGGGTCTGTAATTCTTTGGATTATCGACTGGCTTGTTGCCTTGCACCAGAGCTTTGGTATGGCAAATCTAGACATGCAGATTGAGTAGAATTCTCTTAGTCACTCAATGCATCGAGGACCACGTGGTTTCACTGATCGCTTGACCATAAAAGGGTTAGGGTTGCAGGTGTATGCCGGGAAAAGAATTAAGCACACCTGACAGTTGGCAGAGTTTAAGATCCGCTGGTCTCTCTTCACAATACAGGCACTGTGGACTGACAGGGAGATTGAGGTACAAGATGCCGCTGGTGCTGGGACACAAAAACTATATTTAAATTTAACTATATTCACATTTCTTTCTTTAATTTGCTCATATACAGTGATGTGGAAAAAGTGTTTTGCCCCCTTCCTGAGTTCTAATTTTTTTTTGTATATTTGTCACACTTAAATGTTTCAGATCACCAAACAAATTTAAATATTAGACAAAGATTACACAAGTAAACACAAAATGCAGTTTTTAAATGAAGGTGTTTATTATTAAGTTAAAAAAAATCCAAAGCTACAGGGTCCTGTGTGAAAGTGATTGCCCCCCAATAAAACAAATTGTGGTTTATCACATCTTTGGAAAGCTGAGGTCAATTTCTCTAGCCACATCCAGGCCTGATAAGTGCCACACCTGTTCTCAATCAAGAAATCACTTATATAGAACCTGCCTGACAAAGTGAAGTAGACCAAAAGATCCTCAAAAGCTAGACGTCATACTGCGATCCAAAGAAATTCAGGAACAAATGAAAAGCAAAGTAATTGAGATCTATTAGTCTGGAAAAGGTGAAGCCATTTCAAAAGTTTTGGGACTCCAGTGAACCACATTGAGAGCCATTATTCACAAATGGTGAAAATATGGAACAGTGGTGAACCTTCCCAGGAGGGGCTGGCCGACCAAAATTACCCCAGGAGCACAGCAATGACTCATCCAAGAGATCACAAAACACCCCACAAAAACATCCAAACAACTGCAGGCCTCACTTGCCTCAGTTAAGGTCTGTGATCATAACTCCACCATAAGAAAGAGACTGGGCAAAAATGGCCTGCATGGAAGAGTTCTAAGACGAAAACCACTGCTGAGTAAAAAGAACATAAAGGCTCATCTCAGTTTTGCCAGAAAACATATTGATGATCCCCAAGACTTTTGGGAAAATACTCTGTGGACTGACGAGACAAAAGTTGAACGTTTTGGAGGGTGTGTGTCCCATTACATCCGGTTTAAAAGTAACAGCATTTAAGAAAAGTAACATCATACCAACAGTAAAATATGGTGGTGGTAGTGTGATGGTCTGGGCCTGTTTTGCTGCTTCAGGACCTGGAAGACTTGCTGTAGTAAATGGAACCATGAATTCTGCTGTCTACCAAAAAATCCTGAAGGAGAATGTCTGGCCATCTGTTCGTGACCTCAAGCTGAAGCGCACTTGGGTTCGGCAGCAGGACAATGATCCAGAACACACCAGCAAGTCCACCTCTGAATGGCTTAAGAAAAACAAAATAAAGACTTTGGAGTGGCCTAGTCAAGGTTCTGACCTGAATCCCATTGAGATGCTGTGGCATGACCTTAAAAACGCGGTTTGTGCTCAAAAACCGTCCAATGTGGCTGAATTACAACAATTCTGCAAAGATGAGTAGGCCAAAATTTCTCCACAGTGCTGTAAAAGACTCATTACCAGTTATAGCAAATGCTTGATTGCAATTGTTATTGCTAAGGGTGGCCCAACCAGTTATTAGGTTTAGGGGGTAATCACTTTTTCACACATGGCCATGTAGGTTTGGATTTTTTTTTTACCCTTTATAATAAACACCTTCATTTAAAAACTGCATTTTGTGTTTTCAGGTGTTATCTTTGTCTAAAATTTAAATTTGATGATCTGAAACATTTAAGTGTGATAAACATACAAAAAAAAGGCAAATCAGGAAGGGGGCAAACACTTTTTAACACCACTGTAACCCATATTGAGGTGTACACTGGTGATGGAATAGAGCGCACCCTGACTGTTCGTGTGTTCGTGCGTTATCAAAACTGCTTTCTGCTGTGTCAAGTAACTTCTGTTCAAATTGTGTCAAGAGTTGCAACAGAGGAAAAAAGCAAGGCATGACACAAATCGGTATGTACACACACTGCCAGCATGTAATTTAACAGTGTATAAGGACGAGTCCTACAGATGTTCTGTGTCTGCCAACTTCCTCAATATTCCCACTTGCTTTCTAAGTGGGAGTTCTAAGTGTTCTAAAGTAACAGACAGCAATTTGTACAAATTGGTGAGCACAAATCACCCTTCATGGACATCACTTGTGGTGTGCCCCAGGGGTCAGTTTTGGGACCCAAACTCTTTATTTTGTATATAAATGACATATGCAAAGTATCAAAAATTCTGAAATATATTTTGTTTGTGGATGACACAAATATCCTTTGCACTGGTGAGAATTTGCAGCAGGTTTTAGAGGTGGTAACAACTGAAATGAAAAAAGTTAACGCAGTGGTTCAACAAAAATAAATTATCTCCAAATCTAAAAAAAAACAAAGATTATGTTGTTTGGAAATTATAAAATAAATCATGAAATAACGGTAACGATAGATGATATCAGAATAGAAACAGTACAGGAAAATAAGTTTCTGGGGGTGACACTAGAAAATAAAATCTACTGGAAACCTCACATCAGTCACATCCGGGCCAAGCTGGCAAAATGTATAGGGATACTGGGAAAAACAAGACACATCTTGGACTATAAATCATTGTTCTTACTGTACAATTCACTGTTTCTACCTTATCTTAACTACTGTGTAGAAGTCTGGGGAAACACCTACAGGACCAACCTACAGTCAATATGCACATTACAAAAAAGAGCTATAAGGATAATAAATAATGTAGGATATAGAAACCATACCAATTCGTTGTTTTCAAAGTCACATGTCATAAAGTTCATCGATTTTGTTAAATTTAAGACAGCACAAGTCATGTACAGGGCAATTAATAATCAACTCCCAACTAATATACAAAAAATATTTAAAAAAGAGACAATGATTATAATTTGAGAGGAGACTTAAACTTTACAAAACCCAAGATACGAACAACCAAGAAAAGTATGTGCATATCTGTCTGTGGGGTGGATTCGTGGAACAGTCTGGAGCCGGAACTGAAACTATGTACAAACAGAATTCAATTCAAAAAGAGGTATAAAAATTATTTGCTGAAAGGATATATGTTAGAAGGGTAGTATTTATATGTACGATTCACTATTCTCACTCTGGGACACAATGGAATGGTGGGTGGGACACAACTGAAGGACACGACTGTCTCCTACTAAAAGTAATGCATTTAAACAATATTGACATCATAGTGATAGAAAGTGTGAATTATTGTGGATTAAAAATGTTTATAAAAACACCCAGGAAAATTTCTGTTTTTTAACATCCATCAATCTATCACCAAACCTTAAAATGGATCAAAGAAAAAAAAATTCTTCCAACATTTAAAAATAAAATTGGATCGTTGTCCAGATCTGGAGAAAAAATAAACCATTACTTAGAAAAAAATTAAATTTACATGAAAAAGTAGCAGCTTTAGGAGGAAAAAAATTGTTAAGTTTGACAAGGTTTTTAATTTACAAGATTAAAAAGCTAAGTGGACAAAAAAACCTGCAAGTTTATGAGAGAAGTTTGAACTCTATAAGAAAAGTTGCAAATTTACAAGAAAAAGTCAAATCTGAGGAAAAAATGTTGCACATTTATGACAGACACAAATGTAAATGGGAAAGTCAAATTTCTGAGACAAAATCAGCTAATTTAATTTTACTAAATTTCACTAAAGTAAGCATATGATCAAAATATGGTGTGAAGCTAAAAACTATTTAAAAGAACCACAGTTATTGTCACAATTTAGTCCAATATGGGGTAATCAATATTTTAAACCAGGGAGAGCGGACGCTGTATTTAAAGTATGGAATTTAAAAGGGATACAAAAGATTCAGGATTTATATTTGCCATGTGCAG
Source organism: Pholidichthys leucotaenia (assembly GCA_020510985.1). Classification (NCBI taxonomy): domain Eukaryota; kingdom Metazoa; phylum Chordata; class Actinopteri; order Cichliformes; family Pholidichthyidae; genus Pholidichthys; species Pholidichthys leucotaenia. Next base: position 218,597,254 of record CM035837.1, read on the forward strand.
ATAACATAATGTCTTTTGAAGAGCTGAGGATCAAATTTAATCTCAATAGAACACATTTTTTTAAATATCTTCAACTTAGAAACTTTATTCGATCAAATCAAAATAAAGCTCTCACTCGACCTATTTATTCATCCTTGGAAAAAATGATGATGAAAGATAGTAAAAGAAAGGGTATTATTTCAGAGTTTTATAACTCATTGACACTATCTTCAAGTGAAAATTCACTGAAAAGATTAAACTACTGGAAAGAAGATCTGCAAACTGAAATTTCAGAGGAACAATGGGAATTGGCTTGTACAGAAGCTCAAACCAAATCAATAAATGCACGCCTTAAATTGATACATTTCAAATGGTTAATGCGGATGTATGTTACACCGGAGGAGTTAAATAGATATAACAAAAATATACCAGATACATGCACAAAATGCATGGAAAGTAAAGGAACCCTATTTCATTGTTTATGGGAATGTAGATTAATAAGAATGTTTTGGGAAGAGGTGAGGGTAACAATTGAAAAAATAATCTCAAAACAAATCATATTGAATCCTAAACTGTTTTTGTTGGGTCTGTACCCAGAAAAGCATAATTTTAATAAAAGTGAAAGAACATTCATAGACCTCAGTTTGCTTAATGCCAAAAAATGTATTGCACTATTATGGAAAAAGACTCATAGACCAGATGTGACTCAGTGGTTAAGACAGATGTTAACAAACCTTCCATTAGAAAGAATAACATATATACTGAAATCAAAGGAAATTGTGTTTGAGAATATATGGAGACCTTTTATTGATTATGTAAAAAATTTAAACATAACTCTTGAAGAAGAAGGTGAATGATGTGTGTGGACCTTGTAAATTCCAAACTGGTGAACATAATATGTATACTTATGTATTGGATTGTCTAGACTAAACAGAGGAGCATTGTTGAAGACTTGATTTTGTTGGTGGTTGTTGGTGTTTTTAGTGTATTTTTTTTTTTGTAGTACTTTAGTGTTAGTGTTTGATTGTTTGTATCATGTTTGTTAAAAAAAAAAAAAGGTTCAATAAAGATATTGTGGAAAAAAAAAAATTTCACTAAAGTGAAACAGCAGTAAAAATTAAAGGACATATAAGAGACACTATGTCATGACTGAAGAATAAAGTGATGCATGAAGTAAATAAATGTTAATTATGCCTACATGCTATTATCATGCTATTCCTAAACTGGCTTTTGGTACATGGAATGTCACCTCTCTGGTGGGGAAGGAGCCTGAGCTGGTGTACAAGGTTGAGAGATACCGGCTAGATATAGTCAGCCTCACCTCAACACAGCTCCGGTTCCAGAACCAGTCTCCTGGAGAGGGTCTGGAGCTTGGCCTTTTCTGGAGTTACCCCGGGCGAGAGGTGATGAGCAGGGGTGGGTATTCTTGTATCCCCCACCTTGCTGCCTCTATATTGGAGTTTCCCCCAGTGGACGAAAGGGTTGCTTCCCTGCACCCTCGTGTTGGGAAACGGGTCCTGACCATCATTTCTGCCTATGCACCAAATGATGTTTCAGAGTACCCACCTTTTTTGGAGTCTCTGACTGGGGTGCTGGAGGGTGCTCCTCTTAGAGACTCCATTGTCCTACTGGGGGACTTCAATGCGCACGTGGGCAATGACAGTGAAACCTGGAGGGGGGTGATTGGGAGGAACGGCCTGCCCGATCTGAACCCGAGTGGTGTTCAGTTATTGGACTTTTGTGCTAATCACAGTTTGTCCATAACAAACACCATGTTCAAGCATAAGGGTGTCCATATGTGCACCTGGCACCAGGACACCCTAGGTCGCAGATCGATGATCGATTTTGTTATGGTGTCATCAGACCTGCAACCGTATGTCTTGGACACTCTGGTAAAGAGAGGTGCAGAGCTGTTAACTGATCACCACCTGGTGGTGAGTTGGATCCGTTGGCAGGGGAGGAAGCCATTCAGACCTGGTAGACCCAAACGTATAGTGAGGGTGTGCTGGGAACGCCTGGCTGAGGCCCCTGTCCGGGAGGTCTTCAACTCCCACCTCCGGAAAAACTTTGACCACATTCCAAGGGAGTCTGGAGACATGGAGTCTGAATGGGCCATGTTCTCCACCTTGTTGTTGAAGCGGCGGCCCAGAGCTGCGGCTGCAAGGTCGTCGGGGCATCTCATGGAGGAAGCTGAAGAAGGAGTCCTATCAGGCTTGGTTGGCTTGTGGGACTCCCGAAGCAGCTGAGGTGTACCAGCAGGCCAAGCGGAGTGCAGCTCGGGTGGTTGCTGAAGAAAAAACCCGGGTATGGGAGGAGTTCAGTGAGGCCATGGAACAAGACTTTCGGTCGGCCTCGAAGAGATTCTGGCAAACTGTCCGGCAGCTCTGGAGGGGGAAGCAGCTCCCCGTCCACACTGTGTATGGTGCAGATGGGGCGCTGTTGACTTCGACTGAGGATATTGTCGGGCAGTGGAAGGAATACTTCGAGGATCTCCTCAATCCCACTGATGCACCTTCCACAGAGGAAGCAGGGCTTGTGGATGAGGGGGATGACTCGCCTATCACAAGGGCTGAGGTCACCAAGGTGGTTAAAAATCTCCTTGGTGGCCGGGTCCCAGGGGTGGACGAGATTCACCCTGAGTACCTCAAGGCCCTGGATGTTGTTGGGCTGTCATGGTTGACACGCCTCTGCAACAGAGCGTGGAGGTCAGGGGAAGTGCCTTTGGTATGGCAAACCGGGGTGGTGGTTCCTCTCTTCAAAAAAAGGGGACCGGAGGGTGTGCTCCAACTTTAGAGAGATCACACTCCTCAGAATCCCTGGGAAGGTCTATGCCAAGGTACTGGAGAGGAGAGTCCGGCCGTTGGTCGAACCTCGGATTCAGGAGGAGAAATGTGGTTTTCGTCCTGGCCGTGGCACATTGGACCAGCTCTTTACCCTCTCGAGAATTCTCGAGGGTTCGTGGGAGTTTGCCCAACCAGTTTACATGTGTTTTGTGGACTTGGAGAAGGCATTCGACTGCGTCCCTCCTGTTTTTTTGTGGGGGGTGCTTCGGGAGTATGGGGTATCGGGCTTGTTGTTACGAGCTATTCGGTCTCTGTACGACCGTTGTGAGAGTTTGGTTCGTATTGCCAACACTTGGTCAGACTCATTCCCAGTGAGAACTGGACTCCGCCAGGGCTGCCCTTTGTCACCGATCCTGTTCATAATTTTTATGGACAGGATTTCTAGGCGCAGCCAGGGAATGGAGGGTGTCATGCTTGGTGACCACAGGATCTCATCTCTGTTGTTTGCAGATGATGTTGTCCTGTTGGCTTCATCCAGCAATGATCTACAGTTCTTGCTGGAACGGTTTGCCGCTGAGTGTGAAGCGGCTGGGATGAGAATCAGTACCTCCAAGTCCGAGTCCATGGTCCTAGGTAGGAAGTAGGTGGATTGTCCTCTATGGGTTGGGGACAGGCTCCTGCCCCAAGTGGAGGAGTTTAAGTATCTTGGGGTCTTATTCACGAGTGAGGGGAGAATGGAGTGAGAGATTGACAGACAGATTGGAGCAGCATCTACAGTGATGCGGACATTGTACCGGTCTGTTGTGGTGAAGAGGGAGCTGAGTTCTAAGGCAAAGCTGTCGATTTACCAGTCAATCTACATTCCTACTCTTACCTGTGGTCACGAGCTTTGTGTAATGACCGAAAGAACGAGATCGTGGATACAAGCGGCTGAAATGAGCTTTCTCCGTAGGATTGCTGGACTCACCCTCAGAGATAGGGTGAGGAGCTCAGTCATTCGGGAGAGGCTCAGAGTAGAACCGCTGCTCCTCCACATTGAAAGGAGCCAGTTGAGGTGGTATGGGCATCTGATCAGGATGCCTCCTGGATGCCTCCCACTTGAGGTGTTTCGGGCACGTCCCACTGGGAGGAGACCCCAGGGCACACCCAGGACTCGGTGGAGAGACTATGTCTCCCAGCTGGTCTGGGAATGCCTTGGTATCCTCTCTGAAGAGCTGGAGCAGGTGGCTGAGGAGAGGGAAGTCTGGGTTTCTCTGCTTGAACTGCTGTCTTCACGACCTGGACCTCCAGAAAAGCGGTAGAAGATGGATGGATACTATTATAATCCCGTGGTGCATTTTACTTTGTAACCCAGCAACAGGGGGAGCACAAGCCACTGTTTTCCTAGTGCCAGTCCCAAGCGCAGGTAAATGGGTAGGGTTATGTCAGGAAGAGCATCCGACGTAAAACCTTTGCCAAATCAAACATGCAGATCATTATGAATAAGACTTTCATACAGGATCAGTCGAGGGCCAGGATAACAACGACCACCACTGGTGCTGTTTTCCAACAGGATGCTGGTGGAAATTATTCTACTGTTGGTCGAAGATGGAAGAGGAGGAGAGGGGGAAGGCATGTTAGGAGGGAGAGAGAGAAAAGGAAAGGTACAAGTGTGGAGGTGAGAGTAGGGACGTTAAATGTAGGGACTATGACTGGTAAAGGCAGATATGATGGAGAGAAGAAAGGTAGATATACTGTGTGTTCAAGAAACCAGATGAAGGGAAGAAAGGCTAGGAGCACTGGAGGTGGATTTAAACTGTTCTACCATGGTGTAGATAGGAAGAGAAATGGAGTAGGAGTAATCTTGAAGGAAGAGTATGTGAAGAGTGTTCAGGAGGTAAAGAGGGATTCAAACAGAATCATGAGTTTGAAGCTAGAAGTCAAAGGTGTGATGTTGAATGTTGTCAGTGCCTGTGTCCCACAAGTTGGATGCTAGGTAGAAGAGAAAGAGGAATTCTGGAGTAAGTTGGATGAAGTGGTAGAGAATGTTCCCAGAGGGGAGAGAGTGGTGATTGGAGTGGACATTAATGGATATGTAGATGAAGAGAACAGAGGTGATGAGGAGGTTCCGGGTAGGTATTGTCTTAAGGAGAGAAATATGGAAGGACAGATGGTTGTGAATTTTGCTAAAAAGATGGAAATGGCTGTGGTGAACACATACTCCAAGGCCAAACTTCACATCTTACGCTGAAGGATAAAGTACGAGTATTACTGCACTACTTTTTCTGTATATAGGACTGCTGGGTTCCATCATTTATCTTTATTTGCACTATGGGATGTTTGGGTCTATCATTTATCACTATTTGCACTACAGGTTGCATTATAGGATATAGGGTGACTTTGGAGAGCAAGAAAAGGAGGAGAATGAAGGCAGAGCTAAATATTAAGTGGGGAAGTTACAGAAGGAAGAAGATCGCACAGAGTTCAGGGAGGAGTTGATACAGGCTCTGGGTGGTAGGGAAGAATTACCAGATGACTGGGAAAGTACAGCAAATGTATTGTGGGAAACAGGTAGAAAGGTACGTGGTGTATCCAGTGGACAGAGGAAGGAAGACAAGGAGACTTGGTGGTGGAATGAGGAGGTACAGGAAAGCATTCAAAGGATGAGGTTAGCAATGAAAAAGTGGGATAGTCATGGAGATGAAGAAAGTAGACAGGAGTATTTGGAATCTTGGCACATGGCAAAGAGAGAGGTGGCAAAGGCAAAAGAAAAGGCACATAGTGAGTTGCATGAGAGGTTGGAGACTAAGGAAGGAGAAAAGGACTTGTATCTATTGGCTAGACAGAGAGATGGAGCTGGAAAGGATGTACAGCAGGTTAGGTTGACTAAGGACAGAAATGGTGATGTACTAACAAATGACGAGAGTGTGTTGAAAAGGTGGAAGGAGAACTTTGAAGAGCTGATGAATAAAGAAAATGAGAGAGAGGAGGATGGATGAAGGAAAGATGGTGAACAAGGAAGTCCCGAGGCTTAGCAAGGCAGAAGTGAGGGCAGCTTTGAAGAGGATAAAGGATGGAAAGACTGTTGGTCCAGATCAGAATCAGAATCAGCTTTATTGCCAAGTATATTTACAGGTAAACATACAAGGAATTTGACTTGACATTGGGCGCGCACGTTAGGCGCATCCAATGACACGGCAGCCATGCAAGGCGCCTGTCATAACAGTGACATACATGTGGAGGTATGGAGATGTTCAGGAGAGATGGCAGTGGACTTTTTAACCACATTGTTTAACACAATCTTGGGGATTGAGAGGATCCCTGAGGAGTGGAGAAGAAGTGTTTTGTACCAATTTTCAAGAACAAAGCTGATGCTCAGAGCTGTAGTAACTACAGAGGCATAAAGATGATCAGCCACACTATGAAGATATGGGAAAGAGTTGTTGAAGCCAGGTTAAGAGGAGAGGTGACAATCAGTGAACAGCAGTACGGTTTCATGCCAAGAAAGAGTACTACAGATGCAATGTTTGCTCTAAGAGTGCTGATGGAGAAGTATAGAGAAGGTCAGAAGAAGTTGCACTGTGTCTTTGTGGATCTAGAGAAAGCAGATGATAGGTTGCCAAGAGAGGAAGTGTGGTACTGTATGAGAAAGTCAGGAGTGGCAGAGAAGTATGTGAGGGTGGTGCAGGACATATATGAGGACAGGAAGATGGTGGTGAGGTGTGCTGAAGGAGTGACGGATGGGTTCAAGGTGGGGGGTGGGATTACATCAGGGATCAGCTCTGAGCCCCTTCTTGTTTGCCATGGTGATGGACAGGCTGACAGATGAGGTCAGGCAGGAGTCCCCGTGGACTATGATGCTTGCAGACAACATTGTGATCTATAGTGAGAGTAGGGAGCAGGTGGAACAGAACCTGGAGAGGTGGAGGTATGCTCTGGAGAGAAGCAGAATGAAAGTCAGTAGAAGCAAGACAGAATACATGAATGTGAATGAGAGGGAGGCAGGTGTAACAGTGAAGATGGAAGGAGCAGAGGTAGTGAAAGTAGATGAGTTTAAATACCTGGGGTCAACCATCCAAAGACCTGCTATGATGCATGGTTTGGAGACGGTGGTGCTGACAAAAAGACAGGAGGTGTTGCTGGAAGTGGCAGAGTTGAAAATGCTAAGATTTTCATTGGGAGTGACTAGGAGGGACGAGATTAGAAATGAGCACATCAGAGGGACAGCTCAGGTTGAGCGGTTTGGAGACAAAGAGAATGAAGGCTGAGATAGTTTGGACATGTGCAGAGCAGCTATAGTGGAGACATTGGGCAAAGGATGTTGAAGATGGAGCTGCCAGGCAGGAGGAAAAGAGGAAGACCACAGAGAAGATTGATGGATGTAGTGAAGGAGGACATGGAGAGGGTTGGTGTTACAGAGGAAGATGAAGGGGTAGGGTGAGATGGAAGCAGATGATCTCCTGTGGAGACCCGGGTGGGGGGGGGTAAGAGGAGGAGAAGAAGAAGAGTTTGAGTTTTAAAAAATCCCTTTATTGTACAATTCAAAAATGTAAGATCACCAATACCATCATTCCACCAAGTGTCTCATATTTCAAAAGTGCAAACATAACTCATCCCCCTCTCCCACAGAACACAAAATCTTCCCTACAGTCCATCTATTGGTGAATACCTCCAAATTGTCTACCATTTTATAGTAAGAGTACTCCACCTGGAGTCTGGCTTTTAACAAAGCCTTGAAAACGAACACAGGATCCACATTGCCAGTGTTAGTCCGATTCTTCCTTGTCAGCCAGATGGCAAGTTTAGCAGTACCAGATAGGAAGTTCATCAAAGTGTGCACAGACTTCTTTGCCACTTTATACTTTGAACCGTAAATGAACAAACCAAAAGAGAAACATTCACCCAAATTATGAAACCACACCTTCAGAAGATCAAAAAGGCCAGAAGAAGAAGAAGAAGCAGGAGGAGGAGGGAAGAAGAAGAAGAAGAAGCAGGAGAAGGAGGAGGAGAAGGAGAAGAAGAAGAGTTTGAGTTTTAAAAAATCCCTTTATTGTACAATTCAAAAATGTAAGATCACCAATACCATCATTCCACCAAGTGTCTCACATTTCAAAAGTGCAAACATAACTCATCCCCCTCTCCCATAGAACACAAAATATTCCCTACAGTCCATCTATTGGTGAATACCTCCAAATTGTCCACCATTTTATAGTAAGAGTACTCCACCTGGAGTCTGACTTTTAACAAGGCCTTGAAAACAAACACAGGATCCACATTGCCAGTGTTAATAGTCCGATTTTTTCTTGTCAGCCAGATGGCAAGTTTAGCAGTACCAGATAGGAAGTTTATCAAAGTGTGCACAGACTTCTTTGCCACTTTATACTTTGGACCATAAACAAACAAACCAAAAGAGAAACATCCACCCAAATCATGAAACCACACTTTCAGAAGATCAAAAAGGCCAGATAAACGAAAACATTGAACAAACAAATGCTCCAGGGTCTCAACTTGGGAACAAAACAAACTTTCCTCCCCCACATTAGGATCCAGGTGTGCTCTGTATTTATTCGTAGCTATTGCCCCATGAACAATCCTCCACTGGAGATCTGCCATCCGTTTCTCAATAGGGAGCTTGTACATGGACCGCCAGCTGCCTTTCGGGGAGAATACCAGCCCCCAAAACCCCGCCCACTTGGACTCTTTCACGTCCGTCAGCGAGCGCAGATTCAGAACTTTCACACAGATGTGATACACCGTCTTCGTCCCCACAAACTGGAACTTGCCCAGACGAGGATTTCTGAAGGACAGCAGGTGATCCTCTCCCCCTGCCACTCTCCCACAGCTGGACTTACGGAAAGGGCTGGAAAGTTGGACACAGTGCCCTCATCCCACTGAGTGGAAAGAGTCCGGTTTTCCGCAAATGCTCTAAGCGGTCGTGGCAGGGCAGCACACACTTCCTTCACCACCCTATGCACCAGTCTGACAGATGTAATGTTGGCACTCCGCTCCAGCATTTCTATCGATGTGGTTGACATCTTCATAAGATGAACAAGCTTGGTACAGCGTGCCTCTCTTAAACAGGTTCGCAGACTAACAGATTGCAGCACTTGAGTGTCCATGAATTGATTGAAAAACAGTGGTTCCTCGAACAGCCACATGCCTGGTGTCTCCTCTGGAATGCGGGCTACAGTGAAGACTTGCCATGCATGTAAGACAGATGTGTAAAAAGCAGAAAGTCCAGTAAGGTCCACCTCCCCGGACTTCACGAGGAAAGGCTGCTTATCATAGCCCAAGCGGCCAACTCTCTTTAGGAGCAGTTTTGCAGTGTCCATCCAGCAGGGACCACATCCGTAAAGGAGCCGTTGTGCAGTCCGAAGCCTAAAACAGGCGATCTTGGACTGTATGTCCACCAGGCCCCGTCCTCCATCGGCAACAGGCAGGTAAAGAACAGCCGCACGGACCCAATGTCGACCAGACCAAAAGAAATCCACGATGATCTTCTGAACCTCCTCAACCAGGCTCCTGGGCGGTGTCAAAGCAATAAGCCTATGCCAAAGAGCCGAAGCGACCAGATTATTGGCGACCAGAACCCTACCCCTATATGACAGCTGTGGTAGCAACCATTTCCATTTAGAAAAGCGAGCATACACCGTCTCCTTAATTCCCTCCCAGTTCTTGTGTTCAAAGTCGTCAGAACCCAAGAATACTCCCAACACTTTGAGACCGGCTTTCCCCCACAGAAGACCTCCAGGAAGCTGAGGAATGTCCTGATGTGACCACTGGCCCACCAATAGACCCTCACTCTTGGCCCAGTTTACCCATGCAGAAGATGCTTTCTCATAAATAGATAAAGTATCCACCAGACGCTGTACATCCCTGTGGGATGTGATGAAAATGTTGACGTCATCCGCATAAGCAGACAAGACGATTGGACGACAACTGCTGGAGGGCCCCGGCAGAATCAAACCACCCAGCTGAGTGCGCAACCTGCACAGCAAAGGCTCAATAGCCAAGCTATACAGTTGACCTGAGATTGGACAACCCTGCCTTATTCCCCGACGTACAGGGATTGGCCGACTTAGCCCTGTCCCCTTCTTTACCAAACACTCAGCTCCAGTATATAGCAGATTGACCCACCTCAAAAACATATTGCCAAAACCAAACCCCTTCAGTGTGGAAAACAAATAAGAATGGTCAACCCTATCAAAAGCCTTTTCTTGGTCCAAATACATAATACCGAACTCTATTCGGTATTATGTATATTACCGAATAGAGTATTATATACTCTATATATAGAGAATTATATATTCACATTTGGTGGCAGCGGTGGTCCGTGCTGTGGACACCGCGGCGTTCGGTGGACGGAGGACTCCATGGCCAGAAGAAAAGTGAGGCAGGAGGAGCGGTCTGACCTGGATACAGGCATGACGGAGGAGGAGCAGGGAGTCAGCGGACTGGGCAAGCTCGAAGAGCTAACGAGCCTGGTAAAATCGGTGGTACGTTCGCCGACGCTCCGAGATCGGCAGATGGAGGAGGAAGCCGCTCTCCATGACCAAAGGTGGCAGGCTGTAAATGAACAAATTCGTCGGGTACAGTTGCAGGTTGCAGAGCTGAGAGAGGAGTGCGGGAGCCGGGTGGAGCATGGCGGTGACGGCGGTGCTCCGGGGAAGGACCCCAGGATGGCGGCCAGTCGGGTCGGCCCGCAAGAGGAAGATTTGCCGCTGCAGGTGCAGCCAAGGAGGACATCAATGCACCATGAGCCCAGGCTGAACCCTTTCTCGCCCGAGGACGACGTAGAACAGTACCTGATGACATTCGAGAGGATCGCTACAGTCTGCCGCTGGAGGGAAGAAGAGTGGGCTATTCATCTTGCTCCGTTACTCACAGGTAAAGCGCAGAGCACGTATGTTTTGATGGATGTGGCTGACACAGACAATTATGGGAAAGTTAAAGAAGCTATCTTAAGTAAATTTGAAATAACTTCTGACACTTATAGGAGGAGGTTTCGTTCCTTGGACATTTTTCAGGACGAAACCCCTCGCGAACTGTATGTACGCCTGAAAGACCTGTTGTATAAATGGATTAAGCCAGAGACCCGATCGTTAAAAGACATTATGGAACAGTTTATTTTGGAACAGTTTTTGCGCATGGTGAACCCGGAACTGGGAGTCTGGATACAAGAGCGGGACCCGAAGACTGCAGAGGACGCTGCTCGTCTGGCGGAGGTTTTTCTGTCAGCCAGGTCTGGGAGCAGGAGACCTACTCTCGGCCGTGACAGATTTTTCACCACTCGGAGTGAGTTTATTGAGGGTGAAAAGGGTGGTCCAGCTCGAAATAGGTTGTATTTCAGGCCCAGTCAGAACACAAACAGTAGATATGATAATAGTAAAAAGTCACGTGTGGTTACAAATAAAGATATACGCTGTTATCACTGCAATAAAATCGGTCACACCCAATACTCATGTCCTGCCATAAGAAATCAGAAACCGTCACTTTTATGTTCAGTTCCTAGACCCACTTGTTCAGCCTCAGTACATAGTGGACTATATAAAACAAAAGTGTTGCTTAATGGTCAGTGTGAAGAGGCCCTGTTAGATTCAGGCTGTTTTCAAACAGTTGTGCTACCTAGTTTGATCCCTAGGGATTTATGGAATGATTCAGGAATAAGCATCAGTTGTGTCCATGGGAATAAGAAACTGTACCCGACCGCTGAGGTTTATTTAACAGTAGGGGGCCAAACTTATCTCCTTCCTGTAGCTCTTGTGCCTGATTTGCCGTATCCTGTTATTCTTGGCAATGATGTTCCAACTTTGTTAGACATCATACAACAGGTTAGAGAGGAACAAACAGAGGAGAGACAGGGAGGTGGCGCTGGTGAACAGAGAGTAAATACACCTGTGGTGAAAAATTGTAATATGGTGACAACTAGGGCACAGAGGGCTGCCAATGCTCTTCAGGAATTACCTTTTTATGATTCTGAGATAGAGGTAGGCCCTATTAAGCAACACAAATCCAAGGCTCAGAAGAGAAGAGATAAGGTGTTAGTGTCAGCAAAGAATTTGGTTGAGGAAACACCACAATTAAGCCAGTCAGTAGAGTTTGACATCCCTCCTGACATAGCTAGATTGCAGAAAGCTGACCCAACACTTAAGCCCTGGTTTGATAAAGTCTCGGAGATTGAGGGTGTGAAACAGGGTAAAACCGATTGTTTGGCTGAGGCCTTGTATGTCATAAAAAAGGGCATTCTGTATCAACAGCATGGTGGAGTTATGGCTATAGCTTTACCACAGGACCTCATACCAAAAATCATGGAACTAGGACATGTTATCCCTTGGGCAGGTCATCTAGCATTCCAAAAACTCTACAGAGAATTGCTAGAAGGTTTGTGTGGCCGGGAATGTATACCCAGGTAAAGGACTTCTGCACGACATGCTCAGTATATCAGATTACAGCATCTAGGGGAGTAGCACGTGCCCAACTGCAACCATTACCCATTATTGGAACACCATTCGACAGAATAGGGATGGATATAGTTGGCCCCCTAGAAAGAAACTCCTCAGGTAATAAATACATTCTGGTAATTTGTGACTATGCGACTCGGTACCCAGAAGCCTGAAATCTATTAAGGCTAGGCAGGTTGCCAACTGCCTGATCCAGTTGTTTTCAAGGGTGGGCATACCTAAAGAAGTTCTGACAGACTGTGGAACAAATTTCTTGTCTAAACTGTTGCAGCAAGTGTATAAGCTGTTGGGGATTAAGGGCATTAAGACCACCCCTTATCACCCGCAGACTGATGGACTAGTGGAGCGTTTTAATCAGACTCTTAAAAATATGCTGCGGAAATTTGTTTCTGAAACTGGCTCAGATTGGGATCAATGGGTACCTTATTTACTGTTTGCTTATCGGGAGGTGCCCCAGGCTTCAACAGGGTTCTCACCTTTTGAACTGCTTTATGGCCATCAGGTGAGGGGCCCATTGGATTTATTAAAGGAGCACTGGGAGAGACCACCGAGTGATCAGGACAATGTGGTCTCTTACATCATTAAAATGAGAGAGAAACTGGATCGAATGACTGCTTTGGCTGACAAGAAGGCCAGGAAAAGGGTTTTTCACCCAGGACAACAGGTTCTGTTATTGCTGCCCTCGTGTGACAGTAAGCTGTTGGCTCGATGGCAGGGGCCTTATGAAATTTCTAAAAAACTAAGTGCAGTGACATATGAACTATATATGCCTGACAGGAAGGTAAAGTATCAGACCTTCCATATTAACTTATTGAAAGAGTTTCAGCAGCCTGGCCATCAGCAGCAGCAACCTGCTCTTCAGGAGACACATCAGCTCTTGATCTGTGCGACGGAAGTGGATGAGGAGAAGGAACGGTCCTTTCCCACAAATGTGTCAGAGCCTTATTTATTTCAAGTGTCTCATTTGCAGGTGGATCAGCGGAGAGAGTTAGAGACATTACTGGATCCAGATTTGTTTCAGGAGAGACCTGGTTTCACCACGCTGGTATGTCATAAGATTTATTTGAAAGAGGAAACTGTTCCACGGAGAAAATCGTATAGGATCCTGGAACGATTGGTCCCCAAAATGAAAACAGAAATTGATTTGATGTTGCAGCTGGGAGTGATCGAGGAGTCGGTCAGTGAGTGGTGTAGCCTGATTGTGCTGGTTCCACAAAAGGACGGCTCATTAAGATTTTGTATTGACTTTAGATACCTTAACTCAGTATCTAAATTTGAGTCATACCCCATGCCCCGGATCGATGAATTATTAGAGAAAGTGGGCAAGGCTAGATTTATTTCTACTTTGGACCTATGTAAGGGGTATTGGCAGGTGGCATTGGCACCAGAAATAAAGGAACTTACAGCCTTTAAAACACCGTATGGCAGTTTTCAATTTAGGGTCATGCCATTTGGCCTTCAGGGGGCACCTGCAACATTTCAGCGGCTAATGGACCAAATTTTAAGGAGAGTATCAAACTTTGCGGCTGCCTATTTGGATGACGTGGTCATTTGTAGTCAGACCTGGGAAGAACATCTGATACACCTTAGGCAGGTCCTTCAGCTAATTAAGAGGGCAGGACTGACAATTAACCCACGCAAATGTGCATTCGGACAACAGCAGGTGGAGTACCTGGGACATGTGGTTGGTCAGGGGGTCATTAGACCACAAATAGGTAAAGTGGATGCCATCCGGACCTACCCTGTACCCACCACTAAGAAGAGAGTGCGATCATTCATGGGAATGGTAGGATGGTATAGTAAGTTAATCCCCCACTTTGCTGAAAGAGCCGCAGTATTGACTGACCTCACTAAAGCTGCAGCACCGAATAAGGTAAAATGGACAGAGGAGTGTGACAGAGCGTTTGAGGATCTGAAGAGGGCTATTTCTGGGGAGAAGGTTCTCTTCAGTCCAGACTTTGCTTGGCCGTTCATTTTACAGACTGATGCTTCAGGGGTTGGCATTGGAGCAGTACTTCTCCAGGAGGAGAAGGGAGAGAGACACCCAGTACTGTTCTTCAGCCGTAAATTGTTGGACCGGGAGACAAGATACTCTACGGTTGAAAAAGAATGTCTTGCCATAAAATGGGCAATAGGGTCTTTAAAATATTATTTATTAGGGCGTCATTTTTTTGTTAGAGACAGATCATCGGGCTTTACAGTGGTTAGACAGAATGAAGGATGTGAACAGTCGTCTTACAGGGTGGTATGTGTCCCTCCAACCATATAATTTTACTGTTCGGTATGTGGCAGGGAAAACCAACCTTGTGGCTGATAGCCTCTCTAGAATACATGACTCATAAGAGTACTGTATTCTCGGGAAAGGGGGGAGGAAATGTGACGATGGGATGTCACCACTGTATGTCTGGTTATATTGTGTGATTATGTGTATCTGTATTGTTGTAAATGTCTGTATGATTGTTTGTTAAGATGTACACAGTATTTGGGATTTGTCTTGGTTAATTTGAATGCCCTGGGAGATAATTAGTATGATTAAGAATCTGGTAAAATAATGGTTAAAGGATTTATTGCACATACCTTTGCCAACATGCTTCCTGTGCGTGTCCAGGCAAAAGACTCCGTTAGGAGTTGAGGGCCTTATATAGGACACCAGCAGGGAGCAAATATGTTTGGTAAGTCAGGGGGTGGTTTACTATTTGTAAATAGGGGTTAAGGTTATTTATTGAACTATTTATATTACTATTTATTGTGTGTTATTTATATATATTTATATTGTGTATGTTTGGGGAAACTATTTATGTATTTTTAGATGTTAGTGGGTATGTGTTTAGAATAAGGAATGATTAGTGTTTTACCTGGGATTATGGTAGGGGCTAATCACCTCTAATTATCTCTCCATTATATAACAGGTGAGATATCGAGTTAGGTTTATTGATGAAATGGTTATTGAGGAATTCGCTATTGCTTGATATGCTTCTTGTTTTGAGGAAGTACATTTGTTGAAAGACTGTGTCAGAAGATTTTCCTGGACTGGAGATATTACTTGTGAGTTAAAAATAAATTGAACTAATTGAAAAAGAAGATTTTGCCTCGCCGCTTCTTGCCACACGTTCACAGTTTGCATCTGTTTGTGGAAATTACATTTGCCAAAAGATTTTTTAATATTTTCACAATTTTTGGGTGAAAAGAAAAACTGTTTGGTGACCCTTTATGAAACCTGACAAACCTGCACATCACTAGGTTCGCCAGCATCCGCCGCTTTGAGAGAAACGGGACTGAGTCAGAACCACAGAACAACGGGGTCTGGGGACATTTTACGTCTTGTAAGACTGGAAGGAACTGTCAACAGTCGATTTCATTAACATTTTATTCTAAATTAACACATTGAAAAACTTTTCCAAAAGATTTATATTATTACATTACTATTCCTTACTGACAGTAGGAACATTTAATATTTTTAATAGCAACATGACACCTAAGAGATGTAGGTGGCACAGTCAGATTACTGACATTACCACTGATTTCACATGAAACAGTTAACAGTAATCCAGCACTCCCATATTCCACAGGAAAAGGGACTGGACCCCACTAGCTAGCGCTGCAAAGCCCATGCTTCTTCCCTACTTCCCATGCTCCTGTCAGACAGCAGCAGCAGCTAATTGTCTGTCACCATCCACCATAGTGATGGCGGCGCTGCAGGACGCCACAACACATGACAAGAAGAAGGCACCGTCACATCCACAGATCTGCTATGTTTTCACAGCTGTTAAATACAGATGTGTGATGATTTTGCACACAGCCTGCTTGTGTCAGGGTCTGGACATGGTCATGCCCACGCTTCCTGTTGTTTTTGGACTCATTGTTTTTATCATGGTTGTGGTCTATATTCATCATATATCCCATAACCTACATATGTATAAGCATGTGAGAATGTTTGGTGATTACATATGTAAAGCGACTTCACACCTCAGAACAGGACAAAAGGTCTCAACCGCCAGTGAAGATCAAAGAGCATCCGAGGCACTGCGGTGGAAACCAGATAGGTCGCCCTGACCTCCCAGGGCCAGGTGGAGGGGTATCAAGACAAAGGAGGGGGATTAAGATAATGAGGGATGTCAGCTTTGATATGTATGTCTTTTGCATGTGTGAGTATAAGTACGTAGAGCCGAATGTGTTTGCTCTCTTACTTCTTCTGCTGCTGCACTAGATGAGACTTGTTAGAGGAGCGAAGCTGATAATAAACTTTGGTTTATAAGTCACATCGCCTCGTTATTCCAAGCTCTTCTACACTGGTGACCCTGACGTGAGGATGGACCAGAGGTGTTCCCCCGCGATCGACTCATCTGTGGCGACCCAGGCAGACGCCGGCGCCCATGCAGACAGGGGAACAGATGGACGACGTTCCCCCACGGCAGAAGTGACAGAGAGGGCTCAACCGAACACCAGTGCCGCGGCGAGAGCCGAAGGAAGGCACTCTCACCCTGTGGACACATCAGGGACGGCCCACACAAACGCCGTTACCGTCAAGCTGCCGGACTTCTGACAGGAAGACCCGACCTCGTGGTTTCAGCAAGCTGAAGCCCAGTTTGCACTTGCGGGCATAACGGCTGACGATACAAAGTTTTATCACATCGTCGCCAAACTCGACGCCGCCACTTTGAGATGTGCGCGGAGCATAATCCAGCGGCCGCCGGCCCAGGACAAATATAGAGAACTGAAAGCGACCATCGTGGCGAATTTCGTCCCCTCTGCCGAGGAGAAAGCCAAAAGGATCCTGGCGGTCTATGGCCACAGAGGATGCAGACCCAAGGCCCTCATGGAGGACTTGCTGCAGCTCAAAGAAGAGGACAATGACAACTTCCTCTTCCAATTTATATTCCTCAGTACGCTGCCGCCACACATGAGAGGGACGCTTGCCAACATGTGATGCAGCACCCAGCAAGACTTCCGCACGCTGGCTCGCGAAGCGCAGCGACTCGTCAACGCCTGCAGGGAACAGACACCCACAGCAGCATCCGCAGGCCTCAACACTGATGTCCGGAGCCACGGGGAGCCACGGGGAGCCACAAACCACTGAGCAGAATCCGCCCGCCATGGCAGCAACACGGCCAAGACGTAACAGACAGAGCGACGTCTGTTATTACCACCACCGCTTCGCCGAGAAGGCTTACAAATGCCTTCCCCCCTGCAAATTCACGATTTCGGAAAAACGCCAAAGCCAAGAACCGTTAACAGTGGCAGTTCTCGGCAAAAAAAGCAAGCTTCTATATGTGACGGACGGACACACCGGCAAACAGTTCCTCATTGACACGGGAGCTCAACTGAGTTTTATCATGCCCTCCCAAGCAGACCGGGCCATGGGCCCCCGGGGCAATGGAGCGGTGGCAGCCAACGGCTCCATCATCGACACTTAAGGCGAAAGGAACCTGCCCCTCCGCATCCATGGCCGCAACTACAGATGGATATTTGTTGTAGCGGCGGTGAGTTTTAACTTGTTGGGCGCAGACTTTTTGTGTGCACATGGGTTATTGGTCGATCTAGCAAACAGACGCTTGGTTAATGCATTGTCCTTTGCTTCTATTCCCTGCTCAGCTCGAGTTTCTCCACCACCTGTGCAGGCCAGCGTCACTACAGCAGGAGGTAAGTTTGATCAACTCCTCACCCAATTTCCAGCACTCACAATTCCCAGATTCTCAGCTACAGTGGCTAAGCACGGGGTCGAACACTTTATTCCCACAACGGGCCCACCCGTATTCACCAAAGCTCGGCGCTTAGACGCGACCAAGCTCGCCATAGCTCGGGATGAGTTTACCACCCTTGAAAAACTAGGCATTATCAGGCACTCAAAAAGCCCCTGGGCGTCACCGCTTCACATGGTCCCGAAATCCGACGGTTCTTGGAGACCGTGTGGCGATTACCGCAGATTAAACAATGCGACAGCACATGACCGCTACCCAATTCCTCACATCCAAGATTTTTCATTACATCTGGCGGGTGCGTGCATTTTTTCAAAAATAGACCTGGTCCGCGGCTATCACCAAGTCCCCGTTCGAGCGGAAGACATTCCTAAAACAGCTGTAATAACCCCCTTCGGTCTTTTTGAATTTTTGCAGATGCCTTTTGGCCTCAAAGGCGCTGCTCAAACCTTTCAGCGGATGATGGACGCAGTATTACGCGACCTCCCCTTCGTGTTCGTCTACCTCGACGATATGCTGGTAGCCAGCTCGTCTGAGGAAGAACACGAACAGCATCTCACTATGGTTTTTCGGAGACTAGAAGAGCACGGGTTAATAATCAATCCAGCCAAATGCAAATTTGGCGTGTCACAAATTGATTTTTTGGGACACAGAGTTTCACCGAAGGGGGCAGTCCCACTGCCAGACAAAGTTTGCGCAGTAAAAAGTTTCCCATGGCCACAAACGGTCAAATCGCTGCAGGAATTTTTGGGAATGGTTAATTTTTACAATCGTTTCCTCCCCCGCGCAGCTCAGCTCATGCAGCCCCTATATGACGCGCTCAGAAAACAAAAACCTTCCAACGCGGTCGAATGGACCCCGGAGCACGAACGCGCCTTCGCGGAAGTAAAAAGTGCCCTAGCTAACGCCACATTGTTGGTTCACCCTGATCCCTCGGCCCGCATCGCGCTAACCACAGACGCTTCGGACCTGGCCATAGGGGCGGTTGTAGAACAACACGTCGGCGGAATCTGGCAACCTTTGGCATTTTTCAGCAAATCGCTAAACCAAACTGAGCGTAAATACAGCACTTTTGACAGGGAGCTACTAGCGCTTCATTTATCCATCCGCCACTTCCAGTTCTGGTTGGAGGGGCGGCGTTTCACGGCTTTTGTAGACCACAAACCGCTCACCTTTGCGATGGCTAAAATTTCCGAACCGTGGTCAGGCAGGCAACAAAGACAACTAGCTGCGATTTCAGAGTTCACCACAGACATTCGACATGTGGCAGGCAAACTTAATGTGGTAGCAGACTGCCTCTCTCGCGCTGTGACATCGCCAGAGCACGAGGAGACAGATTATACTACCTCAGCCGCAGAACTCTTCGCCAACGCGGACACATACGCAGCCCCAATCCACGTAGGGATAGATTACACAGCCATGGCAGAGGAGCAAAGTAGTGACGCGGACGTGCGCGCACTCCTGTCTGGACCAACAGGGTTAAGGTTGGAGGAAAGGGGTTTACGCGACGGTGTGCCCCCCTAATATGCGACATCTCAACCGGCCAACCTCGCCCGGTAGTCCCAGCTGCATGACGCCGCCGTGTTTTCGACTCAATTCACTCCCTCGCGCACCCGGGTGTGCGCGCTTCGGTTAAAATGGTCGCCGAAAAGTTTGTGTGGCCGGGCCTGCGCAAAACCGTAAAAGAATGGGCAAAGACTTGCATTTCTTGTCAGCGCGCCAAAATGCACAAACACACAAAAGCCCCTCTAGAGCCTTTTCGAATCCCAGCTAAAAGGTTCGACCACGTTCATGTCGACCTCGTGGGACCTCTACCTTCCTCCCAAGGTTTCACACATCTGTTAACAATGATAGATCGTACTACGCGCTGGCCTGAGGCGGTCCCTCTGGCGTCAACCACAGCGGAGGAAGTCGCTCGCGTTTTTTTGACAAACTAGGTGGCACGTTTCGGCGTCCCATCGGACATCACGTCCGATAGGGGGCCTCAATTTGTCTCGGAGCTTTGGTCAGCCATGGCCAGCAGCTTAGGAGCAACAATTCACCGCACCACCGCTCATCACCCTCAGGCTAATGGGTTAAGATAAGATAAGATAAGCCTTTATTAGTCCCACAACGGGGAAATTCCAGGATTGCAACAGCACAGGGATAGCAACACTCAGAGCAACAATCAGAAGGCAAGAAAAAAACAAGCAAGCAAGAGCAGCTAATATACATATGTACGTATTACTATAAAATATATATATATACACACACACACAGACACACAGTGCAGAGCATTGTAGCTGGATGGAATAAATATATGAATATATGAACACACAGTGCAGAGCATTGTAGCTAGATGGAATAAATATGTAAATATATAAACACCCACAGTACGGAGCATTGCAGCTAGGTGGAATAAATATGCAAGTATATAAACACACACAGTGCGGAGCAATGTAGCTAGATGGAATAATATGTAGATATATAAATATATAAACACACCCAGTGCTGAGCATTGTAGCTAGATGGAATAAATATGTAAATATATAAACACACACAGTGCAGAGCATTGTTGCTAGATGGAATGAAACAGCATAACCGTCTACTTAGTTATCCTACATGGTATGATTATGTGCCCATACATATTCTCACCCTCCATAGCGACCGGTAAGTTCCTAGTTGTATGCCGGAGGGGACCATTGTGTAAGTCTATTGCATCTTTTGCATTCAAAAAACTATTAGTTTGTTACGTCTTTTTGCTATCTCTGCGAGCAGCCCTGCTTAGGTTGTACAGTCTGACAGCCGTTGGTAGGAAGGACCTACGAAACCTCTCGGTTGTGCACCTGGGATGATGTAGTCTGCTGCTAAATGAGCTCCTCAGTGCATTCAGTATGTCCTGCATAGGGTGGAACTCGGACTCCAGCAGAGATGACAGTTTAGCCACCGTCCTTCTCTCTCCTATCTCTCCTCCATCGGATCAAGGCGCTGCCCCAGGACAGAGCTAGCTTTCTTAATCAGTTTGTTCAGTCTCTTCCTATCGGCTGCAGTAATGCCACTGCCCCAGCAGACCACTCCAAAAGTGATGGCTGATGCCACCACCGTGTCATAGAATGACTTCAGCAGCGCCCCTTGTACACCAAAAGACCTGAGTCTCCTCAGCAGGAACAGCCTGCGCTGTCCCTTCTTGTAGAGTGCATCAGTATTGTGTGACCAGTCTAGTTTATTGTTCAGATGAATACCCAGGTACTTATAGGATGTCACCATCTCGATGTCTGTTCCCTGTATATTTACTGGTACTGTGAGGGGCTGCCCATGCCTGCGGCAGTCCACCACCAGCTCCTTAGTTTTCCTCGCGTTGATCTGGAGGCAGTTCCGATGGCACCAGTCCACGAAGTCCTGGATAAGCCCTCTGTACTCAGCTTCATCTCCATTGGAGATGAGGCCAACGATCGCAGAGTCATCAGAGAACTTCTGTAGATGGCAGTGTGTTGTGTTGTGTGAGAAGTCCGCAGTATAAAGAGTGAACAGGAAGGGAGCCAGCACCGTTCCCTGGGGGGCCCCCGTGCTACTGATGATCGTGTCGGACACACAGTCCCGGGTTCTCACAAACTGAGGCCGGTTCGTGAGGTAGTCCAGGATCCATGATGACAGGTGCTGGTCCACCCCTGCGCGCAGCAGCTTGTCCTTCAGGATCATCGGTTGGATGGTGTTGAAAGCACTGGAGAAGTCAAAGAACATGATCCTCACCATATTCCCGGGCTTCTCCAGGTGGGACAGAGAACGGTGAAGGAGGAAGATCACCGCATCCTCCACCCCAATGCCATGCTGGTAGGTGAACTGGAGTGGATCCATCGCTGGTTCCACCAGGGGGCGGAGGTGAGCAAGGAGCAGTCTCTCCAGGGTCTTCATCAAGTGGGACGTCAAGGCCACCGGTCTGTAGCTGTTCAGGTCTTTGGGGTGGGAAGTTTTTGGTACGGGTACCACACAAGATGTTTTCCACAGCTGTGGTACCCTCCCCAGTTTCAGGCTCATGTTGAAGATATACGTCACAATCCCACACAGCTGGTCTGCACAGGACTTGAGGAGCTTTGCGCTGATGCCGTCCGGTCCCGGCGCCTTCCTCGCCTTGATCTTCCTCAGCTCCGTCCTCACCTGGGTCCTGGTCAGGGTCAGGATGGGGGGCTGTGTGTTGGGAGTGGGGGGGTGTTGGTGGAGTGGGGAGTGGGCAGCAGGACTTGATTTCTTTAGAGGCAGCAGTGGTTGTTGTGCAGTCAGGGGGGAGGGCGGTTGGTCAAATCTATTGAAAAACAGATTCAGGTTGTTCGCCCACTCCCTGCCCCCTGTGGCCTGGGGGGAGGTATTCTGGAGCCCCGAGATGGTTTTGAGGTTTCTCCAGACCCCGCTGATGTCGCTCTGTTGCAGCTTGTCCTCCATCTTCTTCCTGAAGCTGTCCTTGCCTTCTCTGATCTTTCTCCTCAGCTCCCTCTGTACGGACTTCAGCATCTCCCTGTTCCCTGACCTGAAGATCCTCTTCTTCTCTCTCAGAAGTGTTTTTATCTCAGGGTTGATCCAGGGTTTGTTGTTTGAGTGACGCCGTATGGTCTTGGTGGGAACGGATTTGTCCACACAGAAGCTGAGGTAGCCCGTGAAGGTGTGAATGAGGCCATCGATGTCCTCACCATGTGGATCGCAGAGCTGCTTCCAGGCGGTGGCTTCAAAACAGCCCTTTAGGGTGTCCATTGTCTCCTCAGACCATAACTCCACAGTGTGCATGGCCGGAGGTTGTCTGTGCACTAGGGGTTTGTACACCGGCCGGAGATGAACCAAGTTGTGATCCGATCTCCCGAGTGGGGGGAGTTGTGATGAGGTGTACGCCTCCTTAGTGTTTGCGTAGAATAAATCCAGTGTTTTATTGTCTCTAGTGTGGCATGTGACATACTGGGTGAACGTGGGTAGAATGGGAGACAGTGAAACATGGTTGAAATCGCCTGAGATGAGGAGAAGAGCATCTGGGTGTTCTGTCTGCAGCCTGCTGGTTACTGAATGGATGACGTCACGTGCTGTCCCAGCGTTCGCCGTCGGATTTGCATAAACAACAATGCAGATCACGTGTGAGTGTTCTCTCGGGAGATATGTAGGCCTCATGCTAACAGTTAGCAACTCAATGTCTTTGCTGCAGTGTCGTTGTTTAACAGTGATATGTCCCGGTCTGCACCAGTTGTTGTTAACATACATTATCACTCCACCGCCCCTAGCCTTGCCACTGTCTGGTGTTCGGTCAGCTCGTATCATGTGAAAACCCTCCAGCTCAATGTTAGCATCTGCTGCTAGTTCAGTTAGCCACGTCTCAGTAAACAAAAGGAGAGAGCACTCCCGGTATGTGCTATCATAACGGGAGATAGCCGCTAGCTCATCTAACTTTCCCAGTATCGACCGTACATTTCCCATGACAACAGATGGAAGGGAGGGTCTGTACCTTATATTTTTTGTCCTCCGCCTTACTCCAGCCCGGCAGCCGCGGCGTTTTCGCCTCAGTTCTCTCGGTATGTCGAGTTTTTCCAATGGGACCGGGTGGCGGTTGAATGCTAGCAGCTGTTCTCTGCTGTATCGTATCCTGCTATAAACAGTGGCTCCGTCCACCGGCTCAGGAGACATTTAGGACAATCTGTGTGTCCGTGATATAAGTGGGGTGAAAAAAAAAAAAAAAAAAAAAAGACGGATCAAAAGAGAGAGGAAGGGAAAAAGACTCGGAATCGAGCCGCTGTTGCAAAAGGCAGCCTACTCGTGTGGCGCCGAGAGAAAAAAAAAAAAAAAAAAGCAAGCGTTTTCACAGATCTTTAAAGGCCGCTCTCAGAGCCTCGCTAACGGATACAAATTGGGTAAATAAACTTCCCTGGGTTTTATTGGGGTTGCGTGCTGCGCCTAAAGAGGATCTAGACGCTTCCCCAGCAGAATTAGTTTTTGCACAGCCTCTCAGGCTCCCAGGTGAATTTTTACCAGAGAACCCAGAGCCAGGGCATCTTCCAGCCCCAAGTTTTTTAGGCAGCAACGGCCCTAACACTCTCCCCGGGCCGGCACATCATTCTTTTCTGCGGGTTTTTGTCCCCCAAGCTTTAAAAAACGCCGAATTCGTTTTTGTTAGGCATGAAGCTTTAAAGCCAACCCTCCGTCCACCATACGATGGACCATTCAGAGTGCTGGAACCTGGTGATAAGCATTTTGTGCTTGATTTAGGGGACAGAAAAGAAACAGTCAGCATCGGCAGACTGAAACCTGCCTTCTTGTTGAGAGACGAGCCTGCACGGTTGGCGAGAGCACCTCGGCGGGGTAGACCCCCCAAGAGAAAAGACTCAGCCCCCCTGCAGGGAACGAATAATCACTCTCCACCCCAAGCTGCAGATTCCTTACAGGAAGGTCCCACCAGGACGCCCAAGCGGACCCACAGCAGATTCGGGAGAAGACTTAAACCCAGACGGCACAGGGACTGATGCAAACTACTCAAAAGTTGTTCACTAATTGTGCTGTAACAGTTTAAGACTGACTTGTGATATTTACTATGCTGTTATGATTACCACTGAATTCTCTACAGGAGCATAGCTGCTGGAAAGTTTCTTCCTTGTCAAGAGGTGTAGCAGTTAGTATGTCATAATGATTATCTTCAACTGAATTTTTCTATTGTCCTTTTCTTAGTCGTTTGGGGGGGGGGCTGTGGTCTATATTAATCATATATCCCATAACCTACATATGTATAAGCATGTGAGAATGTTTGGTGATTACATATGTAAAGCGACTTCACACCTCAGAACAGGACAAAAGGTCTCAACCGCCAGTGAAGATCAAAGAGCATCCGAGGCACTGCGGTGGAGACCAGATAGGTCGCCCTGACCTCCCAGGGCCAGGTGGAGGGGTATCAAGACAAAGGAGGGGGATTAAGATAATGAGGGATGTCAGCTTTGATATGCATGTCTTTTGTATGTGTGAGTATAAGTACGTAGAGCCGAATGTGTTTGCTCTCTTACTTCTTCTGCTGCTGCACTAGATGAGACTTGTTAGAGGAGCGAAGCTGATAATAAACTTTGGTTTATAAGTCACATCGCCTCGTTATTCCAAGCTCTTCTACAATGGTCCTTTTTTTGTCACCAGTATTTTCCCCAGTCCTTGGTTATTGAGTAATGTTCTGTTTTCATTCCTCGTCTGTCCTCAGTTCATATGTCTGTTCTTATTTTGAAAGGTTCCTTTGGGCTGTTCCTAGTTTAATTTTCTGTTTTCTATTTCTCTCCCTTCTGTTATCGTTTAGTCCATGATTAGTCCCAGCTGTCCTTGGTCTAGTTAATTCCCGTGTCGATGACAGCATGGGACTGTTGTAAAGCACTGGCTGACTTGTCTACTCCAGGCAGCTACTGTACTTCCACGTCTTGTATACCGTCTTTCCATACTGACCTGTTTGGCCATCTTGCTGTCAGAGGCTGAGTCCTGCATGCCTGCAGCTGCTGCCCCCTGCTGCTTGGGAGACTTTCTCACTCTTTACCTCCCACTCAGGCTTCTCTTCTCTCTTTTCAGAAATGTAACAGCAGCCTGTGAAGACACAGGGAGAATGGAAATCATTCAAATGTGCCTTCAAAAAGGACAAAAATCGTCATGTTCCAGGTGAACAAAGTGCAAAAACTTTAAATATGAATGCATTCATCCCCAAAACGATAATGTCAGAAGCACTTTCATTACAAATACTAAAAGCTCTCTTCACTTTGTTCAAACACCATTTGCAAATATATTATTCACCTCACCTTCAAGGGCATTTCCTTAATTATAAAATCCCTCACTGAACCAGATAATGATCATCTATTTAAGCAAGACGAGCCCGATACCAAGATGACGATTACCAAAAAGAAAAAAAAAAGAATGAGGCTGTGAGGACTGCCCTTGTCACAATGATCACATTCCTTCAATTACAAGGCCTTAAGTCAGACACAGAAGAAAAGGATCACTCGTCTGTTAGCCGTATATATATATATATATATATATGTAAGCTATACCTGCAGTGAATGATGCGGCAGCAATGAATGGTGAAACAAAGAAACTTTCTCCCACTCCACCTGGATTAGAATGAATGCTGCTTGATTCCCTTATAGATTAATGTAACTGCTGATCATCAGATTTCCTGGAAATCAGTTGCAGCTTGTCAACTTCAGCAGCAGCTTGAAGGTGTGGGTGGGAAGAATGATTACCGCAACTGAAGCAAAAGGAGAGGGAAGCCAGTTTTGTCAGTTTGCACAGGTGTGTACTGTTGGCAGGTGCAGCCACAGGCTCAGTTCAACTACACTTACAGTACGTTGCCATTATCCCACAGATATCCCTCCACCAGAGAGAGCATGACCACAAGGCAATACGGCTCTCCTACAAATACGACAAAAGTTCCAAAATAATTTCTTTAATCTTTGATTAGCTCTCCCTCTGTTGGTGGACTTTATAAATGCATTTAAGAATGCAGTTCCAAACACAGTCAAATGTGATGTAAAACTGATTTTTTTTCACTCCCATCTCTCACATGTTTCTGCAGAGCAACAAGACGCCCAAAGTCTGAGTTTGAATTTCATGAGATCTCATCAAGCTCTCATCTATTTCTCTTTAAATTCTCTACTTGTCTGTCTCTCTGACCTCAGGGTTGGAGAGCTCTCTCTCTGACTGAACTTTCCTCTCCTTCCAGCCACCATTCATGCAACCCATGCTAGTAGCTCAAGTAGGTTCATTTTGTCTTCTTTTAAATATTTACCTTTTGTTCATATTAAAGACGACAATAGAAAGGAGATGTTTTTACCTTCTTTACATGTTTCGACTGTAGTCCTAGAAGGCTACAGTCGAAACATGTAAAGAAGGTAAAAACATCTCCTTTCCATTTTTGTCTTTAATATGAACAAAAGGTAAACAACCCATGCTAGGCTCAGACAGAGCAAAGGAGGAAGTGTCCATCAACACTCATTCAGTTCTCACATTAGGGAACTGTTTTTGTACTTTGAATCATCCGATAAAGTATATTCACACCTTGAAAATCATGCATAAAAAGCCAGTTTGCTGGCATCATTGTAATATACTAGAAAAATATGATTTGAGTTTTGAAAGCTTCACCAATCTCTACTTTCTGAAATGAATCTTCCAATGTAAGAATAAATCAGCAGCAGAGCCAATGTGTGGTTTCATCCAGAGACGGGACGGCAGCAGAGTCACCAGGAGTTCTGTCAGCAATACTGTAACTGTAGAACATCCCAGAAGCACATGTGGACAGACAGCTGCCTCTACACAGGGGAGTCACATCTGGAACACAACGCCAAATAAAATGAAACTAATGACAGAGTTCAAAACGTTCACATAAAGGTTAAGACATGGCTGAAGGCAAAACAAGAATGTAGCCACACCTAGGACGTGTGATGCTAGCATGTCAGAGTTTTAATGTCTTCTTCTGTGTTTGTGTGGATGTGCATCAGCTTCTTCTGCTGCTCGTTTATACTCGCTTTATTTGTTCTTGCTTTTTACTAGTATTTCTTCTTGAAAAGTCCAACCGGGGACAGGAGTTGTAAACTAGCTTAATGCTACATACTGTGTGCAGAAGATCAGACATTCTATATGACCACTGCGTTTCACTGCACCGTCCCTGATAGATAAATGAATAAAAAAATGCAACAACGTTAGACTGAAACCCAACAAATCACAATAAAAATGGTGAACCTTCAAAACATTAGACCACCCATCAGTAGGCTACTGTGTGCATGGCTTTTTTATATGAACCTTGCTAATTAGAGCCTCACATTTGTTGCATCCGTTCCACTTCTGCAGCAGACCTCACTACTGTAGGCCTAGGTTCCAGAACTTCTCCTGGTCTTTACTGTTAATTGGTCAGCTTCTAAGACAGTTTCAGTTGGAACCAGACTGGTAATTTCCCCCGTTTGCTATAAAGCTGTTGCTACAAAGACGTTACATGTATTGATCCTACCATGGAGTGCATTTCCAGAAAAACTGGAGGTAGAGCATACTAGCAATAAGAACTACAATGGTACATCCAAAAGCTATATATGCTGTATTTGGCCTGCAAACAACTGTGATGTGGGATGTTTTTAAGATTAAAGTTTGTGTACAAAGTTGGGATCTTTCTCATTTGGCTGAGGTGACGTCTCCCTCTGCATCTGTATCAGATTTTATTTGCAGTCATGAAAAACCAACTGAGTGGAAGTGTTTTCTTGACATTGTTTTGTGCAATAATTTATGTTCTCTTCTGAGAAACCTTGTTTCATTGCTGTGGCATCTTGGATGTGCTGAAGCCCTGGCTCGTTATTTAAATGCATGTAGAACAAAAATAAAGTTATATTGTGAGCTGCTCCTCATGGCCTATTAAAAGGAAAACTGGTGCTCAGTGGAGCTCTCAGCATATGATTTCTGAATATTACTTGAGGGTGATGAATTAAATATGCAGCATGTGAGGTCACAAAGCCCTTACATATTACTATAAATAGTACACCGGCACAGTAGTTAACATATTTTCTGCTTACATATTTTATACAAACAAGAAAAATGGAGGCTGTGGATTTGCATTGTCCAGCAGATAAATTGACGGCCCTTACTACAGGCCACCTTCCTCAGTGGACATCCTGTTACAGAAGAAATTTCATGCACATTTTTATCTTAATGGTCTTAATGAAATGTCTGTGGCATGCTTTGTTTAAAATGCTTCAGCTGTTAAATATTGCAGCATCATGAATCATCTTTTGCAGCCTTCCTCAGAAAGACTCACTTCAGTGCATGTCAGTTGAAATGCTCATGTGCCACAGTTCACCTCCCCTCCCCCCTTTGTCACCGATGATGTGAGTGAACACAGACCTAACTAACTTCAAATCAACTGAAAGAATGATTAAAATGAAGCAAAAGTGTTGTTTCAGTGGTCAGTAGGATATGACCAATGCCAGCCACAATAAACCAAACTGTGGTGAGATGAGCTCAATAATGTCTGAGAACATCAGATGATCCAGGTGTTGGTAGATGAACAGAATGATCACTGAGGAGAGACAGAAAATATATAGAAAATAACTCAACCACGATGTGACAGCTAAGCTAGCGTTAGGCGGTCTGACAAGATAGTCTCCCTACCAAAGCAAGCTCTGATGTGGTTAGACAGACCGGCTCTCACCACCTAGCCAAGCTAATGTTAACAGTCTGATCTACCAATTATCATGGTAAAAATATAAATATAAGCCAGAATGATGCAAGATATATCATCAACTGTAGATTAGTGGTTGATTGATTGATTGTATTTGGTAAAAATCATATATATACAGACGTGGACAAAATTGTTGGTACCCCTCTGTTAATGAAAGAAAAACCCACAATGGTCAGAAATAACTTGAATCTGACAAAAGTGGTAATAAATAAAAATTCTATGAAAATTAACCAATGAAAATCAGACAATGCTTTTGAACTGTGGTTCAACAGAATTATTTTAAAAAACAAACTCATGAAACAGGCCTGGACAAAAATGATGGTACCCTTAAAAAAGATTGAAAATAATGTGACCATAGGGACATGTTCAACCAAGATGTGTCCTCTAATTAACATCACAGGTGTCTACAAACTTGTAATCAGTCAGTTGGCCTATTTAAAGGGTGACAAGTAGTCACTGTGCTGTTTGGTGACATGGTGTGTACCACACTAAACATGGACCAGAGGAAGCAAAGGAGAGAGTTGTCTCAGGAGATTAGAAAGAAAATTATAGACAAGCATGTTAAAGGTAAAGACTGTAAGACCATCTCCAAGCAGCTTGATGTTTCTGTGACTACAGTTGCACATATTCAGAAATTTATGATCCACAGGACTGTAGCCAACCTCCCTGGACGTGGCCACAGGAGGAGACGGATAATACAAATGGTAACAAAAGAGCCCAGAACAACCTCTAAACACATTCATGGTGAACTCCAAGGTCAAAGTACATCAGTGTCAGATCGCACCATCCGTCATTGTTTGAGCCAAAGTGGACTTCATGGGAGACGACCAAGGAGGACACCACAGTTGAAAACAAAGCATAAAAAAGCCAGACTGGAATTTGCCAAACTGCATGTTGACAAGCCACAAAGCTTCTGGGAGAATGTCCTATGGACAGACGAGACAAAACTGCAATTTCTTGGCAAGGCACATCAGCTCTATGTTCACAGACGCAAAAATGAAGCATACCAAGAAAAGAACACTGTCCCTACTGTGAAACATGGAAGAGGTTCTGTTATGTTCTGGGGCTGCTTTGCTGCATCTGGCACAGGGTGTCTTGAATCTGTGCAGGGTACAATGAAATCTCAAGACTAGGTATTCTAGAGAGAAATGTGCTGCCCAGTGTCAGACAGCTTGGTCTCAGTCGCAGGTCATGGGTCTTGCAACAGGATAATGACCCAAAACACACAGCTAAAAACACCAAAGAATGGCTAAGAGCCAAACACTGGACTATTCTAAAGTGGCCTTCTATGAGCCCTGATCTAAATCCTATTGAACATCTGTGGGAGGAGCTGAAACATGCCGTCTGGAGAAGGCACCCTTCAAACCTGAGACAACTGGAGCAGTTTGCTCATGAGGAGTGGGCCAAAATACCTGCTGAGAGGTGCAGAAGTCTCATTGACAGTTACAGAAATCGTTTGATTGCAGTGATTGCCTCTAAAAGGTTGTGCAACAAAATATTAAGTTAAGGGTACCATCATTTTTGTCCAGGCCTGTTTCATGAGTTTGTTTTTTAAAATAATTCTGTTGAATCACAATTCAAAAGCATTGTCTGATTTGTCAGACTTTTGTCAGATTCAAGTTATTTCTGTGACCATTGTGGGTTTTTCTTTCATTAACAGAGGGGTACCAACAATTTTGTTCACGTCTGTACATGCATAAAAATGCATATATAAGAAATACCAAGGATAACACATGAAAGCATACCATTATCACACTTATTTCCAATGTGGTCCTCAAAAAGATATTGATGTAATAGTCAACATATTATGAGGCAACAGAAACATATTGAACCTTGTTGTAATGGCTTGTTGGACTACTGGAGTGCCAATCAGTCCTAATGTTTTTCTGTTAGACCTCACAAAGTTTTTTTCTTACATAAATAGACCGTGCAAAACACACAATATAACACAACAGAATAAATTCAAAAATATATACCCAATACACTCAGTTCATCAACCCAAATACACATGAAGGCACCTGGTGTGGTTTAAGTATATTAAAGACAAGTACTGAATTTTAAAATCCTGTCCACTTTCCGTCAGTCCAGTTCACTCAGGTAAGAAGGATGGGAGGAAAAAAGGGAAAACAAACAGTAAAACTTTTCTTTCTTCAAGGTTTTACTGACTGCACAGTTCTCAATGGCTTTTATTTGGTTGTTGGCAGCCTGTGAGGGAAGGGAAGTGGTGGATAGGGATAACTCCAGGGCTTCTTGGTGGGCCTCCAGCACAGTGAATCAAAGAAGCAGAAAAACGTGGACTTCACCATGTGAAAGGTGCTGGCAGCAGTCTGATACATTATGAGAACAGGACTGTCTAGTGGGGTGACTGGAATTTAAAGGAAAAAAACAATACTGGCGGCTCCCCTCTATTTGTTGCTGAGATGTAGCTTATATGGAATTTTGACCTTGACCTTTGACCTTGGGATCCTAAAAGCGATCACCCTGACACAGTCCACATTACTGCAGGGGATTTTAACAAAGCCTACTTAAAGACTGTACTCCCCAAATTCCACCAACATGTTAAGTGTCCCACAAGAGGGGAAAGAACACTGGATCATGTTTACAGCAACATTAAGCACGCCTACAGAGCCACCCCATTCCCTCACCTTGAACAATCAGACCAACTCTCCCTGCTTCTAATACCTGCTTACACCCCCCTCAGGAAGAGTTCCGCCCCAACCAAACAAACAAAGCCTGGCCTGAAAATGCTCTCCTCCAGCTACAAAATTGCTTTGCCTGCACAGATTGGAGAATCTTTGAACAGCGGGACCTGGACTCCTACACCGAGTCTGACCTTTTCTACATCAAATGCTGTGTAGAAAATGTGACAGTCACCAAACACATCTGAGTCTTTCCAAAACACAAACCTTGGATGACCAGTGAACTCCAGACTCTGATCAGAGCTCACGACTCAGCCTCAAGACAGAGGGGCAGCTCTCTGTAGAGCACTGCTAGAGCCAACCTGAGGAGAGGCATAAAACTCGCTAAGAACGCCTATAGGAGGAAGGTGGAGGGCCTCCTCACAGACAACAACCCCCGACAAATGTGGACAGGCATCCAGGCCCTCACCAACAACAGGGGCCAGGGCCCCCCAGCGTCAGATAGCAGCCTCACTCTGGAAGAGAAGCGTAACCTTTTAACTGTCCACATTTCATGGACAGGTCGCGCGCCACCAGTGGCACAGCACAGCAACTGCACCTGTCAACTCTGGCTGTACTCTGACATCCTTCGCTCTCCTGAGGATTTGTACTTAGCTGTACTGATCTGACAGTTCAGAAGGTGGCAGACACACGGAGGAGGAATCATGGCTGACACGGAATACACCAAAGAAGAAGAAATCCTCATTATTCTTCCTTTTTTCTGCCATGAGCTTACAAGACCAAGAAGGCCGCCACCATAATCATCTGGATCCTCACAGAAAGTGCATCATAAAGGAAAAATAACCGCGTAATACAAACAAAATTCATGTGGGATAATCATAAGAGTTTATAGATGTGGTAGAGAGCGTAAATGACTGACCAAACGCAAAACAACAACCACAATTGGCTAAAATGGACCGAACGACACGGGCGAGCCCCCCTCCCCCCCCCACTGGTCAATGACATATTTATGTCTTTTTTTATATTTTATTGATTTTCTGGTTCATATACTTTGAAGATAAGATAAAAACATACCGCTTTGGACAAAACAGTGTCAAAAAAACGAACCCTTCTTTGTGTAAATCTGTCCGAAGTCCACTTTTGACTGAGTTATGTAATTTATATAGCTGCTGTGACATTATGCAAATTAGATGAGTAAATTCATTCCTACTCCTCCACCTGCCCCAAGTGGAGGAGTTTAAGTATCTTGGGGTCTTGTTCACGAGTGAGGGGAAAAAGGAGCGAGAGATTGACAGACGGATTGGAGCACCATCTGCAGTGATGCGGACGTTGTACCGGTCTGTTGTGGTGAAGAGGGAGCTTAGTTCTAAGGCAAAGCTGTCGATTTACCAGTCAATCTACGTTCATACGCTCACCTATGGTCACGAGCTTTGGGTAATGACCGAAAGAACAAGATCGCGGATACAAGCGGCTGAAATGAGCTTTCTCCATAGGATTGCTGGACTCACCCTCAGAGATAGGGTGAGGATCTCAGTCATCCGGGAGAGGATCAGAGTAGAACCGCTGCTCCTCCACATTGAAAGGAGTCAGTTGAGGTGGTATGGGCATCTGATCAGGATGCCTCCTGGACGCCTCCCACTTGAGGTGTTTCAGGGACGTCCCACTGACAGGAGACCCCGGGGCAGACCCAGGACTCGGTGGAGAGACTATGTCTCCCAGCTGGTCTGGGAACGCCTTGGTATCCTCTCTGAAGAGCTGGAGCAGGTGGCTGGCGAGAGGGAAGTCTGGGCTTCTCTGCTTGAACTGCTGCCTCCGCGACCCGGACCTCCAGAAAAGCGGTAGAAGATGGATGGATGGATGGATGGAAATTTATTCCTATCTGAAACATTGGATCATATTCTACATCTTTCTAATCGACAGTAAGCCATTATCTCTTGCAACTTTCAAGTTATAGCCTTGGAAATCTGAACTATTTTATTGACAAAAAATATTTACCACACTTGACCACTAGGGGTTATGTCTACCCCTTAATCGTCCCAGTCGCCATATAGTGACTGGGACAGTTAAAGGGTTAACAGATTCTTTGCCCGATTTGAGCACACCTCCCCCCAAACTCACTCCCCTCCTCCCCTCTCTCCCCTCCGCCCCCCTTCCCTCCCCTTCCCTGTCTCTCTACAGGTGCACAAGGTGAGGAGGCAACAGAGCAGTGAACCCCCGCAGAGCTGCTGATCCAGACGGCATCTCAGGAGCAGTGGTCAAAGCATGTGCAGACCAGTTGGCAAAGATCTTCACCAAGCAGTTCAACTTCTCCCTAATGCATACCACCGTCCCCGCCTGCCTCAAGGCCTCCACCATCATCCCCATCCCCAAAAAGTCTGCAAGTGACTGCCTAAACGACTACAGTCCCATAGCACTCATGTCTGTAGTCATGAAATGTTTTGAGCGACTGGTGTCCCAGCACATCAGGAACTGTCTTCCCCCCTCCTTCAAGCCCCACCAGTTTGCCTACAGGAAGAACTGGTCTACAGAAGACGCCATAGCCACCACTCTCCACAGAGCGCTAAGCCACCTGGAGAACCCAAGGATCTACGTGAGGATGGTCTTTGTGACTACAGCTCAGCTTTTAACACCATCATCCCGGACTTCCTGATCAACAAACTGCACCTCCTCCAGATGCCCGTCCCCACCACCTGCTCCTGGATAAAAAACTTTCTCACCAACCGCCCACAAACAGTCAGACTTGGGCCTCACCACTCTTCCATACTGTCTCTTGGCACTGGCTCCACCCAAGGCTGCGTGCTAAGCCCTCTACTATACTCCCTGTACATCTTTGACTGTATTCCAACCCACCCAACAACCGTCATTGTGAAATACATGGACAACACCACCTTGGTTGAGCTCATCACCGATGAGGATGAGAAGGCATATGGGACGGAGGTAGAGAATCTGCTGCTGTGGTGCCAAGCAAACAACTTTAAACTGAATGCCCAAAAAACCAAAGAACTCATATTGGACTTCAGAAAGAACAGACAGGACAACCCCGCCCCCCCCCCCAAAAAAAAAACAAAAAAACGGCGACCACGTGGAAAACATCCCTGCCTTCAGGTTCCTGGGCACCCACATCGCCTCTGACCTCTCCTGGACTGTCAACACCAAGGCCCTGGGGAAGAAAGTCCAGCAATGGCTGGTCTCCCTCCATGTCCTGAGGAAGAACAACCTGGACCAGAAGCTGCTGCTGGCCTTCTATTGCTGCTCAGTGGAGAGCGTGATCACCTACTGTCTGGGTGTGTGGTACACCGACTCCATGGACGAGAACAGGAAAGCTGTGTAGAGGGTCATCAACACTACCCAAAAAATCATTGGCGGCCCTCTGCCCTCTCTCCAAGACATCTCGAGATCCTCCTGTCTCAGAAGGATCAAGGCCATCACAGGAGACCCCTCACATCCCGCCCACCACCTGTCTGACCTGCTTCCCTCTGGATGACAGTTCAGATTGATCAGGTCCCACACCTCCAGACTGACACAGTTTTTTCCCTGGGCCATCCGGACCACAAACAGTCAGAGGCCCCACCCACCTCCCCCCGAACGCTCTCACGTTCAGAACTGAGGACCTTTTAATTATCACTATAACTCACCTGTCTTTGCACTCCTCACTTTCATGTATACTGACCCATCCATGAAACCACTACTGTGTATATTTTCCTAATACTTGGGCCATTTTATTCAATTGTGTGTTCTGCACTCTTATGTACAGTACATAGTTTTTGTTATACTTTTTTGTTCGAAATAAAGTATCTAATTTGACTCATGTAGCCACTACCATACCTGTGTATATTCCCATAATCCCGGGCTATTTTTATTTTATTTTCATCTATTTTTATTTCAGTTGTGTGTTTGTGTGTTCTGTAACCGTGTTTTATCTAATCCTTCTCTCTTACTTTATTGCACAGCAGCCTGGTGGAGCTCCCACTATTTTGTTGTGCTGTACTACTGTACAATGACAACAAAGCCTCTTCTCTTCTCTTCTAAAAGCATAGTCATAGATCAGGGTTACAGGCTGAACCTGTGTAAAAAATTTGGTGACCCTAGCTTTACTCATAGCAGGGAAATCAAAGTCGTTCCATGGAGGGCCAAGGCCCTGCACGATTTACCTCCACCGAGTGTCTTCAGCAAGTGATTTCACTGAATTTGTTCCCACTGACTGCTGACATTGACAATTAACCTTTTGACCCCAAAACCATAGTCAGAGACCAGGGTCTCAGGGCAACCATATGTACAAAGTTTGGTGACCCTAGCTTTACTAATTCTGTAGTAATAGCACAAAGGGAATGTTAACGTTGCCCTTTGATCTTTTGACCCCAAACTGAGGGTAGACAGAAAAGGCTATACCATTTCTTTCTGTAGTTATCATGTTTACAAGATTTAGAGAAAAATGTGAACATGTCCAAGATTTTTCATAGATATACCTATGGTTTCAATTTTGATAAGTGTCCATCATTTCTTTCTGTAGTTATCGTGTCATTATCGTGGTAGGTGTTAACGCCACAAATGTCACCGGTATGGTGATGGGTTGTAAGTGAGGACCAGGTCACGTCAGTGATGAAGGGAAATGTAAGCAGAAGAGGTATACAGTGATCCCTCGCTACTTCGTGCTTCACCTTTCGCGCCCTCAGTGCATCGCGGATTTTTCAAAAATATTCATCAAAAATTCAAAATTGAGAAATAATGGGCGGGCGCTAGCAGAAGGCAGGGAGACTACATTAGACCATCAGGTGTCAACACGGAGAGCAGCACAACTCTCTGTTCGCTATTCTCGTGTTGGCTCGGCTCGGAAATCTCGCAAGCTGATTGGCCGAGACGTTTCACCCCGCAAGCTGATTGGCCGAGACGTTTCACCCACCTCCTCTCCCTGCCGAGCACTCATGAAGGGAAGGAAGACCGCATTCATTGCTTTTTATCGCTCGTGTTACTTAGTCTCGCCGCGTGGAACTTTTTGCTGTTCTCTTGTGCCATTTTGTGCGAAATAGTCTTCCCGTCGAGCCACTACGCCGCCTCCTGCAGCTTCAGCTCTATCGGAAGCTGCCCTCGATGATCCTGCGCCTCCAGCACCTCACGATGAGGCGTCACCTGAGGAGCAGTAAAGCTCTCATTAACCTGTGCAGTAAATCATCTTCATCTTGAGTTACGTATCTTGTTATAAGAATAAAAGAGTTCTAAAAACATATTTATGTACACTTTGTTTACATCTACGTATGTATGTACACGTACACACACACACACGTATCATATGAGAGAGAGAGAGTGAGAGAATGAACGTACGTATTATTTATGGATGACGTCATTGGGGTGACGCTACTTCGCGGTTTTTCACTTTTCGCGGTCGGTTCTGGAACCCATTAACTGCAATAAGTGAGGGATCACTGTACCAGCTTCTGACATTCTCCTACAATCTAAAGAGAGATTTCAATATTTTCACTGTCACCATAAAACCAAAGATGCACCATGTTTTAATGAATAGGACCTTTAAAGAAACATGGTAGCACATCCCCAGTGGAACCATCCCAACCTGACCTACTGTACAGGAATGACGCCCGTGTTTAATCCAGCTCTCCTGAAGGTCCGTGTGCATATTTTGACTCTGTGACCCTGCAGGTTTACCTGAGCCACATGCACTAAATCATGAATGATGAAGCTGAGGATCGTAGCCAATGACAGTCAATGACCAAGACAGGAACACAGCTGGTTCACATCAGCTCAGAGATGAAACAATGCCCACTCCAAACGATGGAAAGTCTTGACACCTTAGACACAGTTCAGGAGTGTGAACACCTCCTCCCACTCCTCTGCTCTGCTATCACAACCTTCCCATTACTCACAATCACAGTGATCTGACAGAAATGAATTTGCCTCCATGAGGATCAAAGCAAAGCGTGGAATGAGATGTCTGCTCAGGGCTTCAGTTCCCCCTCGCTGCTTCATCCAGCTGGGCGATGAGTTCTAAGTTACCAAATCAATTTTGTGTCACTGCTCAATTGTGAACATTACTGCTACGTAAACCCCCTGACTGGAGAGCTGAAACTGTTGGGCATCATGTTGTGATGGAGAAGGAAGCAAACATTTGGTACATTTGTGTCTCTCTTTTATGGTCCTCTCCTCCCAGGATGATTCAGCCGAGCTGAAAATAACGCCGTACAGGTGGACACTGTCTCCTGCTGTCCAAAAGACAGAAGCTTCTGTTCCCAATCACTTAACATCCATCAGGGCTCCATGACAACCCATTCACATGAAGCCCTTCTGTCAGAGACCTGCTCCAGCCTAACTGACTGTGTCCCCCCACCCACTGGAGATAAGATAAGATAAGATAAGATAAGCCTTTATTAGTCCCACAACGGGGAAATTCCAGGATTGCAACAGCACAGGGATAGCAACACTCAGAGCATCAAAAGAGAGAGGAAGGGGAAAAAAAACTCGGAATCGAGCCGCTGTTGCAAAAGGCAGCCGACTGGTGTGGCGCCGAGAGACTATTAACAGTGGTATACAATGTTGTTCATTTCTGCTCCAAACACATTAGCAAGCACACAGCTTTCCATGACTCATTTTTTAAATGACACCTAAATCAATAGTTGCTGTTGAACTGATGCGGCCGTGAAAGATTTATTCGATTTATGTCAGGTTGTAATCAAAGAGCCTGTGGAGGACTCACACATGCAAGCAGCTACAACTGGAGACACCACAAATCCAACAAGGTCCCTGTACTGAGACGTCTGCTCTAAGAAGCAGATTAATTAGAAAATGAACACAGACTGATGTCAAGAGTGAGACAGTGGAGCTCTAATGAATGCATTCATTTCCCACAACAGACCATTACTCCAACGGCCTCAGCAGCACTAGGGCCCGACCTCTGAAGAGCAAAAGAACAAGTCTAAAGGTGCACAGTGTACTGCATGTTTCCTGTTGTTCTACACCCTGTGTTGCAACAATAGACAAGGTCTGTCTTTGATTTCTGTTATCAGTAATAATAATTCAGCACAGAGGAAAGTCAGTTGTTTCCTTAGAGGATTATGACATGCCACTTCTCCCTCAGTTCTCCTGCCTCTTCTCTCCATTTTCAGAGCTCAGCTTTCATCTCAACCTGGCAAGTGGAGGGAAACTGGTAGAGGGATTGCGCATGTCTGTGGAACAGTACTGGCTGGGCTCCTAGATGCAGTTGCCATGGCAGCAACATAGAGTACCCCATTTTTTCCCTTTCTGTTTGTCTCCCTCTCTCTCCAAAGAGGAGTGACAGAGAAACAGGAGAGAAGATGAGAGGCCAGCGAGACAGAGGCTCAAGGATAAAGGGAAAAGATAAAAACTGAGCAGACTGAGGAAGTAAGCTGATGTGACATCACGATGAAGAAAGGGCATGTCAGACTGTGGCTTTCTGCAGATGAGCAGGAGAGCTGCTAACCTCTGTTTACTACCTGCTGTACCAGTGAGTACGGCTGGCTCCTCTGAGCAGAAAGAAAGCACAGTCATCACTGTTTGGCAGCCTTGTCACGCCAATGCCTTGACAAGTCATGGCTCAGTTTCATGACTGTAATCTTATTTATCCAGCAACAATGCAGAGAATCACAGAGCGCTGCTTTGTGGGAAAGACGATAGAATAAATAGCTCCAGTGTTGTCTTTAGAGCTTCTCTTTGGTGATGAGGGATGCACCGATTCATTGGTTTAACATCAGTATACACCAATATTCATTTGGTTGACTGATAATGGCCTATCAGTTTCACCAATATCAGTGGCTATTTGTCTGGTGTGTCCGTTGATTTTGCCCTGAAACGAACAACAATGTCCTACAGCTGCAAATATTAAAAATAGCATAGACCCAAACATTTTAAAGTAAATGACTATTTTTTACAGTGTGGATTCTTTGTTTCCATGATATTATAGAAGGACTGATGACAACAACCCCTCCCCCCCCAGAAAAAAACCCAAAAAAACTCTGTACTGGCTGTTGGCTATCAGTCAAATTATTTTAAGCATTAGTATTGCACCAAAATTTGAAAATCATCACTACAAGTGATATTTAATATATAATCTACCCTTAATACATTTTATTACAGTCAACAATAATGCTTCTGCTTTGGAAATGAGTTAATGGGTTTTTATCCAACTTTGTTCATGTACCCCCCCTTATGGATCGTCACCTTAATCGTGGTGGTGAGGTTTGCGTGCCCTAGTGATCCCAGGAGCTATGTTGTCCGGGGCAATTTGCCTCTGGTAGGGTAACCCAAGACAAACTGGTCCTGGGTGAAGGGCCAGACAAAGAGCTATCCAATAGACTCTCATGATGAATGCTAGAACAGGGATCCAGTGTACCCCGCCCCGTATGGGGTTACCGGGGCCCCACCCTGGAGCCAAGCCTGGAGGAAGGGCTCGATGACTAGCGTCTGGTGGCCAGGTTTCCGCCTGTGGGACCTGGCCGGGCTCAGCCCGAAGGAGTTATATGGGTCCGCCCTCTAGTGGGCTCACCACCTGCAGGAGGGACCAGGGGGTCCGGTGCTGTGTGGATCAGGTGGCAGTCAGAGGCGGAGACCTTGGCAGTCTGATCCCAGGCTTTCTAAACTGGCTTTTGGGACGTGGAATGTCACCTCTCTGGTGGGGAAGGAGCCTGAGCTAATGCATGAGGTTGAGAGATGCCGGCTAGATATAGTCAGCCTCACCTCAATACACAACTCCGGTTACGGAACCAGTCTCCTGGAGTGGGGCTGGAGCTTGTCCTGCTCTGGAGTTGCCTCGGGTGAGAGGTGACGAGCAGGGGTGGGTACTCTTGTATCACCCCCCCCCCCCTTGCTGCCTCTATATTGGAGTTTTCCCCAGTGGACGAAAGGGTTGTTTTCCTGTGCCTTCGGGTTGGGAAACAGGTCCTGACCATCATTTGTGCCTATGCACAAAATGATGTTTCAGAGTACCCACCCTTTTTGGAGTCTCTGACTGGGGTGCTGGAGGGTGCTCCTCTTGGAGACTCCATTGTTCTTCTCAATGTGCACGTGGGCAATGACAGTAAAACCTGGAGGGGGGGTTATTGGGAAGAACGGCCTGCCTGATCTGAACCTGAGTAGTGTTCAGTTATTGGACTTCTATAGCCCGGGTACTTCTATGTACCCGGGCTCGCCTGGGGAAGCTAATGATCCTACCAGCAGACTAAATTCGAAGAGACGACGCCTCTGTGCCAAGTCAAAGAAGAATCCTAGTCACAGTCCTAAAGCCGAAAGCAAACAGCCCCAAGAGCACTTTGTGGTAGGATCGGCCCTTCGCATATTACAACTAAACGTTGAAGGCCTATCTGCAGCCAAGCGAAGCCTTATCGAAGTCCTCGCCTTCCAACATTCGATTGATGTAATCTGCCTCCAAGAGACTCATATTGGCACAGAGGAAACTGGCCGCTTCACCATCAAAGGCTTTGACCTCCTGTGCTATGTTCTACATGCTAAACATGGACGTGCCACCTATGTGCGTTCTGACATAGTTGAAGCAAATCACCTGATAACAACACATTTCTCAGACACCATAATCATTGGTGGCTTCCATATTGTCAATGTGTACAAGCCCCCTAATGCCAACTGGGATCTGCAGGTCTTACCCACCCTACCCCACCCTGCCATCTATGTGGGGGACTTTAACAGCCATCACCCTGACTGGGGGTACCCAGCAGTGGACAGTGATGGGAAGGCACTTTCAGACTGGGCATCCAGAAATGACCTCGCTTTGATATACGACCCCAAACAAAGAGGAACCTTCCACTCTGCTAGGTGGAAGAAGGACTATTCTCCTGACCTGTGTTGGGTCAGCTCTTTGAATGGGGAGCCATATCCTACACAGATCCTCATTCTTGATGATTTTCCACACAGCCAACACCGGCCCCTGCTTGTACACATTGGCCTACAACTTCCAGTCATATACAGCCCAAGGAAGATGCGCTGGAACTTCCGCAAAGCCAACTGGAAGAAATTCAGTGAAACTCTGGACCGGAGCGTTGTTACCATCCCACTCCACACCATCACTGTAGATGAAGCATACAACCGCTTCTGCAGCGCAATCTTCAAGGCTGCCCATACTGCAATCCCACGAGGCTACCGACCCCTCTATGTCCCATGTTTGGACGGAGAAAGTGCTGCCCTCCTACAATCCTATCAAACATCAGGGGACCCAGAGATAGCAGACCATCTCATTGAATCGCTAAATACAGCTCGGCGAAAGAAATGGGAGGAGACAGTTGCTGACCGGAGCTTTACCCACTCTAGCAGGAAATGTTGGAGCCTCATCCGTTGCCTAGGAGCTGCACAGAAGCCCCCTAGCCAAAGCCGAGCATCCGTCACACCCAACCAAGTTGCATCCCACCTACTGACTATCGCCAAAGCACCCCAAGACAAAGACACCAAAAGAGCAGTTACAACTGAGCTAAAAAAAACACCAAAAAATGCCTGTAGAGGAAACGAACCCTGAACCCTTCGAGGCTGCTGAACTGGAAAAGTCCTACAGAGCCTGAAATGTGGAAAGGCAGCAGGATACGATAACATCTTCCCAGAATTCATGAAAAATCTTGGCCCCCGAGCCCTAACCTGGTTGACACAATTCTACACAAGGATCACACAAACAAACTCGATCCCAAAGAAATGGCGGACAGCAAAGGTCATTGCCATCCCAAAACCTGGCAAAGACCACAAATTACCAGCAAGCTACCGCCCAATCTCCCTACTCAGCGTTCCTTACAAAATCATGGAGCGCCTAATTCTGCAACGCATTTCCCCAGAGGTAGAGGATATTCTAAGTGTGGATCAAGCAGGTTTCCGCAAGGACCGCAGTACAGGAGAACAAGTACTGGCCCTAACCACCTTCATCGAAAATGGCTTCGAGAGCAGACTGAAGACAGGGGCTGTGTTTCTCGACCTTACAGCCGCCTATGATACGGTCTGGCACAAAGGCCTCCTCCTGAAACTTATAAAGGCGATCCCTGCTTGGGCAACAGCAATTATAAAAACCCTGCTGACCAACCGAAGGTTCAGAGTCCACCTCAGTCAGAAGACAAGTGCATGGAGAATGCAGAAAAACGGACTCCCACAAGGCTCAGTTCTAGCTCCAACTCTGTTCAACCTCTACATAAACGACCTGCCTACTACAAAATCCCGCAAATTCACCTATGCAGACGACATCTGTTTGGCATTCCAAGCACCAGACTTTGAACCACTGGAACGGGTGCTCACGGAAGATCTTGCCAAACTGGACCAGTTCTGCAAAATCTGGCGCCTAAAACCAAGCCCAGCAAAAACCGTCTCCAGTGTATTCCATCTCCACAATGCAAAAGCTGCCAGAGAACTAAACATCCACCTGAGCGGACTCAAGCTTAAGCATGCCCCAAATCCAACTTATCTTGGAGTGACCCTTGATAGGACCTTATCCTTCAAGGAACATCTAAAGGGGACGGCTGCTAAGGTGAAGGTACGAAACAACCTGCTCTGCAAGCTCGCTGGTGCAAAATGGGGGGCGGCAGTCTCCACCCTGCGCACCTCAGCACTGGCCCTTTCATACTCTGTAGCAGAATATTGTGCCCCTGTCTGGTCCAGGTCATCTTACACACACCATGTAGACACCCAGCTCAACACAACCATGAGAACTATAACTGGAACAATCCGCTCAACACCACTCCCCTGGCTCTCTGTACTGTCAAACATAGCCCCTCCACACATCCGGCGAGCAGCATTAACTCAAAGGATGCTCCAAAAAGTTAAAGATTCTCCTCACTTACCAATCCATGCAGATATCTACACTCCACCCACTGCCCGACTTTCATCCAGACGGCCGATTTGGAAAAACCCTCCCCCAGCTGACTTTACCATCCAGACAGCTTGGCAAGAGGAATGGGAGACCAAGGAGGTCCCAAACAAACAGCTGGTGATAAACCCCAACCAACAGGTCCCGGGCACCAACCTCCCAAGGAGACAGTGGTCTA
The DNA here is from genome assembly GCA_020510985.1 of Pholidichthys leucotaenia. Classification (NCBI taxonomy): domain Eukaryota; kingdom Metazoa; phylum Chordata; class Actinopteri; order Cichliformes; family Pholidichthyidae; genus Pholidichthys; species Pholidichthys leucotaenia. The sequence continues at coordinate 218,640,963 of CM035837.1, forward strand.
CACTCAATCGCTTCAGGACTGGACATGGCCCCTGCTTGGCCAGCCTTTACAGATGGGGCAGTAGCCCTAGCCCACTGTGCGCATGTGGAGAGGAGCAAACAATGGAACACATCATAGAGGCTTGCCCGCTCCAAAGACTGGAAGGAGGATTACACACCCTCCATACAGCAAACCAGGAGGCAACTGCTTGGCTTAAGGACTTTGCATTCGCTAAATAAATAAATTGGACTTCTATGCTAATCACAGTTTGTCCATAACGAACACCATGTTCAAGCATAAGGGTGTTCATATGTGCACCTGGCACCAGGACACCCTAGGTCGCAGGTCGATGATTGATTTTGCTATTGTGTCATCAGACCTGCGACCGTTTGACTTGGACACTTGGGTAAAGAGAGGTGCAGAGCTGTCAACTGATCACCACCTGGTGGCGAGTTGGATCTGATGGCAGGGGAGGATGCCATTCAGACCTGGTAGACCCAAACGTATAGTGAGGGTGTGCTGGGAACGTCTGGCTGAGGCCCCTGTCCGGGAGGTCTTCAACTCCCACCTCCGGAAGAACTTTGACCACATTCCAAGGGAGTCTGGAGACATGGAGTCTGAATGGGCCATGTTCTCCACCTCCATTGTTGAAGCGGCTGCCCAGGGCTTTGGCTGCAAGGTCGTCAGGGCATCTCGTGGTGGCAAACCCCGAATCAAGTGGTGGACACCAGTGGTGAGGGGGGGCATTAAGCTGAAGAAGGAGTCCTATCGAGCTTGGTTGGCTTGTGGGACTCCTGAAGCAGCTGAGGTGTACCGGCAGGCCAAGCGCAGTGCAGCTCGGGTGGCTGCTGAAGCAAAAACTCAGGTATGGGAGGAGTTCGGTGAGGCCATGGAACAAGACTTTCGGTTGGCCTCGAAGAGATTCTGGCAAACTGTTCGGCGGCTCAGGAGGGGGAAGCAGCTCTCTGTCCACACTGTGTATGGTGCGGATGGGATGCTGTTGACTTCGACTGAGGATATCGTTGGGTGGTGGAAGGAATACTTCGAGGATCTCCTCAATCCCACTGATACGCCTTCCACAAAGGAAGCAGGGCTTGTGGATGAGAGGGACGACTCACCTACCACTGGGGCTGAGGTCGGCCCCCAGGGGTGGACGAGATTCGCCCTGAGTACCTCAAGGCCCAGGATGTTGTTGGGCTGTCGTGGTTGACACACCTCTGCAACATTGTGTGGAGGTCGGGGGCAGTGCCTTTGGCATGGGAAACCGGGGGTGGTGGTTCCTCTCTTCAAAAAAGGGGAGGGAAGAGTGTGCTCCAACTTTAGAGGGATCACACTCCTAAGCCTCCCTGGGAAGGTCTATGTCAAGGTACTGGAGAGGAGAATCCGGCTGTTGGTTGAACCCCGGATTCAGGAGGAGCAATGTGGTTTTTGTCCTGGCCGTGGCACATCGGACCAGCTCTTTAACCTCTCGAGAATCCTCGAGGGTTCATGGGAGTTTGCCCAACCAGTTTACATGTGTTTTGTGGACTTGGAAAATGCATTCGACCATGTCCCTTGTGGGTTTTTTTTTTTTTGGGGGGGGTGCTTCAGGAGTATGTGGTATCGGGCTCATTTGTAGCATCATCATCTCCTCAAACCAAGACAGAAGATCACTTCCCTCCATTCTACAGGAATTTCACTTTTCTTCTTTCTACAGGAAAATCACTTTTCTTCATTCTACAGGAATATCACTTGCTTTCATATTAACTACATTCACTCAAGGCCTGACCAAGGATGTTTTTCCCAGGACGCCAATGTAAACAGTTGCCTCTTGCAGAGATGGTAAGGATCAGAATTTGCTTTTAAAGGCTTAAAGGGACCATAAAAAAACCACCAGTCCAGATTCCCAATGTGAACAGTTCATGAGGATAGCATCCACCCTACAGGAAACTAATGCACTTAAAGGGTCATAAACGGCTTAACCAGAAAGTTTTATGACTTTCGACAATTACCAGATCCTCTGTCCAGATATCATGGACCTAAAGAAATTATCTACAGTTCAACAGTACCTCCTAGTGGATACCTACGGAATGGGTTTCATTATGTGTAAATTGACTGTCAATTCTCACTAAGCATCAAGTTTCTTTCAGCTTATCATCTCCCCCGGATCCTAAGGACACTGAAAATCATCTTTTTGATCACCGACCATGGTTTGCAGTACTTCATTAATCTTTGATCTAAATATGAGTGCATGTATTATAATTATGGATAAGAAATGTTATATTCATGAGTGTTAGTCAAACAAATGTAATATCAGTAGCAATGTTATAAATACATGATCACTAAATATTAGCCAAGTCATTTAATTTAGTTAGATCTTATATTGAGCACTTAATTTTATAAGAACTGAATGAGTATTAATTCTTTTTTGCATTTTCATGGGATGGTGTCTTCGTTTGATTGGCTGCTCCCAAACAAAGAAATGTTTTCACATTGGATGATGGCCATTTCAAACTCCTCTCTACAAAATTGATTGGTCTGTCTTGCGACCGGCCCAGTTTTTATGACCCAACGGCGCGCTCAGTTAAAAGGAGTGAGGAGCCGCCCTGCATGCAAGAAGGAGACAGAAAAGAAGATTAAATGTTAGATCAAAAGAGACAGAATGAGATCAGAGATGTCTGGGAAGATTGGGAATTAAGTTAAGATTAAAGAAGAAGAATAGCGATCTAGATCTCAGAGGAAAATTTTATTCCACCATTTCAAGGTTCCATGTAGTTTTATTTTATCTAAATTGTTCTGTGTGAAGTTTGTCAAATCCTGTGTTAGTTTTTCTGGTTACTGAGGAGAAACCACCTTTTTCTTTAGAGCTCGCTTTCTCAGAGAATCAAATTCTCAAACCTTTTTGTCCTTCACCTCAGAAGCCATTCTTATCCTAGTAAATGTTTGTCGCAGATTTTCTGACTTTTCACGCCTTTAAAGTGGACCTTTAATTTTCCTAATTTAAAGTGAACAGAGACTGTGTTTTTGGACTCTCTTTCCGGCCTCATACCCGCATGACTGAGAAGTTTCTCCTTCAGTATTTTAGTAGACCTTAGGTTCAGTAGACCTCGACGCAGAGCCACCACCAGGTGAACTCTCCGGAGATCACCCACGACCGGGAAGGCTGCAGAAAGCGTCATGGTGCGACCCTCGCCTGAGATCTGCACATCCACGCTGGGACCGGCCGAAGGACAAAGAGCGTCTACTCCCTCTCACCGCTCCTCCGCATCTACACGAGCGCGCACGCACCTCATCCTCTCTCCATGACGGCGACCTCCAGGGCCGACGGAGAATGCAGCACGTGAACCTGAACGCACCATGACCCGGCACAAGCGAACGACAGCAACAGCCTGAACAGGGATGACCATCGGCGCCAACGACGCTGATCTCCAGCAAGCTCCCTGACTCTGACTCGCCTCTACAACGGACCTGCCATGAACCAAACCCCGCACGCACACCGGGGGGTTACGAGGACAGCGCACCCCGCACGGGACAATAACGGCTCCACAGACCGCCATCGTCCTCCGCCGCTGCACATCGGAACCTTCAGGGCTGCTCACACACCTGAAGCACACACGCAGGATTTTGTATGGGTCTCAGCCACGGCGCACAATGGGATTTCAGCCGTCAGCTGTCCCCGAGGGCTTTAGGGCTGCGCGCGCGCGCACCTAAAGCCAACACGCCAAGTCCCTCACAGCTGCAGCTCCTGTTTTTCTTCATAGCCGAGAGAGGAGTCAGAGACAAATTTTTCTTCTCACAGCTGCTGTGGATCTCAGCCACGTTCAACGGGACAGCCCCTCAACATCGCGGATCCACATGCAATTTTTGCGCGGCCCAGACAACTTCGCCGCCCCGGGCTGGCACTTGCTACCCCCACCCCCTCCCTCCACCTCTGCCTGCACAGAGCTTTCCCCGCAGCACGCTACCAAATCCGGACGATCGAGGCCTCAGCCCCCCGCTGAGCCCTCTGGGGGGGAGTGTGTGGGTGTCCCCCACAGCCTACGGACAAGCAGAGCGCTCAGCTGGAGCAATTAGCATAACAGTGAGATCTATGGACTGATATCATTAGGCAGCCTCCCCTTCCTGCCAGTAATTTTGCTATTGATATGCGTGACTCATGTAAATGTCCCATGATTTCCTGCTGTACTGTGATGCTAATGTGCCATGCATACATTGTCTAGCTGGGTATATAAGTGACTGAATATCACTTGCTCATTCTCTCTCTTACTGCTCATCTGACTACACGCATTGCCTGTTTGCTGATGAGAGCCTGAGGGCTCGCTCCAGTACGCTTACACAGTGCTGGAGTGAGTTCTGTGATGGCGGATGAATAAACACCCTTTTAAACTTCAGTTCGCCATACCTTTTCCACATTCGCCACAACATCAACATTTTTCTCATTAAACATATTTCTGATGGAGCCATTGATATGAAATTTTCATAAGGTATCAGTAACAACCCAAGTAATCCACACATACAAAGAAATCAAGGCAACTGTGTTCACAAAAGTTATATTGAATAAAGTGGAATGACACAGGGAATAAGTATTGAAAACATCAAGAAAAAGAGGTGCAAAAAGACATAGCCGAGAAACCAGCTGAAATCCATCAGAATTTATGAAGCCATCCCATCCACAATCAGCGCAAATTAATTTCAGCTGGTTAAGTCCTGACTGATAGCCTTTAAAAAGGTCTGTGAATGTCAGACTGTCACACCACAAAGAATTCATGATGGGTAGAAGCAAAGAGCTCTCTCTAGACCAGGGGTGTCCAATCATGTGCCATGGAGAGCCAAGACCCTGAAGGGTTTACCTAAAACCAGTGTCCTCAACAGCAGATTTCACTGAACTTCTTCCCACTGATTGCTGATAAGTGAAAACGCCTGCTGAAGAGACTGGGTAGAAGAGAAAACCTGCAGGGTCTTGGCCCTCCATGGCACATGATTGGACACCCCTGCTCTAGACCTTTGCAACCTTACTGTTGCAAGACATAATGATGGCATTGGTTACAGGTGCATTTCTAAACTGCTGAATGTTCCAGTGAGGACACAGTTGAAGCCATCATTCAGGAGTGGAAAGAACATCATTTTACCATAAACCGTCCATGAACAGGAACACCTCACAAGATTTCTGACAGAGGAGTCAAAAGAATTATCAGAAGAGTTATCCAACAGCCAAAGACCGCTGGTGGAGAGATCCAGAAAGACCTGGAGTTAGCAGGTACTGCTGTTTCAAGTAATGCACTCAACCGACATGGGTTCTAAGCCCACTCTGCTTGAAAGACTCCATTGCTGAAGAAAAAGCATGTTGAAGCTTGTTTAAAATTTGCTGCACAACATTTGGGCAAGCCAGTAAAATACTGGGAGAATATAGTCTGATCAGATGAGACCAAAATGGAACTTTTTGGATGCCACAACACACAGCATGTTTGGAGGAGAAATGGCACTGCATATCAGCCCCAAAACACCATACCAACAATGGAGTTTGGAGGTGGGAGCATCATGGTGAAGAGGTGTTTTTCAGCACATGGTACAGGCAGACTTCATATAATTGAAGGTAAGATGAATGAACAAATGTACAGGTCCATCCTTGATAAGTACCTGTTGCCATCTGCCAAGATGCTGATGAAGAAACAAGGGTATACATTTCACCCAGACAATGATCCCAAACACACAGTCAAGGAAACTCAACTGGCTCCAGAGAAGGAAAATAAAGCTGCCAGAATGACCAAGTCAGTCCCTTGACCTGGATCCAGTTGAAAATTTATGGAACTGAAGATCAGAGTTCATAGAAGACACCCACGGAACCTTCAAGATTTGAAGACAGTTTGTGTGGAAGAATGGGCTAAAATAAGAAAAGACTTTATTAGAACCACAATGGGGAAATTCCAGCATTGCAACAGCACAGGGATAGCAACACTCAGAGCAATAATTCAGAAGATAAGCTAGTAAGAGCAGTGAATATACATATGTACACAGAAATATACACAGTGTGGAGCATTGTAGCTAGGTGGAATAAACAGCATAACATTCTATTCAGTTACCCTGCATAGCATGAATATGTACCCATACAGTATATTTCGCATTTGAATCAGACTAGTTGTCACCCTCTGTAGCGATTGATATTGTTCAAGTTGTATAGTAGAGGGGACCATTATTGTGCAAGTTTGTTACTTTTTGTGCATTCTATACGACCTCTACAAGCAGCTCTGGTTAGGTTATAAAGTCTGACAGCTGTAGGTAGGAAGGACCTGCGAAACCTCTTGGTCACGCACCTAGGCTGGTACAGCCTACTGCTAAATGAGCTCTTCAGTGCGGTCAGTGTTGCCTGCATGGGGCAGGACTTGGACTCCAGAAGAGATGACAGCTTAGCCACCATCCTCCTCTCTCCTATCCCCTGGGTCAAGGTGCCGCCCCAAGACAGAGCAAGCTTTTTTGATGAGTCCATTCAGTCTTCCTGTCAGCTACCGTGATGCCGTTGCCCTAGCAAACCACTCCAAATGTGATGGCTGATGCCACCACCGAAATGTAGAAGGTCTTCAGGAGTGCCCCTTGTACACCAAAAGACCTGAGCCTCCTCTGGAGGAACAGCCTGTGCTGTCCCTTCTTGTAGAATGTGTCGGTATTGTGTGACCAGTCCAGTTTATTGGTCAGATAAACACCCAAGTACTTATAGGATGTCACCATCTCAATGTCTGTTCCCTGGATTTTTACTGGTGCTGTGGGGGGGGTTGTCCTCGCCTGCAGCAGTCCACCACCAGTTCCTTAGTTTTCCTTGCATTGATCTGATCGCTATAGCTAATGCCATAGCTAGTCGTAACACCTAACACCGATACAAGTGTGAGAGAATTGACAACTTCATAATGAAGAATAATTTATTGTGTGAGCAGCAATATGGGTTCAGACACAAGACGACAACTGCATTTGCTCTAATGGAATTTATAGAAAAAATATCAACTGCCGTTGAAAATAAAGAGTACTCGGGGCATTCCTGGATCTTAAAAAAGCATTTGATACAGTGGATCATAATTTATTATTAAAGAAACTACAAAATTGTGGTATTAGGGGGGTAGCACTGTCCTGGTTATGTAGTTACGTAAAGAATAGATATCAGTATGTATGTGTTGGTAACAAAAACTCAGTTACTGAAGATTACTTGTGGAGTCCCACAGGGTTCAGTTTTGGGGCCACTGTTATTCAATATGTATATAAATGATATATGTAATGTCTCGGAAAAAAATGGATTTAATATGTGGATTTATCCACATGGATAAATGGATTTATCCAGGACTTCATGGACTGGTGCCATCGGAACTGCCTCGAGATCAATGCGAGGAAAACTAAGGAGCTGGTGGTGGACTGCCGCAGGCAAGGACAACCCCTCACAGCACCAGTAAACATACAGGGAACAGACATTGAGATGGTGACATCCTACAAGTACCTTGGTGTTCATCTGAACAATAAACTAGACTGGTTACACAATACCGACACACTCTACAAGAAGGGACAGCACAGGCTGTTCCTACTGAGGAGGCTCAGGTCTTGTGGTGCACAAGGGGCGCTGCTGAAGACATTCTACGACACGGTGGTGGCATCAGCCATCACTTTTGGAGTGGTCTGCTGGGGCAACGGCATTACAGCAGTCGATAGGAGGAGACTGAACAAACTGATCAAGAAAGCTAGATCTGTCCTGGGGCAATGCCTTGACCCAGTGGAGGAGATAGGAGAGAGAAGGATGGTGGCTAAACTGTCATCTCTGCTGGAGTCCGAGTCCCACCCTATACAGGACATAATGAACGCACTGAGGAGCTCATTTAGCACTAGACTACATCATCCTAGGTGCGCAACCGAGAGGTTTCGCAGGTCCATCCTACCTATGGTTGTCAGACTGTATAACCTAAGTAGGGCTGATCGCAGAGATAGCAAAAAAAACGTGACGACCTAATAGTATTGAATGCAAAAGACGCAACACACTTAGACAAATGGTCCCCTCCAGTATACAACTAGGACAATATCAGTCGCTACGGAGGGTGACAATATGTATGGGTACATATTCATACTATGTAGGGTAACTAAGTAGACGGTTATGCTGTTTATTCCACCTTGCGACAATGCTCCGCACTTCGTATATATATTTATATATTTATGTGTACGTATGTATATCCACTGCTCTTATTTATATTTTTCGTATCTTCTTAATTATTGCTCTGAGTGTTGCTATCCCTGTGCTGTTGCAATCCTGGAATTTCCCCATTGTGGGACTAATAAAGGCTTCTCTTATCTTAATATTGTTTGCCGATGACACTAATTTATTATGCAGTGGAAGCAATTTGGAACAACTTTTGGATAGGGCTGCACGGTGGCGCAGTGGTTAGCACTGCGGCAGCACAGTTTACCCTTGGCCGGGGGATTGTGGGGATCGTGGGATCGTGGGTTCGATCCCAGCCCCCGACCAACAGTGATCTGTGTGGAGTTTGCATGTTCTCCCCGTGTTGCGTGGGTTTACTCCGGGATTTCTCCGGTTTCCTCCCACATGCCAAAGACATGCATGTTAGGTTAATTGGCTGTTCTAAATTGTCCCTAGATATCTGTTTCCTATAGGCCCTTAGAATAGAGGGTTAGTATTAATGAAAGCGCTTTGAGTGGTCTTTGTGACTAGAAAAGCGCTATATAAGTGCAGGTTAGTTAGTAGTTAGTTAGTTAGATACACTCGGAAAGGAATTACGAAAGGTTAAACTGTGGTTTGATTCAAACAAATTAACGCTCAATTTAAGTAAGACAAAATTTATAGTTTTTAACAACCATCACTACAACTTAGTATCTAAATTCAGTGTAAATGGTGTAGAGATTGAAAGGGTATCCGAAACTAAATTTCTTGGAGTAATAATTGATAATAAACTGTGTTGGAAGTCACATATTAATTATATTACAGGTAAAATATCTAAATCAATTGCAATACTACACAGAGTGAAATATTTGCTGAATCAACCCACATTATATACTTTATATCATTCATTAATACTCCCATACATGACATATTGTACTGAAGTATGGGGAAATACATATAAAACAAACATATATCCAGTCTTTATGCTTCAGAAGAGAGCTATTAGAAGTAGAAAAGCACTCGGAGAGCGCAGACCTCCGCCAAGCGCCACAGTTCCCCCCATACAGTGTTTGTGTGTACGTTTTCAGATTCCTTGACCATGAAAACATATGACTAGCAATTGGATTCACAATGATAGGATTAGTGGTTGAGTAGTTATTCACGAAAATCGCATTGTCCGTAATGGTGGTTTAGCGCCACAGTTCCCCCCATACAGTGTTTGTGTGTACGTTTTCAGATTCCTTGACCATGAAAACATATGACAAGCAATTGGATTCACAATGATAGGATTAGTGGTTCATTAGTTATTGACGAAAATGGCATTTTCCGTAATGGCGGTTTTCTTCTCGACGGTGATCGGGATCACCACCAAAATGTAATCATCTGTAGGATACCCCATTTCTGACAATCTGTGAAAATTTCATGAAAATCCGTCCATAACATTTTGAGTTATCTTGCTAACAAAAACAAAAAATTCCTGGATCCAGATGGTGATCCGGATCACCACCAAAATCTAATCATCTGTAGGATACCCCATTTCTGACAATCTGTGAAAATTTCATGAAAATCCGTCCATAACTATTTGAGTTATCTTGCTAACAAACAGACAAACAAACAAACAAATCAACGCCGATGATCACATAACCTCCCCCTTTGGCGGAGGTAATAATAAACAAAGCAGCTTACAGGGAACCAACAAACCCACTTTTTCTTAAATTAAAAGCTCTCAAGTTGAAAGATCTGGTTGACTTTAAAACTGCAGTAATAATGTTTAAAGTGAAGAATCTATCACTGCCTGCAAATATCCAAAAGCTGTTCCAAATAAGGGAGAAACAATATCATTTCAGAGGAACATGTATATTTCAAAAACCTTCAGTGAGAACTACCACCAAGCAACCCTGTGTTTCAGTGCAAGGAGTCAGATTATGGAACACTTTTAGACCTGAATTAAAATCATGTACGACGTTTGGACAATTTGAACAAAAACTAAAGGAAGAAATACTCCAAACATATATACAAGATGACATGTAAAATCACATAAGGATTGTCATATCCAGTCTGTGCTGTGTTGCTGCTTAGTTTTTTTTAATCACATTTTGTCTTAGCTTTGTTCTGAATTGTAATCGCTCTTGTTTTGTTTTTCTTTTGAATTCTTGGATGGAATATGGGTGGGCAATATAAGCTGCGGCTTCAGCCATCACCCATTTCGGATAACTTATGCTGAACTGTATAATCAGAGGAGTTGTTTGATTTGACCTTGTTGGATTTTTTCCCCCCTTTGTTATATTGTTCTGTTTCTTTTTATAATCTTTACTTTTAATCTATCTGAAATAAAGATTCATTCATTCATTCATCTGGAGGCAGTTCCGATGGCACCAGTCCACAAAGTCCTGGATAAATCCTCTGTACTCCGCATCATCTCCATCAGAGATAAGGCTGACAATCACAGAGTCAGAGAACTTCTGAAGATGGCAGTGTGGTGTGTTGTGTGAAAAGTCCACAGTATAAAGGGTGAACAGGAAGAGATCCAGAACTGTTCCCTGGGAGGAGGGGGGTGCGTACTGCAGATGATAGTGTTGGACACACAATCCTGGGTTCTCACAAACTGTGGCCGGTTTGTGAGGTAGTCCAGGATCCACGATGACAGGTGCTGGTCCATCTCTGCGCACAGTAGCTTGTCCTTTAGGATCACCAGTTGGATGATGTTGAAAGCACTGGAGAAATCGAAGAACATGATCCTCACCATGCTCCCAGGTTTCTCCAGGTGGGACATGGAACGGTGTAGGAGGAAGATCACTGCATCCTCCACCCCGATGCCGTGCTGGTAGGTGAACTGGAGTGGATCCATCGCTGGTCCCACCAGGGGGTGGACGTGGGCAAGGAGCAGCCCCTCCAGGGTCTTCATCAGGTGTGATGTGAGGGCCACTGGTCTGTAGCTGTCCAGGTCGTTGGAGTGGGAGGTCTTTGGCACGGGTACCACACAGGATGTTTCCCACAGCTGTGGTACCCTCCCCAGCTTCAGGCTCAGGTTGAAGGTGTGCTCCACAATCCCACACAGCTGGTTTGCACAGGACTTGAGGAGCTTCGAGCTGATGCAGTCCGAACCTGAGGCCTTCCTCACCTTGATCATCCACAGCTCTGCCCTCAGCTGGGTCTTAGTGAGGGTCAGATTTTGGCAGGGGGGCTGTGTGCTGGGAGTGGGGGTGTTGGTGGGGGGGAGTGGACAGCAGGACTAGATGATGGTAGACGCAGCAGTCGGTGTACAGGCGGAGGGGAAGGCAGTTGGTCAAACCTGTTAAAAACAGGTTCAGGTTGTTCACCCATTCCCTGCCCTCCCGTGGCCTGGGAGGAGTTATTCTGGAGTCCAGAGATGGTTTTGAGGCTCCTCCAGACCCCGCTGATGTCACTCTGTTGCAGCTTGTCCTCCATCTTCTTCCTGTAGCTGTCCTTACCCTCTCTGATCTTCCTCCTTAGCTCCCTCTGTACGGACTTCAGCTCCTACTTGCTTCCCGACCTGAAGATCCTTTTCTTTTCTTTCAGTAGGGACTTTATCTCAGGGTTGATCCAGGGCTTGCTGTTTGAGCAACACCGTATGGTCTTGGTGGATACGGTGTTGTCCACACAGAAGTTGATGTAGTCTGTGAATCACTCCTGAGCAATGCCTGCTCCTAGTTTCTCCATACATGAGGCGCCTGCAAGCTGTTATCAACAAAGGTTTTTTCTACTAAATATTAAATGAATTTCACTAAGCTTGTTCAGTATTTATTCCCTGTGTCATTCCACTTTATTCAATATAACTTGTTTTGTGAACACAGTTGCCTTGATTTCTTTGTATGTATGAATTACTCGGGTTGTTACTGATACCTGGTGAAAATCTCAGGTCAATGGCTCCATCAGAAATATGTTTAATGAGGAAACTGTTGATGTGTTTAATATTTATTTTCAACACTTTATATTTTAACATTTTGGCTGAATGGTCCAGGAGCCAGGCCTGGGGGAGGGGCTCGAAGGCTAGCGTCTGGTGGCCGGGTTTCCACCCATGGGACCCGGCCAGGCTCAGCCCGAAGGAGTTACATGGGTCTGCCCTCCAGTGGGCTCACCACCTGCAGGAGGGATCATGGGGGTCCGGTGCTATGTGGATTAGGTGGCGGTCAAAGGCAGAGACCTTGGCGGACTGATCCCAAGCTTTCTAAACTGGCTTTTGGTACGTGGAATGTCACCTCTCTGGTGGGGAAGGAGCCTGAGCTGGTGTACAAGGTTGAGAGATGCCGGCTAGATATAGTCAGCCCCACCTCAACACATAGCTCCGGTTCCGGAACCAGTCTCCTGGAGTGGGGCTGGAGCTTGGCCTTTTCTGGAGTTGCCCCGGGCGAGAGGCGACGAGCAGGGGTGGGTATTCTTGCATCGCCCCACCTTGCTGCCTCTATATTGGAGTTTTCCCCGGTGGACAAAAGGGTTGCTTCCCTGCGCCTTCGGGTTGGGAAACGGGTCCTGACCATCATTTGTGCCTATGCACCAAATGATGTTTCAGAGTACCCACCCTTTTTGGAGTCTGTGACTGGGGTGCTGGAGGGTGCTCCTCTTGGAGACTCCATTGTCCTACTGGGGCACTTCAATGCACACGTGGGCAATGACAGTGAAACCTGGAGGGGGGTGATTGGGAGGAACGGCCTGCCAGATCTGAACCCGAGTGGTGTTCAGTTATTGGACTTCTGTGCTAACCACAGTCTGTCCATAATGAAAACCATGTTCAAGCATAAGGGTGTCCATATGTGCACCTGGCACCAGGACACCCTAGGTCGCAGGTCGATGATCGATTTTGTTATCGTATCATCAGACTTGCGACCGTATGTCTTGGACACCCGAGTAAAGAGAGGTGCAGAGCTGTCAACTGATCACCACCTGGTGGTGAGTTGGATCCGATGGCAGGGGAGGAAGCCATTCAGACCTGGTAGACCCAAACGTATAGTGAGGGTGTGCTGGGAGCGTCTGGCTGAGGCCCCTGTCCGGGAGGTCTTCAACTCCCACCTCCGGAAGAACTTTGACCACATTCCGAGGGAGTCTGGAGACATGGAGTCTGAATGGGCCATGTTCTCCACCTCTGTTGTTGAAGCGGCGGCCCAGAGCTGCGGCCGCAAGGTGGTCGGTGCATCTTGTGGTGGCAAACCCCGAACCAAGTGGTGGACACCAGTGGTGAGGGGGGCCATTAAGCTGAAGAAGGAGTCCTATCAAGCTTGGTTGGCTTGTGGGACTCCCGAAGCAGCTGAGGTGTACCGGCAGGCCAAGCGGAGTGCAGCTCGAGTGGTTGCTGAAGCAAAAACCCGAGTATGGGAGGAGTTTGGTGAGGCCATGGAACAAGACTTTCGGTCGGCCTCAAAGAGATTCTGGCAAACTGTCCGGTGGCTCAGGAGGGGAAAGCAGCTCCCCGTCCACACTGTGTATGATGCGGATGGGACACTGTTGACTTCGACTGGGGATATCGTCGGGCGGTGGAAGGAATACTTCGAGGATCTCCTCAATCCCACTGATATGCATTCCACAGAGGAAGCAGGGTTTGGGGACGAGGGGGATGACTCGCCTATCACAGGGGCTGAGGTCGCCAAGGTGGTTAAAAATCTCCTTGGTGGCCGGGCCCCGGGGGTGGACGAGATTCACCCTGTTACCTCAAGGCCCAGGATGTTGTTGGGTTGTCATGGTTGACACGCCCCTGCAGCATTGCGTGGAGGTCGGGGGCAGTGCCTTTGGCATGGCAAACCGGGGTGGTGGTTCCTCTCTTCAAAAAAGGGGACCGGAGGGTGTGCTCCAAATTTAGAGGGATCACACTCCTCAGCCTCCCTGGGAAGGTCTATGCCAAGGTACTGGAGAGGAGAGTCCGGCCGTTGGTCAAACCTCGGATTCAGGAGGAGCAATGTGGTTTTCGTCCTGGCCGTGGCACATCGGACCAGCTCTTTACCCTCTCGAGAATTCTTGAGGGTTCGTGGGAGTTTGCCCAACTAGTTTACATGTGTTTTGTGGACTTGGAGAAGGCATTTGACCGCGTCCCTCGTGGATTTTTGTGGGAGGTGCTTCAGGAGTATGGGGTATCGGGCTTGTTGTTACGAGCTATTCGGTCTCTGTACAACCGTTGTGAGAGTTTGGTTCGTATTGCCAACACTCGGTCTGAGTCATTCCCAGTGAGAGTTGGACTCCGCCAGGGCTGCCCTTTGTCACCGATCCTGTTCATAATTTTTATGGACAGGATTTCTAGGCACAGCCAGGAAATGGAGCGTGTCATGCTTGGTGACCACAGGATCTCATCTCTGTTGTTTGCAGATGATGTTGTCCTGTTGGCTTCATCCAGCAATGACCTACAGCTCTTGCTGGGACGGTTTGCCGCTGAGTGTGAAGCAGCTGGGATGAGAATCAACACCTCCAAGTCCGAGTCCATGGTCCTCAGCCGGAAAAAGGTGGATTGTCCTCTCCGGGTTGGGGACAGGCTCCTGCCCCAAGTGGAGGAGTTTAAGTATCTTGGGGTCTTGTTCACGAGTGAGGGGAAAATGGAGCGAGAGATCGACAGAAGGATTGGAGCAGCATCTGCAGTGATGCGGATGTTGTACCGGTCTGTTGTGGTGAAGAGGGAGCTTAGTTCTAAGGCAAAGCTGTCGATTTACCAGTCAATCTACGTTCCTACTCTCATCTATGGTCACGAGCTTTGGGTAATGACCGAAAGAACGAGATCGCGGATACAAGCGGCTGAAATGAGCTTTCTCTGTAGGATTGCTGGACTCACCCTCAGAGATAGGGTGAGGAGCTCAGTCATCTCAGTCTTTCCCTCTTCCTTCTATCTCTCCCTCTTATCCGTATTTTCATTTTGGTTTGGGAATTGGCTTAAATTCTGCTCATTTGGCTGGGTAGGTCTGCTGCCTGGTGCAACGAGGCCAGAATCTCTGTGCTCTCGGTCGAATGGACTGTTGTGCTGACAATGCGTCTTTGTGTATTTGAGTGTGTGTGTGTTTGTCCGACCGTCTTCCGTATGTATGAGGGTTTGTCTATGTTTACGTCTCTAAGTGTGTATTGTTACTGTGTGATCCCAGTAAATTTTATCAGCTATTGTGCATAATGATCTTCAGTGAATCTACTGAAGGAGGAGTGGATGTGGCACAATGTATGGACTATAATAGCAATTAACATCCTTTAAAAACCAACACAATTATTCTTTCATGCATTTAAACATCAGGAGCTTGAATAAACATCATCATGATGTAGTTACTTTACTTACCAGTACAGGCTGCAGCTCTGATGTAACTGTTGTAGTGAAACTTGGCTGAATGATAAGTCATACATAGACATCTTAAACCTTGATGGTTAGAAACTGTTCACGAAGAACTGATGTGGCAGATCTGGTGATGGTGTCTGTATATCTCTTGTAGACATGTCAGTATTTATGATGATATTGTCATGGAAGACTGTTATATTGACTCTCTTTTTGTTGAGATACATGTCAAAAATGGGGAAAAAATTTAATTGTAGTTGTGATATATCGTCCCCCGGACACCGACCTTAATATTTTCACATCCAAACTGGAAGAAATTTTATTCTCAATCAACAACAAAAATAAAAGTTGCATCCTCCTTGGAGACTTCAACATTGACCTCTCCAGGGATGATGCAGCTAAAAATGACTTGATGAATACACTACACTCCTCTTCCTTCTTCCCCACCATTAATACCTATACTAGAATCACTCACTCCACTAAGTCCATTACTGATAATATCATTACTAACATTCACAATTCCACACAGGTATCTGGAGTCGTGCTCTCCGCGATTTCTGATCATTTCCCCATTGTTCTGATTCTTGACCTTGCCGTTAGGCCCTCAATCTCACGACATAAACTAAAAATAAAAATATTTAATGAAGAAACCTTACAATGACTTGAGTGAGGACTTGCATATCAAGGCATGGGATAGAATCTACAATTGTAGTGATGCTGGTGCTGCGTTTGACGCCTTGACCAAGGAAATAACAGAATCCATCCAGAGGACAATTCCTGTCAAGACTATCACATGTAATGGTACTATTCAACATCCATGGCTTTCTAAGGGCATACTAAAATCTATTAAGTATAAAAATAAATTATATAAATGCTACATAAAAAATCCAAATATTAACAATAAAAATGAATATACTAATTATAGAAATAAACTAACATATTATTAGAAAGAGTAAGAATAATTATTATGCAGAACTTATAAATGCATCACAGGGTGATTCCAAGAAATCCTGGAGAGTACTGAATAAGGTTCTAAAGAGGGACCAAAAAACCCCCACACTTCAGAACAATAACGCGGTCAGTAATCTTACCAGTAATGCCACTCTCTCTGACAAATTTAATAATTATTTTGTCTGTATTGGAGAAAATTCATCTAATAAAATTAACCAACCCCAGGCTGCCTCTTTCAAACACTATCAGGAAACTACCCGAATTCTTTCTTCCTGAAGCCAACTGATTGTGTGGAAGCCTGGAAAATCATCAAGGACATGAAGAATTCAAACTCTGCTGGAGCTGATGAAATTTCCAGCAAAATTTTGAAAAATATCATTAATACTGGAACCCTTTACCTACTCCATTCATCTGTCTCTAATCTCTGGAGTAGTGCCACAAATAGCAAAAACTGCACAAATTATACCAATTTATAAATCAGGTGATAAGAACGATTTGACTAATTATTGTCCACTATCCATTCTGCCTACTCTTTCAAATGTTTTGGAAAGAGTAGTTTATAACAGACTTACCAGTTACCTTGATAAGCTCAACATTATTATCCCATCTCCGTATGGCTTCAGAAAGGAACACACTCCCTATATGGCAATACTTGACCTAATTGAAAAAAATCAATGATGCAATAGAAAGAGGCAACTATGGTATTGGCATTTTTTAAGACCTGTCTAAAGCATTTGATACCATTACCCATGACATCCTAATTAATAAATTACAACATTACGGTATCAGAGGCCTTGCATTAGATTGGTTAATTAGTTATCCGTCTGGAAGACTTCAGCATGTTTATATAAATAACCACAAGTCATCATATAAATCCATCGATCATGGGGTTCCCCAGGGTTCCATTTTAGGACCAGTTCTATTCATTCTGTACATAAATGACATTGATAACTCCTCGTCTCTACTATATAAAGTACTGTTTGCTGATGACACCAATTTATTTTTTGCTCACCAGAATCCAAATGAACTTGAACAGATAAACAGAACAGAACTTGAACAGTGAACTATTGAAAATAGACATCTGGTTTCAGTGTAACCAACTTTCTCTTAATATCAGTAAAACTAATTATATTGTATTCCGTTCCAATAATAGACACCAAGGAACTTTGCCCCAAAATTAATGGACAGAATATTACAAGAGTTAGGTCTACAAAATTCTTGGGGGGCCTCATTGACGAATTTCTCAATTACAAATGTCACATCGACGATCTAACCAAAAAACTGGCTAAACACGCAGCTTTGTTTTTTTAAAGTGAGACATTTTCTACCACTTTCAGCACTTCACTCTATATAAAACTTTATTTGAACCTCACTTACATTACTGCAATATCATAATATATAATATATATCATATCATTGGTTGGTCTGCTGGAGAGAAGGACAAACGGAAGGAGCCGTGGGATGTGCTAAGCTAACGTGCTAAGCTAATGCTATCGCTATAGCTAACGCCACAGCTAGTCTTAGCTAACACCTATACAAAGGAGCGACTCTGCCCCGGTTCATCTCACTGACCCAGCATCGGCCCAGTAGATGACGGCTGAGCCTCCCGCACAGATTCTTAGAACCTTGTGATTGGGGCTTGGCAGAGGAACTAACCGAGGCCATAGCTGGACAGGAGCCGAATCGGAGCTCAACTATAGCGGCGGTAGGAGGTAGGGCTCAGTGGAGGAACTACCGAGGCCCCAGCTGGATAGGAGCCGGATTGGAGCTCAATTACAGCGGCGGGGCTCAGTGGAGGAACTACCAAGGAAGACGGTGATAGGTGGCGGGGCTCAGCGGAGGAACTACAAAGACACCAGCTGGACAGGAGCCGGATCAGAGCTCAACTGCAGCGGTGGTGAGCAGCGGAGCTCGGCGGAAGAGCTGCCAAGGCCCCAGCTGGACAGGAGCCAGATCAGAGTTCAATTACAGCGGTGGTAAGCAGTGGGACTAGCAGCAGAGGGGGCTGGCTGAGGCCCAGCTGGATTCAAGGTCGGCTGGATCGGGTATCGGCGACACTAGCAGAGACAGTCCTACTATCATCAGGTCAGTAAAAAATGCCACCAAAGAAGGAGGAAATGGAAGAGATTAACAAATCTCTGAACTTCATGTCAGAAGAACTGACCAAAGTGGCCAATCAACAGTCTAAACTATTAGGGCTAATGGAGGAAGTCCGAGAATTGAAATTAACAATTAAGGAAAGAGACAAAAAAAACTGCAGACTTGGAGCGACACATCGAGGATCTTGAACAATATTCTCGTATGGATGGCTTAATCATTAGTGGATTAGACATTAAATACCAATCAAATGCCAATGTTACAGCAGAAATGAGAGGTGAGGAGGCTCCCCTAAGTGAATCAGTCTCCCTGGAAAACCAGGTGCTTCAGTTCCTTGAAAGCAGAAACAAAGGTTGAAGGAAATGCAATTTCGGCCTGTCATACTTTACCCAGAAAGGATAAAACAAAGCAATTAATTGTGATGCGCTTTGTGAACAGAAAGGTAAAGAATGACTACTGAGGAAGGCGAGAAAGCTACGGGGAACAGAAGTCTACCTAAATGAACATTTAACAAAGACTAATGCTGAAATAGCACGGCATGCACGGATGCTGAGAAGACAAAACAAGATACAAGCAACATGGACAAGAAACTGTAGAGTCTGGATCAAACTAAATGGAACACCTGAGGAAGCAAAGGCAATAATAAGAAATCTCGCTGATTTAAATAAATATAGATGAACACTGATTAAGAAAATTAAAATACTACAATAATCCATATCCACACACATGGCAAGAACAGTTCTTTTGTGACATACCATGTCAATGTAATTAAAAAAAAAAAGTTATGACTGACTAGTAGACATCAATCATCCCCAGTTGGAGGAAGTCATTTGACACAGAATGAGGAAATTCAGACTCTGAAAATATGCCATTATACTGAACATAAACTACAAGAGATGGAGAAAGATATTGATCCTGATAACTACTACTTCAATAATATTCATAATCACTGAATATTATACTGGAAAGCAATTCAAAAGTCAAGTACAATTAGGGGCAGCGCGGTGGCAGAGTGGTTAGCACTGCGGCAGCACAGCAACTCACCCTTGGCCGGGGGCTCCTGGGTTCGATCCCAGCCCCTGACCAACAGTGATCTGTGTGGAGTTTGCATGTTCTCCCCGTGTCTGTGTGGGTTTACTCCGGGATTTCTCCTGTTTCTTCCCACATGCCAAAAACATGCACGTTAGGTTAATTGGCATCAAATTGGGGATTCTAAATTGTCCTTAGGTATGACTGTGAGAGTGAATGGTTGTCTGTCTCTCTGTGTTGGCCCTGCAATGGACTGGCAATCTGTCCAGGGTGTACCCTGCCTCCCACCCAAAGATGCTGGGATAGGCTCCAGCCCCACCGCAACCCGAAAAGGATTAAGCGGAAAAAGATGGATGTATGGATGGAAGTACAATTAGATGGTAAACTATCAATAATGCACTTCAACAGCAGAAGTCTTAAATACTTTCCACAGATTCAGGACTATTTAAAACAGCTAGATAGAAAATTTACAGCTATCGCAGTCTCTGAAACTTGGCTCAATGAAGAACAGGCTTCTCTGATGGCAATAGAGGTATATCAGATGTTTTATATTAATAGAGCTTGAAAAAAGGGTGGTGGCGTTGCACTGTATATTGATGACCCGTATAGGTGTAGACTTGTAAATGGAATGTCTTTTGCACTACCAGGGATTCTGGAATGTGTTACTGTTGAGATTGACCAAGATAAAACAAAAAATCTAATTATAAGTTGTACATATAGAATGCTGGGAACATGCGTTGAAACATTTAGAGATAAGTTAGTCAAGCTGTACAATAATATAACAAATAAGAAAATGGTTGTAATCTGTGGCGACTTCAATACTGATTTGCTAAATCCATTTCAACAAAATGTAATTATAGAGTTCATGAATTCTATATACAGTATGAGTCTATATCCCACAATAACACATCCCAGTAGAATCACAGTTCACACTGCTACACTTATTGACAACCTGTTTGTTAAATTTATTGATAAAAAAAATAGAAAGTGGATTATTGATAAATGACATAAGTGACCATCTGCCAGTCTTTGCACTTATCCATGGCCACATGCGGGACAATACAGATTTTTTTTTTTTAAATCTTTCAGATACAAATCACAAAATGCAATCAATTCTTTTGAAGAAGACCTGCTGAAGCAAGACTGGACAAAAGTCTATGTATCAGATGTAAATGAAGCCTATGACACATTCATGAACATTGTAACCACTCTTTATGAAAAAAATTGTCCCTAAACAGAAATTTGCCAACAAGCCATGGTTAACCAAAGGATTACAAAAAGCGTGTAAAAAGAAAAATTCATTATATAAAGCCTTTCTAAAGAAAAGGACAAAAGAAGCAGAGCAGTGGTATAAAACATACAAAAATAAGTTAATCTATATAATGAGATGTAGTAAAAGAGACTATTACAGTAAAGAACTGGAGAAAAACAGATAACATTAAAAATACATGGACAATACTTAACAATATTCTTGGAAATAAAAATAGAAATACAAGCTACCCAACCAATCTTTCAAAAAAAAAAAAAAATGACAGTGTGAATGCAATCTCACCTGCAGATGAATTTGATAAATTTTTTAACATTGGTCCTAATTTGGCTCGAGAAATATCCATTATGGCATCTACAGGTGATGCAATAAGCAAAAACATTGCTATAAAAGACTCCATTTTCATAAAGAACACAGACGAGAGAGAGGTCATTGAAACTTAAATCGTTTAAAAGTAAAACATCTACGGATTGTGATGGTATTGACATGCTTAGTGAAAGCATCATCGAATGCTTAGTGAAACTACTGACGTATATTTGTAACCTGTCTCTCGAAACAGGTATATTTCCCAGTGCAATGAAAATAGCTAAAGTAATTCCAATATACAAGACGGGTGACAGAGGGGAATTTTCAAACTACAGACCTTTTTCACTATTGCCACAATTTTCCAAGATACTTGAAAAAAATATTCTGTGAGAGAACTGACAACTTCATAATGAAGAATATTTTATTGTGTGAGCAGCAATATGGGTTCAGACACAAGAGGACACAGGAATTCTTTTGAATTCTTGGATGGAATATGGGTGGGCAATATAAGCTGCGGCTTCAGCCATCACCCATTTCGGATAACTTATGTTGAACTGTATAATCAGAATCAGAATCAGAATGAGATTTATTGCCATTGTTCATGTAGTACACAAACTAGGAATTTGTCTCGGTGCAATGCTGCAACATTCAACATGGAGTAGCACTAAAGAAAAATAAAAAACTATGTATGCAATAAAATGTAGAATATGAATGAGTAATACTAATCTATGCAATTTTTAAATATATTAACCAGCAGCAGATATTGTGGAGTTCCACATAGTGCAGTCGGTGGTGCAAAAGAAAATGATAATTATCATGAGTCCAGTTGAGCTGCAGAGGGTGAGCTGTCTAATTTGACCTTGTTAGATTTTTCTCTCCCCTTTGTTATATTATTCTGTTCCTTTTTTTAATCTTTACTTTTAATCTATCCAAAATAAAGATTCATTCATTCATATGGGGTAACACATTTCCAACTCACCTAAAAAAGCTAGAAATTCTCCAAAAGAAAGTCATACGTACCTTACCATAGTCTGAATATAATTCTCCTACTAGTCTTCTTTTCCATCGTTATAATCTTCTAAGACTTGCTGAGCATAATTACTTCCAGAAAGCCTGTATAATGTATCAGGTTGTCCACAAACTCAACTATAAATTATGTGAACTCATTCCAACCTTCCTTCCCCTACACACCTATACCACCAGAAATAAAAACCAAATTAATGGGAAAAAACAGACTAAAATCCACCAGGTTTAGTACTGTGTGCAGAGGATCGCAGACTTGGAATGAGCTTGATGAGAATCTAAAAATGTCACCTTCCATCTCCATCTTCAAGAAAAAACTAAAAACGCAACTCCAATCATTATATAATTAGTCTGCTATTTGTTACACAAAACTTGCTCACTGTTGAGTTGTTACTCCATTGTAATTTTGTTTTATATGTTGATATCACTTTAACAGTATTTAATAACTTGACTATATATCTCGAACTCCCCTACTAATTCAATGTAAACCAATGCTGGGATTATGTGTTATATGTCTGTTTGTTCCTGTACACAAAGTCATCAGACTGATTTCCGTCATAATTTTTTGTAGAATTCGGCTCCCTACTAAAAGTTTTAAATAGCTTATTTGGGATGACCCGTTCACACTCCAAATCAATGTGAAAAAAAGCCTATTGTATACTGCTACTCATGCTGTTGATAATTCATATTGTAATTCATTCATGCTGTTGATGAGTGATGTCTGTGTGTGAATAAACTGTAAACCGTCCCCATCCAAATGAGTGGGGAGCCCAAAGCATTAGCTTCAGAACTAACAGTGCTACTAGGGAGTTAACTTAAAGGGGACCTGTGGTGGTCGTGAAAAAAAAGATATTATATTGAGCCCCTGTCTCACGTTCTAGTTCAAGTTTAAGTTCAAGTTCAAGTTCAAAGCAATGCGATATAAATCCATTGCTGATGTGCTGGTTCAGCTATGTCAGCAAAACATGGGCGCAGCCATACTAGCGGCTACATGGCCTGCCAGGACGCTTCCTGTGACGTAGTGTCGTGGATACCGCGATCTGGATCAATATTGGCTGAGCCTGGAGTGCCCGGATGAGCAGTGGCTTTCGGGATATTCAAATTCAAACGTTTATTTCAAACTCAGGGTTCATATTAAATGCAGAACTAAAATGAGTAGAAAATAAATAAATAAATGCTTAAATTCAGAGGGTCGTCTCGTCTGATCTGAGGTCGTAATGGCCGCCAGACGGCCGATGATTCGGTGCTGGGCTCTTCCCTCGCCGCTAAAAGTATATACAGATCAGCAGACACTCGGCGCTCTTGTAATAACAAAAACATACAATGCGATATGGATATCGCAACATGGCGGAATGTAAACCCTTTGGATGTCTCAATAATAAGCGAAAAAACAAGGATAAACACTTCTTTTGTGTACCCAAACCCAGCTCACCTTGTCGGAAGATCGTAGCGGAAAAGTGGTTGCGCAATCTCGGAACAGGGCACAGACGTTTCCTTTCAGACAAAATTGCGTTGTGTGTGAGGACCACTTCGTCACTTTCACCCTCAGAAGACCTTTTTGGCTCAAACCTGTAGCCATGTTGGATGAATTCTTCCTCAGAGTCCGACAATTCAGCCATAATAGAATAAAAACACTCACAAAAGCACCCTAGTCGCTCATACAGGCGGAGTATTGACTTTTCAGTAGCAACGTAGTGACGTCACATCCGCATGTATCATGGCTGCGCGCATAGTTTTCATTGGCTGGCCATGCCTGCGGTCGTATTTGCATATTTCTCTGGTGGTATATGGCTGGCAATAATTATTTAACCAAATAACGAATACTTTGCCTAATGTTTTCAAGTTGAATGCGTTTAGACGACCACCACAGGTCCCCTTTAACCAAGCACAGTTTATATTGTTATTTTCCAGAAAATTTCAGTCACCCTACAAAACATTCCTGTTTTCACCTGGTTTGTTGCAGTGATGGCACATTGAACTGTTAGCATTAGCTTAGCTAGGTGCTCAGAGTCAGTCTGTGTAAATGCATTAGCGCTTGCCTGGGCAGGGACAGGCTGACAGGCTGTTTAGCGATCTGGCCGTTTTGGATCACAAATTTCTGTAAATTCTATTTACTAACTAACTAACCTGCACTTATATAGCGCTTTTCTAGTCACAAAGACCACTCAAAGCGCTTTCATTAATACTAACCCTCTATTCTAAGGGCCTACAGGAAACATATCTAGGGACAATTTAGAACAGCCAATTAACCTAACATGCATGTTTTTGGCATGTGGGAGGAAACCGGAGAAATTCCGGGGTAAACCCACGCAACACGGGGAGAACATGCAAACTCCACACAGATCACTGTTGGTCGGGGGCTGGGATCGAACCCACGATCCCCACAATCCCCTGGCCAAGGGTAAACTGTGCTGCCGCAGTGCTAACCACTGCGCCACCGTGCATGGAATCCTTGTTCATCTACCAATACATGTCATTTTTAGACATTATTTGAGCTTAGTTTACTGTAGTTTATTTTCTCTAACAGAAAAAAATGTGAAAAAATTAGGACACCCCATTAAATATTCAGGCCTCTGTTAAGAAATGTTCACATATTTTTGATTTTTTGGATTTGATTTTGTATACTTTATTGATCCCCAGAGGGGAAATTGAGGGCATCCACCTGGATGGATGAAGCAGCCACAGTACGGCGCTATCCCTTTACCATTCACACACACATTCACACCTAGGGCCACTTGAGAGTCTCCAATTAACCTAACCTGCATGTTTTTGGCCTGTGGGAGGAAACCGGAGAACTCCCAGAGTAAACCCACACAGACACGGGGAGAACATGCAAACTCCACACAGATCACTGTTGGTCAGGGGCTGGGATCGAACCAGGGATCCCATGGCCAAGGGTGAGTTGCTGTGCTGCCGCAGTGCTAACCACTGCGCCACCGCACCGCCCAATATTGATGCCTAATCTTGTTTTTAAGGTGATTTAATTGCAGGTAAATAAAAATTAATCTTGTTTTACTCAAACAAAAAATACCAGCAAAAATGTGTATTCTAATTCTTATAGCCATCTGCCAGCCTCCGACATTGGTCTGTGGAAAGTTTGCCCCACCCCTCAATGCAAAATTCTTTCAGTTGTGAGATGTGTGAGGGGTTTCTTGCATGTACAGCCTGTTTCAAGTCACCCCACAACATCTCAATGGGATTAAGATCCGGGGTTTGACTTGGCCATTCCAGGATTCTCTATTTCTTAGTTTTTAGCCAGTCCTTGGTGGATTTACTGGTATTTTTTAGGTTATTGTCATGTTGCAGGGTCCAGTTCCGCTTCAGCTTGAATTTCTTTACAGATGGTCTCACATGATCCTCAAGTGCCCTCTGATACACAGGAGAATTCATGGTCAATTCTATGATGATGAGCTGGCCAGGTCCTGCGGCAGCAAAGCATCACCAAACCATGACAGATCCACCTCCATGTTTCACAGTTGGTATGAGGTTCTTTTCCTGGAATGCTGTATTTGGTCTACGCCAAACACGTCCTCTGTTCTGGTGTCCAACTAATTTTAGACTCATCTGTCCAAAGAACATTATTCCATAAGTGCTGAGGCCTCATGCACAAAGGGTACTTACGCACAAAAACATGGCATACATCCTTTTCTACAGAAAATGTCAGATGTATCAAGAATGAAATGACCGTGGAAATATGTGCAGCCCCATGCCAACTTCATGGCTGGCGTACGTGCATTTCTACTGATATTGGTCTGTTGGCAACACTTAGAGGTGATGGTGGGAGACTGATAATGATCTGAAAATGATTGTACATGATGAACAAACATCCAAGTGTGTGCAGTTAGATGAGTGGATATAAAAGCAAGCGCAAAGAAATGCAGAAAATGCCTCTAACAACAATGGCGTTAGCATTAGAGGATATTGCTAATTGCACAGTGAGAAGAGAAAGGGTATTTAGAGATGGAAGATTTTCTGGCTCAGGATGATGACTGGCTTGTCAGCTGGTTTAGGTTTCCACGGGCAGTCCCTGTGGAACTGTGCTCAGTGCTACAGCTGCTCTTGGAGCACAACACGGCAAGAAGCTGTGCACTGCCTGTCCCAGTGCAGGTGCTGACAACACTGGGGCTCCTGGAAACAGGGGCATTCCAAAGGGAGCTGGTACATCCATCGGGAATTCCCCAGTCAACCCTGAGCTGAGCTATGTCAGCTGTGTAGGATGGCATTATCCGGCTGTCACCCAGGTACATCATATTCCCATACAATGCAGTTGAACAGGCCAACAACAAAGTGCAATTTGCAGCGAGAGCCAGTTTTACTAATGATTCTAATGAACAGCATTGTTGGGAACAAACTACCAGCTGGCACTGTGCGGATGGGGTTGCTTCTTGGTGTGTAAATTCATGTAATTGTCCTAATAACCCACCTCATGTGCAATGCACCTGTGCGCCCCCAAATATCACCCTGTCTTCAAGGCTTCATTACAAGTCAGTGGTTGGAGTTTCTTTTTTTGCTGATTAAACTACAGTTTCACAGCATTCTACCAAGCCCCCAATTGCCTCTCTGTGTACAGTAGTTATGTCAATAAACACATGCGTAAAGTTTGAAATGCAACTGTCTCACCCTTTCCCCAGTGCACTTTGTTCATTTAATAGTGTGTGTAATCCGTGTAAGTTGTATGCAACTATAAAGGATGAGATTTGCATTTTGGACATAAAATACGTACTTGTCGAGTCTAATATGATCCGCTTTCAACTGACAGGTGACCGTGGCTACCTACTAAATAGGTTCATATTGTCTTTTTCATGACTGCTTTCCTTTATCCAACCAGCTGATCTACCCGGCTGGTCGCAAATCACAGCAATCAGCTGAGGCTTCTGAGGACGACTGCAGACATCAGTGGTAACATGTCAAGGTTAAATAAACATCTCCTCCTCATCCCTGTCTGAATAAAGAAAACCGTAAACTAATCTTATAGGGCTGTGAGCAGACTATTGAATTACCTGTATCTGGCGCTAATGCCAGAGGACAGCGTGCCAAACAAAATGTTTACGTGCCTCTACCTCATTCAGGAGCACCTCCAACTCAGTGAAATTCCATTAAATCTATTTTTGAACGTGGATACAGGAGAATCAAACGTGCAGGGCTTGTATATATCTATTTGCATCTAATTGCATATTCAACTGGAAGCGTGTCAAGGGAGGAGTCCGGTATTTCCTCACGTGCGTTTAATTTCATGTAGATTGGGATGTGCAAAGGAAATGTGCTTGGATTCCTGCGTACGCACTGTTTCATACATCTGGATTTTTTTTTTTTGCTTACAGAGTATTCTTGATTTATTTCCATTCTCAAGAATGCCTCAAGTTGCTCTTGCAAATTGAATAGCAGCTGTAAGAAACTATGCCCTCCTCCACAAATATCTGAACTCCAGAACCCGTAGGAACTGGGAAATTCTTACGGTTCCATTGTTCATAAGAATCTTTGTGCCTGTAGCTTAAGAAAAAAATTTACAAGACAAAGATTCAACAGAAGAAGATAAGAGAAGATGAGAAAACAAGTTGCAATTTTTTGTGAAAGATCACATTTCTGCAAAAAGTTTAATACAAGTTAACAGTAGCAAATTTATGAATTGTCAGAAATTTATGAAAGAAAAATATGAGAAAAGTGTCTCAAATTCAGTGTTGCTGCAAAAATGTGTTTGACCCCCTCAAAACCTAGATGGTAATTCTTAAATGACTCCCTCTTGAAATGTATTAATGGATAAACACCAGAGAGAATCAGGCAACATCTTTTTGCAGACATCCCTTCTCTCACTCAAGTAACCTTTAGATGACTACTCTTACCGTGACGTGACTTTTATAACGGAACACTTACTGGATCCTCTACAAGCTCACCAAAAACAATGGGAATCAGATCTGTTAGTAGACTTGTGGTCATGCTAATATCCTGACTAGGTTTAAAATGTGTTTAGTCTGTGAACAATCATAGTTCAGTAAGTTCAGATCGATAACTTGTAACAAATCCACACCCAAGATAGTTGTGCAAAGATACACATGCACAATCTAAATGTCTGAGTGAAGTGTAAAACCACACCAACTCCTCCACTTAACACCAGCATGACACTGACCTTGATGTGCGCCTTTGCATTAAGTGTTTGACTAAGTTATGTGTTCAAATGTGATACCAGACTTTTCTGGTCACACACTGAGGTCGCTGGGCAGCTGCTACTGCACCCAGCAACATCTAATCATGTTGTCAACAGCTCTAAAACCTCCTCCCAGACAGCAGCAGCTCCCGTCTGGCACGTCCCAGCCATACTGATCAAAAACACACTGCTCCATGTGAGAGGAAGTTCAGAGACAGCTGCCCTGCGAGAAAGATGGGGAAACCAAGGACACTGTACCCATTCACTATAATGGTTTCCTCTTCTTGGAGACAACGATGCAGAACAGCACTCTTGGTGCTGGAGTGTGCTCTTGAAATGATTAAGTTTCCCAGGTGGTCATTTCCTAGCAGATGTTGACAGATAAGCTCTAGTAAGAAACATGCAGTACAGCAACAACAGTGAGGAGACACCCCACATTCCTGAGGTACAGTTGGAATCAACCCGGGGGTAAAGACAGCTAATAATGTGTGCTATCTTTGCTCTGAGCAGGCGAGATATTTGAGCCTGCTTCTCAGATGAGTATCAGCTCATAAATCTGTGGATACTGAGCTGATTTACAGAGATGATCAACAGTGGGCTGACTACACAGCAGCACTCCACAAACTCCATGACATCAGTGCATTAGAGATGTCCCATCCCGATGATGTTTTCATTGTTACTGGTGACTTTAACCAGTGCAGTTTACGGACTGTACTTCACAAATATTACCAGCATGTGGACATGCCCAAAAGAACACACTGGATCATGTTTATACAAACATACATGGTGCATACAGAGCGGCACCCCGCAACCACTTCAAACAGTCAGATCACATCTCCCTGTTTATGTACCCGGCCTACAGACAAAGACTGAAACAAACAAACCCTGTTGTTAAACAAGTTAAACGCTGGACTCCAGAGGCTGAGAGAACCCTGCAAGACTGTTTTGCCCGGACAGACTGGGATGTGTTTAAAGCTGCAGCCACCCGGGAGGACTCTTCTGTAAATACAGTGATCCCTCATTTATTGCGGTTAATGGGTTCCAGAACCGACCGCGAAAAGTGAAAAACCGCGAAGTAGCGTCACCCCTAATGACGTCATCCATAAATAATACGTACGTTCATTCTCTCACTCACTCTCTCTCATATGATACGTGTGTGTGTGTGTGTGTGTGTACACGTGTACATACATACATAGATGTAAATAAAGTGTACATAAATATGTTTTTAGAACTCTTATTCTTATAACAAGATACGTAACTCAAGATGAAGATGATTTACTTCACAGGTTAATGAGAGCTTTACTGCTCCTCAGGTGACGCCTCGTCAGGTGCTAGAAGCGCAGGATCGTCGAGGGCAGCTTCCGATAGAGCTGGAGGAGCTGCAGGAGGCGGCGTAGTGGCTCCACGGGAAGACTATTTCGCACAAAATGGCACAAGAGAACAGCAAAAAGTTCCACGCTGCGAGACTACGTAACACGAGCGATAAAGAGCAATGAATGCGGTCTTCCTTCCCTTCATGGGCACACGGCAGGGAGAGGAGGTGGGTGAAACGTCTCGGCCAATCAGCTTGCGAGATTTCCGAGCCGAGCCAACACGAGAACAGCGAACAGAGAGGTGGATTTTTTGAGTTGTGCGGCTCTCCGTGTTGATACCTGATGGTCTAATGTCGTCTCCCTGCCTTCTGCTAGCGCCCGCCCATTATTTCTCAATTTTGAATTTTTGATGAATATTTTTGAAAAATCCGCGATGCACTGAGGGCGCGAAAGGTGAAGCGCGAAGTAGCGAGGGATCACTGTATACAGGACTATGCTGAACATGTGACTGGGTATATTAGTACTTGTGTTGATACCATCGTACCCACCATACAAGAAGTTCAGTACAGAGAGGAGACACACACACATGCACCCCCCCCCCCCCCGCCACTAAAAGTGTCATCAGGCCAGGTAAACAAAGTACTGAGGAATATCAGCCCCCGCAAGGAAGCAGGACCAGACAACATCCCTGGGCGGGCTCCCAGAGCATGTGCTGCCGAGCTGACTAACATTCTTACATCCATCTTCAACCTCTCCCTCAACCAGAACATAGTCCTCTCCGGCTTCAAAACCACAACCATCGTCCCCCTTCCCAAAAAGAGCCCGCCGACCTGTCTGAATGATTACAGGCCGGTAGCACTCACTCCAATCATCATGAAGTGCTTCGAAAGAGTGGTTGCTGCCCCTCATTCAGGACAGCATACCGGATACCCTGGACCCCCTGCAGTACGCCTACTGGCCCAACAGGTTCACCTCAAATGCTACTGCTGCTGCACTCCACTATTTCCTCTCCCACCTGGAAGATAAAGACTCCTACAATGCAAAAAATGACTTCTTAGTAAGAAAAAATATCTGAAATCAAGGATACAATTCTTGTTTTTTGTCTGACAAGATATTTTTTCTTGTCGTACAGTTTTCTGTAAGAAAATCTGACCTATAAGATTTTTTTTCCTTGTTTTAAGCAATTTAATCTGGTTTCAAGTAAGAAATTTCTGCCAATGGAGCAAGAAAATTTTACTTATCAAATTTCTTAAAACATTTCTCAAGTAAAATAATACAAATATTTTATTACAGTCAGTTGATACAAACAATAACCAACATCAGATTAGCTTGTTAATGTTAACATTTTGTTTTACTCGTATTTGAGGTGCAGTGGCTTATGGGTAATCTTGTCAACTTCCGGTGAAGAGATGTATGGTTGTTCATGTCTTCCCTGCTCAGTTCTCACTTCGCTTTGAACTGAAGAACATTCACTCCTTTTGGTTTGGAATCTCAGTTAAGGTGGAATACCCTGTGCATTCCACTTCGGAGTACACTATTGGGCAATCAGAATGCAACTTCCATTGTGGAGAATGAAAAAGACTGATGTGGTGTCAGTAAATGACATTTAAGGGGATTTTGTGTTATTTTAGTGGAGAGTGTTGTAACACAAAATATAATCACTTGTCATTTTATTTCTATGATGATACATTAGTTTTTTTAGTCCATCCACATTCACATTTTAATTGAGGGCTTACTGTTGGAGTCTATAGATAGGTATTGTATTTTTTTTTTTAGAGGAATGGACGAATGAATGAATGATCAGAGGAAAATGGCATCCAGAAATAACTACAGTCGTGTGACAAAATTAGGACACCCTGTATAAGCCTGTGTGTTTTGTTTTTTTAATATTAAATATCCATATGTCCAAATATATCTGTCAGAAACTGACCTTTCAGGGCAGAAATAAGGCACCACTCGCCTGCTGCGAGTTTGCACATTTAATAATGAAGAACACAAACAATAACCACAAAGCGTAACTTACAAAAGACACAAAATAACCACGAAGGGCAACTTACAATAGACAGGCGAAGCTGAGACTGAGCAGAATAAACAGGAATCAAATAGAATCTTTATTGTCATTGTACATAAAATACCATGAAACTCTGTTCAGCAGTCTCTTGGCAGCTTAAAATACAATCATCTTAGTAATAATAATAGATAAACTACTAATGCACTCTACATATATGTGACTGTGTGCATACCCGCTAAAAGGATTACGAGTGCAACAGTCCGTCTCCTGCTCTAGGAAAAAAGCTCTTTCATTCTGCTGGTCTGGGTTTGATGACTCTGAGCCTACCTAAGGGAAGGATGGGAAACTGGTAATGTCCTGGGTGTGTTGGGTCATTCTTGATGGTTTTAGCTCTTCTGAGGAGGCGTGTGGAGTAAATGTCCTCCATGCTCAGGAGCGGGGAGCCCACAATCCATGGACTGTCTTTATGACCCGTTGCAGCGCCTTCTTCAAATGCAGGAATTCCTGCCTGAGCACAGAGAAGGTCGCTGCGAGGAATGAATCACGCAAGCCAGCTTAAATAGGCAGCCGGGGAGAAACCAAAATGTGGAACAGCTGTGGATGCATGAGTGTGAACATAATCAGAGATAACAAAAAACAGCTGGGACAACCCGCAAACAGATTTGACAGGTGGAAGCAACATAATGGGGCTGTCAAAATAAAAGCACAAACCATCATGGATGAAAAACAAGAACAAATGCATAAACAGAAAATCATGAGCAACCAAGAGACCCGAGCACGACTGTGACCCGCGCTCGGAATCAAGACAATATCAGTGCTAAAAATACTGGGAGATTCATGTAATACAACTAAACAATTAAAAATGAATTGAAGACTTTTTTTCAAATTTTCTGTAAAATCAAATTCTAAAATAGTGAGGAATAAATCAGGACACCTCCCATCTTTTTTAGGACACCCCCACATTCATTCCCACTTAAAATGGCTAAAAAAAAATAAATAAAAAAATGCAAATTAAAAAAAGCAAGGTTAGACAAATCTGTGAACATTTCTTAATAAAGAGCTGAATATTTAATGTGTCCTAATTTTTTCACATGACTGTACATAGGACTATAAAACAAAAATAAATACTGAAATGTATGTCCAAAGGAGATGTGTTCACTCCAGAAGCAGGTCCAGAGTGGCAGGAAGCCTCCACAACGCTGATCCTTATACCTGATGCTGATGTCAGCTGAACTGTGCTGACTAGTTCTCTGGTTTTTCAAAACGTCTGTAAAAGTCGGTCCAAACGCTATAGTGTGAACCCAGCTTTAACTGAGTCTGACTTAGGTAAACTCTGCATGACGTAGCCCAGCGCTCAGAACTTTTACAGAGTGAGCACAACTTTCACCAATGTGTATTTCCAAACATCAGTAAATTTTCAGCAGGCTGAAAATTTTCAAAGAACACAACTTTCACCAGCGTTTGCCAACAAACACTGTCATTAACTTTTGCCAGAGCCAGACGTCTGCCAAAACATCAGTAAAAGTCGGTCCAAACATTGTAGTGTGAATCTACCTTTAAGGCCCCTCTGTGCTTTCACTACCTTGGTGACAGGAAGTCCTATTTTATCTAGACTATGGCTTAAAGACAAAAATCAAGGCTATATATACACAGTATAAAATGTATATGAATACAATAGCAAAAATTACAGCCATTATAAATCACAGGTTATTTAATAAAAATGAATAGGGGAGTGAGGAGAATGGAGCGAGAGACTGAGACAGATGGGAGCAGCCTCTGCAGTAGGGGTGTTCCATATCGTACCGTTCATGATAATACTGGAGTAAAAATGAATATCGCAATATTTGGGGTCCACTACGCTGCCAACGGAAGTCATGTCTTACCCTAGAAACGGGAAAAAAACGGTGTGGAAAGCGGTGCTCCATGCTTGGAACGTTTTCGTCTGGTTGTGAGGAAGTAATTTAGCTTTAAGGCCGTTTCAGACTGCTGCCATCTTAAAAAAAGATGGTGCAGCGATGTGGATAATCTGCCCGCATTTTTTTCTGCATGTCAACAACACTGCTTTGGGGAAGTTTTATTTCGCCCTGAAGCGGTGTTGCTGACGTCCAAAGTGTCCAGAGGTTTATTTTTGTTCCATTCTGGCTGCTCCAGCGTGATTTATTCAACCAACCGAAAGGAAAAAAAAAATCTGTTAACAGCCCAGGAGTTGTCTGTGCAACAGAGATTTCTAACATTGGTAAATGGATGGATGGATTATTTATATCAAATACATGTTAGCTACAGCAGCAAGCAATACAATAATGGTGTCTATAAAGCAGCAGATCTCTTGCAGTGAAGAACGTGTGTTTGGCATAAAAAAATAGGTTAAAAAAATATTCAAGCGGCTATTCATGGTAGTTGATTGTAATGGGAACTTTTATTTTTACTCTCCTGACAAGAAAAGAGTGTGTGTCCCACAGTCATTCAGTACAGCAGCCTCCTCCTACTTTTCAGTTTTATTGACCAGTTTTCTCTTCATACGTCTTTGCTCTCCTGCTTTCTTTACACCTGCTGTTGGCCTGGACACCCTGGAGCTTCCTGACTTGTTCAGGTTTCTGGTCACTGGTTCATAAAATTTGACTGAGAAAACAGTGTTTGCATTGTGTCTGCACTGTTGTGTCATGGGTGCAATGGATTTAATCCATCAGAATGTATACTGTACCTGCAGTACATCCCCTTGCAGTAAATTATGCAGACTACACAGTTACTTGCACAGGATGTACTGTTCAGTGTTATTTCAGAAGAACAGGAAATGATGACCCGAAGCTGTTAACTTGTATTTACAAAATAGAAAAGTAGCACAGTCAACAAGACTGAGAAATGAGCTCAGATCTCCTGTATCAATTTAAGAAGTCAGCTAAGATGAAATGTATTAGAATTAATATATAATTATTTTATAATATATATATACAGTATATACACATACACACACACACACACAGACGTGGAAAGAATTGTTGGTACCCCTCTGTTAATGAAAGAAAAACCCACAATGGTCAGAAATAACTTGAATCTGACAAAAGTGGTAATAAATAAAAATTCTATAAAAATTAACCAATGAAAATCAGACAATGCTTTTGAACTGTGGTTCAACAGAATTATTTTAAAAAACAAACTCATGAAACAGGCCTGGACAAAAATGATGGTACCCTTAAAAAAGATAATATAAAATAATGTGACCATAGGGACATGTTCAACCAAGATGTTTCCTCTAATTAACATCACAGGTGTCTACAAACTTGTAATCAGTCAGTCGGCCTATTTAAAGGGTGACAAGTAGTCACTGTGCTGTTTGGTGACATGGCGTGTCCCACTCTAAACATGGACCAGAGGAAGCAAAGGAGAGAGTTGTCTCAGGAGATTAGAAAGAAAATTATAGACAAGCATGTTAAAGGAAAAGGCTATAAGACCATCTCCAAGCAGCTTGATGTTCCTGTGACTACAGTTGCACATATTCAGAAATTTAAGATCCACGGGACTGTAGCCAACCTCCCTGGACGTGGCCGCAGGAGGAGACGGATAATACGAATGGTAACAAAAGAGCCCAGAACAACCTCTAAACACATTCATGGTGATCTCCAAGGTCAAGGTACATCAGTGTCAGATCGCACCATCCGTCATTGTTTGAGCCAAAGTGGACTTCATGGGAGACGACCAAGGAGGACACCACTGTTGAAAACAAATCATAAAAAAGCCAGACTGGAATTTGCCAAACTGCATGTTGCTGCATTCTCCCACAAAGCTTCTGGGAGAATGTCCTATGGACGGACAAGACAAAACTGGAACATTTTGGCAAGGCACATCAGCTCTATGTTCACAGACACAAAAATGAAGCATACCAAGAAAAGGACACTGTCCCTACTGTGAAACATGGAGGAGGTTCTGTTATGCTCTGGGGCTGCTTTGCTGCATCTGGCACAGGGTGTCTTGAATCTGTGCAGGGTACAATGAAATCTCAAGACTATCAAGGTATTCTAGAGAGAAATGTGCTGCCCAGTGTCAGACAGCTTGGTCTCAGTCGCAGGTCATGGGTCTTGCAACAGGATAATGACCCAAAACACACAGCTAAAAACACCCAAGAATGGCTAAGAACCAAACATTGGACTATTCTAAAGTGGCCTTCTATAAGCCCTGATCTAAATCCTATTGAACATCTGTGGAAGGAGCTGAAACATGCCGTCTGGAGAAGGCACCCTTCAAACCTGAGACAACTGGAGCAGTTTGCTCATGAGGAGTGGGCCAAAATACCTGCTGAGAGGTGCAGAAGTCTCATTGACAGTTACAGAAATCGTTTGATTGCAGTGATTGCCTCTAAAAGGTTGTGCAACAAAATATTAAGTTAAGGGTACCATCATTTTTATCCAGGCCTGTTTCATGAGTTTTTTTAAAATAATTCTGCTGAATCACAATTCAAAAGCATTGTCTGATTTTCATTGGTTAATTTTCATAGAATTTTTATTTATTACCACTTTTGTCAGATTCAAGTTATTTCTGTGACCATTGTGGGTTTTTCTTTCGTTAACAGAGGGGTACCAACAATTTTGTCCACAGCTGTGAAAAAATATATATGTGCGTGTGTGTGTTTATATAATAATGTGTGTTTATATAATTACATATTTTTAACAGATTTCATCTTGGCTGACTATATATATATATATATATATATATACACACACACACACACACACAGTATGTGTGTTAGTTTATGGGCAGTATGGTGGCGCAGTGGTTAGCACAGTGGCAGCACAGCAAGAAGGTCACGGGATCGATTCCTTCCCTGACCATCGATGACTCTTCTGTGTGGAGTTTGCATGTTCTACCCGTGTCTGCATAGGTTTACTTCGGGTATTCCAGTTTCCTCCCACAGGCCAAAGACATGCAGGTTAGGTTAACCACTTGCACTCCGTTGTTCCGCGGGCGGGCAAGTCTCTGCGTCCTAGGACGCAGAGACTTGCGCACTCGTCGTGCGCACTCGGATGCATAGTCCAGATTGTGGTGATGTAGGTGGTGTTGGCGTCCAAGCGCCACTAAAAAAAAAAACTGCAGACACAGCCGCGAACAGATTAGTTCATCTGATTGACCTCTCATTCGACTAATAAGAGCCTTGAATTGGGTTTCTGAAACCTTGAAGAGCCAATGAATGAAAACCTAGGAAGGAGGACCCGCCTACTGTGAATGCAGGAGCCAATTGAAGCACAGAAATTCAGGCTGGGTGAAGAGAGACTTACTGCTGCAGCAGATGAAAACAAAGGACGCTGGACAAATCTGCTACAGACCCCGCAGCATGGAGAACACCCACAAGTGGGACCTGCACTCATTCCAGCAGAATAGACATTTAGGATTCTCTTCCGTCATCATAGACCGACGGAGGCCGACGACAAAGGTCGTAAATCATTCACCAAAACCGCAATATTGGAATTATGTTTTGATCGGGATCCACGAGCGGACCAGCGTTGCGTTCGTCTGACAATGGGGAAGAGAAGTTCGCCACGACTCTGCTGCTGTGAAGAGGTAAGGTGTTATAAGCTAAATTATTATTTCTCCCTGAAAACTAATTCAAAAATGACTTTTGACCGATCGGTAAATTACAACTGTACGGTGCACGCACTTCATACTTCGTGCGCCGCGATCAAGGGTTCATTTGCCGTGTTCGGACCGTGAACGTCCCCCAGTCCGCGGGGGGAAGCCGCTCTGACTGCGCAGCAGTCGTCACATAGACATATGAGTCTATTCCTTCATGTAGCGATGGCCGTCCTCTGTAGTGTGTGGGGGGGGACACCCCCCCCCCACACACACACACACAGTAGCGAGGGGGGGGAAGCCGCTGTGACAGCGTTGCTGTGGAAACATGCAACCAGTGTAATCCGTCATGTAGCGAGGGCCGAACTCCGTCCTTGGTAGCGGGGGGGGGGACAACCCCCCCCCCCCCACACACACACACACACAGCCCTGAGTGTGACCTTTCATTAGAGCCTAAAATGAAGATTCTACATTGAATTATTCAAAAGTTACAGATGTTTTTCCAAACTGTGCCATTTGGCACAATTTGGCACAGTTCCAAAACGCCTGGGAACAGCCTGAGAACAAAGCTGTGTAAAATATTCATTTTTTGTGGTATTGTTACCAAATTTGGATCTCAGCTTGATAACACTTGGTTCTACATTTCTGTTGCATTTTACAGCCGGATTGGACAGCTGTGTGTTATTTGCAAGCATTTGTATCAAAAAAAAAGTGTCCAAATTTATTTTCTTCAAGTTCAGTATGTTTAGATGACTGTAACTCAGTGGCCGGAGCACGTAGAGAGATTATGTTTTTTTTGCCAAAAAATTCAAAGTGTTTTCTTTTAAATGAGACCAACCCCATGAAGATGCTGCAAAGGGTTGAATAACAGCTTTCGATTTACTTTGGGCATGTTATTTTTTGGCATTTTTAGGAAAATTGGCCGGAGTGCAAGGGGTTAACTGGCATCAACTGGGAATTCTAGATTGTCCTTACGTATGAATGTGAGAGTGAATGGCTGTCTGTCTCTCTGTGTTGGTCCTGTGATGGACTGGTGATCTGTCCAGGGTGGACCCTGCCTGTTGCCCAAAGATGCAAAGATGAACAGACTTCCAGCGCCACACAAGTAGGCTGCCTTTTGCAACAGCGGATCAATTTCTGCCTATTCTATTTACTATCTGGCTCTCTTGCCAATCTTTCTGATCCAGCGTCACCTTTATTCCATCCAAACACGTAGATCGCCCAAATGTCTCCTGAACCAGTGGACGGAGCCACTGTTTCGTGCAGGAGGCAGTATAATAGAGACCAGCTGTTAGCACTCAATCGGCCCACAATGCTAACGAAAAAACTCGACATACCGGGAGAGATAAGATGGAAACGGCGTGGTTGTCGAGCTGGGGCAAGACAGCAGGCAAGGAATATAAGGTACAGACCCACCCTCCCATCCGTTGTTATGGGGAATGTACGATCGATACTTGGAAAGACAGACGAGCTAGCGGCTATCTCCCGCTACGAGAGCATATACCGGGAGTGCTGCCTTATGCTATTCACGGAGACGTGGCTAACTGAACTAGCAGCAGATGCTAACATTGAACTGGAGGGTTTCCATATAATACAGGCAGACCAAACACCGGACAGTGGGAAGGCAAGGGGCGGTGGAGTGATAATGTATGTCATTAACAACTGGTGCAGACCGGGACATATCACAGTTAAACAACAACACTGCAACAAAGACATCGAGTTGCTAGCTGTTAGCATGCGGCCTAAATATCTCCCAAGTGAATACTCACACGTGATCTGCATTGTTATTTATGCAAATCCGACGGCGAACGCTGGGACAGTGCATGACGTCATCCACTCAGTAACTGGCAGGCTGCAGACAGAACACCCAGATGCTCTTCTCCTCATCTCAGGTGATTTCAACCATATTTCACTGTCTCCCATTCTACCCACGTTTACCCAGTATGTCACATGCCACACTAGAGACAAAACACTGGACTTA
Source organism: Pholidichthys leucotaenia (assembly GCA_020510985.1). Lineage (NCBI taxonomy): Eukaryota > Metazoa > Chordata > Actinopteri > Cichliformes > Pholidichthyidae > Pholidichthys > Pholidichthys leucotaenia. The sequence goes on from CM035837.1 coordinate 218,679,995, forward strand.
TTCTACGCAAACACTAAAGAGGCGTACACCTCATCACCAGTCCCCCCACTCGGGAGATTGGATCACAACTTGGTTCATCTCCGGCCGGTGTACAAACCCCTAGTACACAGACAACCCCCGGTCATGCGCACAGTGAAGTTATGGTCTGAGGAGGCAATGGACGCTCTAAAGGACTGTTTTGAAATCACTGCCTGGGAGCAGCTCTGCGATCCACATGGTGAGGACATCGATGGCCTCACTCACACCATCACGGACTACATCAGCTTCTGTGTGGACAACACCGTACCCACCAAGACCATACGGTGTTGCTCAAACAACAAACCCTGGATCAACCCTGAGATAAAAACACTTCTGAGAGAGAAGAAGAGGATCTTCAGGTCGGGGAACAGGGAGATGCTTAAGTCCGTACAGAGGGAGCTGAGGAGGAAGATCAGAGAAGGCAAGGACAGCTTCAGGAAGAAGTTGGAGGACAAGCTGCAACAGAGCGACATCAGTGGGGTCTGGAGAAACCTTAAAACCATCTCTGGGCTCAAGAACACCTCCCCCCAGGCCACGGGGGGCAGGGAGTGGGCGAACAATCTGAACCTGTTTTTTTAATAGGTTTGACCAACCGCCCTCCCCCCCGACTGCACAACAACCACTGCTGCCTCTGAAGACATCGAGTCCTGCTGCCCACACCCCACTCCACCATCACCCCCCCCCCCCCCCACTCCCAACACACAGCCCCCCAACATGACCCTCACTAAGACCCAGGTGAGGACAGAGCTGAGGAAGATCAAGGCGAGGAAGGCGTCGGGACCGGACGGCATCAGTGCAAAGCTCCTCAAGTCCTGTGCAGACCAGCTGTGTGGGATTGTGGAGCACATCTTCAAACTGAGCCTGAAGCTGGGGGAGGGTACCACAGTTGTGGAAAACATCTTGTGTGGTACCTGTACCAAAGACTTCCCACCCCAAAGATCTGAACAGCTACAGACCAGTGGCCCTGACGTCCCACATGATGAAGACCCTGGAGAGACTGCTCCTTGCTCACCTCCGCCCCCTGGTGGGACCAGCGATGGATCCACTCCAGTTCGCCTACCAGCATGGCATTGGGTTGGAGGATGCAGTGATCTTCCTCCTTCACCGTTCTCTGTCCCACCTGGAGAAGCCCGGGAATGCGGTGAGGATCATGTTCTTTGACTTCTCCAGTGCTTTCAACACCATCCAACCAATGATCCTGAAGGACAAGCTGCTGTGCGCAGGGGTGGACCAGCACCTGTCATCATGGATCCTGGACTACCTCACTAACCGGCCACAGTTTGTGAGAAGCTGGGACTGTGTGTCCGACACGATCATCGGTAGCACGGGGGACCCCCAGGGAACGGTTTTGGGTCCCTTCCTGTTCACCCTTTATACTGCGGACTTCTCACACAACACAACACAACACACTGCCATCTACAGAAGTTCTCTAACAACTCTGCGATCGTTGGCCTCATCTCCAGTGGAGATGAAGCTGAGTACAGAGAACTTATCCAGGACTTTGTGGACTGGTGCCATCGGAACTGCCTCCAGATCAACGCGAGGAAAACTAAGGAGCTGGTGGTGGACTGCCGCAGGCAAGGACAACCCCTCACAGCACCAGTAAACATACAGGGAACAGACATTGAGATGGTGACATCCTACAAGTACCTGGGTGTTCATCTGAACAATAAACTAGACTGGTCACACAATACTGACGCACTTTACAAGAAGGGACAGCGCAGGCTGTTCCTACTGAGGAGACTCAGGTCTTTTGGTGTACAAGGGGCGCTGCTGAAGACATTCTACGACACTGTGGTGGCATCAGCCATCACTTTTGGAGTGGTCTGCTGGGGCAGTGGCGTTACAGCAGCCGATAGGAAGAGACTGAACAAACTGATCAAGAAAGCTAGCTCTGTCCTGGGGCAATGACTTGACCCAGTGGAGGAGATGGGAGAGTGAAGGATGGTGGCTAAACTGTCACCTCTGCTGGAGACCGAGTCCCACCCTATGCAGGACATACTGAACGCACTGAGGAGCTCATTTAGCAGTAGACTACATCATCCTAGGTGCACAACCGAGAGGTTTCGCAGGTCCTTCCTACCTACGGCTGTCAGACTGTATAACCTAAGCAGGGCTGCTCGCAGAGATGGCAAAAAAAGTGACGACCTAATAGTATTGAATGCAAAAGACGCAATAGACTTGCACAATGGTCCCCTCCAGTATACAACTAGGAAAATACCGGTCGTTACGGAGGGTGAGAATATGTATGGGTACATAATCATATCATGTAGGATAACTAAGTAGACTGTTATGCTGTTCATTCCATCTAGCTGCAGTGCTCTGCACTGTGTCTCTATATATTTATACAGTGGGGCAAAAAAGTAATTAGTCAGCCACCAATTGTGCAAGTTCTCCCACTTAAAAGATGAGGTCTCCAATTTTCTTCATAGGTATACCTCAACTATGAGAGACAAAATGAGGAAAAAAAAGTCCAGAAAATCACATTAAAGGATTTTTAATGAATTAATTGGTAAATTCTTCAGTAAAATAAGTATTTGGTCAATCCCACAAGTTCATCTCAATACTTCGTTATATACCCTTTGTTGGCAATGAGAGGTCAAACTTTTTCTGTAAGTCTTCACAAGGTTTTTACACACTATTGCTGGTATTTTGGCCCATTTCTTCATGCAGATCTCCTCTAGAGCAGTGATGTTTTGGGGCTGTCGCTGGGCAACACGGACTTTCAACTCCCTCCAAAGATTTTCTATGGGGTTGAGATCTGAAGACTGGCTAGGCCACTCCAGGACCTTGAAATGCTTCTTACGAGGCCACTCCTTCGTTGCCTGGGTGGTGTGTTTGGGATCATTGTCATGCTGAAAGACCCAGCCACATTTAATCTTCAATTCCCTTGCTGATGGAAGGAGGTTTTCACTCAAAATCTCACGATGCATGGCCCCATTCATTCTTTCCTTTACATGGGTCAGTCGTCCTGGTCCCTTTGCAGAAAAACAGCCCCAAAGTATGATGTTTTCACCCCCATGCTTCACAGTAGGTATGGTGTTCTTTCTCCTACAAACACAAGTTGAGTTTTCATCAAAAAGTTCTATTTTGGTTTCATCTGACCATATGACATTCTCCCAATCCTCTTCTGGATCATCCAAATGCTCTCTAGCAAACTTCAGACGGGCCTGGGTATGTACTGGCTTAAGCAGGGAGACACGTCTGGCACTGCAGGATTTGAGTCCCTGGTGGCGTAGTGTGTTACTGATGTAGCTTTTGTTACTTTGGTCCCAGCTCTCTGCAGGTCATTCACTAGGTCCCCCCGTGTGGTTCTATGATTTTTGCTCACCGTTCGTGATCATTTTGACCCCACGGGGTGAGATCTTGCGTGGAGCCCCAGATCGAGGGAGATTATCAGTGGTCTTGTATGTCTTCCATTTTCTAATAATTTCTCCCACAGTTGATTTCTTCACACCAAGCTGCTTACCTATTGCAGATTCAGTCTTCCCAGCCTGGTGCAGGTCTACAATTTTGTTTCTGGTGTCCTTTGACAGCTCTTTGGTCTTGGCCATAGTGGAGTTTGGAGTCTTGACTGTTTGAGGTTGTGGACAGGTGTCTTTTATACTGATAACGAGTTCAAACAGGTGCCATTAATACAGGTAACGAGTGGAGGACAGAGAAGCCTCTCAAAGAAGAAGTTACAGGTCTGTGAGAGCCAGAAATCTTGCTTGTTTGTAGGTGACCAAATACTTATTTTACCGAGGAATTTACCAATTAATTCATTAATGAATGAATTTATTTCGGATAATACAGTACAGGTTAAAGAAATTGTATAATATAACAACAAGGTCAAATTAGACAAAGACTCCTTCTACTAAACAATTCCACGTGAGTTATCCGAAATGGGTGATGGCTGAAGCCGCAGCTTATATTGCCCACCCATATTCCATCCAACAATTCAAAGAAAAAAGAGTAAACAAGACAAGAGTGATTACAATTTAGAACAAAGCTAAGACAAAGTGTGACAGAGAAAAAAAAAAAAAAAAAAACTAAGCTAAGTTAAGCAGTTACTATTCGAGACAAATCTAAGACAGTATGTCACAGAGAAAAAAAAAAAAAAACTAAGCTACAACACAACACAGGCTGGATATGTCAATCCTTATGTGAGTTTACATGTCGTCTTGTAAATATGTTTGGAGTATTTCTTCCTTTAGTTTTTGTTTAAATTGTCCAAGTGTTGTACATGATTTTAATTCAGGTCCATAATTGTTCCATAATCTGACTCCTTGCACTGAAATACAGTGTTGCTTGGTGGTTGTTCTCACTGTAGGCTTTTGAAATATACATGTTCCTCTGAAGTGATATCATTTCTCCCTTGTTTGGAACAACTTTTGGATATTTGCAGGCAGTGATAAATTCTTCACTTTGAACATTATTATTGCGGTTTTAAAGTCAACCAGATCTTTCAACTTGAGTTTTTTGTTTAAGAAAAAGTGGGTTTGTTGGTTCCCTGTAAGCTGCTTTGTTTATTATTCTAATAGCTCTCTTTTGAAGCATAAAGAGTGGATATATGTTTGTTTTATATGTATTTCCCCATACTTCATTACAATATGTCATGTATGGGAGTATTAATGAATGATACAAGGTGTATAGTGTGGGTTGATTCAGCAAATATTTCACTCTGTGTAATATTGCAATTGATTTGGATACTTTACCTTTAATATAATTAATATGTGACTTCCAACACAGTTTGTTATCAATTATTACTCCAAGGAATTTGGTTTCAGATACCCTTTCAATCTCTACACCATTTACACTGAGTTTGGGTACTGGATTGTTGTGATGGTTGTTAAAGACTATAAATTTTGTCTTACTTAAATTGAGCGTTAATTTGTTTGAATCAAACCACAGTTTAAGCTTTCCTAATTCCTTCCCGAGTGTATCCAGAAGTTGTTCCAAATTGTGTCCACTGCATAGCAGATTAGTGTCATCGGCAAACAATATTAAGTCCATTTTTTCTGAAACTTTACATATATCGTTTATATACATATTGAATAATAATGGTCCCAAAACTGAACCCTGTGGGACTCCACAGGTGACCTTCAGCAACTCTGAGTTTTTGTTGCTAACACATACATACTGATATCTATTCTTTAAGTAACTACTTAACCAGGACAGTGCTACACCTCTAATACCAGAATTTTGTAGTTTCTTTAATAATAAATTATGATCTACTGTATCAAATGCTTTTTTAAGATCTAGGAATACTCCAACTGAATACTCTTTATTTTCAATGGCTGTTGATATTTTTTCTGTAAATTCCATTAGGGCATATGCAGTTGTCCTCTTGTGTCTGAACCCATATTGCTGCTCACATAATAAATCATTCTTCAGTATGAAGTTGTCAATTCTCAGAATATTTTTTCAAGTATCTTGGAAAATTGTGGTAATAGTGAAATTGGTCTATAGTTTGAGAGTTCCCCTCTGTCGCCCGTCTTGTATATCGGAATTACTTTAGCTATTTTCATTGCATTGGGAAATATACCTGATTGGAGAGACAGGTTGCAGATATACGTCAGTGGTTTTACTATGCATTCGATAACAGTTTTGACTAGTAGCATGTCGATACCATCACAGTCAGTAGATGTTTTACTTTTGAACGATTTAACAATTTCAATGACCTCTCTTTCGTCTGTGTTCTTTATGAAGATGGAGTCTTTTACAGCAGTGTTATTGCATATTGTATCACCTGTTGGCACCGTAGTGGGTATTTCTCGGGCCAGTTTAGGTCCAATGTTAACAAAAAAATTATTAAATTCATCTGCAGGTGAAGCGATATTCACACTGAGTCATTTTATTATTTTTTGGATATTATTTGGATATTATTTTTTATTTTTATTAAAAATCCTTCAATGCAATTTTCTGGATTTTTTTTTCCTCATTTTGTCTCTCATAGTTGAGGTATACCTATGATGAAAATTGGAGACCTCTCATCTTTTAAGTGGGAGAACTTGCACAATTGGTGGCTGACTAAATACTTTTTTGCCCCACTCTATATTTATTCCATCTAGCTACAATGCTCCGCACTGTGTGTTTATATATTTATATGTACATATGTATATTCGCTGCTGTTTTTTCTTGTCGTCTGATTGTTGCTCTGAGTGTTGCTATCCCTGTGCTGTTGCAATCCTGGAATTTCCCCATTGTGTGACTAATTAAGGCTTATCTTATCTTGTGCTGGGATTGGCTCCAGCATGCCCCCCTTCTCCCGCAACCTGAAAAGGATTTAGCGGTAGAAGATGGATGGAAATTAGTTTATATCCCCTCCTATCAGACTGCATCATTAATATGGTGACTGCTGTAAAAGTGTCCAGTGATCTACATTTTACCATGCAGGCAGTATGACCACAGATAAGTGTTCTAAAAGTGGGTTCCCATTTGAAACACAGCTTGCTTTTTTGATTCTTTTTTTTTTTTTCAACAAATGTAATGGTTAAAATAAACCTCCCACAATCCTTGGGAGATTATTTATCAAGGTGGTCCATAAATACAGCATGTACTGTACAGCAGGGAAAATAAGTATTTAACAGATCAACATTTTTCTCATTAAACAGATTTCTGACAGAGGAGTCAAAAGAATGATCAGAAGAGTTATCCAACAGCCAAAGACTACTGGTGGAGAGCTCCAGAAAGACCTGGAGTTAGCAGGTACTGCTGCTTCAAAGAAAACAATAAGTAATGCACTCAACCAACATGGGCTTTATGCCCGCTCACCTCGAAAGACTCCACTGCTTAAGAAAAAGTATGCTGAAGTTGGTTTAAAGTTTGCTGCACAACATTTGGCAAGCCATTAAAATACTGGAGAATATAGTCTGGTCAGATCAGACCAAAATGGAACTTTTTGGATGCCTCAACACAGCATGTTTGGAGGAGAAATGGCACTGCACATCAGCCCCAAAACACCATACCAACAGTGAAGTTTGGAGGTGGGAGCATCATGGTGTGGAAGTTTTTTGAGCACATGGTACAGGCAGACTTCATATAATTGAAGGAAAGATGAATGGACAAATGTACAGAGACATCCTTGATAAGAACCTGCTGCCATCTGCCAGGATGCTGAAGATGAAACAAGGGTGGACATTTCAGCAAGACAATGATCCCAAACACACAGCCAAGGAAACTCAACTGGCTCCAGAGAAGGAAAATAAAGCTGCTAGAATGGCTCAGTCAATCACCTGACCTGAATCCAATAGAAAATCTATGGAACAAACTGAAGATCAGAGTTCATACAAGACACCCACGGAACCTCCAAGATTTGAAGACAGTTTGTGTGGAAGAACGGGCTAAAATCACTGCTGAGCAATGCCTGCTCCTAGTTTCTCCATACAGGAGGCGTTTGGAAGCTATTACCAACAAAGGCTTTTCTACTAAATTTTAAATGAATTTCACCAAGTGTGTTCAATACTTATTCCCTGTGTCATTCCACTTTATTAACCCCTTGCACTCTGGTCAATTTCCCTAAAAACGCCAAAAAATAACGTGCCCAAAGTAAATCAAAAGCTGTTCTTCAACCCTTTGCAGCATCTTGGCTCTGGATCCAAGATGGCGCCCACAGCGGTCGACATGGTGCTTCGCTGCGCTCTTTGTTTGTTTTTGTTTGTCAATTGTGTGTCTGCTTGCACTTATACCCGTGAAGAACTTTTAAATATCAGGACTTTGACCCCCACGGACCTCCTCCCAGTTTTTCTAGCCCCTGCCGCCGATCTGGTTTATTGTTTGGCTCGGAAAGTGAGACGGCGGAAGAGAGGAAGACGAGCGGGCGCTCTCGTACGACTTCGCAGGAGAGGCTCGCGAACGGCGCTGCCTGGCATATTTCTGTCCAATACCAACTCTCTCTCTAACAAGGTGGATGAACTGAGACTGCTGATGCGTTTTAAGGACCTCGCCTCCTCAGCTGTCCTCTGCTTTACTGAGACCTGGCTCCGGGAAAATATACCGGACAGCGCGCTGCGCCTCGACGGCTTCCAGCTCTTCCGTGCTGATCGTGACACAGAGCTTTCCGGCAAGACCACAGGAGGCGGTGTCTGCTTCTACATCAACTGTAGCTGGTGCTCTGATGTAACGGAAATTTCCAAACACTGTTCTCCTGCCTTGGAATTTCTTGTTATCAACTGCAAGCCTTTTTATTCCCCACGGGAGTTTACTTCTTTTATACTGATCGCTGTGTACGCCCCTCCCGACGCGGACACGCGCGAAGCTCAGCGCGTGCTCGCGGATCACATTCAACACACAGAGCGGAGTTTTCCAGACTCGCTGATTATTGTGGCTGGCGACTTTAATCAGTGCAATCTGAGCCACGATCTCCCCCGCTACAAACAGTTTATTAAATGCCCCACCAGAGGATTAAACACACTGGATCACTGTTACACCACAGTGAAAGACGCATATCGCGCTGTCCCTCGAGCTGCGCTGGGATTATCTGATCACGTGATGGTTCACCTCATTCCCACATACAGACAGAGATTGAAGCTCACTAAACCTGTTGTGAGCACTACGAAGATACGGACCAGTGATGCTGAGGAGAAGCTGGAAACGTGCATGGAAATATCTGACTGGGGCATGCTTAAAGGAGCCACGCATGATCTGGATGAGTACACGGACACTGTGAACTCATATATCCACTTTTGTGAAGAGAACATTCTCCCATCACGCACCAGGGTGAGTTACTCTAATGACAAACCCTGGTTCACAGCTAAGCTCAGACAGATCAGGAAGGAGAAGGAAGCAGCGCTGAAAAGTGGAGACAGGGACTGCTACAGGGAGGTTAAATACCGGTTTAACAGAGAGCTGAAGAGGGCTAAATCTGTGTACTCAGAGAGACTCCAGCAGCAGTTCACTGCTAATGATTCGGCTTCTGTGTGGAGAGGACTGAGGCAGATCACCAACTATCGGCCTCAGGCTCCTAAAGGTCAGGATGACAAAGCCCTTTGTCAGAGACTGTCCCAACACTATGCCCGTTTTGACACCTCGTCATCTGTGTCCAACTCCCCCCCTCCCTCCAGCTCCACAGCCTCCACATTCCCTACTTCATTTAAGGCACCCCCCCCACCTCCCCCCCTCCCCTTATCATCAGTGAGCAGGATGTGCTCAAACAGTTCTCCAGACTGAACCCGCGCAAGGCCCCCGGCCCAGACGGCGTGTCTCCCTCCACCCTGAGACTCTGTGCGAAACAGCTGGCTCCTGTATTCACAGACATTTTTAACACCTCCCTTAAGTTATGCCACGTGCCGTCCTGCCTCAAATCCTCCACCATCATCCCTGTCCCCAAGAAGCCACGGATCACTGGACTTAATGACTACAGACCTGTAGCGCTCACCTCTGTAGTCATGAAGTCCTTTGAGCGCCTGGTCCTGTCCCACCTCAAGTCCATCACCACCCCTCTCCTGGACCCGCTGCAGTTTGCCTACCGAGCCAACAGGTCTGTAGACGATGCAGTCAACCTGGCCCTCCACTCCATCCTGCAGCACCTGGACTCCCCGGGAACCTACGCCAGGATCCTGTTTGTGGACTTCAGCTCCGCATTCAACACCATCCGCCCCGCTCTGCTCCGGGACAAGCTGTCCCTGCTCAACGTGCCTGACTCCCTCTGCAGGTGGATCATCGACTTCCTGACGGACCGGAGGCAGCATGTGCGGCTGGGAAAGACTGTCTCAGACTATACTAGCATCAGCACCGGATCACCCCAGGGCTGTGTACTTTCCCCCCTACTCTTCTCCCTTTACACCAACTCCTGCACCTCCAGCCACCAGTCTGTCAAGTTGATCAAGTTTGCGGACGACACCACCCTCATCGGGCTCATCTCCAACGGCGACGAGTCCGCCTACAGGAGAGAGGTGGCCCAGCTGGCGTCCTGGTGCAGCAATAACAACCTGCAGCTGAACGCTCTGAAGACAGTGGAGATGATTGTAGACTTCAGGAAAGTCACTACTCCTCTGCCCCCCCTCACCCTCTCAGGCTCTCCCATCACCACTGCTGATTCCTTCCGCTTCCTAGGCACTACCATCACCAGGGACCTCAAATGGGAGCTGACCATCAGCTCACTCATCAAAAAAGCCCAGCAGAGGATGTTCTTCCTGCGGCAGCTGAGGAAGCTCAAGCTACCCACCAAGATGTTAGTGCAGTTCTACACAGCCATCATCGAGTCCATCCTCACCACCTCCATAACCGTGTGGTACGCAGGAGCCACTGCCAGGGACAGACTAAGGCTGCAGCGCGTCGTGCGCACTGCTGAGAAGGTGATCGGCTGCAAGCTCCCATCTCTCCAGGATCTGTACATCTCCAGGACCCGGAGGCGTGCTGGCCGGATCATAGCCGATCCCTCACACCCTGGTCATGTACTGTTTGCCCCCCTCCCCTCTGGTAGAAGACTTCGGTCCATCCAGACTAAAACCTCCCGTCACATGAACAGCTTCTTCCCCTCTGCCATTAGACTGCTGAACACTAAGTGACTCTCGTGCACCATGTACAGCAGCTCAACCAGACTCATGTCAATCATCACTGTTTTCTTCCTGCATTACCGACTGCACTATATAGTTCCCCACAGTATCTGCTGCTGGCTAATATATATTTTAACTGTTGACCAGTATCACTTAATCTTATCCTACACTTTATTACATGTATAGTTTATTTCTCTTATCTTATCATGTTTAATGTTGCAGCATTGTACCGAGACAAATTCCTAGTTTGTGTACTACATGAACAATGGCAATAAACCTGATTCTGATCTTCATGGGGTTGGTCTCATTTAAAAGAAAACACTTTGAATTTTTGGGCAAAACAGTCAATCTCTGTAAGTGCTCCAGCCACTGAGTAACAGTCATCTAAACATAGTGAACTTGAAGAAAATAAATTTCGCCTGGATGTTTTTTTGGATACAAATGCTTGCAAATAACAGCTTCAGATCCGGGCTGGAAAATGCAACAGAAATGTAGAACCAAGTGTTATCCAGCTGAGGTCAAAATTTTGTAACAATACCACAAAAAATGAATATATTACACAGCTTTGTTCTCAGGTAGTTCCCAGGCGTTTTTGAACTGTGCCAAATGGCACAGTTTGGAAAAACGTCTAACTTTTGAATGATTCAATATAGAAGCTTCATCTTGGGCTCTAATGAAAGGTGACACTCAGGGCTGTGTGTGTGTGTGTGTGTGGGGGGGGGTTCATTCATTCATTCATTCATGAATGAACAAACAAGCCCCCACACACAAAGAAGCATGCCACGTAAAAAATGTGGCTTTTTTTTTTTACAAGAAAAAATAACCTACAGTGCACTAAAAATTATTCTAAAATATTTGTAATGTAGAAGATAACTCCCACCCCCCCACTACAGAGGACGGACATCGGCCATCGCTACATGACTGAACAGTCATGTGGTGATGTGGCGACCGCGGCGCACAGTTCCCGCGGTCACCGCGCCCCCCCCCCCCCCCGCTACAGAAGAGTAGCGGGGGTAGGGTGTTCACGGTCCGGACACGACGCACGAACCGTGTACCGCGCCGCACGGACTTCGGACTTCGTGCGCCGCACAGTTGTAATTTACCGATCGGTCAAAAGTCATTTTTGATTACAATTTTCAGGGATAAAGAATAATTTAGCTTATAACACTTACCTGTTCACAACAGCAGCGTAGCTGGCAAACTTCTCTTCCTCATTGTCAGACGAACATGAAGCTGGTCCGCTTATTACGGACTCGTGGTTCTGGTCTCGTGACCCGGTCAAAACATAATTCCATTATTGCGGTTTTGCGCTTCCATGATTGTGGTTTTGGCGAACGATTTTTCAAAACAAATAACAGTAGTAAGAAAAATAGACTGGCGAACGCGTGTGTGTCACCCAGCCTTCGTCGTCGGCCTCCGTTGGTCTATGATGACCATGGAAGAGAATCCTAAACGTCTACTCTGCTGGGACAGCACCGCCTGTGGCTGAACAGGCCAATGCGCGAATGGCAGTCCCTGTCACACAGGTCGCACTTGTGGGTGGTCTCCATGCTGCTGGGTCTGTGGCGGTTCTTCCTGCGGGTCCTTTTTTCATCTGCTGCAGCAATCAGTCTCTCTTCACCCAGCCTTACACAAAACAGCTTTCAAACTTCTGTGCTTCAACTGGCTCGCTGCGTTCGCAACCGTTGGTAGGCGGGTCCTTCTTGCTAAGTTTTCAGTCATTGGTTCTTCAAGGTTTCAGAAACCCAATTCAAGGCTCTTATTAGTCGAATGAGAGGTCAATCATATCTAATCTGTTCGCGGCTGTGTCTGTAGTGGAAGAACGGAAATGCAGCTTTTTTTTTTTCCAGTGCGCTCTAGGACGCAGCGCACTCGTGCGCCCTGGTGCGCTCTAGGACGCAGAGACGTGCCCGCCCACGGTACACCAGAGTGCAACAGGTTAAATATAACTTGTTTTGTGAACACAGGTGCCTTGATTTCTTTGTATGTATGGATTACTTGGGTTGCTACTGATATCTTCAACATGAGCCTGAAACTGGGGAGGGTACCACAGCTGTGGAAAACATCTTGTGTGGTACCTGTACCAAAAACTTCCCACCCTAAAGACCTGAACAGCTACAGACCGGTGGCCTTGACGTCCCACTTGATGAAGACCCTGGAGAGACTGCTCCTTGCTCATCTCCGCCCCCTGGTGGAACCAGCGATGGATCCACTCCAGTTCGCCTACCAGCATGGCATTGGGGTGGAGGATGCGGTGATCTTCCTCCTTCACCGTTCTGTCCCACCTGGAGAAGCCCGGGAATATGGTGAGGATCATGTTCTTTGACTTCTCCAGTGCTTTCAACACCATCCAACCGATGATCCTGAAGGACAAGCTGCTGCGCGCAGGGGTGGACCAGCACCTGTCATCATGGATCCTGGACTACCTCACGAACCGGCCTCAGTTTGTGAGAACCCGGGACTGTGTTTCCGACACGATCATCAGTAGCACGGGGGCCCCCCCAGGGAACGGTGCTGGCTCCCTTCCTGTTCACTCTTTATACTGCGGACTTCTCACACAACACAACACATTGCCATCTACAGAAGTTCTCTGATGACTCTGCGATTGTTGGTCTCATCTCCAGCGGAGATGAAGCTGAGTACAGAGGGCTTATCCAGGACTTTGTGGACTGGTGCCATCGGAACTGCCTCCAGATCAACGCGAGGAAAACTAAGGAGCTGGTGGTGGACTGCCGCAGGCATGGGCAGCCCCTCATAGCACCAGTAAATATACAGGGAACAGACATCGAGATGGTGACATCCTATAAGTACCTGGGTGTTCATCTGAACAATAAACTAGACTGGTCACACAATACTGACGCACTCTACAAGAAGGGACAGCGCAGGCTGTTCCTGCTGAGGAGACTCAGGTCTTTTGGTGTACAAGGGGCGCTGCTGAAGTCATTCTATGACACGGTGGTGGCATCAGCCATCACTTTTGGAGTGGTCTGCTGGGGCAGTGGCATTACTGCAGCCGATAGGAAGAGACTGAACAAACTGATTAAGAAAGCTAGCTCTGTCCTGGGGCAGCGCCTTGATCCGATGGAGGAGATAGAAGAGAGAAGGACGGTGGCTAAACTGTCATCTCTGCTGGAGTCCGAGTTCCACCCTATGCAGGACATACTGGATGCACTGAGGAGCTCATTTAGCAGCAGACTACATCATCCCAGGTGCACAACCGAGAGGTTTCGTAGGTCCTTCCTACCAACGGCTGTCAGACTGTACAACCTAAGCAGGGCTGCTCGCAGAGATAGCAAAAAGACGTAACAAACTAATAGTTTTTTTTTGAATGCAAAAGATGCAATAGACTTACACAATGGTCCTCTCCGGCATACAACTAGGAACATACCGGTCGCTATGGAGGGTGAGAATATGTATGGGCACATAATCATACCATGTAGGATAACTAAGTAGACGGTTATGCTGTTTCATCCCACCTAGCAACAATGCTCTGCACTGTGTGTGTTTATATATTTACATATTTATTCCATCTAGCTACAATGCTCAGCACTGGGTGTGTTTATATTTATATATCTATATATTTATTCCATCTAGCTACAATGCTCTGCACTGTGTTTTTATATATCTACATATTATTCCATCTAGCTACATTGCTCCGCACTGTGTGTGTTTATATACTTGCATATTTATTCCACCTAGCTGCAATGCTCCATACTGTGGGTGTTTATATATTTACATATTTATTCCATCTAGCTACAATGCTCTGCACTGTGTGTTCATATATTCATATATTTATTCCATCCAGCTACAATGCTCTGCACTGTCTGTGTGTGTGTGTATATATATACAGTATATTTTATAGTAATATGTACATATGTATATTAGCTGCTCTTGCTTGCTTGTTTTTTTTTTTTTTCTTGCCTTCTGATTGTTGCTCTGAGTGTTGCTATCCCTGTACTGTTGCAATCCTGGAATTTCCCCGTTGTGGGACTAATAAAGGCTTATCTTATCTGGTGAAAATCTCAGGTCAATGGCTCCATCAGAAATCTGTTTAATGAGAAAAATGTTGACGTGTTCAATACTTATTTCCCCCTATGTATATGCTGGAAATAATTTAGAACAGTTTTGAAAACAGCATGAACAATGTGGTTAACATGGCTAATCACCACTTTACTTCACGTGTCCTAATGATAGTTACAGTCATGTGAAAAAAATTAGGACACCCTGTATAAGCCCGTGTGGGTTTTTTTTTTAACATATTTGGACATATGGATATTTAATATCAATACTAAAAATACTGGGAGATTCATGTAATACAAGTAAACAATTAAAAATGAATTAGACTTTTTTCAAATTTTCTGTAAAATGTAATTCTAAACAAACAGTGAGGAATAAATTAGGACACCCCCTCATCTTTTTTAGAACACCCTCACATTCATTCCCACTTACAATGGCTAAAATAAATGTTAAAAAATGCAAATAAAATAAAAACAAGGTCAGACAAATATGTGAACATTTATTCATAAAGAACTGAATATTTACTAACTAACTAACCTGCACTTATATAGCGCTTTTCTAGTCACAAAGACCACTCAAAGTGCTTTCACTAATACTAACCCTCTATTCTAAGGGCCTATAGGAAACAAATATCTAGGGACAATTTTGAACAACCAATTAACCTAACATGCAAGTCTTTGGATTGTGGGAGGAAACTGGAGCCCCCGGAGTAAACCCACGCAGCACAGGGAGAACATGCAAACTCCATACAGAAAGGTTCCAACCCCTGCCAGCCTGGGGATTTGAACCAGGAACCTTCTAGCTGTAAGGCAACAGTGCTAACCACTGCACCACCGTGCTGCCCAATTATATTAAATATTTAGTGGGGTATCCTAAATTTTTTCACATGACTGTATTAATTACAGTAACTAGTCTTTACTTATTATAATGTAAGGATTTTAACACCATAGATTTTATACCTTTTCCACAGCCAGAAGCTCTTTGACATGAAACAAGACACCTGGATGTGACGGTCTTTGCAACCCCTACATGTCTGCTTGAGTTCCTGGTTTGTGTTAGGAGTTAGCTTGGTTAGCTATATCTCAGTAGCCTGCTGTTTAAATGAGGTCCTGCGCAGTTTCTGTTAAAGCCTCACAATATACAATTTCTATTCATGCCTTACAGCACAATATGTGGGTAATAATCCCTTCAAAAACCTATGTGGTAACAAGAGAATCATGGCTTCCTCCAGGAATCCTGAATGTAGCTATTGTGCTAGTTTGCTAGGAAGACAGTACAGGGGGAGCACTGTATATGTACAGTTAGGCCCAGAAATATTTGGACAGTGACACAATCTTCATGATTTGGGCTCTGCATGCCACCACATTGGATTTGAAATGAAACAACTACAACAGAACTGAAGTGCAGACTAAGATTTAATTCAAGGGGTTGAACAAAAATATATGATTAAACATGTAGGAATTGTAGCTATTTTTACACAAACGCTCCTCATTTCAGGGGCTCAAAAGTAATTGGACAAATAAACGTAACCCTAAGTAAAATGTTACTTTTCAATATTTTGTTGAGAATCCTTTGCAGGCAATGACTGCCTGAAGTCTGGAACCCATGGACATCACTAAACGCTGGGTTTCCTCCTTTGTGATGCTTTGCCAGGCCTTTACTGCAGCTGTCTTCAGTTGCTGCTTGTTTGTGGGTCTTTCTGCCTTAAGTTTTGTCTTGAGCAAGTGAAATGCATGCTCGATTGGGTTGAGATCTGGTGATTGACTCGGCCATTGCAGAATATTCTACTTCTTTGCTTTAAAAAACTCCTGGGTTACTTTTGCATCATTGGTGAAGCGCCGTCCAATCAACTTTGCTGCATTTGGCTGAATCTGAGCAGAAAGTATATCCCTATACACTTCAGAATTCATCCGGCTGCTTCTGTCTTGTCACATCAATAAACACAAGTGACCCAGTGCCATTGGAAGCCATGCATGCCCATGCCATCACACTGCCTCCACCATGTTTTACAGAGGATGTGGTGTGCTTTGGATCATGAGCTGTTCCAATTCTTCTCCAAACTTTCTTCTTCCCATCATTCTGGTACAGGTTGATCTTAGTCTCATCTGTCCAAAGAATGCTGTTCCAGAACTGGGCTGGCTTCTTCAGGTGTTTTTAGGCAAAGTCAATTCTGGCCTTTCTATTTTTGAGGCTGAATCATGGTTTGCACCTTGTGGTGAATCCTTTGTATTTACTCTCATGAAGTCTTCTCTTTATGGTAGACTTAAGGCCCTTTTCCACTAGCACGCTTTAGCGCGACACGGGACGGCTCAGCACGCTTTGTACGCTTTTCCACAAGCCCCAACACGGTTTAACAGCCGCGATTCTCAGTCCCGCTGAAGGGCAGGGTACAGCAGTGCTGAGCTGTGCCGTGTTGTGACATTAACAGACTGATCGCCGCTGATTGGTCAGGTCGTAACCGGCGCTGATTGGTCAGGTTGTAACCGCCCCTCTCCTCCTCCTCCTCATCTACCAAATCTTCACGACCTTCTCAATAAAGTTTTTGAAAAAAAAAAAAAAAAGAATCTTCACGACCGCCTTTACTCAGCACGCAACCACTGTTGGCGGTTCCTTTTCAGTGTATTGCTGTGCTATTTTCATTTATTCTCTATCAAAAATGGCTTCGCGTAATAAGGGTGTTCCATGGACCAGTAAGGAGCTGCAGTGTCTGCTCACTGCATTGTCAGACGAACGTATTCAGCGCGAGTTAGACGGAGCCGCCCGGAATGAAAAAATATACCGGGAGGTCTCGACATCGGAGTCCTTTAACGGTGAGTTTTAATGTTTTTTTATTGTGCGTTTTTTCGCAAATATATTCGGTAAGACGCTCAGTTTATTTATGCAATAAAAAAGCTGTTCATTTGTGGATGGATCGCTGCTTTATTGCAGCACACTGCGGACTAAAGCTTTTATTGTAATTATTCATGTGAACAATACGCTGAAATAAGCTTATGTATTCTTGTTAAAAACTATTGTCTTTTCTGTATATCTTGCACTTTCGTGCTGTATTTTATTGTGTGTATTTTCCTTGTAGAATCATCCCACGCGTCCGCCGCGACAGCCCGCCCGGATTATTCAACCGAGCCTTCCTGACCCACAGCTGGCAGAGACGGATTAATTCTACCGAGCCTCAGCACTCAGTGGGCGGCGTGTATAAAATGTCGATTAACCTTCATGTTGTGTTGCAAAGTTTTTTTTTATTTTAATATTTTGTATATAATAAAATTGAATTGTTTTGGAAAGTGTGGTTTGTCTGTTATAACACTGAATTATAAAACAGTATAATTACATAGAAATTCCATTGCCTAGTCTGATCAAAATGATGCTGAGGGTCAACCATTGTAAAGGTAATGTAATTTTTAACTAGACCAAAAAAGAAATCTTTTTGTAAGCTTTCTGTTCTTTTTATTGAAATATAAAAAATTAGCACCAAGTCAAAGGTACAAGTATATGTAAATTGAATGTTCTATCGGCATTCCAAATTCAGAGATTTACAATACTTTAGAAGGAGTGTAGCATCATCTAAACGGAAAATAATACTGTTGTTCCAAACGTTGACCTGAAGGTGAAAAACATGAATTTTTTTAATTCAGTACATCCAAAATGCCCTAGGATGTGGTGTTGGACAGTGTGCCACCGTCTCATTATTTAATACGAATAAAAACAAGTTTCAGCTCATTATTTCTAGGTCATTTGGCAGTTAATTCAAAACAAAAGTGACTTGTGTTGTTGCAGCTTAATTATGAGATAAAATTAATTGTGAGATAAAACCACAGAGCGAGCAAGGCAATAATCCTTGGAACCTCCATTTTTTGTCTCGTGTAAATAAGGACTCAGTCCGGTGCATAACATCACGGGAGTGTGGCCCCGCCTCGCTGAGAATCTGCTGCTGCCCCGCAACACTGTGCTAATGGAGACAGAAGCATTCCGAGCCGTACTGAAGTGAATCGAGCCGTACCGAGGTGTGCTGGGCTAGTGGAAAACAGGCTTTAGATACTGATACACCTACTTCCTGGAGAGTGTTCTTCACTTGAGTGGATGTTGTGAAGGGGTTGTTCTCCACCATGGAAAGGATTCTGCGATCATCCACCACTGTTTTCTTCCGTGGACGTCCAGGCTTTTTGGAGTTCCCAAGCTCACCAGTGCACTCTTTTTTTCTCAGAATGTACCAAACTGTTGATTTGGCCACTCCTAACATTTCTACTCTCTCTCTGATGGATTTCTTCTTTTTTTCAGCCTCAGGATGGTCTGTTTCACCTCCATTGAGAGCTCCTTTGACCGCATGTTGTGTGTTCACAGCAACAGCTTCCAAATGCAAACGCCACACCTGGAATCACCTCCAGACCTTTTAACTGCTTAATTGATGACAGGTTAACGAGGGAAGAGCCTATGCAGCCTTGTTATTTTTTTGCAGCCTTCTGAGTCAATTGTCCAATTACTTTTGGTCCCTTGAAAAAGAGGTGGCTACGTATTAAAGAGCTGTAATTCCTAAACCCTTGCTCCAATTTGGATGTGAATACTCTCAAATTACAGCTGAGAGTCTGCACTTTAAGCCCATATTGATTATATAATTGTATCCTGAATATGTTTTCGTAAACGGCTAAAATAACAAAACTTGTCACTGTCCAAATATTTCTGGGCCCAACTGTATATAAACAATGGCATGCACTGTAAAATAGCTAATTTTGTTGTATGTCCTGTGTGAGAAGACAAAGTTGCTCTATTCTATATGCAAATTGTAATGTTTAGGGAAAGCTAAGTGCTGGTGCAGCTGGGAGTCTCTTTCTCTCAGTAGAGCAAACAAAAAAATATTCTTTTGCCACAAATAGCTGTCAATTCATAAATATCGTTTCTTTAACTGCTGTATAATAGCAGTATCACACTCATGGTCATGTACTATCTGAGGGATACCAGCACTGCTGTGATGGCTTTGGTGCTAGCCTGCACCATCACAGCAGTGCTGGTATCCCAGACAACATCACACACTCTCATGTGGTACTGCTGAACTATCTAATATACCACCGTCTAAACACAGATGGATCCCACAGCTATTCATCTGGCTCAGTTTTGTCTAAAGCTACAGTCACAAATACCCTTATGAATGGCTGCAAACACTATATGAATGATTTTTGGACCATTTCATACAGCCGCCTTAAGGCAGCCATAGGATAATCCAACATTTGCAGACCATTTGTAAGATTGTGGCCAGATGATGGTCTTATCTAAGATTTCTACGAATGACCCACAAACATCCATCATTATAGGGCGGCCATATAAATGACAAAGGAACAATGTAAGAATTACACAAGATGTTGGCCATAAGTGTGCATCAAGAACATCTTAATTTGTTACGTCAGACAGGTTCATTTTGTCTTCTTTTAATTATTTATCCTTTTTTTCCTTTGAAAGACAAAAGTAAAAATAGAAAGATGTCTTTACCTTCTTTACATGTTTCAACTGCACTGCAGCCTTCATCAGAAGAGTCAGCTGATTGCTGCCAGGTGACATTTATCAGCTGATTTTCGTAGGCGGGGCCAGCTCAGCAGATCTGTCAGATCCACTGAGCCGGCCCCGCCTCCCGCCGTCAGATGGTCTCTGGGAGGCCTCTGGGAGCCGGTCTCTGGGAGCCGGTCCGGGAGGCGGGGCCGGCTCAGTGGATCTGACAGATCTGCTGAGCTGGCCCCGCCTACGAAAATCAGCTGATAAATGTCACCTGGCAGCAATCAGCTGACTCTTCTGATGAAGGCTGCAGTGCAGTTGAAACATGTAAAGAAGGTAAAGACATCTTTCTATTTTTACTTTTGTCTTTCAAAGGAAAAAAAAAGGATAAATAATTAAAAGAAGACAAAATGAACCTGTTTGACGTATTACGTGGAAGTTATGGACAAGTTTGCATTAAAGACTTCCGCCGGCTGGAGAAATTGGAGAAAACACGGGCACGCTTCAGAAACCACCTACGATTCAACCTCCGTTGCAGAGATGAGGAGGTCACACCCCAAAGCCTCAATATAAGAAATCCAATCCCGACCAAGAACGCAGAAAAAATCATCAACAAAGCACGGAAAGACCTTATAAAAGAACGTATAAGAATAACGGCAAATAAAGTAGACAAAATAAACAACCAAATCAAAGAGGAAACGGACATGTTTAAGCAACGCTACCCGACGGACCAGAAAACGCAGGAGCAGATAAAAGCACAACTGAAACACGCACACGAACAAGAATTCATCACAACGAAAAACCGCCAATTGAAAAAATTAAAAAAACTCACAGAAAGAACGGACGAAGACAGACACACACGGAAAAGAACGATAAGTGGGTCAAAAACCTATCACAACACACACTCACGGACACGGAGAAAACAGTGCTGAACAGAGGACTGAACTTCGCCATCACACCAGCCAGAATCCCCCATGAAGAATACATCCTCGCAACAGAACTGGCATGCGAAAAAATCCAGGACCAAGGAGAAAAAGCAGCACTCCGGAACGCAGTCGCAGGAATCCTAAAAACGGCCAAATTACCACAAAGCAACGTTACAAGAAAAGAAGAAAAAGCATTAAACTCACTCAAGACAGATAAAACGATCACAATACTCCCAGCAGATAAAGGCAGAACAACAGTAATTTTGGACACGGAAACATACGAAAAACAGATGGAAACCATGTTGGCAGACAGTAACACATACGAAATCATTAAAACAAACCCGACAGAAGAAAAGAAAAAAATGCTCAAAGCCCTTCTAAAACCTCTATTAGAAAGCAATAAAATCACAAAGGACGCATATGATCACCTGATCCCCACAGCCAGCATCACCCCTCGGATTTATGGAACACCGAAAATACATAAAAAGGATATCCCACTGCGGCCAATAATAGACAGCATTGGATCAGTCACATACAACTTATCAAAAGCCCTAGCTGAAATCATCAAACCCCTCCTTGGACTATCAGACTTTCACTGTAAAAATTCAAAAGAGCTGGCACAAGAACTCAAAGACATAAAAATAGAATCAGACGAGATCATCTCACATGACGTCATCTCTTTATTCACAAAGACTCCTATTGACGTCACACTACATATAGTGCAAGAACGCCTCAACAAGGACAGTACCCTAAAAAGACGCACCAACCTCACAGTCCATGACATATCCAAATTACTACAGTTTATTGCAAAATCCACTTATTTTCAATTCAGAGGAAAAATCTACAAACAAGAGGAAGGATTTGCAATGGGAGACCCACTATCAGCCATCATGAGCAGTTTTTTTATGGAGGATCTGGAAAATAAAGCCATCAACACAGCACCCACAATATGCAAACCCACCCTTTGGAAGAGATACGTAGATGACATTCTGGAAAAAATAAGGAAAGGACATACACAAGAACTCACTGACCATCTGAACAGTACAGACAGTACGGGGAACATAAAATTCACACACGAAGAGGAGGAAAATGGCACCATAGCCTTTCTGGACATGAAAATCCACCACAACGAGGACGGCAGCATAAAAATCACAGTCTACAGGAAACCAACCCACACAGATCAATACCTACTTTGGACATCGGAACACCCCACAGCACACAAGCTATCAGTCGTCAGGACATTATATGAACGAGCCACCATCATCACGGAACAAGAAGACAGACAGGAAGAGGAAAACCACATAAAACATGCACTTATACGCTGCCAATATCCAGTATGGGCCATAAACAAAGGGAAACAGCAAGTCAAAAACAAAGAAAATAAACAGGACACAAGACATAGAACAAAAGCTGAAATCAAAAACAAGGACACCATAACTATACCATACATACGAGGGATCACGGAACCAATTCAAAGGATCATGAAAAAATACAAAATAAACAGCAGTCAAACCACACAAAAAATTAAGACAGTTATTAGTACACCCCAAGGACAGAATAGAACAAGACAATAAATGCAATGTATTATATGAAATATCATGCAGATCATGTAACAAAACCTACATTGGAGAAACTGGAAGATTATTCACCACAAGAAAAAAAGAACACCAAAAGGAATGTGAGAAGGAAACGCAAGGACGACTCACAAGATCACAAAAAGAAAAAGCAGAACAAGAAACATTAAAATCAGCTATATCGGACCACTGCAAAAGAAATAATCACATCATGGACTGGGACAACACAAAAATTATTGGATCGGAGAGCAACAGACACAAACGTTGGATCAAGGAGGCAATAGAGATCAGAAAGCGGGGAAAAGACACCATGAACCGAGATGAGGGGGCCTTTATGCTTTCTCACACCTGGGACCACATTCTCCAGAGACCATTTGACGGCGGGAGGCGGGGCCGGCTCAGGGGATCTGACAGATCTGCTGAGCCGGCCCCGCCTACGAAAATCAGCTGATAAATGTCACCTGGCAGCAATCAGCTGACTCTGATGAAGGCTGCAGTGCAGTTGAAACATGTAAAGAAGGTAAAGACATCTTTCTATTTTTACTTTTGTCTTTCAAAGGAAAAAAAAAAAGGATAAATCTTAATTTGTTCTTGAGGGCCCCTTACAGTGGTCGTAGGAAGCGTCGTATGAATCCCTGTTTGTATGAAGATTCGTACAGTGTATGTAAGGCAGTAGTGAGGCACTCATAAGGTGGAAGTACATCATTCATGCGACATTTGTGCCAACAAAATGTGCCAAAAGCCTTAAGATCTTCCTACCAACGAGTTGGGAGTGCCGTGAGTGGCACAAACATTTTCGTAAGACGGCAGTAAGTATGTCATAGGAAGATCCCAAGGCACCCTGACAAAGAACGTAAGAACTCTAGGGCCATTGTACGACAAAAGCACTATTTCTCAAGAATGCCTGAAGTTGCTCTCGTGAGTTGAACGGCAACTGTAAGAAATTATGTCCCCCTCTACAAATGTATGAACCCCAGAATTCATAGGAACAGAGATTCTTATGAACCCACTGTTCATAAGAATCTTTGACGTAGCTTTAATAAAACTTTTTATGAAATGGACATGGTTTGAATTTATCCACCAAGATGATTATTAAAAAGTTCTCTTAAATGCAGATGAAGACAGTAATATGTGAAAAGTAATGAGGACAACTGTGCAGTTCTGGCCAACTGGGTCACTGCAATGTACAGACATCTTCGTCTGTGAGAAATCTCTTCCTAGATATTGTAGCATCATCGTCTCCTCAAACCAAGACAGAAGATCACTTCTCTCCAGTTTTACAGGAATTTCACTTTATTCATAATACAGGAATACCACTTTTCTGCCTTTTCAGGAATATCACTGGCTTTTATGTCGACTCATGCAAGCCTCTTCCAGGCCTGATCAAAGATGCTTGCTTTCCCAGGACCCCAATGTAAACAGTTGCCTCTTGCAGAGATTGTAAGGATCAGAATTTGCTTTTAAAGGATCAAAGGACCATAAACTCGTGAGACCAGACCTCTCAACGTGAACACTGCATTTGGATGACGTACCCTTACAGGAAACAATGCTTTTAAAAAAAGAGTCATAAACCGCTTAATCTGACGGGTTTATAGCCCCGATGATGTCCAGGCTTTCGCCCAGATACCATGGACCTAAAGGAAATCATCTACAGCTCAACAGTACCTCCTAGTGGATACCTACGAAATGTGCTTTCAGTATGCAAGATGACTTAATTTGTTCTAAACATTAAGTTTCTTTCAGCTTATCCTCTGGGTCCTAAGGACACTGAAAATCATCCCTCTTATCACCAACCATGGTTTGCTGCATGGTTTGCTGCATTTTGATCTAAATGTGAATGCATGTATTATAATTATGTATAGGAAATGTTATATTCATGAGTGTTATTCAAACCAATGTAATATTGGAATAATGGTATAAATGCATGATCACCAAATATTAACCAAGTCATTTAATCTAGTTAGATTTTATATTGAGCACTTAATTTCATAAGAACTGACTGAGTGTTGATTTTCCCTCTGCAATTTCATGGGATGGTGTCTTCGTTCGATTGGCTGCTCTCAAACAAAGAAATGTCCTCACATTGGATAGCAGCCATTTCAAACTGCTTCTGAAAAAGTCGATTGGTCAGTCTTGCGATCGACATCAGTTTTACGACCCGGCAAGGTAACTTTAAAAGAGAGAAGTTAGATTTGAGTAAGGAGAGTAAGCAAGGAGCAGAGTAAGATCAGACAAAAGGGCAAGATTAGCAAGAAGTAAAGATTAGTAACAAGAACAGCAAGATAGAGAACGGTGATAGAATTAAGAATTAGAAACACAAAGAAAGATTTTGAGAAAGATTAGGAACTAAATTAAGATTAAAAAAGCAGAATAGTAATCTAGATCTCAGAAGATTTTATTCCACCGTTTCAAGGCCCTGTGAAGTTTTATTCTGTTCTTTGTGAAGTTTGTCAAGTCTTTCTGGTTACTGAGGAGAAACCATTTTTCTTTAGAGCTCGTTTTTTCAGAGAATCAAATTCTCAAATTTTTCTCCTTCACCTCAGAAGCCATTCTTATCCTAGTAAATGTTTCTCATTTTTTTTTCATGACTTTCAACGCCATTAGAGTGGACCTTTAATTTGCCTAGTTTAAAGTGAACAGAGACTGAGACGTTCCTCCTTCAGTTTTTGGTCTATCCCGCTACAAGAGACCTCAAATTTGGACTCTTTTCCAAGGACTTTTCATGCCGCCCTGAGACAAACCATCCACGGCTGCAACGGTCTCCTTGAAGGGCCCCCAGCTGAGTTATCACCTCCACGGCTGTGAGGACAGCAGCCGCTTCCTCCGACGTCCTAACTTCAAAACCCAGCGGTACTGACCCGCGGAAACGTGGACCTACAGCTGTCGTGTGAGTGAAACTCTTATTTCTCCTATCTGCTGGGTTTATTCCATCTAGCTACAATGCTCTGCACTGTGTGTTCATATATTCATATATTTATTCCATCCAGCTACAATGCTCTGCACTGTGTGTCTGTGTGTGTGTGTATATAAATATATTTTATAGTAATACGTACATATGTTTATTAGCTGCTCTTGCTTGCTTGTTTTTTTTCTTGCCTTCTGATTGTTGCTCTGAGTGTTGCTATCCCTGTGCTGTTGCAATCCTGGAATTTCCCCGTTGTGGGACTAATAAAGGCTTATCTTATCTTATCTTATCTTATCTTAAAATGTGGTGTCCTAAGAATTAAATTACAGTTGAATATGGCCCGTATTTCAGGGCTCAATTAGTCTCTCAGCCACAGGATAGAGCTATCAACTGAAGGAAAACTCTTAGTCATTTTTAAGTAACTGCCCTTAAATTTTTGTAGATTAATTCAGAAGTTATTTTGAGATAATTAGCTTATGAATTTTCCCCATAAAATTGCGTTGTTTTCAGCCTCATTTACCGTTGAAACATTAAGTCTGGTTCCTCCTTGGTTCTACAGAGGTGTAACGCTGGATGTTATGTTCAGGAATCCAATATCAGTTGATGTGATATGTTACGCTGTTATCATTTAAATCTGTTTATCCATCATTTGAACGCCATGCCATGTAACCTGAATGAGTTTAATAAAAGGGTGAATGAGAGAAGTTGAAGCGTTTTTCTTTTGCATATACAGGTTTCCTAATCACGGCAGGACAAGAACTCACTGAAATTTTGAGACTGATTCATTAAGTAATTGAAGGTACAAAATTAAATAAAATTAAAGTTAATATTGTCCGTTAGGACTGGTGCCCCTTTTACGAGTGCTTTTGTTTAATTTAGCGGGTGTAGAAGTGATGGTTTAACTCCGCCCCCTTTCACACCCACTATTAAATAAAAAATAATTCCTGTACCTTATGACAAATATTTTTTTTTAGGCAATTCACGCGACAATATGTTGGACTGTTACAGGGAGGGGAGACAGGGTGATGCCAAATCTATCCTTTCCCAGCGGGAAGTTGCAACTCTTGCCTCATGATGCCTTTGTAAGCACTGACACACTACCTGCTTTGTTTTCTCCAGGGTGAACCTCAGTATCACTTTGTCAGCAGAAAGCCAATCTGCAGACAAGGTTTATTTAAAAATGTATCCTGCTTTAACTCCAACTCCATGTTGGTCAATTTCCAACAACTAAGAGTGCTTCAAGAACTAAAGGATGGATTCAATGACAATGTCCCCATTTTTCCTTCCTGATCAAAAACTTATTTAGTGAAGATTTCGGGGGGCTGTGATGGAAAGAACAAGGCCATGGGTCAACTGCACATGTTATACTAGCGGTCATGCTCAACTGCATTTTTCAAATGCATGCCCTTGTAGCAGAGCTCATCAGAAACAGCAGTCCTCGGTGGGAGGGACCAGGGAGAACACAGCCAACGAGCCTCAGTTATCTGCTGCAGGAAGGACAACAAAATGCCTCCCAACACTGAGCTGCCATTTACACACACACACTTCTCCGAGGTGTTTTTTTCAATTTTCTTTCACCCTCAGAAGTCACAGAGACCACCATAGATAAACAGGAAAATGGTGGGTACCTTCACATCTCCTTGCCTTGAGTTATGGCCACACTCTTTTACTGTACTACTGTACTGTTGTGACAGATCAGCTGTTAATATGGGAGGAAATGTTGGGATTCCCATGAGCTGGTTTTTGACCTTTCTGGCACAAATGAATTACTGCAGCAGGAGCTGATGAATGGGCCACAAAGCCAAATGCTTCAGCTTCATTCCATTAAATTCAAATCCTAAAATGAAAGCTGCTTTTTCTTCTTGAGGATGTTTTGAGAAGGCGTTTATAAAAACTCATCAAAAACAGCAGAGCAGTGTGGTCTCCCAGGAACAATTCAGCGGACTGAAGAGGCCTGATGGACCCGTGCTATTTTGGCACAAATGGACCCTCCTGCTAGCCCTCCAGTGGACCACTCTCCACTAGCTGAATATATCCGGCTGCTGCCCAGCCTGGCTAGAGTGGCACTCACTGGCTCTTGGCTAATGGACTGCTTAAAATGGGGGAGGGGGGGCTGTGAGTCCATGGGTCAGCATAGCTGGAACGGTGCAGGTGCAGACTCCCGTCTTACAAAAAAAAAATGTTAGAGTGCATGTGCTGAGTGTATGTTCACACACACACTTTCCCATCATCTGAGCAGAGATGATGCACGCACTCTAAAACATTTCAGCCATGAGCTGCTGCAGGTTTTTCATGCCAGGATACAGGGATTGAAGCCGCGGCATCTGAGGCTCTTCCATGCTGCTTCACCGGTTTGATGAGAGGGCACACGGTGAAAGACCAGAAAGCAGTGTAGCAAATGACCAAAGCAATCCACTAACCTTTCACACAAAATACTGTTGCAACTGTCCCTGCAGGATCAGCCACCGTCCCGTCATGGCCCATCTGAAGCTCAGGGTGCCCCAAGGCCAGGCCATATGGTGTTTTATGTGGCGGAGCGTGGCTCTCTGCAGGAGAGCTGCAAAAAATGCAACAGGGAAGAAGTCCTGCCCACTGGGTTAATTAACGTCGCTGTGATCTGGTAAGCTTTACTCTTAAGCAGGTAGGAGACCCTTCCTCACATAATTTCTTTTTCTATCAGGGCCACTCAAGCATGCAAAGATGCCACCTGCTTTACACATGGAGCAGATTGTGGCTCACAAGACTGAGTGTGGATGAAGACATGAAGTGTAGAAAGAGGCTCCCTCTCTTTCCTCCACGCCGTCTGTCTCTCCCCCAGTGCCCTTTGTGATGCCATGGCCTGGAATAATAAGCAGTTAGCCTGCTCTCAGCTAACAGTCCATTACAGACTGCAGACAGAGGTGCCCAGATCTCAGGAGGGGTGACCCAGCTGCAGCACACATTAACAATAGTAGAAGCTGTCACAACGACATGCAATTATCATGTCAGGGCAGCTTTAAAAATACAGGTAAAGTATATTATCAAAACATCATAATCCCCAAATTACCTTCTGTATGTTTGGCATTTATATTAAGGTGGCTCTGATAAAGTACTCTGTATCTAAAGAACGCTCCGTCAGACCTTCGCCTCACACTGAAAGACAGGGATATTAGTCTTTAAATATTAGTTTGTATGCAATAAAGCTGTTCAGCAAAATTCAGTCTCCTTTGGGCTTATCACTAACCTATTAAACAAGAAAAACTGTCAATTTTTTTTCTTTCATTAAAGAAATAAGAGATGAAATAATTAATTTCCAAATGTTGCAGTTGAACAGAATAATCATAAAATGTGTTAGATCTGAGTTTCACATCAACCGTTTGGACTCCAAATACTACAGATGGGCCAGCTGTTCAAATGCTTTTGACAGTTTTCAGGTGCAGATGCAGCACATTTGATATGGTGATTTCTCACAGGAATCTAAATGTTAGCAGACAAAAACATGACTACGGAGCTGCATGAAATCTGTTAACTAAAAATATACAGTATATTATCAATGACAGACTGTGTGAATATTTCCTAGATGGAAAAAAAGAACGCTGGGGCTTATTCTGACTGAGAAAAAAGTTGAAGACTATGCCCGGTGACATAAGGCCACCACTGCACTGTAAAAACAAGACCTTTAGTAACTAAAATAACCAAAGATGTAGTTACGTCTGTTATAATATTTCTATATATTTACAGTTTTTTTAGAACGCTCCTCACCACCCAGACAACAGGAAAAATCTCACATATTTTCAAATCCAAATGTTGGCGTGCTTAGTTCGTCTACTTTGTACCTCAGATTTCACCTGTTGGTTCCATTTTACACGGTACAGTTCACCTCTATATACAGTGTCTCACAAAAGTGAGTACACCCCTCACATTTTTGTAAATATATCTTTTCATGGGACAACACTGAAGATATGACACTTTGATACAATGTAAAGTAGTCAGTGTACAGCTTGTATAACAGTGTAAATTTGCTGTCCCCTCAAAATAACTCGACACACAGCCATTAATGTCTAAACCACTGGCAACAAAATTCAGTACTCCCCTAAGTGAAAACGTCCATCGTGCCAATATTTTGTGTGGCCACCATTATTTTCCAGCACTGCCTTAACTCTCTTGGGCATGGAGTTCACTAGAGCGTCACAGGTTGCCACTGGAATCTATTCCACTCCTCCATGACGACATCACAGAGCTGGTGGATGTTAGAGACCTTGTGCTCCTCTAC
Organism: Pholidichthys leucotaenia; assembly: GCA_020510985.1. Classification (NCBI taxonomy): domain Eukaryota; kingdom Metazoa; phylum Chordata; class Actinopteri; order Cichliformes; family Pholidichthyidae; genus Pholidichthys; species Pholidichthys leucotaenia. The sequence continues at coordinate 218,709,643 of CM035837.1, forward strand.
CTTCCGTTTGAGGATGCCCCACAGATGCTCAATAGGGTTTAGGTCTGGAGACATGCTTGGCCAGTCCATCACCTTTACCCTCAGTTTCTTTATCAAGGCAGTGTTCATCTTGGAGGTGTGTTTGGGGTCGTTATGTTGGAATACTGTCCTGCAGCCCAGTTTCTGAAGGGAGGGGATCATGCTCTGCTTCAGTATGTCACAGTACATGTTGGCATTCATGGTTCCCTCAATGAACTGTAGCTCCCCAGTGCCGGCAGCACTCATGCAGCCCCAAACCATGACACTCCCACCACCATGCTTGACTATAGGCAAGACACACTTGTCTTTGTACTCCTCACCTGGTTGCAGCCACACACGCTTGACACCGTTTGAACCAAATAAGTTTACCATAGCCTCATCAGGCCACAGGACATGGTTCCAGTGATCCATGTCCTTAGTCTGCTTGTCTTCAGCAAACTGTTTGCGGGCTTTCTTGTGAATCATCTTTAAAGGGGCTTCCTTCTGGGATGACAGCCATGCAGACTAATTTGATGCAGTATGCGGCGTATGGTCTGAGCACTGACAGGCTGACCCCCCACCCCTTCAACCTCTGCAGCAATGCTGGCAGCACATCTCTGGATATGACCCTGAGCACATGCACTCAACGTCTTTGGTCGACCATGGCGAGGCCTGTTCTGAGTGGAACCTGTCCTGTTAAACTGCGGCATGGTCTTGGCCACCGTGCTGCAGCTCAGTTTCAGGGTGTTGGCAGTCTTCTATTGCCTAGGCCATCTTTATGTAGAGCAACAATTCTTTTGTTCAGATCCTCGGAGAGTTCTTTGCCATGAGGTGCCATGTTGAACTTCCAGTGACCAATATGTGAGAGTGTAAGAGCGATAACATCAAATTTAAGGCTTTGAGTGTGACTGTCGCCGAATTGCAACATAACCCCTTAGTCGTCAAGAGTGGTAAATATTTTTGTCAGTAAAATAGTTGATTTCCAAGGCTATAAATGGCATTCACTTATATAGCGCTTTTATTCTCATCTCTTGATGACCAAAGCGCTTTACAGATCCTGCTATCCACCCATTCACACACACATTCACACACTGATGGTGGCATAACTTGAAAGTGGTAAGAGATAATGACTTACTGTTAATTAGAAAGATGTAAAATATGATCCAAAGTTTCAGATGGGAGTTATTTTATTCATCCAATTTGCATAATGCAGTGGCAGCTATATTGAATTACATAACTCAGTCAAAAGTGGACTTTGGACATATTTACACAAAGAATGGTTCAGTCTTTTGTCACTGTTTTTTGTACAGGGGTACGTTATCTTGGCTTCAAAGTATATGAACAAGAAATCAGTACAATTTAGAAAAACAAAAAGAAATTTGTCACTTACCGGCAGCTAAGGGGACTCGCTCACTGCCATGGTCAGTGCGTTTTCACCCATCGTGGTCGTTATTTTGCATTCTATCGGTCATTTACACTCTCTACTACATCTACAAAGTCTTATGATTATCCCACATAAATTTCGCTTGTATCCTGCGGTTATTTTCCGTGTACGAAGCCATCTAAGTGACGGTGCACGACGATGGATGATGGCCATATTAGCTTTCTGAGCTAAAAGAAGGGAATACAGGAAAAGGAAATAAGGAGTTCTTCTTCTTTGGTGTATTACATGCCAGCCATGATTCCTCCAATGCGTGTCTGCCACCTTTTCAACTGCCACGATCAGTTCAAGTCGTCAGTATAGCTGGGGAGTACAGGGATGTCAGAATTAGTTGACAGGCGCAGCGCCATGCTCTGCCACTAGCTGCACGCAAAATCTCACACTCAAAGGGTTAACACAACTGCTCCCCATTCACACCTGAGACCTTGTAACACTAATGAGTCACATGATACCGGGGAGGGAAAATGGCTAATTGGGCACAATTTGGACAATTTCACTTAGGGATGTACTCACTTTGGTTGCCAGCAGTTTAGACATTAATGGCTGTGTGTTGAGTTATTTTCAGGGGACAGCAAATTTACACTGTTACACAAGCTGGACACTGACTACTTTACATTATATCAAAGTGTCATGTCTTCAGTGTTGTCCCATGAAAAGAGATTTTAGTTTTTAGTTAGTTTAGTGTGTTTAGCTTTTCTAGGTCATTCCTTTTCTATTTTCTTTACTATTCCATTATGCTGTGGGTATTTCTGTCCGTTTGGCCTGGTTACTGTAGGTCATGCTGCTGTTACACTAAACTTTCCCAGTTTGGGATCAATAAAGTACATCCATCCATCTAATGGGAAGTAAGTTGAAGTCAACTCCCTTCCACATCATGTGGGACGCCACGTGGTGTGTAGGTGCAGCACTTCTCTCCATCCCTAGACCACACAGCTTCTATAAGTAGAGTAAGTAAGTAGAATAGAGAAAGCTAGAGCGGGCGGTCAGTCCTCTGTTAGCTCTATCCATTAAGTTTCCCCATTCTATTATGCTGAGCACCAAGCTAGAAGGTGGAAAGTACCATTTTTTTTTTTTTTTTTATATGGTCTTTGGTATGACCTGACTGAGGTGTGAACCCACAACCTGCCGGCTGTGAACCTGGTAGGAATAGGGTCTAGTTGACAAATTGAAGACTTGGATGAGAAAATAATTTTATCTAACTTTAAAAGGTCAATTAGAGTAAATCCATCCAAACAGATGTCAATTGAAGGAGTTGTAGTAGTTACTGTATTTAACGGTGGGAAGAATCTGATTTTATCTCTGATAGATGAAATTTTATTATTGAAAAAGTTCATAAAGTCCTGACTAGTAAGCTCTAAGGGAATGCTAGGATTGACAGAGTCCTGACTCTTTGTCAGCCTGGCTACAGTGCTGAAAAGAAACCTGGGATTATTCTTGTTCTCCTCTATTATGAGGAATAATAACTTCTACTAGCTTTCCTAAGAGATTTGTTGTAAATTAGAAGATGATTTCTCCAAGCTAAATAGATTTCATCTAAATTAGTGGAGCGCCATTTTCTTTCTAATTGAGTCTTCTGTTTTAAGCTACGAGTTTCTGTGTTGAATTAAGTTAGAAATCTCTGATTAGACTTTATTTAAAAGGGCCACCACGTCTAGAGTCTGATGCAGAGAAGCTGTAACACTATCCAACATGCTATCAATTACAGAAGGAGCAAGCTGTCTATAGCTCATTTCCGTTGTGTTGACACATGGCATAGAGGAAACAATCTGCATAAATTTGGAGACAGCATCATCTGTGTGAGCAGGACGTGCTCAAACAGTTCTCCAGACTGAACCCGCGCAAGGCCCCCGGTCCGGACGGCTTGTCTCCCTCCACCTTGACATTGTGCGAAAGAGCTGGCTCCTGTCTTCAGACATTTTTAACACCTCCCTTAAGCTATGCCACGTGCCGTCCTGCCTCAAATCCTCCACCATCATCCCTGTCCCCAAGAAGCCACGGATCACTGGTCTTAACGACTACAGACCTGTAGCGCTCACCTCTGTAGTCATGAAGTCCTTTGAGCGCCTGGTCCTGCCCCACCTCAAGTCCATCACCACCCCCCTCCTGGACCCGCTGCAGTTTGCCTACCGAGCCAACAGGTCTGAAGACGACGCAGTCAACCTGGCCCTCCACTCCATCCTGCAGCACCTAGACTCCCCGGGAACCTATGCCAGGATCCTGTTTGTAGACTTCAGCTCCGCATTCAACACCATCCGCCCCGCTCTGCTCCGGGACAAGCTGTCCCTGCTCAACGTGCCTGACTCCCTCTGCAGGTGGATCACCGACTTCCTGACGGACCGGAGGCAGCATGTGCGGCTGGGAAAGGCTGTCTCAGACTCTGCTAGCATCAGCACCGGATCACCCCAGGGCTGTGTACTTTCCCCCCTACTCTTCTCCCTTTACACCAACTCCTGCACCTCCAGCCACCAGTCTGTCAAGCTGATCAAGTTTGCGGACGACACCACCCTCATCGGGCTCATCTCCAACGGCGACGAGTCCGCCTACAGGAGTGAGGTGGCCCAGCTGGCGTCCTGGTGCAACAACAACCTGCAGCTGAACGCTCTGAAGACAGTGGAGATGATTGTGGACTTCAGGAAAGTCACAGCCCCTCTGCCCCCCCTCACCCTCACAGGCTCGCCCATCACCACTGCTGATTCCTTGCGCTTCCTAGGCACCACCATCACCAGGGACCTCAAGTGGGAGCCGACCATCAGCTCCCTCATCAAAAAGGCCCAGCAGAGGATGTTCTTCCTGCGGCAGCTGAGGAAGCTCAAGCTACTCACCAAGATGTTAGTGCAGTTCTACACAGCCATCATCGAGTCCATCCTCACCACGTCCATAACCGTGTGGTACGTAGGAGCCACTGCCAGGGACAGACTAAGTCTGCAGCGCGTCGTGCGCGCTGCTGAGAAGGTGATCGGCTGCAAGCTCCCATCTCTCCAGGATCTGTACATCTCCAGGACCCGGAGGCGTGCTGGCCGGATCATAGCCGATCCCTCACACCCTGGTCACGTACTGTTTGCCCCTCTCCCCTCAGGTAGAAGACTTCGGTCCATCCAGACTAAAACCTCCCGTCACATGAACAGCTTCTTCCCCTCTGCCATCAGACTGCTGAACACTAAGTGACTTATTGACTCTCGTGCACTAAGATATTCGGAGCAGTGTCATGATTATTTGTCCTTACATCCACTCACAGATGAACTTCTCGCCACTCTGAGGAATGTCCTTTATGGAATGGCTAGAGACTGGTGGGAAGTAACTAGATTAGAAACACGTACATGGGAGGACTTTCAATCCAGGTTTTTGGCAGCTTTTTTTGTCAGAGGACTATATGGATGAACTAGAGGGAAGAATAATCAAATCAAACTGTCATATTGCTGTACATACAACTGTAGTGCAGGCAAGATGAAACTGTTTCTCTCGGCATCCATATAAGTAGAAGAACATGATTTAAGACACTCAAAGACACTCAAAGTGTGGAGTTTGCATGTTCTCCCCGTGTTGCGCGGGTTTACTCCGGGATTTCTCCGGTTTCCTCCCGCACACCAAAAACATGTAGGTTTAGGGCGCTCGCGCACGCAGCGACCAGCAGCCAGTGGCTTGTCACCAGACTGCAAACCAAGTCTACCTACGGGTACAAATAAGTAAAAAAAAAAAAAAAAAAACACATCTTCACCCCCACCCCACCACATCCATTCACACATCCCTGAGACATACTTGGAAAAATAACTATAAATATACAAATAATGTACATAATGTCCATAGGTGCAGTAGTGTATAAGAGATTCCGGATCATTTGTCCAGCATCCTAACAGCTTGTGGAAGGAAGCTGTTGATCAGTCTGGTGGTTCTGCCTCTGATGCTCCGGAATCGTTTGCCAGATGGAAGAAGTTCAAAGTGTTTATGCAGAAGGTGTGAACAGTCCTTGACAATGTTCAGTGCCCTACTCCTACAACGGTTCTGAAAAAGTTCTTGGACAGAGTGGAGGGAGACTCCAATTACCCTCTCAGCTCCCTTAACTATCCTCTGCAGGGCTTTTTTGTCTGACATACTGCAGCTGGAGTACCATGTAGCAATGCAGTACATCAGAACACTCTCCAACACACCTCTGTAGAAGGTCCTGAGGATGCAGGTGGGAAGAGGGGTCTGAGTTTCCTCAAGAAGTGCAGTCTCTGCTGGGCCCGCTTCCTGATCCCCAAGGAATTCTTGCTCCAGGTCAGGTCCTGCGAGCAAGGTACAAGGTACTTGTAGGATGTCACCATCTCAATGTCTGTTCCCTGTATGTTTACTGGTGCTGTGAGGGGGTTGTCCTTGCCTCCGGCAGTCCACCACCAGCTCCTTAGTTTTCCTCGCATTGATCTGGAGACAGTTCCGATGGCACCAGTCCACGAAGTCCTGGATAAGTCCTCTGTACTCAGCTTCATCTCCATTGGAGATGAGGCCGATGATCACAGAGTCGCCAGAGAACTTCTGTAGATGGCGGTGTGTTGTGTTGTGTGAGAAGTCCGCAGTATAAAGGGTGAACAGGAAGGGAGCCAAAACTGTTCCCTGGGAGGCCCCCGTGCTACCGATGATTGTGTCAGACACACAATCTCGGGTTCTCACAAACTGTGGCCGGTTAGTGAGGTAGTCCAGGATCCATGATGACAGGTGCTGGTCCACCCCTGCGCACAGCAGCTTGTCCTTCAGGATCATCGGTTGGATGGTGTTGAAAGCACTGGAGAAGTCAAAGAACATGATCCTCACCGCATTCCCGGGCTTCTCCAGGTGGGACAGAGAATGGTCAAGGAGGAAGATCACTGTATCCTCCACTCCAATGCCATGCTGGTAGGTGAACTGGAGTGGATCCATCGCTGGTCCCACCAGGGGGCGGAGGTGACCAAGATGGCGCCCACAGTGGTCGCCATGGTGCTTCGCTGCGCTTTTTTTTGGTTTGTTTTTGTTCATCAATTGTGTGTCTGCCTGCTCTTACACCCGTGAAGAGCTACTAAATATCAGGACTTTCACTCCCACGGACCTACTCCCAGTTTTTTTGGCTCCTGCTGCTGATCTGGTTCACTTTTTAGTCCAAAAAGTGAGCCGGCGAAAGAGAGGAAGACGAGCAGGCGCCCTGGTGCGGCTTCGCAGGAGAGGCACGCGCACGGCTTTGCCTGGGATCTTTCTGTCCAACGTCAACTCACTTTACAGTGAGTAAAGTGAGTCTATACAGCCTGTCTATACAGGCCTGTAGCCTGTATAGACAGGCTTAAGCCCACCTTTGTGGCGGCAGATGAGCAGGTGGTGTTGGCTTGAGCTCCTCGGCGCGGAAGACCCCCCCCCCCCCCCGAGAACTCCCCAGGAAAACGACTCAGCAGTCACACGAGCATGCTGAATGATCCCCCCCTCATTGTCCACCCACAGATGGACACACCCCCAGGAACCCCCCACCGGCACAGCAGCACTGCGAAGCCGAAGACCCCTCGTTACAGCAGCTATGGGCGGAGGCTGAAGCCGAGAGGACGTGAGGGTTAACACTCAGTCTGAGACTCTGGGGGGGGGGGGGCGCGGTATGGGGGACCCATGCTGTGGTATTCATCTCAGACTGGAAGGAAGGGAGATGCAGTAATTTCCTCTGACCGAAGAGCTGGGGGACAAAAGAAATTGTGATGCGAGAATGAATTGTTATGCAGGACCTCGGGCAGCAGGGATGTGGGAGTGTTGTGATATAAAAGAGTCCCCGCTACATGAGGTTAATGTTTTCTGATTCTGAAAGATGTGAGAGAGTGAATAAAGTTAATCTGCTCTGAATGCTTGGCCTGGTGATTCCTCTCTCCACACTATAGAAAGTTGAATTGAATTGCAGTTGAAAGTGCTATGAGATGACTGTTGTGAAATGGCATTATATTAATAAAGTTGAATTGAAGCACTGAGCTGAGGGTGACAATCTGTTGCTGGGATACAGGGCACAGGATGTTTTTCCCCAGAGCGCCGCGCACAAACACTTAAAAAAAAGACGTTAAGGGCGGTCGGGTGACAAAAAACACATTTGATGGACACGCACCCTTATTGGTAGCCATCAGGAACCATCAGCTTGGAGACCTTCTGGTATACTTTTTCATCTTGGCTCACCCCGCCGTAGCAGGGCTGACAGGGCTGGAAAGGTCATAGTTGTTAAATTTGACTAAATGTAGTTTATTTTTCAAGCACAGGGATCCAAGTGCTGCAACAGCGATGGAAGAACTGTGTGCACCGACGGGGAGACTGTTGAAAAATGACATTTGGTCAAATTTGAAAACTATAAATGAACTTTTCAGCCCCAGTGCTGGCGGAGCATTCCAAAGAGAAATACCAGGAGGTCTCCGAGCTGATGGCTGCTCATGGGAAAGATGGTGAGTGTTTTGTGACAGTGATGATTTTTGTGTAGCCATTTATTACATTACCGCTGCTCCTCCACATTGAAAGGAGTCAGTTGAGGTGGTATGGGCATCTGATTAGGATGCCTCCTGGACGTCTCCCACTTAAGGTGTTTCAGGCACGTCCCACTGGGAGGAGACCCCGGGGCAGACCCAGGACTCGGTGGAGAGACTATGTCTCCCAGCTAGTCTGGGAACGCCTTGGTATCCCCTCTGAAGAGCTGGAGCAGGTGGCTGGGGAGAGGGAAGTCTGGGCTTCTCTGCTTGAACTGCTGCCTCCGCGACCCGGACCTCCAGAAAAGCGGTAGAAGATGGATGGATGGATGGATTTATTACATTGATTATCACAGAAATAATAAAAACTCATGGCCGAATTAAATGGCGGTTTTGAATCTTGTTAAGATGTCACTCTCATCCACAGACGTTATGCCCTGATCAATCAGTGGCCTGCAACCTGTTGACATCACATTTTCAGCTCAACTCAGCATGGATGGAACCTCACTGAAGTAGGTCAAAAAAAAAAAAAAAAAAAAAAAAAGGTACCAGGTACAAATGGAAAACCCTACACAGTAGAGTTGAGGCGAGCAGGGCTTAGTAGGTACTAGAGGAAAAGGGCCACGAGTGCGTTTGTGAAATTGAGATATTTAACCTTTTAACTGTCAGATTTCACATGCCCCCAGTGGCACAGTGCAGCAACTGCACCTGCCAACTGAATCTGACGTCCAAAGATGTACTGAGGATTTGTACTGATCTGCCAGTTCAGAAGGTGGCAGGTACGCGTTGGAGGACTCATGGCTGACACGGAATACACCAAAGAAGAAGAAATCCTTTATTTTCTTCGCCTTTTTCCTCTTTTGAGCTTACAAGATCAATACGGCCACTGTCATCAATGTATCGTCAGATAAAACTGTATCAAACAAAAAATAGCCACGGAATAAAAATGAAATTGACGTGGGATAATCATAAGACTTTCTAGATGTGAGAGAGAGCACAAATGACTGACAGAATGCAAAATAACGACCACGATGGATGAAAACGGAGCGACCACACCAGTCAGCGAATCCCCCTTCACCAACAGTAAGTGACAAATTTGTTTTTTTACATTGTACTGATTTTGTGGTTTATATACTTTGAAAATAAGATAACAAAATGCACCTGTAGAAAAAATGGTGTCAAAAAACTGAACCTTTGTGTAAATATGTCCAAAGTCCACTTTTGACTGAGTTATGTAATTTATATAGCTGCTGTGACATTATGCAAATTAGATGTGTAAATTTATTCCCATCTAAAACTTTGGATCATATTCTACATCTTTCTGACAGTAATCCATTATCTCTTGCAACTTTCAAGTTATAGCCTTGGAAATCTGAAGTATTTTCTTGACAAAAAATCTTTACCACTCTTGACCAGTAGGGATTATGGTGCCAAAAGGCACCTGGGACAGATTGAGAGTTTTCAGCATCCTTGGCATTTGTTTCATTTACCTGTATCCTTGTGGGGGATTGTCCTCAGTTTAAAACAATTATGCTGATTTCAGCACTAAATCTAATAAGAACTCTGCAAATTTGGATAAAAACTCTAGTAAGCTGAGGGAGGATGATGAACTATGGCAAATTGGGTTTAGCCTAAAATTGCTAACATGCCCAATACTGAGGACTAAGCCCTCAAAGGAATTACAACATGTCTTTTGCTTTACAATAACTAGTCATTTAGAATGGTAAATTGTTGCTTCTCCTCCATCACAACCAGAACTTCTGGGATTTTGACAGTTTAAATAACCAGAGGGACTATTCATTTAAACCAACATACAGCCGTGGACAAAATTGTTGGTACCCCTCTGTTAATGAAAGAAAAACCCACAATGGTCACAGAAATAACTTGAATCTGACAGTGGTAATAAATAAAAATTTGATGAAAATTAACCAATGAAAATCAGACAATGCTTTTGAATTGTGGTTCAACAGAATTATTTTAAAAAACAAACTCATGAAACAGGCCTGGACAAAAATGATGGTACTCCTAGAAAAGATTGAAAATAATGTGACCATAGGGACATGTTCAACCAAGATGTGTCCTCTAACATCACAGGTGTCTACAAACTTGTAATCAGTCAGTCGGCCTATTTAAAGAGTGACAAGTAGTCACTGTGCTGTTTGTTGACATGGTGTGTACCACACTAAACATGGACCAGAGGAAGAAAAGGAGAGAGTTGTCTCAGGAGATTAGAAAGTTATAGATAAGCATGTTAAAGGTAAAGGCTATAAGACCATCTCCAAGCAGCTTGATGTTCCTGTGACTACAGTTGCACATATTATTCAGAAATTTAAGATCCACGGGACTGTTGCCAGCCTCCCTGGACGTGGCCGCAGGAGGAGACAGATAATACGAATGGTAACAAAAGAGCCCAGAACAACCTCTAAACACATTCATGGTGAACTCCAAGGTCAAGGTACATCAGTGTCAGATCGCACCATCCGTCATTATTTGAACCAAAGTGGACTTCATGGGAGACAACCAAGGAGGACACCACTGTTGAAAACAAATCATAAAAAAGCCAGACTGGAATTTGCCAAACTGCATGTTGACAAGCCACAAAGCTTCTGGGAGAATGTCCTATGGACAGATGAGACAAAGCTGGAACTTTTTGGCAAAGCACATCAGCTCTATGTTGACAGACGCAAAAATGAAGGATACCAAGAAAAGAACACTGTCCCTACTGTGAAACATGGAGGAGGTTCTGTTACGTTCTGGGGCTGCTTTGCTGCATCTGGCATAGGGTGTCTTAAATCTGGGCAGGGTACAATGAAATCTCAAGACTATCAAGGTATTCTAGAGAGAAATGTGCTGCCCAGTGTCAGACAGCTTGGTCTCAGTCGCAGGTCATGGGTCTTGCAACAGGATAATGACCCAAAACACACAGCTAAAAACACCCAAGAATGGCTAAGAGCCAAACACTGGGCTATTCTAAAGTGGCCTTCTATGAGCCCTGATCTAAATCCTATTGAACATCTGTGGAAGGAGCTGAAACATGCCGTGTGGAGAAGGCACCCTTCAAACCTGAGACAAATGGAGCAGTTTGCTCATGAGGAGTGGGCCAAAATACCTGCTGAGAGGTGCAGAAGTCTCATTGACGGTTACAGAAATCGTTTGATTGCAGCGATTGACTCAAAAGGTTGTGCAACAAAACATTAAGTTAAGGGTACCATCATTTTTGTCCAGGCCTGTTTCATGAGTTTGTTTTTTAAAATAATTCTGTTGAACCACAATTCAAAAGCATCGTCTGATTTTCATTGGTTAATTTTCATAGAATTTTCATTTAATACCACTTGTCGGATTCAAGTTATTTCTGTGACCATTGTGGGTTTTTCTTTCATTAACAGAGGGGTACCAACAATTTTGTCCACGTGTGTAATCCGCTTGTCCTAACCAAGTCTCTGTAAGGGATAGTAAATCAGTCTGATGATCAATTAACAGATCATGGACTAGCAGAGACTTGGGAGTTAGAGAGCTAATATTTAACAAACAGCATTTAATTTTTAAATCATGAGGAGGAACAGAGGCCAACTCATTAAATTTAGAGGCTTCATGTTTAATTTGAATTTTACTAGCTTCAAGGATCACTTTGGGATGTTTATACATATTTTTATTTACTTTGGAGGGAGCAGACAATGATTCTCTGATGGGGAAGACGGGGGCTAAGTTGAGGGGTGGTGGATGGAGAGAAGCTGCAGAGAGGCGTGTAAGACTGTGACTCTGCTTCCTGGTCCCACCTGAGTAGCAAAGGCTTTGGAACTCTGGATAATAATGATGCCAGATTGTCAGATAAAAAGAGACGCACCATCCAAAGTGGGATAGATGCCGTCTTGCCTAAACAGACCAGGTTTTCCCCAAAATGAGTTCCAATTGTCTATGTAGCCCACATTGTTTGCAGGACACCACACAGACAGCCAGCGGTTGAAGGATGACATGCGGCTAAACATGTCATCACTGGTCAGATTGGGGAGGGGCCCAGAGAATACTACAGAGGCAGACATCGTTTTGGCAAAGTCACACACGATTCCACACTAAGTTTTGTAACTTCCGACTGCTGGAGTCCGATGTTGTTAATGCCGGTGTGGATAACAGTTGGAGTATTTACAGTTACTTTTAGCCAGCATTTTCAAATTTGACTCTATGTCGCCTGCTCTGGCCCCAGGAATGCATTTGACTATGGCCGCTGGAGTCTCTAGGTTCACGTTTCTGACTACAGCGTCACCAGTGATCAGAGGTTTTTCCTCAGTAAGTGTGTCGCTGAGCGGGGAATAGCTATTAGAAACATGAACAGGTTGGTGGTGAACCAGGGGCTTGTGACTGCTTCCTTCTCAAAGCCACCCACCCGTGCTCTCCTGGCTGCTCAGGAAAGGTGGTTGCCGGGGGACAGCTAGCAGGCCCTATGCTACGGCGCTCTGCTGCAGCTAAGGGGAGTCTGTCATTAACTGGAGCTGACAGTGTTTCAATGCAGAGGAGCTGGGATTCCAAATCACTCAACCTCACCTCAAGTGCCTCAAAAAGACAACATTTATTACATTTTCTGTTATCACTAAAAGAGGCAGAGGTGTAGCTAAACATCTGACAGAGAGAGCACACCAGAGGAGAGGAAGGAGAGCTAGTAGCCATAGCTAGTGGCTAACCCGGACCTAACAAAACACAGATGAAAGGTGAACAGAAGGCTATAGAGGGTGATTAGATGACACTGAGTGCGCACACAGGTGCAAGAGGCTTGATAAACAGCAGTGAGAGGTGACGGTAGATGGGGACAAAAGTGATTAAAATACAATTAAAGGCAATAATCCTCAGGAGAAGGAGGAGAGCTAAGCGTAGCTACACTGCAAAGATGAGCAGCAGAAACAGGTGGAATGAAAAAAAAAAACTATTTTAAAGAGGTGAAAGTAGAAAAGGATCAATAAAAGTTAGTGACAATACGTTGGCCAGACAGGCACGGTTTCATACATACCACGTAGGTCTTTTCGTACGATCATATTTACACCCCAACATGTGCTGATTTCTACAGTCTGCTACCAGACACCAATACCACACGTTCTTCTGCAGTCATTCAAGCAAGTTACCTCCACCCAGTACGCCCACTAGATAAGATGACACATCAAAACGGTCCAGCTCATTCACCACTCCATCACAGAGGCTGCCTGTTTGCTCTTTGTGCAGTGAGATGTGCCACAGCACACTTCTCTCTGCCACTGAGCTGTCCCCATCTCAAAGTGTCCTCTGCAGCTTGTCCTTAAAAAGCAATAAACAGGGTGCTGGGCAGCCTACAGCCTCGCACAGCATCTGTGCCACAATCTGCCAATGGGGGCAAGCCTTTATGGCACAAGGTTAAAGGAAAGTGGAGTGAAGTCAAGACGACAGCAGAAATGATTATCCCAGTCAAGGTTTTATACATTTCACAATAGAACCGCTGTAAACAAATGTAGAATGAAGATGGAGCAGACAAAAACAAACAAATAATCTGAATAGTTTTTTTTCAAAGGCAGCAATGGGGTTGCTTAATTACGTATGTAGCAATAAGCTGCTAATTCTGCTTTAACTATGCAAGTATTACTTCCAAAATTGATTTTCACAAAAAAAAAAAAAAAAAAAAAAAAAAAAACAGGATCTGCAGTGTTTTAAAAACTTTGATTTCACTGTGGGCTAATGGACTGTTCGCTTGATGAATGACAAAGAATTAAATCAATTAGCAAAATTGCTATTCAGTTCATTTTCCGCTGCTGCAAGAAAATGGTTGATGTGATTGTGTCGTGTTTCATGGCTGACTACCTTGTGCATTTGGGGATTTTCTCAACATGAAACAAGAAGGGCATCCAGGAGACCGGTCCATATCTCATTACCACACTTCCTTATATTCCTTTTTTAATCTAAATCCCATTTTCTGTGCATCTGCAGTCTTGTTTAAATGAAAAGAAGACTGAAGCTGTTTTTACTCTCTTCAAATTCTAAGTAAAATCAGTATTTCATCCATCAGGCTCCAATTGCCTTTGTGTATTTTAATCAAGATGAAAGCGTGTGGGTCTTTTTTTAGTTAAAAATCCCTATATCAAGTCTCTATAAAAAGTAAAATAGTCAAGGAGACCTCATTCTATCAGTTTATTGAAATGAGGATGAACTGACAGCATTAAGCACAGACTGCCGATCAATTTCAGATTTTTTCCTCTCATGAAATAACTTGTTATATGAGAAACCTGCAGTATATCAAGGCAGTGTGTTTGTGCACCAATTGCCCCCTAAGAGTTTGCACATTAAGATGTTATTCATCAGGACAGTGTAACATGTGAGCAGTAGATGAGACATGTGGCTGACAGTGGGAAGAGCAGAGCTGTTTGTGTGATGGTGAAGAAGGGATTTTGCTCTGTCCTATTAAACAGACTCCTGCAGTTACTACACTTTGGATTTTCTCAGCTCAGGACTTCCACTGGTGACCTCATGGCAGCTTCAACACTTTAAAATGGTTGGGTACTCCTCGTCTATTCTAGTCGTGTTGCTGAAGTTATCTTTTAATCAGGTAGGCAACAAAGACTTTTGCGACAGTTTAGTGCAAAACCAGACTCCAGCCCACAGTCCTGTTGTCCATCTACATTTTTTAGAAGGTGCGAGTTTCTCAGTTTTGATATCAGCCATCTGCTTTCCCTTTGGGGTAAACAAAGGATACCATATTTCCCTTAGGGTCCTCACAACACCAACAAGCACATCTGGAAACACAATAACAATCATGTTTCAAAATCACAATCAGGTTACCGCCTTGACCGCATTTGGACCTGAAGACGACATAATCAGCTCGGCCATTTTGTAAGCAGGCCAATGTGACCTATAGTGGCAGTAGAGGCATTTGACTGCCTATGTCCAGATGGGAAAGAAAAGGCCATATACCCAGTGTGACTGGGAGCTGTGGAAAGACACCTTCTCCATGCACACGTGCACAGACTGAAACCTACGTATGTAGTAAATAATGCATAAAGCTGAAGCTAGTGGATAGTTTTCATCAAATGGGGTCTGTTGTGTTCATAGAACTAGAAGTCTGCAAGGTTGGTTAACCCCTTGCACTCTGGTCAATTTCCCTAAAAACGCCAAAAAATAACGTACCTAAAATAAATCAAAAGCTGTTCTTCAACCCTTTGCAGCATCTTCATGGGGTTGGTCTCATTTAAAAGAAAACACTTTGAATTTTTTGGCAGAACAGTCATAATCTCTCCAAGTGCTCCGGCCACTGAGTAACAGTCATCTAAACATACTGAACTTGAAGAAAATAAATTTTGCATGGGTGTTTTTTTGGATACAAATGCTTGCAAATAACAGCTGTCAGATCCAGGCTGGAAAATGCAACAGAAATGTAGAACCAAGTGTTATCCAGCCGAGGTCAAAATTTTGTAACAATACCACAAAAAATGAATATATTACACAGCTTCCTTCACAGGTTGTTCCCAGGCGTTTTTGAACTGTGCCAAATGGCACAGTTTGGAAAAACGTCTAACTTTTGCATGATTCAATATAGAAGCTTGATGTTGGGCTCTATTGAAAGGTGACACTCAGGGCTGTGTGTGTGTGTGTGTGTGTGTGTGTGTGTGTGTGTGTGTGTGTGTGTGTGTGTGTGTGTGTGTGTGTGTGTGTGGGGGGGGGGGGGGGGGGGTTGTTTATTCATTCATGAATGAATGAACAAACAAGCCCCCACACACAAAGAAGCATGCCACGTAAAAAATGTGTGGCTTTTTTACAAGAAAAAACCTACAGTGCACTAAAAATTATACTAAAATATCTAATGTAGAAGATAACAACTCCCACCCCCCACTACAGAGGACGGACATCGCCCGGTGCGCCGCGGTCACGGTGCGCCGCAGTCTACTACGCACAGTTGTAATTTACCGATCGGTCAAAAGTCATTTTTGATTACAATTTTCAGGGATAAAGAATAATTTAGCTTATAACACTTACCTGTCCACAACAGCAGTGTCGCTGGTGAACTTCTCTTCCTCATTGTCAGACGAACATGACGCTGGTCCACTTGTTACAGACTTGTGGTTCTGGTCACACGACCCGGTCAAACCATAATTCCATTATTGCGGTTTTGCGCTTCCATGATTGCGGTTTTGGCAAACGATTTTTCAAAACAAATAACAGTAGTAAGAAAAAAAGACTGGCGAACGCGTGTGTGTCACCCGGCGGCTAAAACAAAACAGATTTTGCAAGGGAGGCACGCTTTCGAACTACTGTGCTTCAATTGGCTGGCTGTATTCGCAGCCGTTGGTAGGTGGGTCCTTCTTGCTAGGTTTTCAGTCATTGGTTCTTCAAGGTTTCAGAAACTCAATTCAAGGCTCTTATTAGTCGAATGAGAGGTCAATCCCATCTAAACCAATCAAAGCACTCCTTTGGCTTTCTGTTCGCAGCTGTGTCTGTAGTGGAAGAACGGAAATGCAGCTTTTTTTTTTCCTTCAGTGCCTCCTAGTAGGACGCCCTCGTGCGCCCTAGGACGCAGAGACGTGTCCGCCCGCGGTACACCGAAGTGCAAGAGGTTAACCCTTCCACTTCTCCTGAGGATCACTTGGTATTTTCTTCATTAATATCTCATCTTAACTGAACTGATGACACTGAAGCTAACAGAAATGAAGCCAGATGGCTGCTGAGGCTAGCGCTTGTCAGTGGATACATCAGCATCCTCACAAGTTCAGCACACCCAGGTGCTTTGTGTCAGATGGACCTAGATATAGCTGAATGCTTGGCAATGTTCTGAAGTCTTTTACTTTTTGCTGCCATTAGTGCCTAAATGCTTTCAGAAAAATCCAGCTGGCTCTTCCTCACAGAAGGGAGAGGCTACAATTCAATTCAACTTTATTTATATAGCGCCATTTCACAACAACAGTCATATCCCCACAGTTGCAGAAAGACCCCAGCAATCAGGTGATCCCCAGTGAGCAGCACTTGGTGATGGTGGAGAGGAAAAACTCCCTTTTAGCAGGAAGAAACCTCCAGCAGAACCAGGCTCAGGGAGGGGCAGTCATCTGCTGTGACTGGCTGGGGGGTGAGGGGATAGAGAAGATGAAATGAATAGACATGTTGAGAGCAAACAGCACGATGGGGACTCTATGGGAGAGAACAAACAAATGTTAATGACCAGCAAAACTATTTCATTGAGAGTGAAGAAAGGAGTGAAGCCCAGTGCATTATTGGAGGTCCCCCGGCTGTCTAAACCTATTAGCACCATAACTAAGGGAGGGTCCAGAGGGACGTGATCCCTCCTAACTGTAGGCTATATCAAAAAGGAAGGTTTTAACACTATTCTTAAAAACAGAGATCGAGTCTGACTCCCGAATCCAGATTGGCAGCTGATTCCGCAAGAGAGGTGCTTGATAACTGAAGGCTCTGCCCCTCATAGTACTTTTGGAGATTCTAGGTATTACAGTAATCCTGCATTTTGGGAGCGTAGTGCTCTGTTAGGATAATAGGGTAGTATCAGAACTTAAATAAAGGGGCCTGATTATTGAGAGCTTTGAAAGTGAGAAGAAGGATTTTAAACTTAATTCTAAACTCTATGGGAAGCCAATGAAGGGAGGCCAGAACCCAAGAGATGTGATCTCTCTTGCTAGTACCTGTTAAAACTCTTGCTGCAGCATTTTGGATCAGCTGAAAATTTTCAAAGATGTTTTGGGACAGCCTGATAAAGAGTTACAATAAGCTAATATAGAGCTAACAAAAGTGTGGATTAGTTTCTCAGCACTACTCTGAGAAAAGATGCTCCTGTGGAGCGTGTAAATAACGAGGCGGATTTGGCTCAGACAGTTTATTACACATCTCACACAAGAAGCATAGACAGAATGACAACTCAGCAGAGACTCTTCTCTTAAATAGCATGGCATTCCTCTAGAAGCTTCTAACACAAAAGGTCACACTGCATTCATCCTTCACACCTCCCTGTTATCTCCCAGGGAACCTCTGCTCTTTGTTCTTGTTTAAGATGTTATACAATTATGCACTCCCCATGTGCCGCCATATGACCCCCCCGAGCAGCTTGGATAGAACAATAGAATAACAGTCCATATGCTGTGGTAGAATCATTAAACATCAATCCACATGCTGCTTGGGCTTTAGTCTTCTCCCGTATCTGCTGTAACAAGGATTCACCGCCTCCGCGGCGCTGTCATGCTGGGGGGCTGATGTTTGAGGGGTAAAAGTCTGTCCGTGTGGGTGCTCTGGGGAATCTTCTCTGGGAAGCTCCCCGTGGGGGTCTTCCACGCCGAGGGGCCCTTGCCAACAGCACTTGCTCGTCCGCCACCACGAAAGCGGGTTTGAGTCTGTCTATGCCAATCTTTTCCCTCCTACCCCCCAAATCTAGCAAAAAATGCTTGTCCCCTGTTTCCAGCACTCTGAACGGTCCATCATAAGGTGGGCGCAGTGGAGGGCGATGGGCGTCGTGTCTGACAAAAACGAACTCCGCGTTTTTCAAAGTTTTAGGCACAAAAACGCGCGGAAAACTGTGGTGGGCAGGGCCCGGCAGCATGCTTGTGTCTATGCTACGCTGCAACAGCTGAGACGGGGAGCTGCCCGGCGCGGGATTATCTGGAAGAAACTCCTCGGGCAGCCGAAGTGGTTGCGCAAAAACGAGTTCAGCCGGGGAAGCTTCCAGATCCTCTTTAGGCGCAGAAAGTAACCCCAATAAAACCCACGGTAGCTTGTCTACCCAATTTGCATCCGTCAGTAAAGCCCTGAGAGCCACTTTCAATGATCTATGAAAACGTTCGCATAACCCATTAGCCTGTGGATTGTACGCGGTTGTGCGGTGAATTGTGACACCCAGGCTGCGGGCCATTGTTGACCAGAGTTCGGAAACAAATTGAGGGCCTCTGTTGGACGTAATATCCGACGGGACTCCAAAACGCGCCACCCATGCTGTTAAAAACGTGCGCGCCACCTCCTCGGCTGTGGTTGCCGCCAGTGGAACCACTTCCAGCCAGCACGTGGTGCGATCCACCATTGTCAGAAGGTGCGTGCACCCTTGTGATGGCGGGAGGGGGCCCACGAGGTCCACATGAACATGGTCAAACCTCTTAGCCGGGATGCGAAACGGCTCCAAGGAAGCCTTCGTGTGTCTGTGTACTTTGGCTAGTTGGCACGCCATGCAGGCTGCCGCCCACTCTTTCACTTGTTTGCGAAGGCTCTGCCACACGAATTTCTCCCCTACCATTTTGACCGACGCGCGCACTCCCGGGTGCGCCAAAGAATGAATCGAGTCAAACACGCGGCGGCGCCACGGGACGCGGGCGCCCCGTGGAGACATCGCAGATTAGGGGGGGCATGCCGTCTTGCAGCAACCTGCTCTCCAGCCTTAACCCTGTTGGTCCAGACTGGAGCGCGCGCACGTCCGTGTCAGTAACCTGCTCCGCGGCCATGGCTGCGTAATCTATCCCCACGCCGACCGGGGCCGCCACGGCTTGCGAGAGGCAGTCTGCCACTACATTCAGTTTACCCGAGACATGCTGAATATCGGTAGTAAACTCTGAGATCGCGGCCAGCTGTCTCTGCTGCCGGCCCGACCACAGTTCTGAAACCTTGGCCATCGCAAATGTTAGCAGCTTGTGGTCAACGAACGCGGTGAAACTGCGCCCTTCCAGCCAGAACTGGAAGTGGCGAATGGCCAGGTGGAAGCGGTTGTAAAAAGTTAACCATCCCCCAAAATTTCGGCAGCACCCTCACGGTCTGCAGATGAGGGAAATCTGACACCACCCGTACCTTATTCAGCAGCAGAATCACACCCTCAGATGAGATGTGGTGGCCCAAGAAATCAATTACTGGCAGCCCGAAGTGACACTTTGCTGGATTAACTATCAGCCCATGTGGTTCCAACGGACAGAAAACTTGTTTCAGATGGGAGAGGTGCTCCTCCTCCGACACGCTAGCCACCAGAATGTCATCTAGGTAGATGAACATGAACAGCAAGTTGCAGAGCACCACATCCATCATCCTCTGAAAAGTCTGAGCTGCACCCTTCAGCCCGAACAGCATGCGTAAAAACTCGAAAAGGCCAAAAGGTGTTAACACCGCTGTTTTTGATACATCTTCGGCGAGAACTGGGACCTGGTGGTAGCCACGGACCAGATCCACTTTAGGAAAAAAAAATGCGCATTCCGGCAAGGTGCACCGAAAAATCTTGGATGTGCAGGATGGGGTAGCAGTCGTGTTCAGTGATGCTGTTCAGGCGACAAAAATCACCGCACGGCTGCAATGAACCATCGGACTTGGGCACCATGTGCAGCGGTTATGCCCAAGGGCTATTGGAGCGCCCAACAATCCCCAGACATTCCAAGTTAGCAAACTCTTCCTGCGCGATGACTAGCTTAGCTGTGGCCAGACAGTGCAGATGAGGAAAAACCAGCGGGCCCTTTGTAGTGATAAAATGCTCAACCCCATGCTTGATCACAGTAGCGGAAAAGGTGGGTACTGTGAGCGTGGGAAACTTGGAAAGCAAACACTGACACATCCCTGAGGCTAAAAAAAATTGGCATGCGTTAGTGGTCCAGGTCGCTGAGTCAAAGGCAGTGAAGAAAAAGACACAGCATCCACTAAACGTCTGTTAGCAACATCACCAAGGAGACCATAAGCACACAGAAAACCAGCACTTAACCTTTTAACTGGCCACATTTCATGGACAGGTCGCGCACCCCCAGTGGCACAGTGCAGCAACTGCGCCTGTCAACTCACTGACTTCCCCAGCCGTACTGAGGATTTGTACTGATCTGACAATTCAGAAGGTGGCAGGCATGTGTTGGAGGAATCATAGCTGACACGGAATACAGCAAAGAAGAAGAAATCCTTATTCTTCCTTTTCTTGCTCTGAGCTCACAAGACCAATATGGCCGCCATGATTGTCATTGATCATCACAGAAAATTGCATCATACAGGAAAAATAGCTGCGTAATACAAACGAAATTCACGTGGGATAATCAAGAGTTTGTAGACGTGATAAGAGCGTAAATGACCGACAAAACCGTGCGCATGCGCCCGCAGCTGGTCGCTGCGGGCGCATGCGCACGCAGCGACCAGCAGCTTGGTGATATAGTGCATGTGTGCGTGTGTGTGTTTTTTGTACTTTTTTACGTTTTTAGAAAATCCTCTGTGTCGTTTCTGCTCTGGAGCGTTTGTGGACTATATGGCGAACAGCTCCCTAGTATCTGCAACATGGATTTCCTCTCATATCTCGCACTGCTGCCATCTGTGCTGTGGCTCTTTGTCTCTGAGGTAAACGCGTTCGGCTCCATGACGAGCAGAATAGCGGGCAGAATACAATATTCCAGGGACGTGTTGCTGCGCTTTAACACAGCTGGTGCAGAGTCTCTGATTGCGCCCAAATTTCATCTGCCGGACTTTATTTTGAGAGACGGTCACAGCGGTGAAAAAAGAAGCGGCAGGAGGAAGCGTGGAAGACGTGGAGGTGTGAAATTGCGCCTTAGGAGACGTCAGTTTGGTAACATTCCTCTTCCTTCGATCATTTTTGGGAATGCACAGTCTGTGAGAAACAAGGTGGAGGAAATTCAAGGCAATGTACGTTACCAGAAGGATTTTAAGAACTGCTGCGTCATGGCTTTCACTGAATCTTGGCTTACTGCGCATGATCGAGATGCAGACCTGTGGATTGACGGCTTTGGAGCTCCGCTGCGCTCGGATCAGCAGGAAGAGGTAACTGGGAAGCGTCAGGGGGGCGGAGTATGTTTATACATTAATAAGCAGTACTGCACATCTGTCACGGTCAGAGAGCGCATCTGTACACCCCATGTGGAGCTGCTGTCTGTGTCACTACGCCCCTTTTATTTGCCTCGAGAGTTTCCCCAACTTTTCATCACAACTGTGTACATTCATCCGAGGGCAGACGCTGACTCCGCCTCCAGCACCATCTCTGATGTGGTGCAGCGGCTGCAGTCAATTTCTCCAGAGGCGCCAAACTTCATTCTTGGGGATTTTAACCATGTTTCTTTAAAGAAGACACTTAAAAACTTTCATCAGTATGTCTCCTGCCCAACCAGGCGAAAAAAGACATTGGACCTGTGCTATGGATCCATAGAGAGGGCCTATAAATCACTCCCCCTTCCTCCTTTAGGATCATCAGATCACAACTGTGTTCATTTGCTGCCCACATATAAAACTGCTCTCAGAAGAGGCAAAGTGGAGACCAGAGACATTGATGTGTGGACAGAAGATTCAGAGCACAGCCTCCAGGAATGCTTTGACTGTACAGACTGGAAGATGTTCATAATGGCCTGCGGGGATGATTTGGACTCTCTGGCTGAGCTCACATGCTCTTACATGGCTCACTGTCAAAATAAGTTTGTTCCACGTAAACGTGTCAATATATCCCAACAACAAACCATGGGTTACTAAATCAGTTAAATCCTGCTTACAGAGGAAAGCTCTTGCCTTTAAACAAGGGTCTGTTTCTGCGCTACAGGTTGCCACCAAGGAGCTGAAGGCCGAAATTTTAAGAGCAAAACAGAATTATAAATCAGAGTTGGAAAGCAAGATGGCAGCAAATAAACTTGGTTCGGCCTGGGCCAGTATGAAAACTATTGCAGGCCTTCAGAGCACAGAGCGCAGTAATCGTGTGTTTTTAGATGGTTTTAGTTCAGACACAGAGCTGGCTAATGCTCTTAATTGTTTTTATGGTCGTTTTGACTCCTTTGATTTTAGCACAGAAATCCAAGATTTGAAACAGAAACTCAGACAATCAGCACTTTAATATTGAGATGCAGGATGTTAAAAGGGAGTTCCGCGCTGTAAAAGTGAACAAAAGTCAGGGCCCTGATAATATATGTGGACGCCTGGTAAAGTCCTGTGCACATGAACTGAGTCCTATATTTCATTATATTTTCAATAAGTCCTTACAGACACAACATGTGCCTAAGATCTGGAAAGATGCCATGGTTGTTCCCGTTCCAAAATCCAGCTGTCCTAAAACTGTAAACGACTTTAGACCAGTTGCTTTGACTTCAATTTTAATGAAAATTTTTGAAAAACTGGTCAGATGTGAGGTCCTAAGGCAGACTGAACATGCATTGGATCCTCTGCAGTTTGCCTATAGGCCTCACAGAGGAGTGGAGGATGCCACTGTCACTCTGTTTGACATGCTTTTTAAACATCTGGATTTTAATGGGACACACGCCAGGCTTTTATTTGTGGACTTTTCTTCTGCCTTTAATACAATCCAACCTCATATTTTAGTTGAAAGGCTCCTGCAACAATTTGATTTAAGCAATAATCTGGTGGGTTGGATTCTGGATTTCTTAACCAACAGGACGCAGAGAGTAAGGGTCAATGGCACATTGTCTGACCTAAAGTGCTCTTCTACTGGCTCTCCTCAGGGGTGTGTGTTGTCACCACTACTCTTCATCCTGTACACAAACATGTGTCGGAGCAGACATGACAGACACATTATAAAGTATGCTGATGACTCAGTCATTGTCAGTCTCCTCCAGGATGGTGAGAGTGGCCACGGCCCAGTAGTTGATGACTTTGTTCACTGGTGTGAGGATTCCTACCTGCAGCTGAATACAACAAAAACGAAAGATATGATTATTGACTTTAGGAGGAAAACTCCCAGGCACAAAGTCACCATACTAAAAGGCCAGACCACCGAATGTGTACAATCGTACAAATATCTTGGGACAATTATTGATAGTGGATTGAACTTTGAGGTGAACTGTGAAAGGGTGTGCAAAAAGGGTCAGCAAAATTTGCATTGTTTGAGGAAACTTGCACGCTTCCAAATTGACCGAACCATAATGACTATGTTCTATCGGGCTTTTATTGAATCTGTTTTATCCTTTTCTTTAATGTCATGGTTTGGTCAGATAAAACTGAAACAGAGGAAATCCTTGGATCAGGTAGTCAGATGGTCCAGTCGTTTGCTTGGTGAGTCACAGCTGAGCCTGACATCCCTGTACACCAGACAAGTACAGAGGATGGCCGACTCGATTTTAAATGATGACTTCCACCCTTTGCACTGCAACTTTCAGCTTCTTCCCTCCAGACGGAGGTTTGCTGTCCCAAAAAGTAGAACCCAGCGCTACAAAAACAGCTTTGTCCCTGCTGCTGTCAAAGAGTTGAACAAGCTATAAAAATTATATTGTACATATTTTATATTTACCTATTTTGTAAGATGTGTGCCTGTGTTTGTGTCTATGTTGAATGTAATTAGTGGCCTGTAAATATGGATGTCACCAACTGCAAAACAAATCTACCTACGGGTACAAATAAAGTAACCTGAACCTGAACATGCAAAACAACAACCACGATGGGTAAAAACAGACTGACCACGCGAGCGAGCCCCCACCCCCCGCCACCTGTAAGTGACAAATTTGTTGGGGGTTTTTTGTTTTTGTTTTTTACATTGTACTGATTTTCTGGTTCATATACTTTGAAGATAAGACAAAAACATACCCCTGTAGACAAAACTGTAAAAACAAATGAACCATTCTTTGTGTAAATATGTCCAAAGTCCACTTTAGACCGAGTCATGTAATTTATATAGCTGCCGTGACATTATGCAAATTAGATGCATAAATTTATTCCTATCTGAAACTTTGGATCATTTTCTACCTCCTTGTAATTGACAGTAAGCCATTATCTCTTGCAACTTTCAAGCTATAGCCTTGGAAATCTGAACCATTTTCTTGACAAAAAAAAAAAATCATTACCACTCTTGACCACTAGGGGTTATGTCACCATATGGCGACTGGGACAGTTAGAGGGCTAAGATAGGAACTGAGCAGGCAGGTACCACAAAATCCCACTTGTAGTTGCGTCCACGCAAACACAGTCACTGACCTTTCTCCAAAAGTCTTGATAGGGAATCCGCTGACAGCCGTTAATGAAGGGCCACAGCCTCCAGCCAGCCTATCAGCGGCGACTGGCAAAATAAGACTTTTCTGGGAGCCAGAGTCAACCAAAAGCCGTCTCCTGGAATGTATGTCCTCAATGAAAAACAGCTTCTATCTATTGCCAGCGGTCGTAGCTGCTATTAACCGCTGGCTGGTCTGTTTTCCAGCATCCTGAAAATGGCACGGAGGGAGACAACGCTGCACGTCAACACCAAAACGCTGACGGTAGAAATACTCCGTCCCATTCCGGCATCTCCGAGAGGCTGTCCTGGCTACCCCACTTCAGCTCCGGAACTTCAGGGGACTCCGCTGAAGATCCTGGTGTTACCACCTGGACGCCGAAACTCCTATTTGCCAGGATAATGTGGTTTGCTTCCTTCGCCAGTTGAGTTGGCCAAAATTGCCTGCGCCAAAGCTGGTAGTTTCCTTAGGAAGAGATGGGCGAAGCGGAAAGATCTGTTGTTCGTGCCCAGCATGCTTTCCATTAACTCCACAGCCGATCTGTCCCCTAACTCCAGGTGAGAGAGGAGCTTCTCTGCTCTCTCTCCGGTGGAGAGGGTGAAATGCCATAACAGCAGTTGTTTGAGAGCATTGTACTTCCCCTGGGCTGGGGGAGCTCGGGGCAGGCTGGGCGGGGTACAGGTCCAGTCATTGCTAACCAACTTCTTATGCTAGTTTCCTGGGCTATTTTTTTTTTTTTTATTTTATTTAATTTATTTATTTATTTATTTTTTTTTTTTTAAATCAGTCCTTGAACTTCCATGGATTCCTTTTCAAACTCTTTCATCGTTCATGGAAACTTTGTTTTGATCTGAATATGTGCTGCAACCAGGAAGGAAGATCATCCATGTGTTGGTACACAGTCATATTGTGTAGGAAACAAGATTGACTTGACAGTTATGTTCATACCACCAAGGACAGGAATCTTTACAGACAGATCTTTGCAGCTCAATGAACAACATGCTTGGGAAGGCTTTGTTGTTGCATTCCAACCAAGTTAATAATTTAAAGGTACCATTCGAGAGATGGAAGACAACATTATTGGTACTTCCTTCCACTGAAAAGGAATTCTCATTAACTATAAATGTTTGTTAGTCTGGGTAATAATGCAAACAAAGGAACTATCAGTGACCCAAAGGCCCTGGCATGGCTGTTTAAGACACTTCTACATTGGCTTCACTTTTCATGCTGGTCAATTATGTCCATACGTATGTGTACAGTCCACGCTCACAACAACAATGTCCTGCTTACCTTTCCTTGCTTGATGCACTGTTCTGTTGAGTTATGGTACACAAGAAGCAAGGGAACAGAACAAACATTTGTTCCATCTTTAATGACTTTTGAATCCAACCCTTAACAATAAAAGCAAATATATTCACAAGCTTCATGCACCAAATTTGCCCCTGCTAATGAACCACAACTCAACTCCCAAATTCAACTGAAGCACCAGTGAAACGGCACTTTGGCTGGCACCTGAATGCTACTTTGCTCTGCTTTGGGCCAGACACATCCATGAGTTCCATACATAAAACTAGCAGAGCTGCTGCAAATTCAAGTGAAAGAGGCACCCCGAGGAGAATTTCAAACATTTAGAAAGAGAAGTGAGCATTGTCTTTTTATGGACTCTTGAGAGCTGCAGTGTTTGATGAACAGACAGCAAATGCTACAGGCTAACAGGTTCAGTCAGAATGGTCAGTCATTGGCCCCAATTCACACAGCAGTCCCTTTCTGACTGACTTCAGAGCTGCCTCACAGCGCTCTCCAGTATTCGCCACCAAGACAGGTCCAACAGATGCTTGCGACAAACAGCCAGTCAGCTCCTTTCCCATCAACCTTATCCTCCTTCTGCCTTTGCTGCATTATTATACAGAAGTAGCAGTCCTCCATTGCGTCCCCCTCTACAGTCATGGACGGGATGTAAACAACATTCCGAGGGTAAACGCAGGGGAAAGACCATCCACGGGCTGACAAAGTTAATCAAAGTGAGGTTACAGCCGAATGGGACTGGAGTTGGCCCAGCAGACTCCTGTCCCACATTAACATGGACTCCTACTGCGAACCCACACAGCAGACTCCTCAGTCCCACATTATCATGGACTCAGGAGACCAGAAGAGTGAAATCTAAACTTGTCTCATCTTTGTCCTGACTTTCTTCACTTGGGGGACAAACACACACCCACAAACAAAAAACATCAGTGTGGGTGCACACACTGTGACCCACATGACCTCATTGCTGCAAATTACACACACGGGCAACTCACACATTGGCTGCTACACTGTTTATGGCAGCGTGAACGCTCGTCTCATCTGTGCTAGCCTCCTACTAAGGGCATGCCAGAAGCCACTGGAGCAAAGGAAACGTCCTGCATCAGCTGTCTGTGCATGTGCTGGAGTCAGGCAGAGGTGGGACTTTCTTGCCAACCACAACTGGAATCCTTTCTGATGTTTCTTGTAATAAGTGACAGGTGTCACTGGAGGTGAAAGTCAACGAAAAGCTGTTGAAGGCTTCAGAGAACAGAATGATGAAAGAATTTTTAGTCTAGACCCAAACGTTTGGGTCTAGACTAGTATTCACCCCCTTGGATGTTCCAACTTTTTGCTTTATAAAATAAAATCATGGACAAAAAAAAAAAATTGTCTGACAAAAATCTGCAAAAAAAGTTTCATGTCAAAGTGAAAACAGATTTTTACAAACTACTGTCAATTAAAATTATATAAGGTACCATACCAAATTTATTTATAAATTACATTTAAAAACAAAAAAGTTGACCAAAGTGCTACACAGTAATAAATAACCTAAAGTACAAATAGAAAAAAAATAAGTAAAAAACAATAAAAAACATAACATGCAGCAGAAAAAGAAGCAACTCAAGTGTAAAAACAAAATGCCAAACAGCAGACAAAATTAAAATTAAGGCAAGTTATAAACCAAGGAAAACAGATGTGCTTTTAAATACAAAAAACAAAGTGGAAAGCGGTCTGCATACCTGCCAACTTTTCAAACCTGAAAAGCCTAGTAGCTAGCCGGGGTTCAGGGGCCGATGTTAATGCTAATAATGCTAATGCTAATAATAATAATGCTAATATTTGCCAAACAAATATTAGCATTAAATCAAGTTAGAATGTAGCTAACAACCTTATATTTCTTCAACTTTCAAACCTGAAAAGCTTAGTAGCTAGCCGGGGTCCAGGGGCCGCAGTGTCAAACAAATATTAGCATTTGACATAGAAGTCACATATTAATTATATTAAAGGTAAAATATCTAAATCAATTGCAATACTACACAGAGCGAAATATTTGCTGAATCAACCCACATTATATACTTTGTATCATTCATTAATACTCCCATACATGACATATTGTACTGAAGTATGGGGAAATACATATAAAACAAACCTATCCAGTCTTTATGCTTCAGAAGAGAGCTATTAGAATAATAAACAAAGCTGCTTACAGGGAACCAACAAACTCACTTTCTTAAATTAAAAGCTCTCAAGTTGAAAGATCTGGTTGACTTTAAAACTGCAGTAATAATGTTTAAAGTGAAGAATCTATCACTGCCCGCAAATATCCAAAAGTTGTTCCAAATAAGGGAGAAACAATATCATTTCAGAGGAACATGTATATTTCAAAAACCTACAGTGAGAACTACCACCAAGCAACACTGTTTCAGCGCAAGGAGTCAGATTATGGAACGATTTTGGACATGAATTAAAATCATGTACAACGCTTGGACAATTTAACCAAAAACTAAAGGAAGAAATACTCCAAACATATATACAAGATGACATAAAATTACATAAGGATTGTCATATCCAGTCTGTGTTGTAGCTTAGTTTTTTGTCACATTTTGTCTTAGCTTTGTTCTGAATTGTAATCGCTCTTGTTTCGTTTTTCTTTTGAATTCTTGGATGGAACATGGGTGGGCAATATAAGCTGCGGCTTCAGCCATCACCCATTTCAGATAACTTATGTTGAACTGCATAATCAGAGGAGTTATTGTCTAATTTGACCTTGTTGCATTTTCTTTCCCCCTTTGTTATATTATTCTGTTTCTTTTTTAATCTTTGCTTTAAATCTATCCAAAATAAAGATTCATTCATTCATTAAATTTGCATTCAAAAGACTAACACTGCATAGAACTTCGAATAGGCCAGATGTGATGTATTATGAATACTAGAAAAGCACTCGGAGAGCGCAGACCTCCGCCAAGCGCCACAGTTCCCCCCCATACAGTGTTTAACATCAAATAAAATATTGAAAATGGCCCTCTCTCGCAATGTTAAATTAAAAAAAAAAAAGAATCCTTTAAAAAATTCCTGGATCCAGATGGTGATCCGGATCACCACCAAAATCTAATCATCTGTAGGATACCCCATTTCTGACAATGTGTGAAAACTTCATGAAAATCCGTCCATAACTTTTTGAGTTATCTTGCTAACAAACAAACAGACAAACCAACGCTGATGATCACATAACCTCCTTGGCGGAGGTAACTAGAAGACTAGAAATATCAGCAGGGTATACTAGCACTGTTTAACAGACACGTGCGTAAAAGACGGCAAAATCGCTTTGATATTTTATGTCTTCACATGATACACCAAGCATGACAAGGCTTGCAATTACACAGCACATGTTCTTAAAGTTTGCCGCTAGCATCACTGGCACTGGCCTTGTGTTTTTTCATTCTTACGTGGTCTTTCACATCGCTGATTCCGCCATGTCCAATCAAAAAGTCTTGTCTACACAAAGTGCAATTTGCGTAATTTTCACCCCTTCTTGAGCGAATAATAACTCCCGGAAATGCTTTGCTGTATTCCTCACGAAAAGACTGTAATTTTCGTTTGTGTTTCATGTAGGGATGGGCATTCAGTGAAATTTTCTTCACCGATCGTCGGGAGAATTAATGATTAATAATCGGTTAATCATTAACATTTTTAGGTACGTAACAAGGCAGGTAGACTACATTAGAACATCAGGTGCACGGAGAGCCGCACAACTCAAATCCACCTCTCTCTCAAATCTCTCTCTCTGTTCGCTGTTCTCGTGTTGGCTCGCTTGGGAATCTCGCAAGCTGATTGGCCGAGACGTTTCACCCCGCAAGCTGATTGGCCGAGACGTTTCACCCCGCAAGCTGATTGGCCGAGACGTTTTACCCAGCTTCTGTGCCGCTCGCCACCCAACAAACGAAGACCGCATTCATTGCTCTATCGCTCGTGTTACTTAGTCTAGCCGCGTGGAACTTTTTGCTGTTCTCTTGTGCCATTTTGTGCGAAATAGTCTTCCCGTCGAGCCACTACGCCGCCTCCTGCTGCTTCTCTCGACGATTCTGCGCCTCTAGCACCTGAGGAGCAGTAAAGCTCTCATTAACCTGTGCAGTAAATCATTTTCATCTTGAGTTACATATCTTGTTATAAGAATAAAAGAGTTCTAAAAACATATGTACACTTTATTTATATCTACGTATGTATGTACACTTACACACACACACACACACACACACGTGTGTGTGTCTTCTACCGAATCTTCATGACCTTCTCAATAAAGTTTCTGAAAAAAAAAAAAAAAAAAAAAAAAAAAGAATCTTCACGACCGCCATTACTCAGCGCGCAACCACTGTTGGCGGTTTCTTCGCGTAATAAGGGTGTTCCATGGACCCTGTCGATGAGGTATATTTGTATGCTGCATTGCAGTGATTGCAGTACACCTGGTCATTTTTTAAACTGAAATGGTCCCACGCAACACTTCGCCGTAACCGCTTCATGATTTGCGATTGCCCTACGGAAGCACGCATGTATCAACTGAGGCACGCCAGGGTATGGCGATGGTGTAATGTTGCCCCCTGGTGCCCAAATTTTGCCATTGCATTGTTTGAGGACGGCCGTGCACTAGGCCTAATAACCTCGGATTGTTTAAAAAAAAAAAAAAAAAACGGTTTGTCGACGAAAATGAACTTCCTCGGTGAAATTCTTAATGATCAATTATCGGTTAATCGGTAAATTATGCCCATCCCTAGTTTCACGCTCGTTAGTGATTTTTCTCCGGCAGACTCCATGATGAAAACGTATAATTCTTACCCGATTGCCTCGCGATTGCACATGGAAAATTGGCTCAGACCTCTCGCACATGCGCAATACACCTACATGAAGCAGTGCCGATTGCCTTTGTTCTAAATTTAGATACGATTCCGAGCGACAGCGTGTTTTCCGTGGTTTTTTTTTTACGATTTAAAATTTGACTGAATTTTTTAGTGAAAAACCGTAATTTTGAATAATAAAACCGGAACCCAGAACAGGGTCTTGAAAACCGGAACCATTACAGCAAAACCGGAGTAGTTGGCAGGTATGGGTCTGCCTATGTCATGGCAACTTGTTCCATAGCCTAGGAGCTGCAGCAGTAAAGGTCCGATCCCCTCTGAGCTTCAACCTGGTTTTAGGGACCACCAAGAGCAGCTGATCAGCTGATCTTAAGGATGGTGGTGGAATATAAGGCTGAAGTGAGTCAGAGAGGTAGGGTGGAGCAAGACTGTTAAGACATTTAAAAACAAAGGAGAATTTGAACATAGATTCTGTAACTCACAGGGAGCCAGTGAAGGGAAGCCAGAATAGGTGAAATGTGCTCACGCTTGTGGGCTTTTGTTAAAAGGCGAGCTGCAGCATTTTGTACAAGCTGAAGATGAGTGATAAAAGCTTGGCTGATCCAAACAAAAAGTGCATTACACTAATCCAAACGAGTCGTGATAAAAGTGCAGTAGTTTTTCCAGATCTTTCCTTGACACAATGGATTTGACTTTGGCTATTTGTCTTAACTGATAAAAACTTTTCTGAAGGACACAGCGGATGTGCTTGTCAAATTTAAAATCAGAATCCAGTTTGACCCTCAGATTAATAACTGATTGTTTAACATGTGGTATTAAAGAGCCAAGGTCCACATTAGTGGGGAGAGAACACGTACTTGGACCAAACATTATCATTACTTCTGTTTTATTCTCAAAGCTCAAAAAAAATTGATGACATCCATGCCTTGATATCGGAAAGACAGTCCAAGAGTAGCTGGACAGAACCCGAGTCATTTTGTGCCAAGGGAACATAAATCTGACAGTCAGCGTAACAATGGAACGAGATGCCATGTTTCCTTTAACTAGAACCCAAAGGGAGCAAATGCAGGGAAAATAAGAGGTCCAAGGTCTGAACCCTTCGGAACCCCATAGGGAAGTGGAGCAGTTGAGGACACGAAATCGTCCAGTTTGACACAAACTTCGCTCATCTAAATAGGAATGAAACCAATTTAGGGCAGCACCTTTTATACCCACCCAGTTTTCAAGATGAGCAATTAAAATGCTGTGGTCAACGGTATCAAATGCAGCAGTCAGATCCAACTGCACTAAGATAAGATAAGATAAGCCTTTATTAGTCCCACAACGGGGAAATTCCAGGATTGCAACAGCACAGGGATAGCAACACTCAGAGGGCAAGAAAAAAAAAAAACAAGCAAGCAAGAGCAGCCAATATACATATGTACATATTACTATAAAATATATATATATATACACACACACACACACACACCGACACACAGTGCAGAGCACTGTAGCTAGATGGAATAAATATGTAAATATATAAACACCCACAGTACGGAGCATTGCAGCTAGGTGGAATAAATATGCAAGTATATAACAGTATATAGAACTATATAGATATATATATATATATATATATATATATATAATCTATATAGTATATAGAACAACAAATTTCCCCGAGTCAGTAGCTAAAAGAATGTCATTTAAAACCCTCAAAAGTGCAGATCCAGTGTTATCGGAGTGGTGACTCCGATAGAGCATCCGCCCCACACCCAGGAGGCAGGGGTTCAAATCCCGGCCAGGTCATGCCGAAAACCATATAAAAGTGGAACTTCCTGCCATCCAGCTTGGTGCTCAGCAATAAATGGAATGGAGGAGGGAACTCTGTGGCGGCGCCTTGCATGGTAGCGGCCCTCTGATTTTGCACTTGGTGTGTGTGCTTTACCCATCTACAGTGTAAATCACAATCTCGTTCTGCTGTACATGATTGGTTGTACGGCTGAATGACAATAAGGGTGATTTAATTTGAATTTAATTAATTTAATTTTTATGTCGGGGTTTAAACCCAGACTGATCCACCTCAAAAATACCATGAGTTTCTAAAAATGGCATTAACTATGTTAAAACGATTTTCTCCAGGATTTTTGAAAGAAATGGTCATTTGGAGATAGACCTGAAATTTCAACAATGGGCAGGTTCAATGCCTTTTTTTTTTTTTTTTTTTTTAAATAGCTGCACTATTGCATGTTTAAAAACCCCAGGTACCATCCTAGAGGTGAGACTGCTATTCACAATAGCAAGGACAGAAGGCCCAATAGTAATAAAAACTTCTTTAAACAAGTGAGGGGGGACAGCATCTGCCAGAGAACCAGACTGCTTCATACGACTAAATGTCCTTTGAAAATGAAAGCCACACCGGCTCAAACTGGTTAAAAACAGCTGGGTTATATGAAGGCAGAGAGATGCAGGTTCTAGTTGATACAACTTTGTCAAAAAAGTGGGGAAATTTTTCACAGACTGCAGTTAAGGCTACTGGACCAGTGCACTGGGGAGTATTAAGAATAGAACTGAACGGACCTATGACAATTGGATGCAATCATTTCTGAGAAATATTTGTTTTTTTTTCCGCTTTTACAGTACTCTGATAATATTTTTAGAGATAGCTTGAAATGTTAAGAGAAATCTGCAGCCTGTTCTTCCACCTGCGCTGCGCTCTCCAGCATTCCCACTTGACATCACAAGTGATGTCTTTCAGCAGGGCTGAGGTGCGGGTGTGGGGCGCCTGGTCTTCAGTGGAGCCATCAAGTCCATGCTGCTGTTACACTGTAATTTCCCAGTTTGGGATCAATAAAGTACATCCATGTTCAGCCATCACTTACTGAAGAACCTCTTTATTCAGTTTTTGTATAGCTTTTATGGTTATTCATGACAAAATGTCGGCCCCCGAAACACGCACGCAGGCTCAGGTAGATTTGACAGCTTTATTAACAACAAGGTGAGTGTATGGATGCATGTGTGAGAGATTAGTATGATGCGGGTGGAGAATGCAAGCCAGGACAGAGCAGCACGTCGTGCGGCCAGACAACCCTATGGGAGAGAGGAGAAAAGGGGTTAGCTAGGCAACTACACGGGAACGTGATCTAGAACTGTGCTTACTTGCAGAGAAGCGGTGGCTGGCATTGGCAGGTCCCAAGCCTGGGAGACAACGTCCTGCTGTGCGTCCGGGCGAAGCGGTGAGGCAGAGGAGCGGCGGGACGATGGGAGGTATATCCGCCGCCGGGTAATCCACCTGTGCACAGGGGAGGCCGATAGGAGATGAGAGGATAATAATGACAGCTTACGTGTCCTTAGTGAAGATCAGCAGGCCTGATGAGGAGGAAGCTGCTGGGAGATTTCCATGTAGGGAGACAGACGGCTCCAGGCTGCAGCTCAGGGCAGGATGGAATAAATAGTGGCACACTAACGAGGAGCAGGTGTGCGCGCAGCTGAGGTGGCAGCCCGTGAGCCGCGGGTGATGACAGTACTCCCCCCCCCCCCCCCACCAGCACCTCCTGGCGCTGGCTTACCTGGGTGTGTCAGGTGAAACTCCGCGATGAGGTCTGGATCCAAAGAGCACACCCAGGATCTCCACTCTGGCCCATAGCCCTCCCAGCCAACCAAGTATTGCAGCCCGCGACCACAACGCCGGGAGTCTAGAATGGCAGTGACACCCCACGCCGGGTCACCGTCGATCATACGAGGCGCGGGAGGAGACCTAGGAGGAGGGCAGGGTGAATTGGACACAACAGGTTTAAGTTTGGAGACGTGGAAAGTGGGACACACACGGGGGTGGGGGGGGGCAAACGCACAGCCACCGGGTTGATGATTTTGGCGATCACGAAGGGGCCGAGGAATCTCGGTGCCAACTTCTTCTTCTCCCCCTTCAGGTTGATGTCCTGCGACGACAGCCACACCCGCTGACCCACCTGGTAGGCAGGAGCTGGTCTCCTGTGACGATTGGTGGTGGAGCTGTTGCACGCCGCTGTGCGTAAAAGCGTGTCCTTTGTTTTGGCCCAAATCCTCCGAAACGCCTGATGTGCGCCTGGACGGAGGGAACGGCTAGCTCACCCTCCTGCTCAGGGAAAACAGGAGGGTTATACCCCAAGGATGCTTCAAAAGGTGACACTCCAGTTGCCGTGGACTGGGCTGAATTATGGGCATATTCTACCCAGGTCAGGTAGGAGCTCCAGGATGAAGGATTGGAGGATGTTACGCAGCGCAGAGCGGCTTCCAACTCCTGGTTCGTGCGCTCGCACTGCCCGTTAGATTGGGGGTGGTGACCTGAGGAGAGACTCACCGTGGCCCCTAAGGCGTTGCAAAAACTCCTCCAGACCTGGGAGACAAACTGCAGACCCCTGTCCGAGACCACGTCCAGCGGGATACCATGCAGTCTGACGACATGGTGGACCAGTAGATCGGCCGTCTCGCGTGCTGAAGGGAGACCCTGAAGGGGCACAAAATGGGCGGCCTTGGTGAATCTGTCCACAATTGTCAGGACCGTGTCATAGGTGTTAGAGACTGGTAAACCGGTGACGAAATCAAGGGCAATGTGCGACCAGGGCCTGCCTGGGATCGGCAGAGGCTGGAGTAGGCCCGCAGGTGGAGAGTTCTGGTTCTTGCTGGTTGCGCACTGGGGACAAGCTCGGACATAGTTGGCAACGTCTTTATGGAGACCTGGCCACCAAAATGAGCGCTGCAGCCAACTCACCAGGCGGGTAATGCCGGGGTGACAATTCAATTCAACTTTATTTATATAGCGCCATTTCACAACAACAGTCATCTCATAGCACTATCAACTGTAGGGGGGAACCCCCACAGTTGCAGAAAGACCCCAGCAATCAGGCGATCCCCTGTGAGCAAGCACTTGGCAATGGTGGAGAGGAAAAACTCCCTTTTAACAGGAAGAAACCTCCAGCAGAACCAGGCTCAGGAAGGGGCAGTCATCTGCTGCGACTGGCTGGGGGTTGAGGGGATAGAGAAGAAGAAAAGAACAGACATGTAGAGAGCAAACAGCACGATGGGGACTCAATCTATGGGAGAGAACAAACAGATGTTAATGACCAGCAAAAAAAAATATTTCATAGAGAGTGAGGAAAGGAGTGAGGCCCAGTGCATTACTGGAGGTCCCCCGGTTGACTAAACCTATTAGCAGCATAACTAAGGGAGGGTTCAGAAACACATGATCCCTCCCTAATTGTAGGCTATATCAAAAAGGTAGGTTTTAGCCCTATTCTTAAAAACAGAGATCGAGTCTGACTCCCGAATCCAGATTGGCAGCTGATTCCACAGGAGAGGAGCTTGATAACTGAAGGCTCTGCCTCCCATTGTACTTTTGGAGATTCTAGGTATTACAAGTAATCCTGCATTTTGGGAGCATAGTGCTCTGTTAGGATAATAGGGTAGTAACAGATCTTTTAAATATAAAGGAGCCTGATTGTTTAGAGCTTTGTAAGTAAGAAGAAGGATTTTAAACTTAATTCTAAACTCTATGGGAAGCCAATGAAGGGAGGCCAGAACCGGAGAGATATGATCTCTTTCTGGTACCTGTTAAAACTCTTGCTGCAGCATTTTGGATCAGCTGAAGACTTTTTAAAGATGTTTTAGGACAGCCTGATAAAGAATTACAATAATCTAATCTCGAGCTAACAAAAGCGTGGATCAGCTTCTCAGCATCACTTTGAGACAAGATGCTCCTAATCTTGGCAATATTACGCAAATGATAGAAGGCAGTCTTAGAAACAAATTTAATATGTGAATTGAAGGACAAATCCTGATCAAAAATAACTCCAAGGTTCCTCACAGAGCTATTAAGAGAAAGAGTAACTGCATCCAAACTGAAAGTTTGATTTGGAAAGGATAAGTGAGTCTGGAGGTGTGGGCCCAATGGATCACCTCACCCCGAACTGCAGATGGAACAAAAAGCCTCCCCTCCGGCCCCCCGCCAGGATCCAGTTCCGTCTTCTGTGCATCCAGGATCTTGTCCTTGATGGGCCAGGCGATCTCTCCTATGACGCACGACTTGGACAGGATGGTATGACCGGACTCCCCTGGACCCTCGGGGGCAAACTGCCTGGAGAGGGCGTCGGGCAGCCCATTCATCGAGCCTGGATGGTACGTGATGGTGAAGTTGAATCGAGCAAAAAATAGAGACCAGCGTGCCTGGCGGGCATTCAGACGCCTTGCTGACCTCAGGTACTCTAGATTTTTGTGGTCCGTCCAGACCACAAAGGGTTGGGCTGCCCCCTCCAACCAGTGACGCCATTCTTCTAATGCGAGCTTGACAGCGAGAAGCTCCCTGTCACCGACGTCAATTACGTTCCGCCGCCGTCAGCCGTCGAGAGAAGGCGGCGCAGGGGCGCTCGACTCCATCCACTGGCAAGCACTGAGAGAGCACCGCCCCCACCCCCGTGTCAGATACGTCAACCTCCACTAAGCACTGAAGCGCAGGATCGACCTGGGTCAGGACCCGGGAGGACGAGAATTCCGCATGGAGGGTCTTAAAGGCAGTGGCCGCTTCCTCGGACCACTGGAAAGGCACCTTTGATGACGTGAGGCAGGTCAGAGGGGAGACAATGGCGCCGAAATTAGGGATGAAGCGCCGGTAGAAATTCGCAAAGCCAATAAACTGCTGCACCTGCTTCCTGGACGTAGGCGTGGGCCACTCGACCACCGCTTTAACCTTCGCGGGGTCGGGAAGGATCTGGTTGTGTGAGATAACGAACCCCAGGAAGGAGGTGGTATGGGCAAAAAATTTGCATTTCTTGGCTTTAATAAAAAGTCGGTTCTCCAGCAGCCGTTGCAGGACCCGCCTCACATGGACCTGGTGTTCATCTCGTGCCTTGGAGAAGATGAGTATATCATCCAGATATACAAAGACGAACACTCCCAGAAAGTCCTGGAGGACGTCGTTGATTAGACGCTGGAAGACGGCAGGTGCGTTGGTGAGCCCAAACGGCATCACGAGATACTCAAAGTGGCCGCTGGGCATCCTAAAGGCCGTCTTCCACTCGTCTCCCTCCTGGATCCTAACAAGATGGTAAGCGCTGCGGAGGTCAAGCTTGGTGAACCAGGACGCCCCCTGTAGGGAGTGGAAGGCAGTGTCTAACGGTCCTTGATGGTGATGTCATTCAGGGCTCTGAAGTCGATACAGGGGCGAAGGGACCCATCCTTTTTTGCAACGAAGAAGAATCCCGCGCCTAGTGGGGATGAAGAGGGGCAGATGATCCCAGCGCTGAGCGACTCCTTTATATATGTGTCCATTGCTTCTCGCTCCGGTGCAGAGAGGCTGTACAAACGGCCTGATGGCAAGGAGGCCCCCGGGCGGATGTTGATCGCGCAGTCATAGGGTCTATGCGGGGGGAGAGACAAGGCTCTGGACTTACTGAACGCTGCTCCTAAATCGTGGAATTCCTGCGGCACCAGGGTCAGGTCCGGAGACGGACGTTGATGGAGGGGAGGACGGTGCGCAGGGTGCCGACTGGAGACAGGTGCCCAAGCAGAAGGTGCTCCAGGACAGGACGCTGCCGGTCCTCCAATCCAGAACAGGGTTATGCAGCCGCAGCCAGGGGTATCCCAGGATGACACGGTCCGACAAAGAGGGCAGGACGTAGAAGGACAAATCCTCCCGGTGGTTGCCGGAGATGATGATGAGGACTGGCTTAGTGCAATGTGTAACAGTTCCCAAAGGAGAACGGGAGAGAGTGACCAAGTTTAGAGGGGTAGGCAGTGGTTGACTTGGTATGCCCAAACGGGTTGCCAGGCTTTTGGAAATAAAGCTCTGCCCCAGAATCCACCAGTGCGTGAATGGAATGCCCAGTGGAGTTGTGGCAGAACCGTAAGGGCAGTGTGCAAGAGGATAGGGAGTTAGACCGATTAGAGTCCGTGAGGCCCCCCTATTGTGACTCGCGGACCTCCCCGTTTGGCTTAACCGGGCACAGCTCCACGGGATGCTGGTCATCTCCGCAATACATGCAGAGACCCCGTTCCCGCTGGCGTCGTCTCTCCGCTAGAGGGAGCCTAGTGCGCCCGATAGCCATGGCCTCTGGTTCATCGGTGGACTCCAGAGCCGATAACGCCAGGGGGCGAGACTGAGCTGGGTGGAGGGAAGCTCCGCGCGAGTGACTGGCAGACTTCCGCTCCGCAGCCCGTTATCCAGGCTAATCGTGAGTGAGATTAGCTCAGAAAGTCGCCCTGGGAGATCCCGACCAGCCAGCTCATCCCTCAGACCAGAATTGAGTCTTCAGAGGAAGACGCTGCAGAGAGAAGCCTCTCCCCAGCCCACCACCTCCGCTGCCATCCGGAAGTCGACTGCGTATTCCGCCGCCGACCGGCCTCCCTGTTGGAGACCAAGGAGCCGGTCAGCAAGGACGCTGTCGAGACGGGAATGGTCAAAAACCTCTAGAAAGTCCCGCACGAACCGGTCATACGAGAGGCTTGTGTAACTGGGCTTCGTCATTACGGCATAAGTCCAAGTTAACGCTCGCCCCTCGAGAAGATTGGCCATGTAACCAATTCGGCTGTGGTCTGAGGGGAAATCCCCGGGGACGCGCAGAAACACCGACTCACACTGTAGAATAAACCCCTTCGCTCCACTGAGTTTCCCGCTGAAGCGAGCGGGGGTTGGGATGGGTGTGAGACGGGCTGGAGACCCCGAGCCAGGCTGGCTGGCCGAGGAGACCGCCAGAGCCGCAGCATCAGGAGGACCCGGAGGGAAGGACCGTGGAGGATCCAGGCAGTCTAACCGGTCAGTAATTAATGTCAGTTGGTTAAGTATCACCTGCTGTTGGTGAGCCATCATATCCACCCGAGCCTCGAGGGTGGAAAAACGGCGTGAGAGCCCGCTGTCTGCTGGGCCGCTTTGCTGGAGCTGTACTGACATAATGTCGGCCCAGGAAAAACGCACGCAGGCTCAGGTAGATTTGACAGCTTTATTAACAACAAGATGAATATGGATGCGTGTGTGAGAGATTAGTATGTGATGCGGGTGGAGAATGCAAGCCAGGACAGAGCAGCACGTCGTGCGGCCAGACAACCCTATGGGAGAGAGGAGAAAAGGGGTTAGCTAGGCAACCACACGGGAACGTGATCTAGAACTGTGCTTACTTGCAGAGAAGCGGTGGCTGGCGTTGGCAGGTCCCAAGCCTGGGAGACAACGTCCTGCTGTGCGTCCGGGCGAAGCGGTGAGGCAGAGGAGCGGCGGGACGATGGGAGGTATGTCCGCCGCCGGGTAATCCACCTGTGCACAGGGGAGGCCGATAGGAGATGATGAGAGGATAATAATGACAGCTTACGTGTCCTTAGTGAAGATCAGCAGGCCTGATGAGGAGGAAGCTGCTGGGAGATTTCCATGTAGGGAGACGGACTGCTCCAGGCTGCAGCTCAGGATGGAATAAATAGTGGCACACTAACGAGGAGCAGGTGTGCGCGCAGCTGAGGCGGCAGCCCGTGAGCCCCGGGTGATGACAATTCACAGAATTGAGTTATTTTCTACTGAAGCTGTATGGAGGTATGCTAAAGTGTTCTTTATGGAGCTAAATTGGTTCTTCATGGACATCACTGAAATGAATCTTTTGGTTCCCAGAGGGCACCTTTATTTGTGTGTAGAGAATTGGAGAGGGAGCTTGTCAAACAGAGCTGAGTGTGAGGGCGAGGCTGGTCTACGTTTCTACTTTCACTTATCACAAACGTTGGGTAGTGTTTAAAAGAATAAGATAAGGAATTCATGTGGCCAAAATGACTTTTCTCCACAATGTGGCTGGATTTACCCTTAGACATAGGGTGAGTATCTCAGTCATTCCGGAGAGGTTCAGAGTAGATCTGCTGCTCCCACACATTTCCAGGGCACCAAAATGACAAGGGCCGGCCCTGCCTACCGTCTCTGGAACAGGCCACCACAGTGGTCAAATGTTACAGCTTCGGCATGTTACCAAGGTGAGGCATGACTATTGTTCTGGTTGGTTCTGAGTCTCTTAAGAAGCTAATCACCAAGCACACTAATTTTGTTCCATTTCACAAGGAGTAAGGTTGACCTGCTATCCTGCCTAGAGGAACTCCTGTGCCACTTATCTTTTTTTTTTAAATTTTGAATCCTTTATTCGTCCCACAATGGAGAAATTACAGGGAATCAACACGAGTGGATGAGGCAGCCACTGGTGCGGCGGCCAACCCTTTCACCCTTCACATCTGGGGCCACTTTAGTCTCCAACTAACCTAACTTTAATGGAATTAGGGCAGCCAAGAGAAGCCTTTATAGCAATAAACTTGTGCTTACATTGTGCATAACCTTTTCTGTAACTGCCGTTCCATATTTATCAATCAATATTTAGGATAGATTAAAAGTACAGATTAAAAGAAACAGAATAATATAACAAAGGGGGAAAGAAAATCCAACAAGGTCAAATTAAACAATAACTCCTCTGATTATACAGTTCAACATAAGTTATCCGAAATGGGTGATGGCTGAAGCCGCAGCTTATATTGCCCACCCATATTCCATCCAAGAATTCAAAAGGAAAACAAAACAAGAGCGATTACAATTCAGAACAAAGCTAAGACAAAATGTGACAAAAAAAAAAAAAAAACAACTAAGCAACAACACAGACTGGATATGACAATTCTTATGTGATTTTATATGTCATCTTGTATATATGTTTGGAGTATTTCTTCCTTTAGTTTGTTTAAATTGTCCAAGCGTTGTACATGATTTTAATTCAGGTCCAAAATCGTTCCATAATCTGACTCCTTGCACTGAAACAGTGATGCTTGGTGGTAGTTCTCACTGAAGGTTTTTGAAATATACATGTTCCTCTGAAATGATATAGTTTCTCCCTTATTTGGAACAACTTTTGGATATTTGCGGGCAGTGATAGATTCTTCACTTTAAACATTACTGCAGTTTTAAAGTCAACCAGATCTTTTAACGTGAGAGCTTTTAATTTAAGAAAAAGTGGGTTTGTTGGTTCCCTGTAAGCAGCTTTGTTTATTATAAACAACTTATACCTATATAAGTGAGGCTTGGCACACCACGTCCTGGCTAGATCACTGCATTAGCACTGGTGATGCACATGCTTCTTTGGGTGGCATGAGTATTTATTATGGGTTAGCAATGTCTGATCATATACCGTTTGAGATGATAATTAATGTTGACTGTCTACCTGCACTTTGTCAAAATGTCAGTCAGGATGAGGTGGGAAAATTAGACTGGGTCACTCTTTGAGGAAGAAATTGTAGAATATTGTGTTCGTACAGATAAATCCTTGAGTAAAATATGTCTTCCTAGAGATGCTGTAATGTGCAGCGATGTGAACTGTAGCATTGTTGAGCATAAGAAAGACCTTTGTAGTTTGTACAATGCTATAGTTAACTCCCTGTATAAGGACAGTAAGCC
This sequence comes from Pholidichthys leucotaenia, assembly GCA_020510985.1. NCBI lineage: Eukaryota > Metazoa > Chordata > Actinopteri > Cichliformes > Pholidichthyidae > Pholidichthys > Pholidichthys leucotaenia. The sequence goes on from CM035837.1 coordinate 218,751,924, forward strand.
TTATTATAAGAAAATACATAAAACACACAATGTTAGACCTGGCTGGAATGAGGCCGTAGCTGTGCCTTATTCTGAAGCTCGGGAAGCATATAAAGCATGGGTGGTGGCTGGGAGACCCAGACAAGGGCCAGAATTTGAGATGAAGAAATGTACAAATGCAAAGTTTAAGTATGCTATTCGTCATATTTCTAAAAATGAGCAGCTAATGAGAAGTAATTCCTTGGCCAAGAAATTGTTAGATAAGAATGTCACAGATTTTTGGAAGGAGCTTAGACGGATTAGTAACAGTAATAAGTCTTTGCCCTGTACTTTGGAAGGCATTTCAGGTACAGAAAATATTGTGGATCTATGGCGGCAACACTTTTACTCATTTAATTCAACTAAGGATGAAACTTATAAGGTAGGGAAAGTAGAAAGGGACGAGTCACTCCTGATTGACACTCATGCAGTGACCAAAGCCATTAGAGAGCTATCAGATAACAAAGCGAGTGGATTAGACTGTATTTCTGCTGAGCATCTTAAATATGCTAGCTCAAGAATTGCTCCTCTTCTTGCAATCTGTTTCACCAGCTTCATGGGATGTTACCAGAATCTTTGTCTGTTGTGTTGGTACCAATCATTAAAGATAAAGCTGGCAAGCTGTGTAGCCTGGATAATTACAGGCCCATAGCTATAGCCAATATAATATCTAAAGTACTGGAAAAATCATGTTTGAAAAATTAAATGTATTCATCAAATCTACTGATCATCAATTTGGATTCAAACCCCATCATGGAACAGATCTGTGCATATATGCTTTAAAAGAAATTATAAATAAGTACAGACATCAAAACTCTTCAGTTTTTCTGTGTTTTGACGCCTCCAAGGCGTTTGATCGTGTTAATCACAGGATATTGTTTAGGAAAATGATTGACAGGGGGGTTCCCAAGTACTTAGTACGTATCCTGATTTACTGGTACGCACATCAGAAGATGCTGGTGAAATGGGGGAAGAGTCATTCATCCCCATTTGGTGTGAGCAGTGGTGTCAGACAGGGCAGTATATTGTCCCCTATTCTATTTAATCTTTACATGGATGAGTTGTCAAAGCAACTGAATGCCTGTAAAACTGGGTGTTTAATAGGGAATAAGTTCGTGAATCATTTTATGTATGCTGATGATCTAGTTATTCTCAGTCCAAGTAGTGCTGGTCTTCAGGAGTTATTAAGAGTGTGTACTGCTTCTGGAGAGGAAAATGACAAAATATAATACAAATAAGAGTTGTGCGCTGATTTGCCGCACTAAAGATTTGTTAATGAAATTCCCCGTCTTTGAATTGGCAGGCAGGGAATTAATTGTCAGGGATAAAATTAAATATCTGGGACATTTTATTAATGATAGAATGACTGATGATATTTTCAGACAACGCTGCAAAATCTACATGCAAGCAAATATTCTTGCACGCAGATTTGGTTTTTGCTCAGATGAGGTGAAACTGGTTCTTTTTAAAACCTATTGTACACCTTTATACACTGCTCATTTATGGATAAATTATAGGAAAAGTATGCAGAAATTACAGGTTGCCTACAATGATGCCTTAAGAATTTTACTTAAAAAGCCTCGATGGTGCAGTGCTTCCGAGTTATTTGTCTCATCACGTGTAAATACTCTGCATGCAGTAATTAGGAATCTTATGTATAAATTCATCTGTCGGCTTGATGTATCTAGAAATGAAATCATTCAAGTCATGTCTAGCATTAAGCTCAGTTCTATTCGCTGTCAGTCAGTTTAGAAGGCACTGGTACAGTTGTCTTTTTAAAAGTCTGTACTGTCTTTGTACTTCTCTTAGCAGTTGTATCTTAGTGTTTTTTGTAACTTTTTGATTGTTTCAACCGTCTTGTTTTTTACTTTTCTACTTTTTTTTTGATAGACCTTGAGTCTGGAATAAAGTCTTTGATTATTCTAATAGCCCTCTTCTGAAGCATAAAGACTGGATATATGTTTGTTTTATATGCATTTCCCCATACTTCAGTACAATATGTCATGCATGGGAGTATTAATGAATGATACAAGGTATATAGTGTGGGTTGATTCAGCAAATATTTCACTCTGTAGTATTGCAATTGATTTGGATATTTTACCTTTAATATAATTAATATGCGACTTCAAATACAGTTTATTATCAATTATTACTCCAAGAAATTTAGTTTCGGATACCCTTTCAATCTCTACACCATTTACACTGAGTTTAGATACTAAGTTGGTGTGATGGTTGTTAACTATAAATTTTGTCTTACTTAAATTGAGCGTTAATTTGTTTGAATCAAACCACAGTTTAAGTTTTCTTAATTCCTTTCCGAGTGTATCCAAAAGTTGTTCCAAATTGCTTCCACTGCATAATAAATTTGTGTCATCAGCAAACAATATGAAATCCATTTTTTCTGAAACTTTACATATATCATTTATATACATATTGAATAACAATGACCCCAAAACTGAATCCTGTGGGACTCCACAAGTAACCTTCAGGAACTGAGTTTGTTACCAATGCATACATACTGATATTTATTCTTTAAGTAGCTACATAACCAGGACAGTGCTACCCCCCTAATACCACAATTTTGTAGTTTCTTTAATAATAACTTATGATCCACTGTATCAAATGCTTTTTTAAGATCCAGGAATACCCCAACTAAATACTCTATTTTCAACGGCAGTTGATATTTTTTCTATAAATTCCATTAGAGCAAATGCAGTTGTCCTCTTGTGTCTGAACCCATATTGCTGCTCACACAAATTATTCTTCAGTATGAAGTTGTCAATTCTCTCAGTATTTTTTCAAGTATCTTGGAAAACTGCGGCAATAGTGAAATTGGTCTATAGTTTGAAAGTTCCCCTCTGTCACCCGTCTTGTATATCTGAGTTACTTTAGCTATTTTCATTGCATTGGGAAATATACCCGTTTGGAGAGACAGGTTACAGATATACGTCAGTGGTTTCACTAAGCATTCAATAATAGTTTTGACTAAGAGCATGTCAATACCATCACAGTCCGTAGATGTTTACTTTTAAACGATTTAACAATTTCAATGACCTCTCTCGTCTGTGTTCTTTATGAAAATGGAGTCTTTTATAGCAGTGTTTTTGCTTATTGTATCACCTGTGGGTGCCGTAATGGGTATCTCGAGCCAAATTAGGACCAATGTTAACAAAAAACTTATTAAATTCATCTGCAGGTGAAACTGCATTCACACTGAGTCGTTTCATTATTTTTTGAAAAATTGGTTGAGTAGCTTGTATTTCTGTTCTTATTTCCAAGAATATTGTTAAGTATTGTCCATGTATTTTTAATATTGTCTGTTTTTCTCCAGTTCTTTACTGTAATAGTCTCTTACTACATCTTATTATGTTAACTTATTTTTGTATCTTTTATACCAATGCTCTGCTTCTTTTGTCCCTTTCTTTAGGAAAGCTTTATATAAATTTCTCTTTACACGCCTTTTGTAATCCTTTGGTTAACCATGGCTTATCGGCAAATTTATGTTTAAGCTTTTTCTTTACTAATGAACAATTTTTTTCATAAAGAGTGGTTACAATGTTTATAAATGGGTCATAGGCTTCATTTACATCTGATACATAGACTTGTCCAGTCTTGCTTCAGCAAGTCTTTAAAAGAACTGATTGCATTTTGTGATTTGTATCTTAACGATTTTAAAGTTTTTTCTGTTTTGGCCCCCGTGTGGCCATGGATAAGTGCAAAGGTTGGCAGATAGTTCACACTGCTACACTTATTGACAACCTGTTTATTAATATTATTAAGAAAATAGAAAGTGGATTATTGATAAATGATATGTGACCGTGATTCTACTGGGATGTGTTATTGTGGGATATAGACTCATGCTGTACATAGAATTCATGAACTCTGTAATTACATTTTGTTGATATGGATTTAGTAAATCAATACTGAAATCTCCACAGATTACTACCATTTTTTACTAGTAATATTATTGTACAGCTCGACTAATTTATCTCTGAATGTCTCAATGCAAGTTCCCAGTGTTCTATATATAAGATAAGATAAGATAAGCCTTTATTAGTCCCACAATGGGGAAATTCCAGGATTGCAACAGTACAGGGATAGCAACACTCAGAAGGCAAGAAAAAACAAGAACATCTACTAAACATATGTACATATTACTATATATATCTATAGACACAGTGCAGAGCATTATGGTTGGTGAATGTGCAGCAGAAAGTCTAAGCTCTCTCTCCGCGGATGCGGCGGGCCAGCTGGAAGTCTTTGGGCATGATGGTGACCCTCTTAGCAAAGAAGACACCCACCAGGTGGGCCTCGCTGGCCTCCTGCAGAGCCATGACGGCAAAGCTCAGGAAGCGCAGGTCGGTCTTGAAGTCCTGAGCGATCTCCCTCACCAGGCGCTGGATGGGCAGCTTACGGATGAGCAGCTCCGTGGATTTCTGGTAGCGACGGATCTCTCTCAGAGCCACAGGCCTGTGACGGTGAGGCTTCTTCACTCCGCCGGTGGCCGGAGCGCTTTTCCGAGCAGCCTTGGTGACTAGCTGCTTCCTGGGGGGCTTTAGATATTTGTATATACTATATACAACTTAATTAAATTTTTTGTTTTATCTTGGTCAATCTCAACAGTAACATTCCAAAATCCCTGGTAGAGCAAAGGACATTCCATTTACAAGCTTACACCTATACAGGTCATCAATATACAGTGCAACACCACCACCCTTTTTTTGAGATCTGTTAATATGAAACATCTGATATCCCTCTATTGCCATCAGGGGAGCCTGCTCTTCATTAAGCCAAGTTTCAGAGACTGTGATAGCTGTACATTGTCTAGCTGTTTTAAATAGTCCCGAATCTGTGGAAAGTTTTTGTTAAGACTTCTGCTGTTGAAGTGTATTATTGATAGTTTACCATCTAGTTGCACTTGACTTTTGAATTGCTTTTCAGTGTAATATTCACAATGATTATGAATATTATTGAAAAAGTGGTTATCAGGATCAATATCATTTTCCATCTCTTGTAGTTTATGTTCAGCATAATGGCATATTTTCAGAGTTTGAATTTCCTCACTGTCAAATGACTTCCTCCAACTGGGGATAATTGATGTCTACTCAAGTCAGTTCAGTTTGTTGTTGTTTTTTTTTTTTTAAAGTACATTGACATGGTATGTCAAAAGAACTATTCTTGCCATGTGTGTGGATATGGATTTTTATAGTCTTAATTTTCTTAATCAGTGTTCATCTGTATTTAAGTCAGTAACATCTGATTATTATACTCTTTGCTTCCTCAGGTGTTCCATTTAGTTTGATCCAAACTCTACAATTTCTTGTCCATGTTGCCTGTATCTTATTTTGTCTTTTCAGTATCAGTGCTTGCCGTGCTATTTCAGCATTAGTTTTTGTTAGATGTTCATTTAGGTAAACTTGTGTTCCCCATAGCTTTCTGGCCTGCCTCAGTATGTCATTCTTTACCCTTCTGTTCACAAAGCGCATCACAATTGATTTCTTTGTTTTATTATCTTTGCTGGGTAAAGCATGACCGGCTGAAATTGCATTTGCTTCGACCTTTATATTTCTACTATCAAGGAACTGAAGCACCTGGTTTTCCACGGAGACAGATTCATTCAGGGGAGCATCCTCTCCTCTCAATCCTGCTGTAGCATGAGCATATAATTGGTATTTAATGTCTAGTCCACTTATAATTAAATCATCCATACAAGAATATTGTTCAAGATCCTCAACGCATCGCTCCAAGTCTGCAATTTTTTTGTCTTTCCTTAATTGTTAATTTTAATTCTCGGACTTCTTCCATTAGCCCCATTATTTTAGCCTGCTGACTAGCCACTTTGGTCAGTTCTTCTGACAAGAAGTTCAGAGATTTTTTGATCTCTTCCATTTCCTCCTTCTTTGGTGGCATTTTTACTGACCTGTGGATAGTAAAACAATCTCTGCTGGTGTCGCCGGTATCCGATCCGACCGACCTCAAATCCAGCTGGGCCTCAGCTAGCCCCCTCCGCTGCTTACCGCCGCCGTAACAGAGCTCCTGTCCAGCCGGGGTACCGGAAGCTCCTCCACCGAGTCCCGCCGCCCACCGCCGCTGTAGCCAAGCTCCGATCCTGCCTCTGTCCAGATGGGGTCCCAGTAGATCCTCCGCCGAGCCCCGCCACCTACCACCGTCTGCCTCAGTAGTTCCTCCACGGAGCCCGCCACTGCAACTGGGCTCCAACTCCGGCTGGGGCCCCGGTGGTCCTCCACTAGTCCCCGTCTCCCACCACCGCTGCAGTTGAACTCCGATCCGGCTCCCGTCCAATTGCTGCCTCGGCTTGTTCCTCCGGCGAGCCCCAATCACCGGGGACAGAGTCGCTTCTCCGTGTCGGTGCTAGGTGCTACGACTAACTATGGCATTAGCTATAACGTTAGCCTAGCAAACGCTTCAGGTTAAGCATAGCAGCGAACCACGAAAAGAAACGCCAATCAGTTCACTTACAAATGAGAGCAGTCCCAAAAGTCCAATTCTCACAGCGAGTGCAAAACAACTCCAAAACAGTCATCGAGTCTGACCCCCGAATCCAGACCGGCTGAACCACAACTAAAAAAAATTTGAGCCTAACGTAAGGTTAATCTGTTTTTCTTCTTTTTCAAGACATTTTTCCAATAATTCCCTTTTCTTTAACCTTGTATTATACTCAGTCTTTCTACAGTGGTTTCACGACTTCTCCATTCAGATACACAATCACATTCCAGCAATATTTCACATATGCAAGACCTGTAAATATGTAAATATTGCTCCTTCATAAATGCAAAATCACCACTGTTATAGTCACCTTTGATTGTCTCTTCGTTTTACAATCTCTGCAGATGTTTGTGTCACTTGGTCCTTCTGTTGAACTGAGTTAATGGTGTAGCATTGTGTGATTTCAGAATAACTCAGTTTCAAGAACTGATGCACAGATGAGATCAAATAACTGTCAATTAAATTATTAATTAAACTTTATTTAGTGACTGATTAAGTTCAGTTCTGTTATAGGACTAGGTGGTCCAATCCCGTGTAGCCAGCGTTATCCCGGAGTTCACGTGCATGGGGAATATACTGCTGGGATGTAGTGAGGGCTGTAAAGCATCATAGGGGTCATCAGGTGGGCACCCTCCATAAGAGTTTCGATGACAGGCCCACTACACCTCCAGAGGATTCATCCGCAACATCTGGCATTCCAGAAGTGTCCCCCTCTGCCTTATCTCCCTTTATTGTTGCTATTGATGTTGCTTTGGGGCCCAGATGGCGTCTCACTGGAGAGGGCTTTGATTAAGGTAAGTATCTAACCATGAGGTTCTTGCACCTCCAGATAAACTAAGTGGTTCCCCACTAGTGTTAGAACAAGGTAAGTCAATAATTAATAATTATTAATTCCAGATAATTACTACTTCGCCAAAGAAGGAGGTAATGTTTTTGGAAGCACTGGTTGGTTGGTCGGTCGGTCGGTTAGTTGGTCTGTCTGTTAGCAACATTACTCCAAAAGCTATGAACAGATTTTGATGAAATCAGGAAAGGTGTGTAATGGCACAGGGAGCTGATGATTAGATTTTGGTAGTGATCTAGATCACTATCTGGATCCAGGAATTTTTTGAAAATTTTATATATTAATACTGCCCCTTTAAGACGTGTCCACTGAGTTACAGCGGAGTTAAGTGCGTGACCACACCATAGGCCCGTGCACCTCCACAACCCAGAAGCGGTGCACACCTACCAACATAAAACAGCTACGAATGAAAAGCAATGTGGTCTCCATCCAGATAGTATGTGATGACTGGCATTATTTTATCTGAAGACCCCAAGAAAAACCAAGCAAAGTGTGCGGTTTAAGATGGAGTTTGGAGTGTATGCTGACGTAACTCCGGCAAGCAGACAAGGATGTGAGTGAGCCACATGACGCACACGATACAAACACAGTAACTTCAGCATTGGACAATGTTTAATTTTTTTGTCTGTGAAATCACAATAGGCCCGTTCTATTATGTTCATTTACTACGCACCAAAGTGATTCACAGAAAAAAATGAATACAATTATCAGAAAAAGAAATGATAAATCTGAATTTGCTAAATACTTTAAAATACAAACAATGAAATTACAGATGTTTCTCCAATTGCCAATGAATTGAATAAGTTTTTTGTCAGTGTTGGTCTTGGTCTGTCAAGGGACATTGCTATCCCCATAAATAAAAATGACAGTAAAAATATAGCCGTAAAGGAGAGTATATTCTTGAAACAAACAAATGAAAAAGAAATCATTGAAATCGTTAATGGCTTTAAAGAAAAGAATTCAACAGATTGCAACAATATTGACATGACAGTGTAGCATATTGGAAATGCCACAACAGATGCAACGATGCAACGAACGTGAGGATGCAGGCACGGATGACGTCACCATGCCATGGGTATAAAGGAGGACTGACAGTGGGAATGAGCCTCTTTGGCGCTCCGCCTCCATGTCAGCAACAGTCTGTACTGCTAAGGAGTTAGCATGCTAGTTAGCGTACTGCAACATGTATTAACAGTGCGTTTGTAATAAAGTTCTCATTCAGTACAACGCCTGCCTCCACTGTCCTATTCCAAGACAATAATTAGTGAAAAGCATAACTGAATGTGTGGTAAAAACCTTTTACTTATATATGTAATCAATCCCTCAAAACTGGTATTCTAAGAAAAATGTCATGAATGCCCATTTGGGGCAGAAAGAGATTCACATACTGAACTGTTGTGTGACATTTATTGACAAAAGAACAAAAATCCAAACAGTGCTCAAACGTAAAATACCAACTGGTTACTTACAAGAGCGGGGAAAGCTCAGGAGGAGAGAAGAGGAAAAAAAAAGGAGTAGTCCACAAATTGCAGTAGACAATGCTGCCACATTGAGAGACAAAACAGCAGGTCTTAAATAGTGAGCAGCAAATTCAATTCAATTTTATTTATATAGCACCAAATCACAACACAGGTCATCTAAAGGTGGGTTTAGGCCACGCTCTCAAATTTATAGAACTCAGCAGAGGCCCCTAAGAGCAAGCACTGTGGTGACACAGGCGAGGAAAAACTTCCCTTTAATGGGCAGAAACCTCGAGCGGAACCATAGCTCAGGACGATCATCCGCCTCAACCTGCTGGGTTGAAAAAAAAAAAAAAAAAGAGGTAAAAGTAGAAGGCCTGCCAGTAGCAACATTAATATTCACAGCCAGACATTCCAGTATCAAGCCAGGTTAGGCTCCACACGCGAGTGAAGACCTGGCAGTGGCAACATTTTTAACTATAGGCCTGATCAAAGAGAGTTCAACTTACTCTTGAATAAAGAGCGTGTCTGCCTCCCGAACTGAACTGGGAAGATGGTTCCACAGAAGGGGAGCTTGATAACTGAAAGCTCTACCTCCCAATCTACTTCCGGAGACCTTGGGGACCACAACTAGTTTGGATTTTTGGGAGCGCAGAGCTCTGGTTGGATGATAGCGAACTAAGAGTTCTTGCAGGTAAGAAGGAACCACACCATTAAGGGCTTTATAAGTTAGAAGTAAAATCTTTAATTCAATTCTATATTATATTGGCAGCCAATGTAAAGAAGCTAAAACTGGGGTAATGTGATCTCTTTTCCCTGTTCTCATTAGGATACATGCAGCTGCATTCTGAATGAGTTGGAGAAACTTTATGGACTTATTAGGACAACCTGATAAAAGTGAAATTACAATAGTCTAGCCTAGAGGTGAAAGGCGTGGACAAGTTTCTCTGCATCTTTATGAGACAGGATGGACCTAATTTTAGAAATATTACGCAGATGGAAAAAGGCAGTCTTAATGGTTTGCTGTAGATGAGAATTAAAAGACATAGTATCTTGGTCAAAGACAACTCCAAGATTCCTAACAGAGGACTTAGAAGCCAGCACAATGCCATCTAGTGTTGTTATCTTACTAGAAAGAGTACTTCTAGCATGTTTGGGGCCAAGAACAGTGACTTCAGTTTTATCTGTATTCAGCAATAGAAAGTTGTAGCTCATCCAGGTTTTAATATCCTTAAGACACTCCTGAAGTGAACCCAAATGGCTGGGATCATTTGGATTGATGGATAAATATAATTGTCATCAGCATAACAATGAAAATGAAGAGAATGCTTCCTCATGTCTCCCAAAGGCAGCATGTATAATGTAAACAGTACTGGTCCAAGTACTGATCCCTGCGGAACTCCATAGCTAACCGTGGTCTGGATAGGACTTGTTATGGACATGGACAAACTGGGAACGGTCTGATAAATAAGACTGGAACCTTAGCATTGTTCCTTTCAAACCAATTTGCTGTTCAAGTCTCTCTAGCACAATATGGTGGTCAATTGTGTCAAATGCAGCACTAAGGTCCAATAAGACAAGGACAGAGAAAAGTCCTTTGTCAAATGCCATAAGGAGGTCATCAGTGACTTTCACTAAGGCTGTTTCCTAAAGCCTGACTGAAATTTCTCAAATATAGAATTATTTTCTTAAAAAAAAAAAAAAAAAAAAAAAAAAGCGCACAGTTGATTGGCGACTACTTTTTCGAGGATCTTGGAAAGGTAAGGAAGGTTAGATATTGGTCTAATTGGCCAAAATCCCAGAATCAATCGAAGGTTTTTTAAGTAGAGGTTTAATTACTGCCACTTTAAAAGGCTGCGGTACATGTCCTCTCAATAGGGACATATTAATTATGTTCAAAAACGGTGGACTAATCAGAGGTAGCGACTCCTTCAGAAGTCTAGTAGGGATTGGGTCTAAGAGACAGGTAGTTGGTTTAGAGGCTGAGACTATTAAGGCTAGATCGAATGACTAATAAGAGAAAATTCAGAAAAGTGGAGTTCTGAGCCTGTGGACACAGCAGTGTTAGGCCGAGGCTTGATGTTTTTAAAGGGGCTATTTTTGGGAATATTATTCCTGATACTGGTAATTTTATCATTAAAAAAATTCAAGAAGTCATCAGCACTAAGAGTTGGAAGGATGTAGGGATCTATGGCACTGTGGCTCTTGGTTAGCTGAGTCAGTGTTAAAAAGAAATCTATGGTTATTTTTATTTTCTTCAATCAAGGATGAATAGTACTGTCGCCTAGCACTATGGAGAGATTTCTTATAGGTGGTAAGGCTGGCATTCCAGGCTGAACATGATTCTTCTGTCTTATTTGCATGCCAAAGCCTTTCACAGGATCTGACCTTCTGTTTTAACTCACGAGTGTGGGAGTTGTATCATGGAGCTAATCTCCTATTTTTAATAATTTCCTTTTTAAAAGAGGCTATGGAGTCAAGTGTTGACTGCAGTGATGCTGCAGTACTATCAACTAAGAGGTCTAATTCTGATAGATTCAAGCAGTCAGTGCTGTCCTCTGCTATATTGAGACAGTCTTCTAAGGAAGCAAAGAGTATAATAATCAGGGATGTTACTGACTTAAATAAATACAGATGAACACTGATTAAGAAAATTAAGAGACTATAAAAATCCATATCCACACACAGCAAGAATAGTTCTTTTGACATACCATGGCAATGTACTTTAAAAAAAAAACAAAAAACTTATGACTGACTTGAGTAGACATCAATTATCCCCAGTTGGAGGAAGTCATTTGACACAGAGTGAGGAAATTCAAACTCTGAAAATATGCCATTATGCTGAACAAACCACAAGAGACGGAAAATGATATTGATCCTGATAACCACTTTTTCAATAATATTCATAATCATTGTGAATATTATACTGAAAAGCAATTCAAAAGTCAAGTGCAACTAGATGGTAAACTATCAATAATACACTTTAACAGCAGAAGTCTTAACAAAAACTTTCCACAGATTCGGGACTATTTAAAACAGCTAGACAGACAATGTACAGCTATCAGAGTCTCTGAAACTTGGCTTAATGAAGAGCAGGCTCCCCTGATAGCAATAGAGGGATATCAGATGTTTCATATTAACAGATCTCAGAAAAAGGGTGGTGTTGCACTGTATATTGATGACCTGTATAGGTGTAAGCTTGTAAATGGAATGTCCTTTGCACTACCAGGGATTTTGGGATGCGTTACTGTTGAGATTGACCAAGATAAAACAAAAAATCTAATTATAAGTTGTATATATAGAACGCTGGGAACTTGCATTGAGACATTCAGAGATAAATTAGTCGAGCTGTACAATTATATTACTACAATTCTATTACTAAATATTACTATTAGTACAATATTACTAGTAAGAAAATGGTAGTAATTTGTGGAGATTTCAATATTGATTTACTAAATCCATAACAAAAATTACAGAGTTCATGAATTCTATGTACAGCATGAGTCTATATCCCACAATAACATCCCAGTAGAATCACAGTTCACACTGCTACACTTATTGATAACCTGTTTGTTAATATTATTGATAAGAAAATAGAAAGTGGATTATTGATAAATGATATAAGTGACCATTTGCCAACCTTTGCACTTATCCATGGCCACACGGGGGCCAATGCAGAAAAATTTTTTAAAATCGTTCAGATACAAATCACAAAATGCAATCAGTTCTTTTAAAGAAGACTTGCTGAAGCAAGACTGGACAAAAGTCTATGTATCAGATGTAAATGAAGCCTATGACATTTATAAACATTGTAACCACTCTTTATGAAAAAAATTGTCCATTAGTAAAGAAAAAGCTTAAACATAAATTTGCCGATAATCCATGGTTAACCAAAGGATTACAAAAGGCGTGTAAAAAGAAAAATTATATAAAGCTTTCCTAAAGAAGAGGACAAAAGAAGCAGAGCAGTGGTATAAAACATACAAAAATAAGTTAACATATATAATAAGATGTAGTAAAAGAGACTATTACAGTAAAGAACTGGAGAAAAACAGACATTAAAAATACATGGACAATACTTAATATTCTTGGAAATAACAGAAATACAAGCTACCCAACCAATTTTTCAAAAAAATAAAACGACCGTGTGAATGCAGCTTCACCTGCAGATGAATTTAATAACTTTTTTGTTAACATTGGTCCTAATTTGGCTCGAGAAATACCCATTATGGCACCTACAGGTGATACAATAAGCAAAAACACTGCTATAAAAGACTCCATTTTCATAAATAACAGACGAGAGAGAGGTCATTGAAATTGTTAAATCATTTAAAAGTAAAACATCTACGGACTGATGGTATTGACATGCTCTTAGTCAAAATTATTGAATGCTTAGTGAAACCACTGACGTACACTACCGTTCAAAAGTTTGGGGTCACCCAGACAATTATTTTGTGTTTTCCATGAAAAGTCACACTTACTTACCACCATGAGTTGTAAAATGAATAGAAAATATAGTCAAGACATTGACAAGGTTAGAAATAATGATTTGTATTTGAAATAATTTTTTCCTTCAGACTTTGCTTTCGTCAAAGAATCCTCCATTTGCAGCAATTACAGCATTGCAGACCTAACATGATTGCACAAGGGTTTTCTAATCATCCATTAGCCTTCTGACGCAATGAGCAAACACATTGTACCATTAGAACACTGGAGTGATAGTTGCTGGAAATGGGCCTCTATACACCTATGTAGATATTGCACCAAAAACCAGACATTTGCAGCTAGAATAGTCATTTACCACATTAGCAATGTATAGAGTGTATTTCTGATTAGTTTAAAGTTATCTTCATTGAAAAAAAGTGCTTTTCTTTCAAAAATAAGGAAATTTCTAAGTGACCCCAAACTTTTGAACGGTAGTGTATATCTGTAACCTGTCTCTCCAAACAGGTATATTTCCCAATGCAATGAAAATAGCTAAAGTAATTCTGATATAAAAGACGGGTGACAGAGGGGAACTTTCAAACTATAGACCAATTTCACTATTGCCGCAGTTTTCCAAGATACTTAAAAAAATATTCTATGAGAGAATTGACAACTTCATACTGAATAATTTATTGTGTGAGCAGCAATATGGGTTCAGACACAAGAGGACAACTGCATTTGCTCTAATGGAATTTATAGAAAAAATATCAACTGCCATTGAAAATAAAGAGTATTCAGTTGGGGTATTCCTGGATCTTAAAAAAGCATTTGATACAGTGGATCATAATTTATTATTAAAGAAACAAAACTGTGGTATTAGGGGAGTAGCAATGTCCTGGTTATGTAGTTACTTAAAGAATAGATATCAGTATGTATGTGTTGGTACCAAAAGCCAGTTTAGAAAGCTTGGGAAAGCAAGGTGGTTAAAAATCTCCTTGGTGGCCAGGCCCCGGGGGTGGACGAGATTCGCCCCGAGTACCTCAAGGCCCTGGATGTTGTTGGGTTGTCATGGTTGACACGCCTCTGCAACATTGCGTGGAGGACGGGGGCAGTGCCTTTGGCATGGCAAACCGGGGTGGTGGTTCCTCTCTTCAAAAAAGGGGACCGGAGGGTGTGCTCCAACTTTAGAGGGATCACACTCCTCAGCCTCCCTGGGAAGGTCTATGCCAAGGTACTGGAGAGGAGAATCCGGCCGTTGGATTCAGGAGGAGCAATGTGGTTCTCGTCCTGGCCGTGGCACATCGGACCAGCTCTTTACCCTCTCGAGAATTCTTGAGGGTTCGTGGGAGTTTGCCCAACCAGTTTACATGTGTTTTGTGGACTTGGAGAAGGCATTTGACCGCATCCCTCGTGGATTTTTGTGGGGGGGTGCTTCGGGAGTATGGGGTAGCGGGCTTGTTACGAGCTATTCGGTCTCTGTACGACTGTTGTGAGAGTTTGGTTCGTATTGCCAACACTCGGTCGGAGTCATTCCCAGTGAGAGTTGGACTCCGCCAGGGCTGCCCTTTGTCACCGATCCTGTTCATAATTTTTATGGACTGGATTTCTAGGTGCAGCCAGGTAATGGAGGGTGTCATGCTTGGTGACCACAGGATCTCATCTGTTGTTTGCAGATGATGTTGTCCTGTTGGCTTCATCCAGCAATGACCTACAGCTCTTGCTGGGACGGGTTGCCGCTGAGTGTGAAGCGGCTGGGATGAGAATCAGCACCTCCAAGTCTGAGTCCACGGTCCTCAGCCGGAAAAAGGTGGATTGTCCTCTCCGGGTTGGGGACAGGCTCCTGCCCCAAGTGGAGGAGTTTAAGTATCTTGGGGTCTTGATCACGAGTGAGGGGAAAATGGAGCAAGAGATCGACAGACGGATTGGAGCAGCATCTGCAGTGATGTGGATGTTGTACCGGTCTGTTGTGGTGAAGAGGGAGCTTAGTTCTAAGGCAAAGCTGTCGATTTACCAGTCAATCTACGTTCCTACTCTCACCTATGGTCACGAGCTTTGGGTAATGACCGAAAGAACGAGATCGCGGATACAAGCGGCTGAAATGAGCTTTCGCTGTAGGATTGCTGGACTCACCCTCAGAGATAGGGTGAGGAGCTCAGTCATCCAGGAGAGGCTCAGAGTAGAACCGCTGCTCCTCCACATTGAAAGGAGTCAGTTGAGGTGGTATGGGCATCTGATTAGGATGCCTCCTGGACGCCTCCCACTTGAGGTGTTTCAGGCACGTCCCACTGGGAGGAGACCCCGGGGCAGACCCAGGACTCGGTGGAGAGACCGTCTCCCAGCTGGTCTGGGAACGCCTTGGTATCCCCCCTCTGAAGAGCTGGAGCAGGTGGCTGGGGAGAGGGAAGTCTGGGCTTCTCTGCTTGAACTGCTGCCTCCGCGACCCGGACCTCCGGAAAAGCGGTAGAAGATGGATGGATGGATGCATGTGTTGGTAACAAAAACTCAGTTACTGAAGGTTACTTTTGGAGTCCCACAGGGTTCAGTTTTGGGGCCATTGTTATTCAATATGTATATAAATGATATATGTAAAGTTTCAGAAAAAAATGCATTTAATATTGTTTGCCGATGACACCAATTTATTATGCAGTGGAAGCAATTTGGAACAACTTTTGGATACACACTGAAAGGAATTAGGAAAGCTTAAACTGTGGTTTGATTCAAAAAAATTAACGCTCAATTTAAGTAAGACAAAATTTATGGTTTAACAACCATCACAACAACTTAGTATCTAAACTCAGTGTAAATGGTGTAGAGATTGAAAGAGTATCCGAAACTTAATTTATTGGTGTAATAATTGATAAACTGTGTTGGAAGTCACATATTATATTAAAGGTAAAATATCCAAATCAATTGCAATACTACACAGTGAAATATTTGCTGAATCAACCCACACTATATACCTTGTATCATTCATTAGTACTCCCATACATGACATATTGTACTGAAGTATGGGGAAATGCATATAAAACAAACATATCCAGTCTTTGTTTCAGAAGAGAGTTATTAGAATAATAAACAAAGCTGCTTACAGGGAACCAACAAACCCACTTTTTCTTAAATTAAAAGCTCTCAAGTTGAAAGATCTGGTTGACTTTAAAACTGCAGTAATAATGTTTAAAGTGAAGAATCTATCACTGCCCACAAATATCCAAAAGCTGTTCCAAATAAGGGAGAAACAATACCATTTCAGAGGAACATGTATATTTCAAAAACCTTCAGTGAGAACTACCACCAAGCATCACTGTTCCAGTGCAAGGAGTCAGATTATGGAACGATTTTGGACCTGAATTAAAATCATGTACAACGCTTGGACAATTTAAACAAAAACTAAAGGAAGAAATACTCCAAACATATATACAAGATGACATAAAATCACATAAGGATTGTCATATCCAGCCTGTGTTGTGTTGTTGCTTAGTTTTTTTTTTGTCACATTTTGTCTTAGCTTTGTTCTGAATTGTAATCGCTCTTGTTTGTTTTTCTTTTGAATTCTTGGATGGAATATGGGTGGGCAATATAAGCTGCGGCTTCAGCCATCACCCATTTCGGATAACTTATGTTGAACTGTATAATCAGAGGAGTTATTGTCTAATTTGACCTTGCTGGATTTTCTTTCCCCCTTTGTTATATTCTGTTTCTTTAATCTGTACTTTTAATCTATCCAAAATAAAGATTGATTGATTGTAATAGAGTAAGTTCTGAAGGGATTAATTCTTTAAAATGAGCCACAGCATTATCAGGTAAGAATCTGGTAACTATATTTCTGCTTGATGTTGTAAAATCAGATAATAGAAATGTGAAAGTTATCAAATAGTGGTCAGTGTAGGATTTTGAGGAATGACTAGCAGCTCATCAATTTCTACACCACAGGCCAAGACCAGGTCAAGGGTGTGATTATGATGATGAGTTGGTCTACTAACACTGAGAAAAACCAGCTGAATTTAAGAATGAGAGAAATGCTACACTATGACTATCATTATCAACGTCTATATGGATATTAAAATCACCAGCTATGATAATCTTGTCTAAACTAAGAACTAAGGTTGTTAAGAACTCAGAATTCTGACATAATTTCAGCAAAAGAAGCGCTGGGAGGGCGATATACTGTGGTAAATAATAGGCTGCTCTGACCTCCAGGATGGGTGTGCCAAGCGAAAAATTAAGCATTCAAAATTGTTATAATTTGAGTTTAACTTAGGCTTAGGGTTCATTGGTAATGTGGATTTTTATATTACCCTGACACCACCACCTCAGCCAGTGTTTCTAGGAATATGAATATTACCATAACCGGGGGGCTCATTGATACTAAAAGTCATTGGGGTGTGGCCATGTTTCTGTGAGACAGAGTATATTTATATTGTGATCCATGATCATATCATTAATTAAGGTCGCTTTATCAGACAGATCTTATATTCAGCAGTTTGCATTTAATTATTTTATTTTTCTGTGGTAAATTAATGGTTTTAATCTTTATCAAGTTATGTTGTATTTGTCTTGGGTTATAATGTTTTGTGTATCGGGGGACAGACAATCTCTATGGGGTTGTGAATGAAAGACTGATCTAAACAGAGAATTATTTGGATTAATAGTAATATGAGAAGTTTCCGGGCGAGTTTTGACACTGTTGCTTCTCTGTGCTGTTCTGATATGGGCGATCATCCATATTTCTGTGCAACAATCGTCCGTATCGCTGCGCTGTTTTGATGTAAGCGATCGTCCTCATCAAAACAGCACAGAGAAGCAACAGTGTCAAAACTCGCCCGGAAGAGAGTTTGCATAATTGTTCCCCCCCCCCCCCCCCCACACACACACACACACATAAGGCGATTGTTATTTAATCGTTTGGTTTACAGAAATTTTGGCTTCATTTTTTTTTTTTTTTTTTTTAAATTTCCCTGACCAGGGAAATTTAAAAAAAAAATAAAAAAATTAAAAAAAAGCTCAGATATTCAGTTTCGGTAGGCAATGAGATTTATAAAAATGAAAAAAAAAATGTTATTACTTTTTCAGTTAACACAAAGTCGTTCCATTTGGGGTAAAGTCAACACTCTGCTTCAAAATTCATAGGGGAGGATTTTACTTTCGGCGGAAAAAATATAATAAAATCACTATTGCTTTATTTGGGGAAAAAAAAAAAAAAATTTCAAACCCTTTTCCGGGCGGGTTTTGACACTGTTGCTTCTCTGCGCTGTTTTGATATGTTGATATTGTCTCGAGCTGTGGGTTTTCGTTTGAAAACCATAGGTATGGCAGTCGGTTTTAGAACCTGTTTGTAACGAACTTTCAAGCCTAAAGATTCCTGTATAGCAGGCGCCTCCTCAAAACGGTCTGCAGTGAAATGATGGCTACAGATGACAGAAGATGGTGTTGGTGCCATTTGTCCCTTGTTCTCGGTTCTTGCTTCGCCCATTTTTTAAGAAGATCTGGATCTTTTGGGAATGAGAACAGGCTTGTATGTTCACTGGAGCAATTAGAACACCCAGCTGCCATGCAACGTTTCAGCATTTCTTCGCTGATATAGAAGCTAAACAGCTTGTTTACATTGATAGTACACAGATCAGCCGAGAGGAAACTCTCCTCATGACGTCATATCCGGAAATGAGGCGAGTCTTAGGATATCGCGTTAGTGCAACACAGCGCTAAATTTGAATTCACTTGGAAATATTTTTCCACTTATTTAGCATTCGAGGTCAAAAGAACCAACTATATGGGCGACTGAAGATAAATTCATACTGAATATGATCCATAGTTCCTAAATCGTGTCACAGACACTAAGGGTGGACAGAAGGCTCCTGAAGTCTCTCTTTAAGATCTCAGACGCTTCATCTGGGATGCTGTTGTATCCAAAATGCACAATAACAGTTTTAGCGTAGGGGAATTCATTTAACAGATCAGGGGTAAGAACCTCAATGTCTGACACTTTAGCCCCAGGACAAAATTTTGTAACAGTACCTGCTGCTGACGTTCCTTATTATGGAATCACCAATTACCAGCATCGTCGGGGAAGGGGGGGGGCTTTGTCGGTGGCTTCTGTAATGGTGAACAGTTTTGCCGTTGTTGATGTTGCTGTGGTGGTGAGATGCTGCTGCAGGGGTGATGTGAGGGGTTGTGCTCTCTTCTTTTTGGAGCTGGTGTAAAGTTCAGCACACCTAGGGTAGTTTTAATCCAGGGCTTGCAGGTTTGGACCGCTGCAGAAGGAGGAAGGGTGGCCATGGGAGTAAGATCAACATCCAGGTGGGGGAAATCTTCCAGGGAAAAGATGTCGAATCTGTTTTCCAGCGAGAGGGGAAGGGAGGAGGCACGGCCACACCTGGTCGATCCTCCACGTTTGCTGTTGGACCCGACCATGGTCCAGGGCATGCATTGAGGCTGAGGAGAACCACCCGGGGCTTTGGGTTTAGCTCCGAGCTGAAGCCAGTGTTTAGTGCTGGAGTCCTGGACAGCTGAGGTAACCGGAGCAGAAGTGGAGGTGGATGGCGATATGCTAATTTCACCCAGGTAGGTAGCCATCTCTGCTAGCTGCGAGTCAGTCACTGGCGTAGATGTGTGTCCAGAAATGATCATGTCCAGATGATTTTCAGCCTCCCGAATCTTACAGAGGTTAGAGAGTCTCCGTTCCAACTCGGAAACCTTAGAGAGGGAAACACAGCTGTCATAGGTCGGAGAGGGAGCCATGGCTTTACAGGCCAGGGGTGGCTAAACAAAACAGACAGGTTAGCCTAACCCGGTTTGTTGACCAAAAAACATCAAGTGGCGAGAATCCTCGGTCCAGTAAAATAAGCGAGTAAAAATCATCAAGAAAGATGATGCAGAGGTTGAAAACAAACAGCTTATTAACTAACGTTTCCAACAGCAAATTCCAATTGACAGCATCTGACAGCCGTCTGACAGTTGGAAACCGGAAGATTCAAGACAAATGAGTGACAAGTGTGCGCCTGAGCAGACAGGTGGCCTAAATTACCCAGCTGTCCACAGCTGGGAAGCAGACTGAACAGCAGGTGGGAGAGTCAGAGAGGAGGGCTCCAAAGGAACAAAATCCCAAAATAACACAGAAAACTGACAAAATACAGAAATGAATTGAGTCTGAGCTCAGAAGAAATAATTGAGCTCAGACTCATGACAAAACACAACAACTGCAAAGGTCATACCTGTTTTCAAACATTTTTTCTAACTAAAGACCAATTTCTCTACTTCCACATTTTTAAAAAATATTAGAAAAATATTCTAAGACTGGACAGCTTAATCACTAAACACAATGGTCTGTATGAACAGCAATTTGGCTTTAGGACCATTCAAACCACTTCACTGGTCCTCACAGAATTTGAACAGAAGGATTTTCTAAACCATAATTCGGAAGTGGAAAGAACATCATTTTACCAAAAACCAGGCAGGACCAGGAGCTCCTCAAAAAATTTCTGACAGGAGACAAGAATTATCAGAAGAGTTATACAACAACCAAAGACCACTCATGGAGAGCTCTAGAAAGACCTGGAGTTAGCAGGTACTGCTGTTTCAAAGAAGACAATAAGTAATGCACTCAACTGACATGGGCTCTATGCCTGCTCACCTTGCAAGACTCCACTGATGAAGAAAAAGCACGTTGAAGCTCATTTACACTTTGCTGCACAACATTTGGGCAAGTTTGGAGGAGAAATGGCATTGCACATCCCATCATGGTGTGGGGGTGTTTTTCAGCACATGCTACAGGTAGACTTCATATAACTGAAGGAAAGATGAATGGACAAATGTACAGAGACATCCTTGATAAGAACCTGTTGCCATCTGCCAAGATGTTGAAGATGAAATGAGAGTGGACATTTCAGCAAGACAATGATCCCAAACAGACAGCCAAGGAAACTCAACTGGCTCCAGAGAAGAAAAATAAAGCTGCTAGAATGGGTTCAGGCCAGGTGACTGGGCCAATTGAAAATCTATGGAACAAACTGAAGATCAGAGTTCACAGAAGACACCAACCGAACCTTAAGATTTGAAGACAGTTTGTGTGGAAGAATGGGCTAAAATCACTCTTGAGCAATGCCTGCACCTAGTTTCTCCATACAGGAGGCATCTGCAAGCTGTTATTGCCAACAAAGGCTTTTCTACTAAATATTTCACCACTAAATATTTCAAAATTTCACCAAGCATGTTTAATTACTTATTCCCTGTGTCATTCCACTTTATTAAATATAACTTGTTTTGTGAACCCATTGCCTTGATTTCTTTGTATGTATGGATTACTTGGGTTGTTACTGATATCTGGTGAAAATCTCAGGTCAATGGCTCCATCAGAAATATGTTTAATGAGGAAAATGGGCAGCAAATTTAGGCAGCTTGGTGGTGCAGTGGTTAGCACTGTGGCAGCACAGTAAGAAGGTTGTGGGTTTGATCCCACCCCTGACCATCGTGACCCTTCTGTGTGGAGTTTGCATGTCCTCCCCGTGTCTGTGTGGGTTTACCCCGGTTTCCTCCCACAGGCCAAAAACAGCAGGTCAGGTTAACTGGAGACTCTAAAGTGACCCTAGGTGTGAATATGTACTGTATGTGAATGGTGAAGAGATTGGCGCTGCACCGTGGCTGCCGCATCCATCCAAGTGGATGGCCTGAATTTCCCTCTGGGATTAATAAAGGATACAAAATTTTTTTTAAAAAGTTGAGTTTCAATACTTATTTTCCCTGCTGTAATTACAAATTCTATCAACAGAGAACCAACAAATCCAATCTTCAAACTGAAAATACTAAAATTCCAGGACCTGGTAGACTATAAAACTGTTCAGTTCATGTGTAGAATCCAAAATCAACAGCTGCCAAACAATATCCAAAGGTTTTTCCAGCAGAGGGAAGTTGCACAGAAACTCAGTGTCATGAACCAGGCTTGGGCTTCTCCCGAGCTCTGCTTCATGGTTTTTTTTCCTGGTTTCATATTTATCTGTATTTTGTGATAGTTCCACATGATTTCTCATGTCTGCCTTGTCATTGTCTAGCTTGTTTTGCCATGCTCTTTTTGTGCCTTTTGTCTGTTTATGTTTCTGGATAATTATCTTTTGAAGTTTTTCCCGTAGTCTGCTTTTGGTTTGTTTATATTTCTGTTGTGACTGGCAGCGTTCGGGGGGTTGGGTCTTGTTGTGCCTCCTGTCTGCTGGCAGCCACGCCTCCCTCTCCTGTCAACTCTTAACAGCTGGTTCCAATTTGTAATTGCCTGTTCCTCTCTGCTCAGGTCAGCCCACACACACCACCTGGTTTCACTCAACTTATTATGTCTTGTATTATTTAAGCTCCAACTGTTCACCTTGTGCTTGTCGGCTCATTGATTTGTCACCCTTTCACCAGAGCCCTGTTTGGCTCTGGTGATTTCTTCACTGTAAGTACCTGCACCTGCCTGTCGTTAGCGTGTTAAGTTTTTTTCTCCGTTTTACCTTGGCGCCTCCTTTGTGCAGAGCTGTTGAGTGTTGGTTTGCCTGACTCCAGCCTGTACTTTTGCTCAGGAGTGTTTAGGTTCATTTATTTTTTCCCCGCGCTTGCCATTACGCTGGGAGCACTTTGGGTTTTTTCCCCTCATTGTCCATTGCCAGTTCGTTTGGGAACAATTTACATTTACTGTTGACTGTACAAGCTCACCTGTGTGGGTATTACTGTTTGGACATTTATGTTAAACACAACATGCTCCTGCAAGTGGGTTTTTGTCTCTTCTGCCTCAAAGAGGCAGCAAATCATGACAGAGGAAAATGTCTGTTCAAAAAGCCAGCCATAAGAACTAATGTTAAACTTCATTGTATTTAATCAAAGGGAGTAAATATATGGAATAAATGTAGTGAAGAAATGAAAACATGTAAAACAATAGGAAGGCTTAAACAAATGTTTAAAATTTTTAAACTTAAGAGACTGGAGGAAGCTATGTTGGAAATAGCCTGGATTTGAATTGTTCATATTCTGATGCTGTAAATGTCTTTCTTCACCAACTAATTTTTTTATAATACTGTAAATGCCTCAGTTGCTTCTTTGTTTTCTTAATACTGAATCTTTTGAATTAATGATTTGTATCCTTGGAAAAGGGGTTAGGACTAGATAAGTTTTGTACTTCATCCTATACCCTTTGTGAATGTTGGTCAAGTATTTTTTTACAAATTGTTTATGTTTTGCATTTTATTATGACGTTCAAAATAAATAATACAATAAATATGATACCATACTGTTGTGCAATATTGCTGAATAATTCTGAACCTTGTCAGTAAACTGTAATTGAGAAAAGAGGAGGGGGAAAAAACGACAACTGACCTGAAGCTATTCAATAAACCATGGCGGTGGCGGAGTGGTTAGCACTGCGGCAGCACAGCAACTCACCGTTGGCTGGGGGATCCTGGGTTCAATCCCAGCCCCCGACCAACAGTGATCTGTGTGGAGTTTGCATGTTGTCCACGTGTCTGCGTGGGTTTACTCCAGGATTTCTCCGGTTTCCTCCCACATGCCAAAAACATGCAAGTTAGGTTAACTGGCATCAAACTGGGGATTCTAAATTGTCCTTAGGTATGACAGAGTGAATGGTTGTCTGTCTCTCTGTGTTGGCCCTGCGATGGACTGGCGATCTGTCCAGGGTGGACCCTGCCTCTCGCCCAAAGATGCTGGGATAGGCTCCAGCCCCCCTGTGACCCAAAAAGGAATAAGCAGAAGAAGATGGATGGATTCTGATTTAAGGTGGAATTGCCCAGCCCCATTGTATGGTCAATACAATTCTGACAGTCTTGTTATTGGAAGGTAGTCATATGTCATTATGTTTTTGCTGCCATTTCTCTGTTAGCAGGATCATGTTAAACTCCCAGATGGATCTGGATGACATCTTCACAAGAGATGGCTCTTGGACCAAAGATGAACTCATTAGATGTTGGAGGTGGTCCATGAGTGCACACCTCCGCCAAGGCCCTATCTTGCAATGTACAGATGGATTGTGATATGGATGGACAGAGGGAGGGAGGGAGCCTTGGTGGAGGTATGTGCTCTCTGAATGCCCTCTAGTTAATAGTTAATTCATATAATTCTAGTGTTAAAGTGGCATATTTAATGCTGCAACCTGCTTGAGGTTACACCAGATACCAGCTTCTGGCAGCGTTCTGGAGAATCTTTAGCCCATGAGGAATGGACTAAGACTCTTGGCTAATATTCTTGGGTTTGTGAACTGCAGCCACTTATTTGTGAACTGCAGCCACTTATTTGTGTACTTTTACTGATCCCCAGGGGGGAAATTCAAGGCATCCACCTGGATGGATGAAGCAGCCACGGTACGGCACTATCCCTTCACCGTTCACACACATTCATACCTAGGGCCATGTAGAGGGTTGGAAATAGTTATGTAAGAGGTGAAAGACTTTTGGATAAGAAAATTTAAAAAAAAAACAGGCACCCCTACAATTTTATGTTATTCTTTAATTGTTTTATTTTTCTACAATGCATTTGTAATCCACCTGGTTCCATTATAACTCATGTGAGTTGAGTGCAGTTCCATACGCCGACCAATAGATGGTGCATGTCGCACAGTGATAGAGTAGACTCACGCACTGGAGGACGAAGAATAAACTCCTTGTGTGAAATAACGAAACGTGTTCTGCCGATTCTCTATCACAGGTTGGTAAATACTAATAATTCAAGAGTGCAATATAAACTGTAAGAGTCCTAGGATGTCCGAGATTATATTGTGATAAGTGTGAGGCGAAAAGCGGGTTTGTAAGGGTATTTCTGTTAAAGTCGATGTGTTGTTGTATAAGCTAACCTGCTAATGTTAATGATCGAGTGTATGGGACGTGCCACAACAGTGAAATCCGCCCACGTTAGGAACCATTTGCTTACTTTATTTAAAGACAGTTATGAAACGGTTTTCATACAGTACGACATTTACTGGTTTGATTTGTCACCAAGTGTGCATATTTCGGGTGCATTACCGAATACCAGGAATACTATTGTAAGTGTGTTAGGTACATAGTGGCCAGGTCAGTGAATTGTTAAGAATAACGCCACATGCTGTACATTTATGACAGTGCTTAAAATGATTAATGCAAATGTAAGCTCATAGGTTATTGTTTAAAATATAAATATTTGAACAAGTTAAAAGCTATATACATGGGAAGGAGATAAAACCAATAATTCATTTCATGTTAGAGTAATTTGTTAAGAATGTTAAGTATACAGTTAATGTCAAATCAGAAATTGTGATAAATGGACATGATTGTGTTTTGTTTAATGGTGATGTGATCAGACAATAAGAGAAACTATGGACTTTGATAGTAAATACTAGTCAGTTGATGTTGGTCATGTGAATGACTTGAACGAAGAATAAACTCCTTGTGTGAAATAACGAAACGTGTTCTGCCGATTCTCTATCACAGGTTGGAGAGTTAACTTCCACATGCACGTTTCCTCCTCCTGGGCCGCTACCCAGGGGAGCAACAATTTTGGGGGCTCGTCCAGGATTAGCGCCACCTACTGGTCTGGCACTAATCATTGAAGAACCAAGGGATGCTGACCACCTGTTCCTGAGCCATTGACCTAAGCGACTGACTACAGGAGACCACAGCCATGTCTGCTCTACATGACCTGAGATGGGAAATCCAGCAAGAGCTTCGCCAGCTGACCATTGCCCGCTGCAGAAACGTCCTTTACAAGCTGGCTGAGTCGTTCAAGGATGAGGTGGGAGAAGATTTGCCAGGCGCAGAATCGACCAAAGTGGAACTCTTCGACTTCATTGTTGACTCGCTGAGAAGTCCACAACTGAAGAGCCTTGAAGACCAGGGGATGTCTCGCCTGCTTGCTTTCCGTGACATCATTGAACTACAACGGCCCACAGCAGCTGGAGAAGTGGATGCAGAGGTGTCACCCGACGATGATCCGGTCATAGTAGTTCCTGTGACCACTGGAGCTGCAGCACCATCAGGGAAGAACCATCCAACATCACCATCTGTAGTTCCTGACCCAGGGTTATTCAGACTGACTGAACTAACGTCACTGTTGCCACGTACAGAGTACAAGATTTATGGTGGTCAAATCTCTGATTTTGATTCTGATTTGAGTTACAATAACTTGTGCAAACAGCTTGATGAAGGGCTAAATGAAGGGTTCACAGAGGCTGAGATTATCAGAACGGTGTTTAAGATAATTAAGCCTGGTACCTTTAAAGATATGCTTGTAACCAAGGATAGCCTTACTGTAGCTGAGTTAAAACGTCTCTTAAGGACACATCTACGCGAGAAAAGCAGCACTGAATTATTTCAGGAGCTGAGTAATGCTAAGCAAAATGACAAAGAAACACCACAACAGTTTATGTATAGACTAATGGGGCTAAAACAGCGTGTGTTGGTTGCATCTAAAAACAGTAGTGGGTTTCATTATGACGACGAGTTGGTACAAGGTGTGTTTATCCATTCACTGTATCAGGGTTTGAATGAAAAATACTCTTATGTTAGGAGAGACCTTAAACCTCACATCTCCAACACCAGTGTCACAGATGACTCCATCCTGGAGCTCATAGCAAATTTTGTTAGTGAAGAGAGAGATTGAGTAGGTTGGGACAAAGCCACAAACAAAGTCACCAGTGTTAATGCGGCACAGGTAGAGACAGATCAGAGCTCGATTAAAATGCACACTGAAGTCCAAGCTAATCGTGTAGCTATCCAGGAGCTGACGGCACAGGTCTCCTCCCTAGCCAAGAGTTTAGAAAAGGCCCTAACCCCAATGGTAAATACAGTAAACACCAGTCCCACAGCACCTGTCCCTAAACAGCCAGCACTGAAACCCGCAGTGAAAGGAAAATGCCAAAAGTGTATCGCCCAAGACACTGAGCGCTGCACACACTGTTTTTGATGTGGAAAGTTGGGGCACAGAGCTATAGGGTGCCTGCAGAAAAGCAATGTGTCGGGAAACTGGAGGAGGTCGCTGGGGAGGGACCACCAGTGACTGAACCACCAGCAGAGTCCCACAACACTAAAAGACTGAACTCCGAACAGACAACCGCCAAGTCCCAAAAGTCACCCAACACAAAGCGTGTGGCACAGCTCATTGGTGGTAGGTGTATGATCAGTTGCCAGTTAAATGGAGTAAACCTACAGATGTTATTGGACAGTGGGGCACAAGTAGGCATTGTTGAAAAGTCATGGGTACAAGCAGCCTTACCAAATGTGAAAATACAGCCACTCGAGAGCCTACTCCCAGGCCATCCACTCGAAATCACCGCAGCCAATGGGACGGATGTTCCGTTCGAGGGGTGGATAGATGTCCTGCTCGAGATCACAAGTTCACAGTATGGTTCTGTATCCTTGTATGTTCCAATGCTTGTCAGTCAGCAGCATTTAAGCACTCCGCTGCTGGGCTTTAACGTGATCCAAGAGATAATAATGGCAAACAGTGAACAAAGTGACGATATTAGCTTAGTGGGCTTACTGTCGGAGACTTTAAAGGTCCAGAAAGGTAATGTTGAGTCACTCAGCTCTGTTGTCCACACCAAGTCAACAGAAAATGAACCAGGAAGTCCAGTGGTGAGAGTTGGAAAAAAAGGACTCACTGTTCACAGTAGCCAAATCTGTATGGTAAAATGTCACAGAGCATTTCCCGGAGGAGGAGAAATGTTGTTCGAGCCAGCTGTGAATTGTAACTTACCTGATGGGTTGGAGTTATTCCCAGCTCTTATTGATGTACCCGCTGGTGCTTCAAAAACTGTCAAAATCCCAATCCAAAACTCAAAGCACAACATTTTTCTAAATCCAAAGACTGTTTTAGGACTTATTTCAGAGATCACTGAATACAAACCTGTAAATGTTTGTTCCAGTGCTGAAAATGCAACCAAAACTACAGACAAGCCATTTTGTCACTCTGCTCAAGTGACAGTCAAGGTGAGGGTGAAGAAACATTAAGCACTGCCCCCTCACACCTGAGATGGCACCCTAATGTCAATTTAGACCATCTCTCAGAGGGTGATCGGGAGGTGGTTCGGCAGATGCTCTATGAACAGTCTGATGTATTTGCTCATGATGAAGGAGACATTGGATGTATTCCTGGACTACAGCTAAAAATCAACACCACTGACACACCCGTGCAGAAAAGTTACAACTCCATTCCAAGACCACTGTATAAAGAGGTGAAGGAGTATGTTCAAAACCTTTTAAGCAGGGGCTGGATCAGGAAATCAGTGTCAAACAACTCGTCGCCAGTAGTGTGTGTGCGTAAAAAGGACAATACTTTGCGCTTGTGTGTTGATTTTTGTGAGCTGAACCGAAAAACCATACCTGACAGGCATCCGTTACCACGGATACAAGATCTACTGGACAGTCTTGGGGGTAACTCCTGGTTTTCCATATTGGATCAGGGAAGTGCCTACCATCAGGGTTTTGTAAGTGAGGAGTCAAGACATTTAACTGCTTTTAGCACACCCTGGGGACTATACGAGTGGGTGCGGGTTCCATTCGGGTTGTCAAACGCACTGGCCGCATTCCAAAGGTGTATGGAGGGGGCGTTAGAAGGGATCAGAGACGAGTGTTGCGTGCCTTACTTGGACGATGTACTGTGTTACTCCAAAGCCTTTGATAAGCACGTAGAACACCTTAAACAGGTTTTGTGCAAAATGCGACAACACGGCATAAAACTTCGGCCAGCCAAATGTGAACTGTTCAAAAACCAAGTACGCTACCTGGGTAGGCTAGTGTCGGGAGAAGGAGTCCAGATTGACCCAAAAGACTTGGATGCTGTGTTCGCTCTGAAAGACAAGAACCCTCGCACAGTCGGAGAACTCAGAACGTTACTGGGTTTTCTCAGTTATTACCGATTATTTATTCAAGATTTTTCACGTCTGGCGAGACCCTTGTTCGAACTCCTCCAGAGCACTAATGAAACAAGCAATGACAATAAACCAGCACCAAAAAGGAGTTAAGGACAAACAAAGAAAGGAGACAGAAACCAGCTTCCTTCTCGCACACCAATAATATGGACCAGTGAACATCAGGAAGTTGTGTCAAGATTTGTGGACATTCTGACTAATCCTCCCATTCTAGCCTATCCCAATTTGGACCTTCCATTTGTATTGCATACAGATACGTCAAACAAAGGCCTGGGAGCCGTCTTGTATCAAAAACGAGAAAACAAATTTAAGGTGATTGGCTATGGATCCAGAACTCTCACACCGGCCGAGAAGAATTATCACTTACATTCCGGTAAACTAGAGTTTCTAGCTCTCAAGTGGGCCATCTGCGACAAATTCCGTGACTATCTGTATTATGCACCGACTTTTACTGTCTATACAGATAACAATCCTTTAACCTATGTCCTCAGTTCAGCCAGGTTGAATGCAGTGGGTCATAGGTGGGTCGGGGAGTTGGCTGACTTCCATTTTGATATCAAGTATAGGCCAGGGAAAAGGAATGCAGATATGTTGTCCAGACACCCATTAGATCTGCAAGAGCAAATGAATGAGTTCACAGAGACAGTTTTACCGGAAGTAGTGTCCGCAGTGTGGCAAGGGAGCAAGGCAGCACAAAACAGTGATGTGCCATGGATAGCTGCGTTACAACTGAGTTCTAATGACAACAATGTGCCAACTGACAGTGTTTTGAGCATGACACCTAAAGACATCAATGCCGCTCAACAAGACGAGTCAATTAGAGAAGTAATCTCACTCAAACTCAAAGGATGGACACCAAAAGATAAACAGACAATGAGTAAACGGACACGGAGACTACTGTATGAGTGGAACAAGTTGGAAGTTGACAATGAATTTATTTCGGATAGTACAGTACAGGTTAAAAGAAACTGTATAATATAACAACAAGGTCAAATTAGACAAAGACTCCTCCTACTATACAATTCCACGTAAGTTATCCGAAATGGGTGATGGCTGAAGCCGCAGCTTATATTGCCGTACAATGGATTATTGTACAGAAAGACCACAGCAAACAACTTGTCCTACCTGAACAGCTAAAGCCGATGGTGTTAAAGAGTTTACACAATGACATGGGTCACATAGGGTGAGATAAGGTGATACATCTGGCCCGTGAGCGTTTCTATTGGCCATATATGCAACAAGATGTTGAAGATTATGTAACAAAAAAATGTCCGTGCATCAAACAAAAACGCCCAAATGTTCCCCAGAGAGCTCCAATGGGATCTATTACAACCAGTGCTCCCTTTGAGTTAATCTCCATCGACTACTTACACCTTGAGCCAAGTAAAGGAGGGTATGAGTACATCCTCGTACTAGTGGACCATTTCACTCGTTTCGCACAGGCATACCCTACAAGGAATAAATCAGGGAAAACAGCTGCAGAAAAGATATTTCAGGATTTTATTCCTCGTTTCGGGTACCCTGAGAAGTTGCATCACGATCAGGGACGTGCGTTTGAAAACAGTCTCTTCCACAGATTACAACAACTGTCTGGAATTTCTCACTTACGAACCACTCTATACCATCCACAGGGCAACCCCGTGGAGCGCCTGAATCGTACACTACTCCAAATGCTTCGTACCCTACAGGAGGAGAAAAAAAGTGAATGGAAGGATCACCTACCCCAAATTGTACATGCTTACAATTGTACAAGACACGAGTCAACAGGTTATTCTCCATTTTTCCTCTTATATGGCAGAGTCCCAAGGTTGCCTGTAGATCTACTATTGAACCAGACAAAAGACACTGACACACACAGCCATCAAACCTACGCTAAAAAAATGGGCTGATAAGATGCGTGTTGCTTACAAAATCGCTGCAGAAAACAGTCAAAAGTCTTCAGATAAAGGCAAAAAGCAGTACGACAAACGCTTAAAAGGTGTCACACTCCAACCAGGCGACAGGGTGTTGGTCAGAAACCTCTCTGAAAGAGGAGGCCCAGGGAAACTGCGCGCTTACTGGGAGTCAGCAGTACATCGCGTAGTTGAGAGAGTGGGAGATGGACCAGTCTATAAAGTACAAGCAGAGAGAGGCAGCCAAGTGATGCGAGTGTTACACAGAAACCTGCTGTTGCCTGTAAATGACTTGCCTTTAGAAGAACTGCCTGCAAAAGAAAAGACAAAACAGAAACGGAAGAAGAGGACAGAGACAAATCCTAACAGTGACAACACAGACAATGACAGCTCGGAGGAAGAAGAGGAAAATGCTTACCGCTACAACCTCCGTAGCCAAATCCCATGTTACAGACCCGTAAATCCTCAGCAAAATGCCTGAAATCTCCCAGACCAAAACACTCAGCAACCAGTACCTGTCATGCCAGAGCAAAATCCTCAAAATCAGCAAAGGCTTTGAGCGACAGCTAGAGAGTTCTGCCCACCAGTAAGGCAGGAACCGGTCCCCGTTCAGCAGGATGCTGAGGAGCAAATGGATGGACCAGCTTTGCTGCAGGAAGAACGTCAAGGACAAGTGGAGGTGATTGATGGAGAACAGGAGGAACTGAGAAGGTCACAGCGGAGAGCAAGGCCAGTAGAGAGACTGACCTACGACGTCCTGGGACAGCCATCGTACCAGCCTTGGACTGCAGACGTAAGACCTGTCCTACTCCCTACCCCTGTGCCGCTAACTCAAAACTACATGCCATTCCACTACCTCACCCAACCTCAGTCCCATGGTTATAATTGGTACACTCTCATGCATTAAGTCACCCTAGAACATGAAATGTCGGGAGACATTTATTTGAAGTGGGGGAGAGTGTAGAGGGTTGGAAATAGTTATGTAAGAGGTGAAAAAGACATTTGGATAAGAAAATTAAAAAAAAAAAACAGGCACCCCTACAATTTTATGTTATTCTTTAATTGTTTCATTTTTCTACAATGCATTTGTAATCCACCTGGTTCCATTATAACTCATGTGAGTTGAGTGCAGTTCCATACGCCGACCAATAGATGGTGCATGTCGCACAGTGATAGAGTAGACTCACGCACTGGAGGACGAAGAATAAACTCCTTGTGTGAAATAACGAAACGTGTTCTGCCGATTCTCTATCACAGGTTGGTAAATACTAATAATTCAAGAGTGCAATATAAACTGTAAGAGTCCTAGGATGTCCGAGATTATATTGTGATAAGTGTGAGGTGAAAAGCGGGTTTGTAAGGGTATTTCTGTTAAAGTCGATGTGTTGTTGTATAAGCTAACCTGCTAATGTTAATGATCGAGTGTATGGGACGTGCCACAACAGTGAAATCCGCCCACGTCAGGAACATTTGCTTACTTTATTTAAAGACAGTTATGAAACGGTTTTCATACAGTACAACATTTACTGGTTTGATTTGTCACCAAGTGTGCATATTTCGGGTGTATTACCGAATACCAGGAATACTATTGTAAGTGTGTTGGGTACATAGTGGCCAGGTCAGTGAATTGTTAAGAATAACGCCACATGCTGTACATTTATGACGGTGCTTAAAATGATTAATGCAAATGTAAGTTCATGGGTTATTGTTTAAAATATAAATATTTGAACAAGTTAAAAGCTATATACATGGAAAGGAGATAAAACCAATAATTCATTTCATGTTAGAGTAATTTGTTAAGAATGTTAAGCATACAGTTAATGTCAAATCAGAAATTGTGATAAATGGACAGGATTGTGTTTTGTTTAATGGTGATGTGATCAGACAATAGGAGAGAAACTATGGACTTTGATAGTAAATACTAGTCAGTTGATGTTGGTCATGTGAATGACTTGAACGAAGAATAAACTCCTTGTGTGAAATAACGAAACTTGTTCTGCCGATTCTCTATCACAGGTTGGAGAGTTAACTTCCACATGCACGTTTCCTCCTCCTGGGCCGCTACCCAGGGGAGCAACAGCCACTTTAGAGTCTAAAATTAACATAACCTGCATGTTTTTGGTCTGTGGGAGGAAACCAGAAAAATCCCAGCGTAAACCCACGCAGACACAAGGAGAACATGCAAACTCCACACAGATCACTGTTGGTCAGGGGCTGGGATCGAACCCGGGATCCCATGCCCAAGGGTGAGTTGCTCTGCTGCCACAGTGCTGACTGACCACTGTGCCACCACACCACCCAACTGAGATTTTTCAGATCTCAGATTTTCAATGAGGTTCAAGTCAGGTAACTGATGGCCACTCTAGTATCTTCAAGGACTTCTTATGAAACCAAATGTTTGTGGACTTTGAGGTCTGCTTGGAATCACTGTCCTGTTGGAAGGTCCAATGATGCTCAAGCTTCAGCTTCCTCACATGACATTTCCTTCCAGGATTTACTGATACTCGATTGAATCCATCTTGCCCTCCACACCAGTGCTAGAGGAAGCAAAGCAGCCCCAGGGCATCACTGAGCCACTGCCAAGCTTCACTTTAGGAAGGGTGTTCTTTTCAGAGTAGGCTTCATTGTTCCTCCTCCAGACATACTAAAGTATAGGCCTGAAAAACTACTGCAGTTTCAGATTTATTCAACCCCTTCATGACAAGCTAAAAAGATGCTTCTCATTAAGGGGTTGAATAAATTTGAAACTGCAGTAGTCATTAAAGGTGGAATTTTGTGTTGAATTGGGAGAAACCACTTGTAATATTGGTTGTGTTGAGGGTTTTAAATTGTTCTTGTTTGATTTGTCTTTGTTGGCCCTGCAATGGACTGGAGATCTGTCCAGGGTGTACCCTGCCTCTTTCCCAAATAATGAATTGGTTAATTATTTAATTAACTAATTAATGAATGTTTGATTTGTTTAATGCAAACAGCTGCTAATTCGTACATTTTACCATTGAATCTAATTTGCAGTGGGGGTTGAATAATTTTGATTGCAACTCTATATGGTTACAGTTTATCAACTTGCACTGTTAATCTGTACATGGTTTCTTCTGGCATTACAAAACCAAGTTAAGTTAATCTCTTCCACAGCATGTCGGACACCATGTGGTGTATGGGGCAGCGTCCATCTCCCTTTTTTCTGACCATCAGCCACACAGCTACTGTGAGTAGTGAAAGCTACAGTGGGGGTTCAGTCCTCTGTGTGATAACAAAACCAAGATAGCAGATATAATCTTAAGATGCTGCCAAACAAAACCGTTTAGCAAAAGTTGCTGCAGTCATCTTTATTGTCCAGTGTGTGATTTGCACTTAAAATACAGCATTTAATTTATAGGCTTGTTCATTAAAATTTCAAAGCCGTTTATTGAAGAATCCTTGAATGGGCGATCAAAACAAAGATGATGACCACAACTATAGTCTTTACTGACAGCAGCCTTCTGGCAGAGCGATGTGGATGAGGAATTGAAAGTGGACTGCTGCTGCTGCCAGCACTTACATTAGATATTAGTGGAAGAAAGATTCATCATCTGCCCACTGAAAAGCTCAGGTAATTTGTTGTGGATAGAATGAGCTTAGGTCACAGTCATTATCAGCAATTATTGACAAGACTGATTTGCAGGCAATTAGATTTTGACACCATCATTATCGCTCCCCCAGTCTCCATCAGATCCAATGGCAACTATCAAAGCAAAACAAACTAGCTTTCAAATCTCACCAGTACCATTCACAATTTAGACGGGAACTGAAGACTTCTCATTTATCTTGCAGCACTAAGTGTAAAGTAGCATATTAAAGTTTGTATGGTTGCAAATTTTAAGACATGACAGTGATGAAAATGTGCCAAACAAGCAGATTTGGTGGAAAGTGGAATCCCTGCAGAAGCACAAGAATGCTGGTTCACCAGGCTATGACCTTGTACTGTTTGATGCTCATCACTATCACTCAACTGAGCAGTGGCGGCAGGGCGGCACTAAACACAGGGAGACTAAGTCAGCTGGACGTGCAGTAGTAAAACTCCTACAGAGAGCAGAGGCAGTGTCAAAACACCTTTCAGCTCCAGTTTCTCCCTTTCACGGGCTAGCTGGCTGTTTGCCGACCTGAAATAAGAGTATGAACATGCTGAACTAGCACTTTCTACATAAATGACGAACTGTCCTGTCATGATGAACTGAATGCAAGTGGACACTTACAATCACACACACTCCTATAGAGACGAAGCAATGCTACATAAAGTATTTCTCATGGATTATTAAGTCTGGCTGAATGAATACAAATGTAACCACCTAGATGGACATTTTCCCCTAAACCATAATTCTTATCAGACGTTTCGCCAGGACCCGTCTGCCACAGTGATGAAAAGGAGTCGCTGCATGACTGGTAAATAAATGAGTCAGACCAGTATAAGAGTGCCAGTAGAATGCTGTCATTTTCATGAAAGATCTGATCCATTATGTTAGCTTTATCTTACTAAACACAGCTTGTACAATCAGTCTTCAGCATGTCAAACCACGAGCGATAGCCAATTATGGTGCTGGTAAATATGTAGACAGAAAAATTATTTTAGTATGTGAAGTAAGTCTATTCCGAATGAAAGTTAGACTGCAAAGAAATTGTTGGTGTGGAAACTCTGAATAAGTGCAGATACAGATCAATCTTTTCAATAGTCATTTAAAACCAAAAGCACACTTGGGACCTGAGAGAGAGGACTTGTGTGACTTCTAAGTGCTTTAGAATAGAGTGGTAGATTAATGCGTTCATGGCTCATTCTGAAACCTAAAGATTAGAAATAACTCCTAAGCAACCCAATGGCAGAAGAGGGTTTATGGCCACCATTCATTTCTGCATTTATCTGCGACTGAAACAAGGATTTCAGCAACAGCAGGTTTCATTCCAGCAGTGCTGAACCCTCATTACATATATTTATTTTAGTGGCAAAGGTGTTAATGCATTAATCGTGCTCTACCAACTGAGCCACCAGAGTGGTGGCTCAGTTGGTAAAGCATCTGCCCCACACCCGAGAGGCAGGGGTTCAAATCCCGGCCGGGTCATGCCGAAGACCATATAAAAGTGGAACTTCCTGCCATCCAGCTTGGTGCTCAGCAGAAATGGAATGGAGGGGGGAAATTTGTGGCGGCGCCTTGCATGGCAGCGGCCCTCTGATTCTACACTTGGGGTGTGTGTGATTAACACAGTAGATAGGTAAAGCACAATCTCGTTCTACTATACATGATTGGTTGTACAGTTAAATGACAAAGGGAGATTTAATTTAATGCAATGCATTTTTTTAATCGCAGTTATTGGTGATTAATTGTCGGCGTAAACAAGGATTTTTTTTTTTAACCTTGCTGTTTAACATATACAAGATGCATGTCAGCTGTTTGGGAAATGGTGGTATGCACACACATGGGGAACATGCCAGTGCTGAGCTCTTCTGCCGGCACCACACTGCAAGCTTGATGACTGAGCTCCTCATCTTATCTCTAAGGGTGAGTCCAGCAATCCTACAGAGAAAGCTCATTTCAGCCGCTTGTATCCATGATCTCATTCTTTCAGTCATTATCCAAAGCTCATGACCATAGGTGAGGGTAGGAACGTAAATTGACCTGTAAATCAACAGCTTTGCTTTAGAGCTTAGCTCCCTCTTAACCACGACAGACCAGTACAATGTCTGCATCCCTGCAGAGGCTGCTCCGATCCGTCTGTCAATCTCTCGCTCCATTCTCCCCTCACTCATGAATAAGGCCTCGAGATACTTAAACTCCTCCACTTGGGGCAGGAGATTGTCCCCAACCCGAAGAGAACAATCCACCCTTTTCTGGCTGAGGACCATTGGAATCAGATTTGGAGGTTTGAATTCTCATCCCAGCCACTGTACACTCAGTAGCAAACCATCCCAGTAAGACCTATAGGTCACTGCTTGATGAAGCCATCAGGACGACATCATTTGCAAACAGCAGAGATGAGATCCTGTGATCACTGAACATGACACCCTCCGTTCCTTGGCTGCACCTAGAAATCCTGTTTATAAAAATTATGGACAGGATCAGTGAAAAGGGCAGCCCTGAAGGAGTCCAACTCTCACTGGGAAAGAGTTCGACTGATTGTTGGCAATACGAACCAAACTCCCACAATGGTTGTATAGAGACCGGATAACCCCTGACAACAAGCCCGATACCCCATACTCTCAAAGCACCCCCCACAAGAAATCTTGAGGGGCACTGTCAAATGCTTTTTCCAACTCCACAAAACATGTAAACTGGGTGGACAAACTCCCTCGAACCCTCAATGATCATTGAAAGGTAAAGAGCTGGTCTGATGTGCCACAGCCAGGACGAAAACCACAATGTTCCTTCTGAATCTGAGGTTCGACCAACAGCCAGACTCTCCATTCCAGTACCCTGGCATAGACCTTCCCAGGGAGGCTGAGGAGTGTAATCCCTCCAAAGTTGGAACACATCCTCCAGTTCTCCTTCTTGAAGAGAGGAACCACCACCCCAGTTTGCTATGCCAAAGGGAATGTCCCCAACCTCTATGAAATGTTGCAGAGGTGTGTCCGCCAAATCAGCTCCACAACATCCAGAGCCTCCATGTACTCTACGAATTTCACCCATCCCTGGGGCCCTGCCACTGAAAACTGTTTAACCACTTTGGCAACCTCAGCCCCTGTGATGGACGAGTCATCCTCCTCGTCCTCAGGCTTTGCTTCCACTACGGAAGACGTGTCAGTGTGATTGAGGAGATCCTTAAAGTATTCTTTGTACCATCTGACAATGTCCTCAGTCAAAGTCAGCAGCTCTGCATCTGCACCATGCACAGTGTGGAGAGGGAACTGCTTCCCCCTCCTGAGTTGCTGGACACTGAAATAACCTTGTTTTTAGTATCCTTTATTAATCCCAGAGGGAAATTCAGGGCATCTACCTGGATGGATGAGGCAGCCATTGTGTGACGCCAATCCCGTCACCATTCACACACACATTCACACCTAGGGCCACTTTAGAATCTCCAATTAACCTAACCTGCATGTTTTTGGCCTGTGGGAGTAAACCGAAGTACCCGAGGTAAACCCACGCAGACACGGGGAGAACATGTAAACTCCACACAGAAGGGTCACTGATGGTCAGGGGGTGAGGATCAAACCCATGATTGTCAGGGGTGGGATTGAACCCGTGACCCTGTTACCATGCTGCCACAGTACCAACCACTGCGCCACTGAGCTGCCCAAACAGATTTGACAAAATTTTTTTGTGCTGACTGAAAGTCTTGTTCCATGGCCTCACCAAACTCCTCCCAGACCTGAGTTTTTGTTTCAGCAACTGCTTGAGATGCACTCTGCTTGGCCTGCCGGTACAACTAGCTGCTTCGAGGAGTCCCACAAGCCAACCAAGCTTGGTAGGACTCCTTCAGCTGCTCAATGGCCCCCCTCAGTGCTGGCGTCCACCACTTGGTTCACTACTGTAAGTCATTACTGTAACTTTATCTATTTTTGTCAATTAATAGAGGGTATGTACTGGAACAGAACTTTTGTCAGTTAGAGGGCAGTTACTGTAATTACTCAGCACTGAGTGGCAAACATGTGGAAGCTGCAGCTAAACATAAAAATTACATAAATGCTAATACCCTACTGTTTACTTGACTGTACACTGAAAAAAACTGGAGTGGCATTTAATATTTTCACTTTGAATTTCTAATAAAAGTTACTCGGGTTTTGCGTACAAATACATTTGAATATAATGAAGTTTACTTAGAGCTTTATTTTTCAGATAAATTTACTTGTGCTTTGGTAGTAAATGTAACTCAGTTCTCCTTAGTTTCTTACTCCAATAAATATTTACTTTCAGTGTTAATTTTCTAGGGTTTATCTGAAAAGTTATTTTTATTTCATGTGTATATTATATGAATGTACTTCATCTTAGTTATTATAGATTTAATGCATTTTGTACATGCATAGCTGTTTCTTCCAGGATAATGTACACAAGTGCTATCAAATCATGTGAAGACATACGCTCAAGGGATTTAATACCACCCTATTTTTGGTCCAGTTTGGGAAGAGCATTTCTCAGTTAAGAAAACAAGATGTCCAAATCTTGGATTTGGTCATGCCTGACTGAGTAGTCCATCCAGCCATCCATCTTCTACCACTGAATCCTTTTCACGTTGGGGGGGGGGGGGGGGCTAGAGCCTATCGCAGCATCTTTAGGTGAGAGGCAGGGTCCACCCTGGACAGACTGCCAGTCCATCGCAGGGCCAACGCAGAGAGAGACAACCATTCACTCTCACAGTTGTACCTAAGGACAATTTAGAATCCCCAGTTGATGCCAGTTAACCAAACCTGCATGTCTTTTGCCTGTGGGAGGAAACCAGAATACCCGGAATAAACCCACACCGACACAGGAGAACATGCAAACTCCACACAGAGAGTCACCGATGGTCAAGGGTGGGATCAACCCCCATCCTTCTACCCCCTCCTCCCTAGTGCCAGCTACTGCACCACCCAGCTGCTCTATTGCGAGTAGTCCTGTATGTCAAAGTACAATTTTGGGGAAGAAGTCAGAATACCTCAATGTATGTGCTCATGTTCCATGGCATTTTTTGTTGTTTGTTTTGTCACTGATTAACTTAGGATATTCATTAAAAGGTAATGAGAAGCAGTATATGAGTGGTCATTTAGGTCAAAGTTATCTAGGCAGGTTTACTTTCCATGGTAATCCCTTTGTCTATTATGCTGTGTGTTTGTCGTTTTTGTCATGCTGCCGTTACGCTGTAATTTCCCGGTTTGCGATCAATAGTCTATTTCTATCTCTTCATGCAGACAGGGATATTATAAGTAGTGGTTAAAAAAAAAAAAAGAAGAGTGGAGGCATTGCACTGTATGTGAGTGAGAGGTGGTGTAAACCCGGACATGTACGTGTGGAGGAATGTCTCTAGCCTGGACACTGAACTGCTTGCTGTGGGAATACGGCCTTATTTTCTGCCACAAGAGTTCACGTCTGCTTTTATGGTCTATGTTTACATCCCACAATCAGCTAATGCAGCGGCAGCCTGTGACGTCATCAGCTCCACTGCTGCCACTCTATTGGCCCAGAACCCTGACACATTCATGACCATCATAGGAGATTTTAACCATGTCTCACTGGACAAAACATCACCAAACTTCCAGTTTGTTAACTGTCCCACCAGAGAAAATAAAACACTGGATCTACTGTATGGCAATGTCAGAGAGGCATACAGCGCCACATCTCTACCCCCTCCTCCCTTGGCAGATCAGATCACATCATGGTTCTATTAACCCCCAAATACTTTCATCTTGCCCGTCAGAAGGTGGACACAGGAGGCTGCTGATGCACTACAGGACTGCTTCAAGACGACAGAATGGGACGAACTCCATGAACCACTTGGGGTGGACATAGATAACATGACTGACTGCATCACAGAATACATCAGATTCTGTGAAAACAACCATGCCAGCTCAGAAAATGTGCTGCTTCCTCAACAACAAACCATGGATCACCAGTGACCTGAAGCACTTAACAAGAAGAGGGCTTTTAGGTCTGGAGACAAGGAGGAACTGAGGAGAGTGCAGCTTGAACAGAGAGATGCTGGGGAGGTGTAAAGACAACTACAGGAGGAAGTTGAAGGATAAACTCCAGCAGAACAATATGAGGGATGTGTGGACTGGAATGAGACACATCACTGGGTGTAAGGGCAGAGACAGACATCAGGGAGCCTTGAGAGAGCTGACGAGTTAAACCCGTTTTATAATAGGTTCAACTCACCGTCTGCTACCCCCACAACAAAGCCAGACCCCCCCCCCCCCCCCCCGCACACACACCCCTCCACCCTCACTCTCCTGTGCAGCACCTCTCTCCCCTCAGCCCCCCTCCCCCTCCTCTAAGGACATCAGCACCAGCCCCCACATCACTGACCACAGACCAGAATCAGATTTATTGCCATTGTTCATGTAGTACACAAACTAGGAATTTGTCTCAGTGCAATGCTGCAACATTAAACATGATAAAGGAAATAAAAAACTATACATGCAATAAAGTGTAGAATAAGAATGAGTAATACTAGTCAAAGCAGTTTTTAAATATATTAGCGAGCAGCAGATATTGTGGAGTACCACATAGTGCAGTCGGTAATGCAAAAAGAAAAGTGATGATTGACATGAGTCTGGTTGAGCTGCTGTACATAGTGCACGAGAGTCAATAAGTCACTTAGTGTTCAGCAGTCAGATGGCAGAGGGGAAGAAGCTGTTCATGTGACCGGAGGTGAGGAAACAGCGTGACCAGGTGAGGAAACAGCCAGAGAGACTCCGCCAGCAGAAAGCTGCGGGCTCTGATGGCATCTCTACAAGGATCCAGAGGACCTGTGCCAACCAGCTATCTCCTGCACTGAAACACCTGAGCCTCAGTCTGGAGACAGTACCGGTGTTGTGGACGACTTTTTCTTCTTTCCCCAAGATGGCACCCACAGTGGTCGCCATGGTGCTTCGCTGCGCTTTGTTTTGTTTGTTTTTGTTTGTTTTTTTTCGTCAATTGTGTGTCTGCCTGCTCTTACACCCGTGAAGAGCTACTAAATATCAGGACTTTCACTCCCACGGACCTACTCCCAGTTTTTTTGGCTCCTGCCACCAATCTGGTTCACCTTTTAGCCCAAAAAGTGAGATGGCGAAAGAGAGGAAGACGAGCGGGCGCTCTCGTGCGGCTTCGCAGGAAAGGCACACGCACTGCTTTGCCTGGGATATTTCTGTCCAACGTCAATTCTCTCTATAACAAGGTAGATGAACTGAGACTGCTGATGCGATTTAAGGACCTCTCCACCTCGTGTGCCCTCTGCTTTACTGAGACCTGGCTCAAGGAAAAAACACCGGACAGCGCGCTCCTCCTCGAGGGATTTCAGCCGTTTCGTGCAGACCGAGATACAGGGCTTTCCGGCAAGACCACAGGCGGAGGAGTCTGCTTCTACATCAACAGCAGCTGGTGCTCTGATGTAACTGATCTCCCAACACTGTTCTCCCGCTCTGGAATATTTATTCATCAACTGCAAGCCATTTTATTCCCCGCGCGAGTTCGCTTCATTCATCCTGGCCGCCGTTTACGTCCCGCCCGACGCGGACGTGCGCGTGGCTCAGCGCGCGCTCGCGGATCACATTCAGCAAGCAGAGCGGACTTTTCCGGACTCTGGTTATTGTGGTTGGCGACTTTAACCAGAGCAACTGAGCCACGAACTCCCCCGATACAGTTTATTAAATGCCCCACCAGAGGAGAGAACACGCTGGATCACTGTTACACTACAGTTAAGGACGCGTATCGCGCTGTTCCCCACGCTGCGCTCGGACTATCTGATCACGTGATGGTCCACCTGATTCCCACATACAGACAGAGACTGAAGCTCACAAAACCTGTTGTGAGCACTACAAGGAAATGGACCAGTGAAGCTGGGGAGGAGCTGCGCACGTGCTTGGAAATAACTGGCTGGGGCATGTTTAAAGGAGCCACACATGATCTGGATGAGTACACGGACACCAACCTCATATCCACTTTTGTGATGAGAGCATTCTTCCATCGCGCACCAGGGTGAGTTACTCCAACGACAAGCCCTGGTTCACAGCTAAGCTCAGACAGATCAGGAAGGAGAAGGAAGCAGCGTTGAAAAGTGGAGACAGGGACTGCTACAGAGGTCAAATACCGGTTTAGCAGAGAGCTGAGGAGAGCTAAATCTGTGTATTCTGAGAGACTCCTGCAACAGTTCACTGCTAACGACTCTGCTTCTGTGTGGAGAGGACTGAGGCAAATCACCAACTATCGGCCTCAGGCTTCTAAGGGTCAGGATGACAAAGCCCTTTGTCAAAGACTGTCCCAACACTATGCCCGTTTTGACACCTCATCAGCTGTGTCCAACTCCCCCCTCCCCCCAGTGCCACTGCCTCCATGGTCCCCACTTCAAAGGCGCCCCCCCTGCCCTTGCCATCAGTAAGCAGGACGTGCACAGAGTTCTCCAGACTGAACCCGCGCAAGGTCCCCGGTGCGGACGGCGTGTCTCCCTCCACCCTGAGACACTGTGCGGAGGAGCTGACTCCTGTCTTCACAGACATTTTTAACACCTCCCTGAAGTCATGCCAAGTGCCGGCCTGCCTCAAAACCTCTACCATCGTCCCTGTCCCCAAGAAGCCACGGATCACTGGACTTAACGACGAAAGACCTGTAGCGCTCACCTCTGTAGTCATGAAGTCCTTTGAGCGCCTGGTCCTGCCCCACCTCAAGACCATCATCACTCCCCTCCTGGACCCGCTGCAGTTTGCCTACAGAGCCAACAGGTCTGTGGACGACGCAGTCAACCTGG
The DNA here is from genome assembly GCA_020510985.1 of Pholidichthys leucotaenia. Classification (NCBI taxonomy): domain Eukaryota; kingdom Metazoa; phylum Chordata; class Actinopteri; order Cichliformes; family Pholidichthyidae; genus Pholidichthys; species Pholidichthys leucotaenia. Next base: position 218,795,322 of record CM035837.1, read on the forward strand.
CCCTCCACTCCATCCTGTAGCACCTGGACTCCCTGGGAACCTACGCCAGGATCCTGTTAGTGGACTTCAGCTCTGCATTCACTATCATCTGCCCCGCTCTGCTCCAGGACAAGCTGTCCCTGCTCAACGAGCCTGACTCCCTCTGCAGGTGGATCACCGACTTCCTGACGGACCGGAGGCAGCATGTGCGGCTGGGAAAGACTGTCTCAGACTCTGTTAGCATCAGCACTGGATCACCCCAGGGCTGTGTACTTTCCCCCCTGCTCTTCTCCCTGTACACCAACTCCTGCACCTCCAGCTACCAGTCTGTCAAGCTGATCAAGTTTGCGGACGACACCACCCTCATCGGGCTCATCTCCAATGGCGACGAGTCAGTCTACAGGAGAGAGGTGGCCCAGCTGGCGTCCTGGTGCAGCCACAACAACCTGCAGCTGAATGCTCTGAAGACAGTGGAGATGATCGTGGACTTCAGAAAAGTCACAGCCCCTCTGCCCCCCCCCTTACCCTCACAGACTCTCCCATCACCACTGCAGATTCCTTCCGCTTCCTGGGCACCACCATCACCCGGGACCTCAAGTGGGAGCCGACCATCAGCTCCCTCATCAAAAAGGCCCAGCAGAGGATGTTCTTCCTGCGGCAGCTGAGGAAGCTCAAGCTACCCAGCAAGATGTTGGTGCAGTTCTACACGGCCATCATCGAGTCCATCCTCACCACCTCCATCACCGTGTGGTACGCAGGAGCCACCGCCAGGGACAGACTAAGACTGCAGCGCGTTGTGCACGCTGCTGAGAAGGTGATCTGCTGCAAGCTCCCATCCCTCCAGGACCTGTAACATCTCCAGGCCTGATCATAGCCGACCCTTCACACCCTGGACACGCACCGTTTGCCCCCCTCCCCTCAGGTAGAAGACTTCAGTCCATTCAGACTAAAACCTCCTGCTACATGAACAGCTTCTTCCCCTCTGCCATCAGACTGCTGAACACTAAGTGACTTATTAGACTCTCGTGCACTACGTACAGCAGCTCAACCGGACTCATGATAATTATCACCATTTTCTTTTGCACTACCGACTGCAATATGTGGAACTCCACAATATCTGCTGCTTGTTAATATATTTTAAATTGCATAGATTAGTATTACTCATTCATATTCTACATTTTATTGCATGCATAGTTTATTTTTATCTTTAGTGCTACTCCATGTTTAATGTTGCAGCATTGCACCAAGACAAATTTCTAGTTTGTGTACTACATGAACACTGGCAATAAATCTGATTCTGACATCATGCCTGGTTCCTGTTCCCAAGTCATCTCCATTGGACCTGAATGACCATCAACCAGTTGCCCTCACATCTCATGTAATGAAGGTCCTGGAGAGACTCGTCTTAGCCCACTTGAGGTCGCAGGTAAAGACATGGCTGGACACCCTGTAGTTTGCTTATCAGCCCCATTTAGGAGTTGAAGACGCTGTCATCTACCTGCTGCAACAAGCACGTTTGCACCTGGATGGTGGGGGAGACACTGAGAATCATGTTCTTTTATTTCTCCAGTGTCTTTAATGCCATCCAGCCACTGCTACTGGGTGAGAAGCTGTGGGTGATGGGGGTCAACAGCTCTGATCTCCTGGATTACTGACTACCTGACAGATGGGCCACAGTTTGTCCGGCTGGGCAGTGTCTTGTCTGACGTGGTGGTTAGTGATACAGGAGTTCCACAGGGGACCATGCTTTCTCCTTGTCTCTTCGCCTTATACACCACTGACTTTCAGTACAACACTGAGTCATGCCACCTGCAGAAATTCTGATGACTCGGCTGTTGTTGGGTGTATAAGAGGGGGAGAGGAAGGGGGAGTACAGTACACTGGTCAACAGATTTGTGGAATGGACTAAGGAGAATCACCTGAGGCTGAACCTCAGCAAGATCAGAGAGATGGTGATTGACTTCAGGAAGAAGAGGACACCCTTACAGCCACTGTGGATTGGAGGTAGAATGTGGAGGACAACAAATACCTGGGTGTTGTGATTAGCAATGGACTGGAAATCAGAAAAACACCGATGCTGTGTACAAGAAGGGGGTGATCAGACTCTACTTTCTGAGGAAGCTGAGATCCTTCATGTGCAACAAGATGCTAGGACGGTCAGGTACAGGAAATCTTTCTTGCTACATGCCACTTCACTGTACAATATCTTGCTCTGATGTTTGAATATTGGTCATAATACAGCTGTCACACTGTACTTTCCAGTCTACTTTGTACCTTACATTTCAGCCTGCTCCTTATGGTTCCATTTTACACAGTAGTTTACCTCTTACTCAGTATTTATCAATATACATACATATTCTATACGGGTCATCTGTTTTATAGTTCTGTGCGTTTAGCTTTTCTAGCTCATTCCTTTTCTATTTTCTTTACTATTCTATTATGCTGTGGGTATTTCTATCTGGTCTGGTTACTGTAGGTCATGCTGCTGTGACACTAATTTCCCAGTTTGTGCTCAATAAAGTACATCCATCCATCCATCTAATTATCAAATTAGTTGTTTAATTTTGTGCCAATCAACTGCTCGATTAAAAAAAACTGATCTTTGCAGCAATATTAAATATAGGCCTACATTTAAGAACACGAGGGGTGGGAACCACCAGAGGCCACAGCGATACGATAATATCACCATACTTGGGCCGCAATACAATACTATCACGATCTTGTGATACACTGAGTACTGTGATTTCTCATCCTGATCTTTGTTTTGTTTAACTCCTGGCAAGATATTTCAAGTCACTGTCAAACTGCACTTTTAAGGAAGGAACGAAGACCCCAAACGCCAGCTGTGAGTTTGCAATTTTAATAATAAACAAATATAGCAAGATACAAACTCATAATGAGGAATAACAAGGTGCTGAACAGTACAGAGGCTGAGGCGCATGGAAACACCGGCAAATCATGGAACACACAAAACAACAAGCGGAAGCCCATGGAGCAACTGCAGGATAAACAGAATAATTGCGGAGCTCGCATAAACTAACATAGTAGAATGAAGACCACGAACTTATGTCCAATCACTGAGAAGGGTGCTGCGCCAAACAGTGGGACCAAACCCCTTAAATAAGGCAAAGAGAATTAACAACAAATGAGGACAGGTGTGGACAACAAGAGCGAGGCTAAGTAGACCAAATAAATGACAGCTGGAACAAACCTTGAACTTGAGCTCAAAAAGAAAGTGAACAAAACCTGTTGTCACAACAAGAGCACAAACCAGAGAGAGGATAAATCATGATGAATATATCAATTTAAAGAGAGACCAAGAGGAGGGCGAAAGAAATACAATAACCAATACTAATATCAAAATACAAAAACAGGACTAAGTAACAGTGAGGGTAGGCTCATGTGAAAACAGGGACTTCATATGCAATACAACTGGCAAACTTAAATCACATAATCGAAAATCAAACAAGTATATAATCCACTGCAATGAGGAATACAGGAAATAGTCAAATGAACTGAAAGCATGTGCACAGTGCACTCACCGTGCTCAGCATTATGACAGTCACCCCTTTGCTGTGCTGACCTAACTAGACAGAGAGCATTAAGCACTATCTAGTGGACTGAAAAGTCAACTGTTTTACTCTGACTTTTATTACTCTTACACATAAATAGGCAAGTTTGTGTTTGAAACATTTATTAATTTTTAATGAGTCACAATGCTAGTGTTTCTGAATCAATACAGTATCACCACCATAAAAGCACTGCAGTACTATGATACACTGATTTTTTTTCTCTCCACCCCTAAAGAACACAATACAATCTTAACTACCTTTAGCTAATATTGTCATTTGCAGCTCTCAAATTAGAAAACGAAGGAGAAAGTCAACTGTATTATTGTTCAGTCTATACACAGCAAGTCATTCACAGCAGATTGAAATTATATTTGTGCTAGCTCTAAGGATAACATCTAGAAATAGTAACCACCACCGTCATTACCTCTGCCAAGGAGGTTACGTTTTCATCGGCGTTGGTTTGTCTGTTAGCAACATAACTCAAAAAGTTATGGACGGATTTTCATGAAATTCTCAGATTGTCAGAAATGGGGTATCCTACAGATTATTAGATTTTGGTGGTGATCCGGATCACTGTTCACAAGAAAACCGCCATTACGGAAAATGCAATTTTCGTGAATAACTACTGAACCACTAATCCTATCATTGTGAATCCAATTGCTAGTCATATGTTTTCATGGTCAAGGAATCTGAAAACGTACACACAAACACTGTATGGGGGAACTGTGGTGCTTGGCGGAGGTCTGCGCTCTCCGAGTGCTTTTCTAGTTTAAGAATGTCTTTGAATTGTGGCAAGAAACACAACACTCAAAAGAAATGACACAGCACAAGATGAGAATGTAAACTCCTCCCAGATGACCTGGGTTTAAAATGGTATCAGCCCAGGCACTAACTGAGGCAGTAGTGTTAACCACTCATCTAGTGCTTGCTCACAGGGGATCGCCTGATTGCTGGGGTCTTTCTGCAACTGTGGGGGTTCCCCCTACAGTTGATAGTGCTATGAGATGACTGTTGTGAAATGGCGCTATATAAATAAAGTTGAATTGAATCTACCGTACTGATGAAAGAAAAACAGGTTTTGAAAATAAAACAATGATAAAATACAATAAAACTCTAATTTAGTAGAAATATGGAGTTAGGGAAGTATATAATGTAGAAGGGATAAGTCCGTTGAGCTGCAGTTTACAGTTTTGTGACATTGTATTGACCTTGTGAGTTTGGTGAGCATTGGGGAAATTGCCTAGGAAGAGATCCGTGGACAGATATAGATGCAGGGCTATAACATCAACTCATTTTGCTTTCATGGCAATGACCTAAAATACTTACTGGGACACTTATGATTACCGTTTTCTCATTTTAATTCTGCAGGTTTTTTGGCCTCGTCTACTTCAGAAACTTAAAGGAAGACATTAAAATCAAAATCCAACTGCTTCCCTTTGTTCTTTGTTTGCTCTTCCACAACAATCACATTGAATTCAATTCAACTTGATTTATATAGCACCATTTCACAACAACAGTCATCTCATAGCACTTTCAACTGTAGGGGAAACCCCCACAGTTGCAGAAAGACCCCAGCAATCAGGCAATCCCCTGTGAGCAGCACTTGGTGATGGTGGAGAGGAAAAACTCCCGTTTAGCAGGAAGAAACCTCCAGCAGAACCAGGCTCAGGGAGAGGCAGTCATCTGCTGTGACTGGCTAGGGGGTGAGGGGATAGAGAAGAAGAAGAAAAGAACAGACATGTAGAGAGCAAACAGCACAATGGGGACTCGATCTATGGGAGAGAACAAACAGATGTTAATGACCAGCAAAAATATTTCATTGAGAGTGAAGAAAGGAGTGAAGCCCATTGCATTTTTGGAGGTCCCCCGACTGTCTAAACCTATTAGCACCATAACTAAGGGAGGGTTCAGGGTCACATGATCCCTCCCTAATTATAGGCTATGTCACAAAGGGAGGTTTTAACCCTATTCTTATAAGCAGAGATCTAGTCTGACTTCCGAATCCAGATTGGCAGCTGGTTCCAAAGGAGACGAGCTTGATAACTGAAAGCTCTGCCTCCCATTATACTTTTGGAGATTCTAGGCATTTCAAGTAATCCTGCATTTTGGGAGAGTAGCACTGTTAGGATGATAAGGGACTGTCAGATCTTTTAAATATAAAGGGGCCTGATTATTTAGACCTTTGTAAGTGAGGTTCAGGTTACTTTTTTGTACCCGTAGGTAGATTTGTTTTGCAGTTGGTGACATCCATATTTACAAGCCACTAATTACATTCAACATAGACACAAACACAGGCACACATCTTACAAAATAGGTAAATATAAAATATGTACAATATAATTTTTATAGCTTGTTCAACTCTTTGACAGCAGCAGGGACAAAGCTGTTTTTGTAGCGCTGGGTTCTACTTTTTGGGACAGCAAACCTCCGTCTGGAGGGAAGAAGCTGAAAGTTGCAGTGCAAAGGGTGGGAGTCATTTAAAATCGAGTCGGCCATCCTCTGTACTTGTCTGGTGTACAGGGATGTCAGGCTCAGCTGTGACTCACCAAGCAAACAACTGGACCATCTGACTACCTGATCCAAGGATTTCCTCTGTTTCAGTTTTATCTGACCAAACCATGACATTAAAGAAAAGGATAAAACAGATTCAATAAAAGCCCGATAGAACATAGTCATTATGGTTCGGTCAATTTGGAAGCGTGCAAGTTTCCTCAAACAATGCAAATTTTGCTGACCCTTTTTGCACACCCTTTCACAGTTCACCTCAAAGTTCAATCCACTATCAATAATTGTCCCAAGATATTTGTACGATTGTACACATTCGGTGGTCTGGCCTTTTAGTATGGTGACTTTGTGCCTGGGAGTTTTCCTCCTAAAGTCAATAATCATATCTTTCGTTTTTGTTGTATTCAGCTGCAGGTAGGAATCCTCACACCAGTGAACAAAGTCATCAACTACTGGGCCGTGGCCACTCTCACCATCCTGGAGGAGACTGACAATGACTGAGTCATCAGCATACTTTATAATGTGTCTGTTGTCATGTCTGCTCCGACACATGTTTGTGTACAGGATGAAGAGTAGTGGTGACAACACACACCCCTGAGGAGAGCCAGTAGAAGAGCACTTTAGGTCAGACAATGTGCCATTGACCCTTACTCTCTGCGTCCTGTTGGTTAAGAAATCCAGAATCCAACCCACCAGATTATTGCTTAAATCAAATTGTTGCAGGAGCCTTTCAACTAAAATATGAGGTTGAATTGTATTAAAGGCAGAAGAAAAGTCCACAAATAAAAGCCTGGCGTGTGTCCCATTAAAATCCAGATGTTTAAAAAGCATGTCAAACAGAGTGACAGTGGCATCCTCCACTCCTCTGTGAGGCCTATAGGCAAACTGCAGAGGATCCAATGCATGTTCAGTCTGCCTTAGGACCTCACGTCTGACCAGTTTTTCAAAAATTTTCATTAAAATTGAAGTCAAAGCAACTGGTCTAAAGTCGTTTACCGTTTTAGGACAGCTGGATTTTGGAATGGGAACAACCACGGCATCTTTCCAGATCTTAGGCACATGTGTCTGTAAGGACTTATTGAAAATATAATGAAATATAGGACTCAGTTCATGTGCACAGGACTTTACCAGGCGTCCACATATATCATCAGGGCCCTGACTTTTGTTCACTTTTACAGCGCGGAACTCCCTTATAACATCCTGCATCTCAATATTAAAGTGCTGATTGTCTTTGAGTTTGTTTCAAATCTTGGATTTCTGTGCTAAAATCAAAGGAGTCAAAACGACCATAAAAACAATTAAGAGCATTAGCCAGCTCTGTGTCTGAACTAAAACCATCTAAAAACACACGATTACTGCGCTCTGTGCTCTGAAGGCCTGCAATAGTTTTCATACTGGCCCAGGCCGAACCAAGTTTATTTGCTGCCATCTTGCTTTCCAACTCTGATTTATAATTCTGTTTTGCTCTTAAAATTTCGGCCTTCAGCTCCTTGGTGGCAACCTGTAGCGCAGAAACAGACCCTTGTTTAAAGGCAAGAGCTTTCCTCTGTAAGCAGGATTTAACTGATTTAGTAACCCATGGTTTGTTGGGGTATATTTTGACACGTTTACGTGGAACAAACTTATTTTGACAGTGAGCCATGTATGAGCATGTGAGCTCAGTCAGAGAGTCCAAATCATCCCCGCAGGCCATTATGAACATCTTCCAGTCTGTACAGTCAAAGCATTCCTGGAGGCTGTGCTCTGAATCTTCTGTCCACACATCAATGTCTCTGGTCTCCACTTTGCCTCTTCTGAGAGCAGTTTTATATGTGGGCAGCAAATGAACACAGTTGTGATCTGATGATCCTAAAGGAGGAAGGGGGAGTGATTTATAGGCCCTCTCTATGGATCCATAGCACAGGTCCAATGTCTTTTTTCGCCTGGTTGGGCAGGAGACATACTGATGAAAGTTTTTAAGTGTCTTCTTTAAAGAAACATGGTTAAAAGAAGTGAGAAGAAGGATTTTAAACTTTATTCTAAATTCTGTGGGAAGCCAATGAAGGGAGGCCAGAACCGGAGATATGATCTCTTTCTAGTACCGGTTAAAACTCTTGCTGCAGCATTTTGGATCAGCTGAAGACTTTTTAAAGATGTTTTAGGACAACCTGATAAGAGTTACAATAATCTAATCTAGAGCTAACAAAAGTGTGGATCAGTTTCTCAGCATCCCTCCGAGACAAAATGTTTCTAATCTTAGCAATATCATGCAAATAATAGACAGTCTTAGAAACAAGTTTAATATGTGAATTAAAGAACACATCTTGATCAAAAATAACTCCAAGGTTCCTCATGAACTATTCAGAGAAAGTAACTGCATCCAAACTAAGAGTTTGATTTGGAAAGATATTTCTGAGGTTTTTTGGACCAACTGGAATGACTTCAGTTTTATCTGAATTAAAAGCAAGAAATTGCAAGTCATCCAAGCTTTGATTTCCCTAAGACAAGCATCTAATTTGGCTAATTGATAACCATCACCTGGCTTCATTGACAGATATAATTGTATCATCTGCATAACAATGAAAATGTATGCAGTGCTTTCTAATAATATTGCCTAACGGAAGCATATATAAACTAAAAATAGGGCCTAGCACAGATCCCTGTGGAACTCCGTGACTGAGCTTTGAGTTTGAAGAAGTCTCATTATTGACAAACAAAATGGAACCTATCAAAAAAAAAAAAAAAAAAAAAAAGGATGTAAACCACTGCAATGAAGTTCCATTAACTACAACAAGGTGTTGTAGTCTATCAAGTAAAATATTATGATCGATAGTATCAAAAGCTACACTAAGGTCTAAAAGGACAAGTACAGAAACAAGTCCATTATCAGATGCAATAAGGAGGTCATTAGTGACCTTCACTAAAGCCGTTTCAATACTATGATGGATTCTAAACCCAGATTGAAACTCTTCAAATAAACCATTTCCCTGCAAGTGGTAAAATAACTGTGTAGCAACAACCCTTTCTAAGATTTTTGAAATGAAAGGCAGATTAGAGATTGGTCTATAGTAAGCTAAAGCCCCTGGATCCAGCGATGGGTTTTTAAGTAAGGGTTTAAATACAGCAGTTTTAAAGGCCTGTGGTACATGGCCTAATGCTAATGAAGAATTTATTATTTGAAGAATAGCGCTACCAATAAACGAGAAGACTTCTTTTAATAACCTGGTAGCAATAAGGTCTAAAAGACAAGTTGAAGACTTGGATGAGGAACTTATTTTATCTAACCCTAAAAAGGTCAATTGGAGTAAACTCATCCAAACAGATATCAGTTGACGGAGTTGTAGTTGTTACTGGTTTTAAGTTAACAGTGGGAAGAATCTGACTCATTTTATTTCTGATAGATAACTAACCTGCACTTATATAGCGCTTTTCTAGTCACAAAGACCACTCAAAGCGCTTTCATTAATACTAACCCTCTATTCTAAGGGCCTATAGGAAACATATCTAGGGACAATTTAGAACAGCCAATTAACCTAACATGCATGTTTTTGGCATGTGGGAGGAAACCGGAGAAATCCCAGAGTAAACCCACGCAACACGGGGAGAACATGCAAACTCCACACAGATCACTGTTGGTCGGGGGCTGGGATCGAACCCACGATCCCCACAATCCCCCGGCCAAGGGTAAACTGTGCTGCCGCAGTGCTAACCACTGCGATAGATAAAATTTTATTCTTGAAGTTCATAAAGTCCTGACTAGTAAGCTCTAAGGGAATGCTGGGATTGGCAGAATCCTGACTGCCACCCTGGCTAGAGTGCTGAAAAGAAACCTGGGATTATTCTTGTTCTCTTCTATTAATGTGGAATAATAACTTGTTCTAGCTTTCCTGAGAGATTTTTTTTTTTTTTTTTAAATAAATTAGAAGTCGATTTCCCAGCTAAATAGATTTCACAATTTTAGTGGAGCACCATTTTCTTTCTAATTGATGAGTCTTCTTCTGTTTTAAGCTACGAGTTTCTGTGTTGAACCAAGGAGTTAGAAATCTCTGGGTTTTTTTTGTTTTTGTTTTTTTTTTAAAGGGGCCACCATGTCTAGAGTCTGATGCAGAGAAGCTGTAACACTTTCTACCATGCTATCAAATACAGAAGGAGCAAGCTGTCTATAGCTTATTTCCGTTGTGTTGACACATGGCATAGAGGAAGCAATCTGCATAAATTTGGTAACATCATCTGAGAGGCATCTATTGTAATATTTTTCTTTAGGAGCCAAATAGTCAGAAATAGTAAAATCAAAGGTTAACAAATAATGGTCTGACAGTACAGGGTTATGAGGAGACACTACCAGATTTTCTATTTCTATGCCACATGTCAAAACAAGGTCCAACGTGTGGTGTAGATAATGGGTAGAATTCCCTGCTTTCTGAGAAAACCCCATCAAGTTTAATATTGAATTAAATGCCATAGTAAGGCAATCATTATCTACATCTACATGTACATTAAAGTCCCATACTATAATTATTCTATCCGATTTCAACACTAAATCCACTAAGAATTCAGCAAATTAAGATAAAACCTCAGAGTAGGCTGAGGGAGGATAAGCTATGCCAAATAAAATTGGATTTAAGCTAAAACTACTAACATTCCCAATACTGAAGACCGGGCCCTCAGAGGAATTGCATGTCTTTTGCTTTACATCAACTAGTAATATGGAATGGTAAATTGTTGATACTCCTCCACGGCCAGAACTTCTGGGATTTTGACAGTTTAAGTAACCAGAGAGAGTTGATTCATTTAAACCAACATAATCCTCTTGTCCTAACCAAGTCTCTGTAAGGGATATTAAATCAATCTGATGATCAATTAACAGATCATGGACTAGCAGAGACTTGGGATTTAGAGACCTAATATTTAACAAATCACATTTAATTTTTACATTATGAGGAGGAACAGAGGCCAAATCATTAAATTTAGAGGCTTCATGTTTAACCACTTTGAGATGCTTATACAATATATTTTTATTTACTTTGGAGGGAGCAGACAGTGATTCTGATGGGGAAGACAGGGGCTACGTTGATGGGTGGCGGATGGAGAGAAGTTGCAGAGAGGCATGTAAGATTGCGACTCCGCTTCTTGGTCCCAACTCTGAGTAGTCAAGGCTTTAGAACTTTGGAAAAAAAAATGATGCCAGATTGTTAGATAAATGAATCAGGAAAGTCAACGCCAGGACAAAGTCAGCAGCTATGTGTCATCACAGATAGATTTGTAGATCTCAGCTTCTGTCGTTTATCAGAATGGAGGAATTACATCTTCTTGCATTATTCTCTTCATTTCTGTTGTGTGGAAATTATAGACTAGCACCACAACTGCTTAGGTTATTTGTTTAAAGACCATAGGTTAAATGTGTGGAACTGCAGCTTGATTTTGGCGTATTTGTGCGTTTTAAATCGATGTCCTAGTTTTCACCAAATGAGTCTTATATTAAACACATTCTGCTTTTTGCTGCTCTTCTTTTTGACCCTCTCAAGCACTTAATGTCTGACCCTTGGTCCTAAGAACTTAGGGAGAATTTACCCCAGAGGCCAAAGTTAACTTTTTCCAACTGCAGACAACATGTCTCACATTAATGCAGTCTAGCCTTAATATTCAGCTCTGACACAAAAATGGCACTGCTGTCAATTTGATGCAGTTTTAGATGTTGACTGGAATTTTCCACATGGCTGCTCGTCGAAGCGGTATTGTAATAACGTTGAAGACAGCTAAATTGAGATTCTATCAAATAAGTAAGAGATTGCACTGTTGCAGAAACCTGTGATTGATGCAGCATGATAAAGCTTCACAGTGAATCTACCATTGAGCTGCACTCTACTTCCTGCTTTTGACTTCAGCTGAAGTCTGCTTGGGTGAGTAAACAAAATAAATGGCTAATAACCCGTCGTCTCCTTTAATCAATGCTACAACCAAGTCTGGCCAAAATCGTGTTGATACATGAAAAAAAAGCAGCTGTATGGAGTATCCTGACTCCATGTAGGGTAAGATATGTGGAGGTGGCCTGTGTGCTTGGTGTACCAATCCCACACGTAAAGACACTCACTGCTGTCCAGAGTATCTCATTGTGCAGTGCAGATCTTTCTACCTGCCAAGAGAGCTCACGTTGGTGATTATATTAACAGTGTACGTGCAGCTGAAAGCTAATGCTCAGGTAGCCATGGAAACGCCACAATGCTCCATCAACCTGGACTGTGTTATAATCACGGCGTGAGACTAACTACGCAAACCTGAAGTCTGTCCTGCCAAGATTTTTCAAAAAACGTGAGTTTTCCGAAAAGGGAAAATAACACTGTTGACCAGGTCTACACCAACATTCCAGATGCCTATAGTGCCACCCTCTGCCACATCTTAGACTCTCTGATCATCTCTGTCACTGATTACTGCTTATAAACTGTAAAATCTGTAGACAAAGACCAACACTAAAACAGTTCAGGTGTGAACTGACGAAACCACCATAGCCCTACAGGACTGTTTTCATTCTCCAGACTGGGGAGTATATGCAGAGGGGACAGACCTGGATGGCCACACATCTGCTGTGCCCTCGTATACCAGCTATTGCACTGAGAGTGTGAGCTACACCAAGATAGTCAAAGTGTTCCCGAAACAGAAACTGTGGCTCAGTGGTGAGGTGCATACCCTGCTTCGAACATGGGATGATGACTTCAAGTCAGGAGACTAGCAGGCTGATAAAGAAGCAAGCCAGTCCCTGCAGAGAGGCATCAAAATGACCAAGTGCAAATATAAACAGCGTATGGAGGAAAACTTTGACAAGAATAACACCAGGAACATGTGGCAGGGGATCAAAAAAACTCACTGGCTACAAGGTCAGGCAAACATCAGCAGGCTCCTCAGACAGAAACCTACCAGACACTGAACCTGCTCTTTGCCCGTTTTGACCAACGCAACAGAGAAGCCCACACCTGTCTTCCTCTTCTGGAGACAAGAAATGCCCCCATCCAGCTGCAGCAGCATCAGGTCAGAACCATCCTATGCAGAGTCAATGTGAGGAAAGCTGCTGGTCCAGGCGGAGTCACAGGAAGGATGCACGTGCAGACCAGCTAACCGGGGTCTTTACCACCACCTTCAACCTCTCACTACTGTAGTCTGTGGTTCCCACCTACCTTGAGTCAACCACCATAGTTCCAGTGCCCAAGAACACAATGAACTGCCTGAAAGACTACTGCCCAGTTTCCCTAACCCCCATCATCAAATGTTTTGAGAGACTCATTTTGCCTAATATTAAGGCTGTCATTTCTGCTGACCTTGATCCACATCAGTTTGCATACAGAGGAAACAGGTTGACAGATGATATCATAACAGCCCTCCACACAGCCCTCACACACTTGGATAACAGTGACACCCATGTGAGGATGCCGTTTGTGAATTTCAGTTCTGCCTTTAATAAAGTTCTACCCCATAGACTGTGGTAGACAATAGTCCATTGTTCTGATTGTCTCTTAGGGGCTCTCTGCCCGTATGCAAATTGCCTTCTGATTTCTGCCGGCTAGCTGAGTGTGAAGGTTGAATGTCCATGTAGATTGTGGTGGGTCACCACAAAGCCAACCTTCTATGGCTCCCCTCCTGAATAAGTACACATTGTGGGGAGACAGGACCTTTTCCATTGCCACTCACACCTTCTGGAACTCACTCCCTATAACCACCAGAAGCTCCCCCTCACTCCCAGCATTCAAAAAAAAAAAAAAAAAAAATCACTAAAACCCATCTATTCAACACTGCAGTCAGTCATTGACACTTTTTCCTCCTCCCCTATGTAAAGGGTCTGAGTGTCTTGAAAAGTGCTATATAAGTCTTAAGTACTATTATTATTAAGCAGCATATTTGGATCCAGAATGTCTTGATAGTCTTGAGATTTCATCGTAGCCTCAACAGATTCAAGACACCCTGTTCCAGAAACAGCAAAGCAGCCCCAGAACATAACCAAGCCTCCTCCATTTTCCACAGTAGGGACAGTGTTCTTTTCTTTGTATGCTTCATTTTTTTCTTCTGTAAACCTAGAACTGATGTGACTGTCTCTAAAGCTCCAGTTTTGTCTCATTTGTCCAAAGGACAACTTCCCAGAAACTTTGTGGCTTGTCAGCATGTATTTTGGCAAATTCCAGTCTCACTTATTTATGATTTACTTTCAACAGTGGTGTCCTCCTTGGGTGTCTTCCACCGAGTCCACTTTGGCGCAATCAGAGAGATGATGCAATCTTGATACTGATGTACCTTGAACTTGAAGTTCACCTCTAATGTCTTTGGAAGTTCTTCTGGGCTCTTTGGCTACCATTTGTATTATCCCCCTCTACAAGTTATCAATTTTCCTCTTGCATCCATGTCCTGAGAGGTTGGCTATAGTCCCATGAACCTTATACTTTAATATTGGCAGCTGTGGTCACAGGATCATCAAGCTGCCTGGATATGGTCCTACAGCCTTTACCTTTAACATGCTTGTCTATAATTCTAATCCCCTGAGACAACTCACTCCTCAGTATTCTGTGGTCCCTGTTCAGTGTGGTACACACCATGATACCAAAGATGATACCAGTGACTGCTATTCACCCGTTATATAGACAGACTGACTGTTTACAAGTTTGAAGACCCCTGTGATGCTAATTAGAGGACACGCCTCAGTTTAACATGTCCCTATGGTCAAATTATTGTCAGTCGTTTTTGTTCAGGCCAGTTTCACTAGTTTATTTTCTTAAATGATTCTGTTGAACCAAAATTCAAAAGCAATGTCTGATTTTTATGTGCTAATGTTCAGAAAATTTTTATTATTTTGTAAGTTTCAAGTTCGGTTGTGCAGTAGTTAGCACTGTGGCAGTGCAGTAAGAAGACCGTGGGTTCAATCCCACCCCTGACCATCGTGACCCTTCTGTGTGGAGTTTACATGTTCTCCCTGTGTCTGCATGGCTTTACCCCGGGTACTCAGGTTTCCTCCCACAGACCAAAAACATGCAGGCTAGATTAATTGTTGACTCTAAAGTGGCCCTAGGGGTGAATGCATGTGTGAATGGTGAAGGGATTGGTGCTGCACCGTGGCTGCCTCATCCATCTACGTGGATGCTCTGAATATCCCGGAGGGAAATTAGAAGGAAAGGCTCAGAGCTTCACTCAGGCTTCACCTGCCATCACTACTGAGGAGCTGTAGCATCTTTTGTTGTTTAACGCTAACTGTTAATGCTAACTTTATGTTCTCAGCATGTAACATACCTTACAACATGTACTCTAGTACACACCACTGTCTCACTCTCAGTCTCATGTCCACTGGTCTGTTTTGTCGAAAGCTACTGTATAGGGATTACACCTATACAGGGATTACACCTGTCTCTGTGGCGCAGAGACAGGTGTAACCAGGTGGAGTTACAGAAAATATGTGGCATTATGGGAAACTAACAGTCAAAGAGCTCTGTCCCAGAGGAAACACTTTCACTTGTCCTGCTACTGATAACACCCAGGCTGCACCTGGCTGGTCACTGAATCCAGTCATGGGCGGTCTTTCACGGACTGAAACTACCAGACAACATGGCAGACTATGAGTTTCTTATCTTTAAAACAAACCAGCAAAAAATGTTTCCAACATCACTGTGTGAGAAATGGTAGGTTCAGCTCATGGCTGTTATTTGACATCAAAACTGCTGGTTCAAATGTTCAGGATCGCTGCCTCCAGTGCATGCCGGCATGGGAAATTCACTTGTATAAATGTCCACAATTGTAATGTTTATGCAAATGAACCACGGGCTACTCGACACATTGCAGCCCAAATTTCACTGCACCGGAGCCAAATGCTTTCCGTTTCATTTCAGAGAGATAGATAAAGAGATAGATGTACTTTATTGATCCCAAACTGGAAAATTGCAGTGTAACAGCAGCATAACAGACAACCAAACAACAGAAACAAGCATGACAAAGGGATACCCATGGAAAGTAAAACTAATGTACTTTATTTATATAGCCCTTTAAAACAATCCGTACGTGACCAAAGTGCTTTACAGAAAATAACACATTAAAAACACAGAGCATTAAAACAAAAAAAAAAAAAAAAGCCTAAAAATGAGAATAAAATAAAAACAAATGTCAAGACAAATATCACCACTACTGAGTATTAAAAGCCATCCTAAACAAATATATTTTAAGTTCTGACTTAAAAAGGGCCAGGTCAGAGATGGCACGTAGGTCGGGGGGGGGGGGGGAGATCATTCCAGAGCCTGGGGACGGAAACAGAAAAGGCTCGGTCACCCCAGTGTTTATACCTTGACCAGGGCACATCCAGCAAAAGCTGACTGGATGACCTCAAAGCCCTGCCTTGGTCACGGACAGTCAAAGTCTCAGACATATAAACCGGAGCAAGGCCATTAAGAGCTTTAAAAACAAAAAGCAAAAGTTTAAAATTCTAAAATGGACTGGAAGCCAATGAAGTGAAAAAAGGATCGGGGTAATGTGCTCTCGCCTACGTGTGTTGGTCAAAAGATGGGCTGCTGCATTGTGCACAAGTTGAAGGCGGCCGAGAGAAGACAGAGATGCCAACATAAAGTGCATTGCAGTAATCAAGTCAAGACAGGATTAAAGCATGGATAGCCATTTCAAGATCATGACGGCTCAGGAAAGGTTTGGCTTTGGATAACAAACGTAATTGATAAAAGCTTATCTTGACTACATTGTCAATTGTTTATCAAGTTTTAAATGGTTGTCAAAAGTCACCCCCAAATTTCTGACAGCTGAACTGAGCCTTAAAGAGAGGGATACTAAAGCCAGCCATTACAGTATCCCCAAACGCAATACATTCTGTTCTTTCATTTAAGTGGAGAAACTTGACTTTGACTTAACCACAACTTAATATCAATGACGCAGTCCAATAGAACACTTTGTGAGTTAGTTTGTTCTGGGTTCAAAGGTAAATAAAGCTGCAAATTGTCCACATAACAGTGGAAAGACATGTTATGCCTGGCTATTATTGACCCGAGTGGCAGCATATATAATGAAAACAGAATAGGGCCAAGGATAGAGCCCTGTGGGACCCCACAGGAGAGAGAGGCACTAGAAGAGAACATGTCATCAATCATTACAGAAAAAGTTCTATTAGAAAGGTAGGATTCAAACCACTTAAGTGCAGTGCCATGGATGCCAACATGGTGATTCAGGCGTGACAAAAGGATAGTGTGGTCCACAGTGTCAAAGGCTGCTGTAAGATCTAGCAGCACTAAGACCACGGGGCATTTGGCATCAGACATAATATTGTGCACCTTAAGCAGGGCAGACTCAGTGCTGTGGCGAGATCTAAACCCAGACTGAAACTTCTCAAAAATAGAATTGTCTTCTAAAAAAAGACTGCAACTGTATAAAAAACAGCTTTTTCTAAAACTTTAGATAAAAAGGGCAAATGAGAAATGGGTCTAAAATTTGATAAAACTGAAGGGTCAAGGTGAGGTTTTTTTTTTTAAGAAGGGGCCTAACCACAGCATGTTTAAAAGCAGGTGGGACAAATCCTGAACTAAGGCAGGAATTAATAAAAACCAAAAGACCAGGCCCTACAGTATTTTAAAAAAAACCTTTTCAGGATTCCAGCGGGAACAACATCCAGTGAGCAATTTGTCGGCTTCAGAGACTTCACTATATCAGCAAGTGATGATAAAGAAACCAACTCAAACTGTTCAAACACAGCAGAGTAACCCAGGACAACAGACAAGCTTCCATTAAAACAGTTAACTCGTCTGACAGAGTCCACTTTATCAACACAAGTGAAGAAAAGTTTCACATGTTGTAAACGAATCGTCTGTTACAGTCAGAGTGCATGGGTTTATAAAAGAGTTAATTGTGTTAAACAGCACTCTAGGACAGTGACTGCTGCTGGAAACAATATCAGAGAGATACTGAAATTTTGCCTTTTGCACAGTCCTCTGGTAATCAGCAAGACAGTCCCTAAAAATTCCCAGAGACACATGTAATTTGTCCTTTTTCCATCTCCGTTCAGCCTGCCTGACCCACTGTTGAATGGCACGGGTAGAGTCGTTTAGCCAGGGATCTGTTTTCGGTTTAGCCAATTTAAGCCGAAATGGGGCAACAGAGTCCAGAATCCCAGAGCAGGTGGTATGAAAAGAGGAAAGAATCTTATCCGGATGGGAAGGGGAAACGAGTCCATTCAAGGCAAAAAAAAACTGAATCCCTAAAAGCAGCAGAAAACTCCTCTGATGTTGAAGAAGTGATGATGCAACGCCAGCATGATGGAGCCACAAGCTTGCTGGGTGATGAAGGGGTCAACAATTCAAAAATAACGGGGAAATGATCTGAGATGACAGACTCAGAAATTTCTTTGAGATTGAGAGTCCAACAGGGATAACCAGGTCCAGAGTGTGACCAAGACTGTGTGTAGGTTTGTCTGCTAAAATATCCAAATTAAATGTCGCCAGTCTTAAAATCAGATGCCAGGTGATCAGATGGACAGACATGAATATTAAAGTCCCCGCAGATCAAAGGTTTCATATTTTGGCATAACATCTGCCAAAAATTCAGAAAACTGAGTAATGAAGTCCTCATTATATTTTGGAGGACGATAAATAGCAAATAACAGGACTTGTGAGATCCACCACAAATACTTGCAGCTCAAAACAGGAATAAGTATTTGTGGAGAGAAGGCGACATTTAAAACTGTCATTTAAAACAGAAGCCAGACCCCACCCCGACCAGATGCTCGCGGAGAGCTGAAGAAAGAACAGCTGGGAGGGAGGAGCTCAGAGAAGGCGGTGGTCTCACCTGGTTTAACCCATGTTTCTGTCATCAGAAGAAAATCCAAGGAATGTGAAGTAAAAAAGTCATTTAGAATAAAAGTCTTATTTGCAATGGATCTGGTGTTAATCAGAGCCATGCGAATCAAACACTGATCAGCCTGCTGGGAAGCACGACTGATCAGATGAAGATTTTCCGGTGCACAGCCCCTTCTGTGAATCCAAACGGGCCGGCGGCAGGAAAGTGGGTATCCAGCCACAGGGACAATCGGCGACAGCCATCGGTAGCAATAATCCATGGATTGACGTACGTCAAAACCGATACGCTTCCTCGAGAGTTCAGTCAGCAGTTGACGAGGGTTGTGAGTTGAAGAAGCCAGGCAAGCCCTCAGTCTGCATGACACGCCGCCTCTCCTACCTCTTTTGTGGCGGCTGTTCTGAAACAGCCCACTGGGTGCACATCTTAGATAGGGAGGTATAGACGCCAACAGAGGTGGAGGAGGCTGACCATTAAATTCATAGGTCGAGAATTTGACCACAGAATTGCGAATATTCAGAAGAGTCAGGTGATCATAAACCAGTAGGGATGACATGTTTTGAGCTAGAAACAAGAACTAAACACATAAAACATAGCACAGGCAGACGTCCAGCCACACACACACACACACACACACACAACGGCGGCATCTTGCCAATCAAAACTACTATAAAAGCCTATATACATCATAGCTGAATAGATGACTCGTATAGATACATGAATCATACCCGCTGTACAATACAGGACTATCAGGAGCAAAGTGAAATGTGAGGTACCAGTTAGACTGTAAGGTACAGTATGGCAGCATAGCTATGACCAGAATACAACATCAGAGTGAGTTATTGTACAGTGAAATTGCATGTGGCAGGAAAGATTTCCTGTACCTGGCTGTTTGACAGCGAAGCTGTAGTAGTCTACTGGAGAAAGTGCTTCGCTGTCTGTCTAGTGTGTGGTGGAGGGGGTGATCAGGATTGTCCATGATGGATCGCAGTTTAGTGTTCTCTCCATCACTGCCTCAAAGGTCTCCGGTCTGAGACCAATTACAGAGCCAGCCCTCTTGTTAATCTTGTCAAGTCTGTTGGTGTCTGTGGCCCTGATACTGCTACCCCAACAGACCGCAGCAAAGAAGATGGCGCCGGCAACAACGGTCTGGTAGAAAAGTTCAAGCATCCTGCTGCACATGTTGAATAATCTCAGATTCCTCAGGAAGCAGAGTCTGCTCATCCCCTTCTTGTGCGCAGCATCAGTGTTGGATCTCAAGTCCAGCCCGTTGCTGATCCTGACACCCAGATATTTGTAGTCCTTAACCACCCCCACATCCTCCCCCCAGCCTGCAATGGCTGGGAAGCAGAAAAACGGACACGTAGCATCACTTGACTGCTCGCACATAGTGGCACCTAGATTTCAATTAGGGTCCCTCTACTGGTGGACACTAATTGCTTTTAAGAAAGCACCTCCAAATATAGTTAAATGTGATAAAATGTCATCACCACCATCATTTATCGTCTTCCGCTTAATCCTTTTTTTGGGTTGCGGGGGGGCTGGAGCCTATCCCAGCATCTTTGGGCAAGAGGCAGGGTACACCCTGGACAGATCGCCAGTCCATCGCAGGGCCAACACAGAGAGACACACACACACAACCTTTCACTCTCAGTCATACCTAAGGACAATTTAGAATCCCCAGTTTGATGCCAATTAACCTAACATGCATGTTTTTGGCATGTGGAAGGAAACCGGAGAAATCCTGGAGTAAACCCACACAGACACGGGGAGAACATGCAAACTCCACACAGATCACTGTTCGTCGGGGGATGGGATCGAACCCAGGATCCTCCGGCCAAGTCAGAGAAATTTTAAATTATCCTTGATGAGACTAGTCAATAAGCCAGGCAGATCTTCAGATAAGAGTAGATTTAATTCGTTGGCCAACGGAGATTGATACAGGAACGGTCTCAGAGCTTCACCATTCACACACCAATCTGCCTCTTGCATGAATACACAGTCCTTTTAAGCGAGATCAAAGAGAAATGGTAGTAAATGTTCCCGGCAGTTTGTTCAGTATCTTTAGTCACAGCGGGGTATTTCATCACACGTCCCCGGGCACCATCCTGACTCCGGGGGATGTGTCCCACAGGAAACTTCACAGCGGGAACTAAGGCAGGTGCTAACAAATGCAGCTGCATTACACTTTGTAACAAACGCAGTCACTCAAAGCTCTAAGACCCTGGGCCAATATGAGATTAAACAATGATATACAATATAATGATCACAATGTGTCACATGTAATCCCACAACTAGAGCATTAATATGGAATTATTCTTTCATAAAATAATTTTTGGAAACTGAATGGTGGGCCACACTGAATGAGGGTGGGGGCTGCATGTGGGCCACCAGTTGCCTGTCCCTGGCTTTTTGTGATTAAAATAACAGTTTGAAAAATCAGTTTTTTATTTTAACCGTTAGCAGATGCCCAAATAACGTCAAGCTAAATTTAAAAACTAACAGCTAAATCACAGTTTTAATAGCATGATCCACAAAGTGATCAATCACTGAATCACTTCAATAACCGACAGATTAACCGACAATTGTCAATTTGTAGTTGCAACTCTCGACTCTACAATATGGATGGATAGGTGCACCAACACTGCTGCTTCCACTTCCCTTCATGCTGCTGATCTGCACAGATTCAGACTGTTAAGGATAAGGAATATTCAGACAACTGTTCTGGATTGTTCCTATTTGGATCACCAAAACTTGTCAGGAAATCCTTTATATTACAAATTCTGGCTCTTTATTAATACTGTCAGCATAAATACATTGAGTTAACATTGCCCCAGTTAAACACTTTTCACACAGTTAACACAAGCAAGTCCACCCAGTCCGAAGGAGGTATGCAGTTTGGTGAAGTGAAATGTGTGCAGAGCTGCTGGTACCAATCAAGTCTGGAGAGAATTGGGTCAATTCAGTGTCAAAAATATTTTCAACTCACAAGTGAATGCTCCAGTGATTCTGGTATTTGTATCATGTGCAGTGCCCCTTCGGGGCAGAAAGGACGACCCAAGTGTTGGATAACGGCATGCATTTATTAAAAGACGAAACAGTTCAGAATGAAAACTGAAATACAAAAAGGTCCAAACAGGAAAAACTTACAAGATGTACCTCGGAGCGTGGAAAGCTCCGGAGGGGTGAGCAGCACAACCAGAGGAAATGAATGAAGTCAGAGACGAGGTTCCAAAACACATGTACACAAACAATGTAGCCACACTGACCCAGTGCCACAGCAGAACTTAAAGGCAACGCCCCCAGCAGAGCAAAAACCAGGAAGTCGCCTGACAGCTGTCAACCCAGAGAACTGAACAAACATAATCACAGCAGACTAAAACCAAATACAAATAACATGAATCTAAAACCCATACAAAACAAGATATGGCCAGAATAATAGGAACACAACTGGAGAAAATAAAAGGCAGAACACTAAGAGGAGCATAATACAAGGAATAAATCATTCTACAGGAAGAGCCACACGCCTGGGTCCAGCAGGAATCCCAGCCCCAGCTTGTGACAATTTGTAGTTGAAAATCAAATTTTAACCCAGCCAAACAAAGCTGTGTGAGAAAATTTGTGTACAAAAGAGCCGCATTTGCAAAGAGAATTTCTGAAGATACTAAGACAGAAAAGAGAAGCTTTGAAGGCAATAGTAAGATATTAGTCTAGCAGCATTCCAAAATATAAAGTTATTTAAGAGTGGACATGCATGAAAGCTGATTTATAAAATATTAAAAAGTTGCCCTTGTAACTGTAAAGCTCTGATGCTGCATAAAAACCTCATAAATCAGACATTCCCAAATTATTTCTGAAATGGGAACATTTTCACAGCTAATTACTTGCTCTTGGGTTTCAGAAAATGAATAATCAATTATATATTCTTCCATTTGCATGGTTATCAAACTGAAAGCTGGAGAGTTTAACTTTACCAAAATAGGGAAAGAATTTGGAGGAACAGTAATCTTTGACAGCCTGCCTTGCAGCCACACACACACTACAACTTCCTGCAAAACTTTTGAAGCACGAAATTCAGAGAATTATTTGAGTTAAATGAGTGGCTTGTCCTTAATTTTGCGTCAAACACCACTCATCGGCAGGAGCAGCAGACATCAGGACTAATAGAAAGCTGCAATTTCCTCTATCACCAATCACCTGAGTGACAACATTTTAATGTGCTGAAGCCATGTACACTATCTCCAGACATGAAATATTCATCCAAAAACAGCAAATCTGCACTGGACAGCAGTTGTTGATGAATGGATAATCACCTCCAACCATAAAATCTGAAAGTGTAATAAGGGTCAGTTATGAATGTGGGTGTGATGAGCAGCTACAAAGGAATAAATGATGTGCAGGGACCAACACGCAGAGAGGTGGACACCCTGCTGAGCTCATTCAGCGACCATGTTCCAAGTGGGCCACAGTCAGGCCACATTGATCCAAGTGAAATGCCACTGAGCCCATCCAGATCAGACTGGAACCATTCAGTTCTCTATTCACAATCCCCGTAACATGACATTGCCATCTCGAATAAGACCTTCGAATTACCAGCTAAAGGCCACACAGACGCATTGATATAAAGCTCACTGGTGCTTCCAAAGAGCAGAGCTTATCTTGGCTATCTGACCACAGGCAGTCAAAAGTGAAACAGTTCCTGTGAAAACAAAGGCAGATACAGTAAGGGCCAGTTCTCAGTGAGCCAATCATGGTCACATGAAGATTCACACAAATAACCGCTGCTGTCTGTGAGACCATTTCCTGTGGATGTGAGAAACTTGCAACATCACAACAATCAACATCCTATTTTCAATCTTCAACAAGCCATGAAGTTAATGAAACTGGATTTAATCTAAAAGTACACCATCATTGTTTTGCTTTATCCTGTGAGGACTAAGAAAAGTCCTCACAGGATATTCCCTTAGATGTTTTGGACTTCTAAGGACAACATTGTTTTCTTTCTAGACTCACATTCAAGAAATTGACAACAGTGTGCAGCAGTCCTGGTGGAGGCTGCAGCAGCTAGTTTGTCTGCTCATGATGGACACTGACCGAAATATAGTGGGTTCATCCACATGTGGATGTGTCCACATTCCTAATTTTTCCAAAATAAAACACCCAGCAGAATCATCTTAAAACACTACGGGGCAGATTTACTAATGTGCTGCGCCATCTCAAAACCCTGTTGTATTTAAAAAAAAATAAAAAAATAAAAACTGTTGAGATTTACTAAAGGGCACAGGGCAGAATTAGTGGTGGAAAGGTGTGGATTATGTTAATTTTATGCCTGGCCTCATTGCATATGTACACTAAAGTGAGTACACCCTTCACATTTTGTAAATATTTTATTATACATCAACTCATAGCAATCTCATAGCACCATCAACTGTAGGGTCCCCCCCTACAGTTGATAGGGCTATGAGATGACTGTTGTGAAATGGCGCTATATAAATAAAGTTGAATTGAAAATTGAATTATATCTTCATGGGACAACACTGAAGATATGACACTTTGATCCAATGTAAAGTAGTCAGTGTACAGCTTGTATAACAGTGTAAATTTGCTGTCCCCTCAAAATAAGTCAGTCATTGTCTAAACCGCTGGAAACAAAAGTGAGTACACCCCTAAGTGAAAATGTCCAAATTGTGCCCAAAGTGTCAATATTTTGTGTGGCCACCATTATTTTCCAGCACTGCCTTAACTCTCTTGGACATGAAGTCACTAGAGCTTCACAGGTTGTCACTGGAATCCTCTTCCACTCCTCCATGACGACAACATCATGGAGCTGGTGAATGTTAGAGACCTTGTGCTCCTCCACCTTCTGTTTGAGGATGCCCCATAGATGGATAGATGTACTTTATTGATCCCAAACTGGGAAATTACAGTGTAACAGCAGCATGACAGTAGACAACCAAACAGAAACACACATGACAGACAAAGGGATTACCCATGGAAAGTAAAACTAACGACTATAAAACCTATTTACATCATAGCTTAATATATGATGACCCGTATAAAGACATGAATCATCCCATTGCACAAAGGAGGACCATCAGGAGCAGAGTGAAATGTGAGGTACCAGTTAGTCTGTAAGGTGCAGTGTGGCAGCATAGCTATGACCAGAATACAACATCAGAGTGAGTTATTGTACAGTGAAATTGCATGTGGCAGGAAAGATTTCCTGTACCTGGCCATTTGACAGCGAAGCTGTAGCAGTCTACTGGAGAAAGTGCTTCGCTGTCTGTCTAGTAGTGTGTGGTGGAGGGGGTGATCGGGATTGTCCATGATGGATCGCAGTTTAGTGTTCTCTCCACCACAGTCTCAAAGGTCTCCGGTCTGAGACCAATTACAGAGCCAGCCCTCTTGATAATCTTGCCAAGTCTGTTGGCATCTCTGGCCGTGATACTGCTACCCCAACAGACAGCAGCAAAGAAGATGGCGCTGGCAACAACAGTCAGGTAGAAAAGCTCCAGCATCCTGCTGCACACGTTGAAGGATCTCAGCTTCCTCAAGAAGAAGAAGAGTCTGCTCATCCCCTTTTTGTGTGCAGCATCGGTGTTGGATCTCCAGTCCAACCCGCTGCTGATCCTGACACTTAGATATTTGTAGTCCTCAACTGTTCCCACATCCTCCCCCCTAACCTGCAGTGGCTGGGAAGGAGCCTTCCTCTTCCTGAAGTCAATCACCATCTCTCTGGTCTTGCTGACATTCAACATCAGGTGATTCTGCTCTGTCCACTCCACAAATCTGTCTACCAGTGCCCTGTATCCCCCCTCCTCTCCTCCTCTTATACACCCCACAACAGCTGAGTCAGAATTTCTGCAGGTGGCATGACTCAGTGTTGTACTGAAAGTCAGTGGTGTAAAAGGTAAAAAGAAAAGGAGAGAGCACAGTCCCCTGTGGAACTCCTGTATCACTAGCCACCACTCCAGACAAGACATTGCCCAGCCAGACAAACTGTGGTCTGCCTGTCAGGTAGTCAGTAATCCAGGAGATCAGAGCTGTCAACCCCCCATCACCCGCAGCTTCTCACCCAGCAGCAATGGCTGGATAGTGTTAAAGGTACTGGAGAAATCAAAAAAAGTGATTCTCACAGTATCTCCTCCACCATCCAGGTGCAGATGGACTCGTTGCAGCAGGTAGATGACAGCATCTTCAACGACTAAATGGAGCTGATATGCAAACTGCAGAGGGTCCAGCCACATCTTCACCTGCGGCCTCAGGTGAGTTAAGACCAGTCTCTCCAGGACCTTCATTACATGAAATGTGAGGGCAACTGGTCGATAGTCGTTCAGGTCCGATGGAGATGACTTCTTGGGGACAGGAACCAGGCAGGATGTCTTCCACAGCACTAGTACTCTCTCCAGACTCAGGTTGTACAATAGGATTTAGGTCTGGAGACATGCTTGGCCAGTCCATCACCTTTACCCTCAGTTTCTTTATCAAGGCAGTGGTCGTCTTGGAGGTGTGTTTGGGGTGGTTATGTTGGAATATTGCCCTGCAGCCCAGTTTCCAAAGGAAGGGGATCATGCTCTGCTTCAGTATGTCCCAATATGAGATGGCATTCTTGGTTCCCTCAATGAACTATAGCTTCCCAGTGCCGGCACCACTCATGCAGCCCCAAACATGATACTCCCACCACCACGCTTTACTGCAGGCAAGACGTCTTTGTGCTCCTCACCTGGTTGCTGCAACACACGATTGACACCATCTGAACCAAATAAGTTTATCTTGGTCTCATCAGATCACAGGACATGGTTCCAGTAATCCATGTCCTTAGTCTGCTTGTCTTCAGCAAACTGTTTGTGGGCTTTGTGCATAATCTTTAAAAGGGGCTTCCTTCTGGGATGACAGCCATGCAGAATGCGGCATATGGTCTGAGCACTGACAGGTTGATGCCCTCACCCCTTCAACCTCTGCAGCAACGCTGGTAGCAATTTTCAAAAGACAACCTCTGGATTTGACGCCGAACACGTACACTCAACTTCTTTGGTCAACCATGGTGAGGCCTGTTTTGAGTGGAACCTGTCCTGTTAAACCGCCACCATGGCCATGCAGCTGCATAGTTTCGGCATTCTTATAGCCCAGGCCATCTTTATGTACAGAAACAATTCAATTTTTCAGATCCTCAGTTCTTTGCCATGAGATGCCATGTTGAACTTCCAGTGACCAGTATGAGAGCGATAACACTAAATTTAACACAAATTCTCCCCATTCACACCTGAGACCTTGTAACACTAACGAGTCACATGACAGGAGGGAAAATGGCTAATTGGGCACAATTTGGACATTTTCATTTACAGGTGTACTCACTTTTGGTACCAGTGGTTTAGACATTAATGGCTGTGTGTTGAGTTATTTTGAGGGGACAGCAAATTTACACGGTTATACAAGCTGTACACTGACTACATTGTATTAAAGTGTCATATCTTCAGTGTTGTGCCATGAAAAGAAAATATTTACAAAAATGTGAGGGGTGTACTCACTTTTGTGAGACTGCATTTGTGGGAGTTGTCATGCCAAAGCACAAATTTGGGGGAGGGGAGTATTTAAATGACTGGCACAAGGTGATTTAATAAGGTTTGTGGTCGTCACTCTCCTGCTAAATGCAGCAGGATTTCACATCCAAAAAAAGCTCGTCTTAATTCATCTGTGACTGACATGACAGCGATCGTTGGTGCCAGGAGGAGACACCAGGGAGAAGTGAGGGTGTGTGGCAGAAGCTTCTCTGCCCGTAACTTTATTTGGCATGACAGAAGAACAGATTATATGAATATCAAAGGTCTCACAGAGATGGTTATGCTGAACTGGACATCAGCTGGCAGTTTTATTTCATTTGTTTATACTGTATATAGCCTACTGCATGAATTTGCATCCATAAAATAGGATACAATAGGAGTCTATACCTGCAGTGGACATACAGATGTGTCAGCCGATAGTGACTTTTCCCTTTTCTGCAGAGGTTGACTGGTAGGAGTTTTCCCATCAGCTCTCCCTTGCTCTTGAAGCAAAATCTTCCACACTGCCAATTTCCCCTCATTTTTTTTTACCCTCTATCCATATTTCTATATTTACAGTATTTATTTTTGCTGTGCATAAAATGGTAATTCAGTTTCCTCTTCTCTCCATTTCTCTCCCAGTTCAGGATACACAATATAGGAGGAAAACGAGATTAATAAAAAGAGCACACAGATCCATAGAAACATCCCCCGAAATTGCAACACCGTAACTCAATGGCATTTATAAAAAGTTGTGAACTGGGAGACCAGGGGCCTCATGTACAAAGACTTGCGTGGATTTCCAAGGGAAATATGACATACGTTTTAATCAAGAAAATGCCGTAAGCAAAAAAAAAAAAAAAAAAAAAATCCAGATGTATGAAACCGTCCGTACACAGGAATCTAAGCACATTTCCTTTGTACATACCGATCTACTTGAAATTGAATGCACGTGAGGAAATACCGGACTCCTCCCTTGACAGGCTTGCATTTGAATATGCAATTAGATGCAAATAGGCATACAAATAGATCAATACAAGCCCAGAACGTTTGATTCTCCTGTATCAATGCTCAAAAATAATGGGTTTAATGGAATTTTAAATGCGAGTTGGAGGTGCTTCCAAATGAGGCAGAGACATGTAAAAACATTGTTTTGCACGCCGTCCTCCGGCATTAGTGCTGGATACAGGAAATTCTCGAGCCTGCTCACAGCCCTATAAGATTAGTTTGTTTCATTTATTCAGACATGGATGAGAAGGAAATGTTTATTTAACCTTGACATATTTAGAATGACGTCTGCAGTCGTCCTCAGAAGTGTCAGCTGATCGCTGTGACTGTCATGTATAGTTCTGTGGGTCAAACTGCCAGCTTTTAAAGAAGAAGGTTGTAGGTGCGAGCCCAGCGTGATCTCTTTTAGGGACCACAATGGAAATAAAGTGTGTGCACTCTTGTGTCATCCCATTGTTTTTAAAATGTATGTTCTTTTATACAATGTTATTTTAAACGACGAATAAATCAATTTGTGACCAGCTGGGTGGATCAGCTGGTTGAATAAAGGAAAACTGTCATGAAAAAGAACAAAATATTAACCTATTTAGGGGTAGCCACGGTCACCTGTCAGCAGAAAGTTGATCATATTAGACTTGACAAGTTCATATTTTATGTCCCAAATGCAAATCTCATCCTTTATAGTTATATACAACTTACATGGATTACACACACACACACTATTGTAAATGAATGAAGTGTGCCGGGGAACGACTGTTGCATTTCAAACTTTACGCATGCGTTTGACATAACTACTGTACACACAGAGGCAATTGGGAGTTTTGTAGAATGCTGTGAAACTGTAGTTTAATCAGCAAAAAAAGAAAGTCCCTTACTCAACCCACTGACTTGTAATGAAGCCTTGAAGACAGTGATATTTGGGGGTGCACAGGCGCGTTGCAGATGAGGTGGGTTATTAGAACAATTACATGAATTTACTCACCAAGAAGCCACCCCAGCCACACAGTGCCAGCTTGTAGTTTGTTCCCAACAATGCTGTTCATTAGAATGAATCATGCATTGAACCAGGCCACCATGCAACAATGTTGGTTAGTCGCATTTGCGCATCACATGCAATTTGTATACTGATACAATGGAAATGTTTTGTTAACATACTGTACACATATTCATCTTGTGAAGATGATTTTATAGCTGTGTGCAGTCCGTAGCTCTTATTACATTAGGAAAACTGACTCTCGCTGCAAATTGTGTTTTGATGTTGGCCTGTTCAACTGCATTGTATGGAAATATGATGCACCTGGGTGACAGCCGGATAATTCATTCCCACACAGCTGGCATAGCTCAGCTCAGAGTTGACTGGGAAATTCCCGATTGGTCTGCCAGCTCCCTCTGGAATGCCCGTGTTTCCAGGAACCCCAGTGTTGTCAGCACCTGCAATGGGACAGGCAGTGCATGGCTTCTCGCCGTGTCGCACTCCAAGAGTAGCTCTGAGCACAGTTCTACAAGGACTGCCTGTGGAAACCTAAACTGGCTGGCAAGCCAGTCATCATCCTGAGCCAGAAATCTTCCATCTCTAAATACCCTCCCTCTTCTCACTGCGTGATTAGCAATATCCTCCAATAATGTTAACGCCATTGTTGTTAGAGGCATTTTCTGCTCTTTGCGCTTGCTTTTATAGCCACTCCTCTAATTGTGCACACTTTGATATTTGTTCATGTGTCTCTGGTGTGTACAATCATTTTCACGTCATCATCAGTCTCCCAACATAACCTCCAAGTGTCACCAACGGATCAATAACAGTAGAAACGAGGGTACGCCAGCCATGAAGTTGGCGTGGGGCTGCGCATATTTCCATGGTCATTTCATCCTTGATATAGCTGAAATTTTCCGTGGTAAAGGACGTATGCCATGTTTTTGTGCACAAGTACCGTTTGTACATGAGGCCCATTACCCCAACCCTTTTCCAGCCTTATTCCTTTTATATTGTACACACACACAGAGAGAGACAGCGAGAGACAGAGAGCAAGAGAGCGAGCGCGAGCGAGATGCCATTTCAATTCTCTTGTATTGATAGTAGCATTGACAAATTTAAAAAAAAAAATATTTGAAAACTGATTCCGATAAGGGCAGAGGTGTGGGGCTCTGTTTTTGTGCTTGAGACCTGGTATAATAACAGCAAAATAATTCACAGCCACTGTTCAGACTAAGAAGCCATGTCCTTTCTGTGTAGGCCCTTCAATCTATCCCGCAAGCTAAGGCACTTTTCCATTAGCCCAGCATACTTCGGCACATCTCGATTCACTTCGACATGCCTTTGTCTCCATTACAACCGTGTTGAGCTGGGGTGGGTGGGATTTCTATAACAGCGAGGCGGCGCCACACTCCCGTGATGTAGAACATGCGACCAAGCAAAACAAACATACAGCTGTACAAGGCGACTCCTCGGTCTGTGGCTTTTTTCCACCGTAAACGCCAAAAAGGACCGCCAGACAAGGGTACAGGCAGTGAGATGAAACACTCTGGAAATAGTTCTGCAGCTTCTGGGAGAGCCGAAGACGTGAGGATACAAACTAGATCATATATATGACGGTAAGCTAATGGTCGCCTACAGGGAGAACCGGTCTATGGAAGACGCCATCACCATCACTCATCAGAACACTGAGCCACCTGGAGAACCCAAGGAGCTACATGAGGATGCTCTTTGTGACTACAGCTCAGCTTTTAACACCATCATCCCAGACATCCTGATCAGCAAACTGCACCTCCTCCAGATCCCTGCCATCCCCCTACCTGCTCCTGGATAAAGAACTTTCTCAGCAACTGCCCACAAACAGACTTGCCCCCCCCCCCCCAAGGCTGCGTGCTAAACCCACTACTGTACACCTTAGACGATGATGTGGAGGTAGAGAATCTGCTGCTGTAGTGCCAACAACTAACCTGGAACTAAATGTACAAAAAAAAAAAAAACCCACACACCACAAAGAACTCATACTGGACTTCAGGAAGACCAGACAGGACCACACAGCCCTCCTCATATGGAGACTGTACGGAAACTGTCCCCACTTTGAGGGTCCTGGGCACCCACATCTCCTCTGACCTCTCCTGGACACCAAGGCCCTGGTGCAGAAATCCCAGCAGCGGCTGCACTTCCTCCGTGTCCTGAGGAACAACAACCTGGACCAGAAGCTGCTGCTGGCCTATGCTGCTCAGTGGAGAACGTGCTCACCTACTGTCTGGATGTGTGGTATGCCGGCTCCACGGCCAAGAACAGGGAGGCTGTGAAGAGGGTCATCAACACCCCCCCCCCCCCCACCAAAAAAAAAAAAACACCCACACAACAACACTCATCGGCGGCCCTCTGCTTTCAATGGAAGACATCTCCAGATCCTCCCATCTCAGAAAGATCAAGGCCATCACAGGAGACCCCTCACATCCCGCCCACCACCTGTCTGACCTGCTTCCCTCTGGATGATTGTTCAAATCCATCAGGTCCCACACCTCCAGACTGAAACGTTTCTTCCCCTGGGCCATCAAGAATGCCAACAGTTCAGAGACCCCCCCCCCCCCCACACACACACACACCTCCCTTTGAATCTCACTGGTCTTTGCACTCCGCACTTTCATGCATATTGACCCATCTGTGAAACCACTACTGTGTCCATTTCCATAATGCTGGGCTATTTTATTTCAGTCGTGTGTTTAATTGTGTGCTCTGTAACCGGGTTTGATCTCATCCTTCTTACTTTACAATGCAGTAGCCTGGTGGAGGACCCACATTTTTATTGTACTTTACAATGACAAAGCCTCTATCCTATTCATGTTCTCCCTCCAAATGCTGCAGTTTCCTCCCACAATTCAACGACAGGGAAGTTATGTGAACTGGTGATTCTAAATTGGTCACATTTGTCACTTCCAACAACTGACAACCCCATAGAATAAAGGGTTAGTATACTTGTGCTTTGAGTGATGCTCAACATTGGGGGGAAAAAAAAGGCATATAAATACACATCCTCATCCCTTAATTATAACAGGCATGAAATGTTCAATTTCTAGCATTACTTGCCAATGAATACCAGATGGAGTAATTGTCCATTTCATAAAATGAGGGACTATAATTAGTGGGGGCAGCTCTGTTAATCCCTCACAACATTTGCAAATGAAAAAGAGCTGCCAGAAGCATCCAAAAGCTCACGAGAAAAGCAGCATGTGAGGGCTTGTGTTTCTTAAAGATTCATTGTCATGGACTGGGCATCCTGTCAGCTTGCTCTGCACTTTCTGAATTTGTCTGTTTCCAGAGGAAGGATAGGGAGTGAATACAGATGAGGGCTGCATAAACAAATCCTTGAAACATCAGTTATCCTGATAAAATATATCGGGATTTAATAGGGGTGGAAATTGAGAACCGGTTCCGGTTGGGAATTGGTTCTTTTTAAGAGAATGACTGTTTAATGTCAGAATGACAAAACTCCATTGATGCCAAAATCCTGAAAAGGCCTGCTTTTACCCCACATGGAAAACTGAAGAACTGATAAGAGAACTGAAATAATCAGATCGATAAGCAGCACTGATGGTGCCATTGATGTTGATAAAATCTTATCCATTCCCACCCCTATGATGGAGCCTGGTTTCTCTGGGTGAAACTGCACTGTTGTGATGTGTGCATTTGTTGTTCAGTGACACTGACAAAAATGCAACAGAAACACTAACCTAAGAAGGAGCTCTTCAGTAGGTGAGAAATGGTATCAAACATGAAATATTAAACCGAACATAAATATGAATAATGAATGTTGTTTTAGGGCAGAGAGCTGAAGGATAAGTGATGACACAAAACAACCAGACATGTGGAGAATGATGGTCCTGCCCAGCTTAGGTTTGCATGAGGCTGGAGCCAGAGGGGAAGTCCACCGGTCTTAGTCAAACGTCTTACTGACAGTTGGAGGTGGGCATCTTACAGGAACATTCTGATGGCACAACATTGTACAGAAATAAATAATTCACCTGTTCAAAATGCATTGATGAACACATTCAAAAAAAAAAAATTTTTTTTTTTTAAAGTCTTTATATTAAAAAAAACCAAACAGGTTGACTGCTCTAAACCAGGGCTGCAGTGATTTTTCCACCTTGACGTCGATTATGAGAATTTGTCAACGCAAACTATTGTCGACTCATCATTCAATTTTAAAGTCCATATTCACGCCCCGGAAACGTTCCATTTAACTGTTCCAGGTGAAGGAGAGGAACGCATCATGGCCACAAGAAAATCACAGAGAAGGCCCAAACTGTCCAAAGTATGGGAGGAGTTACCCAAAAATTAACACATGAAACAAGTTAAAGAAAAGTTGTTATATCACAGCTGCACTACAGCAATGCATCCCCCCCCCCCCAGCCAACAGTCAGTGGAGCTCCACAGTGCTCTGCCCCAGTGATGAATGACTGAAGTCGGGCCATTTCTAACAACTGCACTGGTAAGGTTAGTAAGTTTTAGCAAGTAAAGTTAGCATTTCTTATTTTCAATGAGTGACTCAGCTGTAGAAAACTGCCCACACTCTTAGTACATGTTTAAATAGTTTATCTGCTGTGGGACAATCGAAGATGATGGTTGCTGACAGCTGAGCTGCTTCCGTTATGCTGCTAATATGTTAACTGCAATAAATGGGTGAAATACAGAAGCAGTTTACCCTTTCATATTTTCTGTTATCGTGGTAATATCCCTCATTTGGAATATTAGTGCATCTCGGTAAATTAGAATGTCATGATTTGTGGAGTTCTAATACTAAAAGACCTCTCTGAACTACTAGAACACAATTATTCACCTATACAAAGAAAAATCAAAGAGGACATCGCAAGACTGAACCCAATTCCATACCTAAGCTTAAACTCAAGACGTGACTCGATTAAAATTAAATACTTATTTCAAACTGCCAATAAAGATAAGTGGAAAACAATTTAATGAATGGGACAAAATGCTATCCAGATACATGTGGTACAGTAAGAAACTCAGAATCCAATTTAAAACCCTACAATTGTCAAAACAAAAAGGGTGGGGCCCTCCTTCCCTGAGAGACTGCTATTGGGCAGCACAACTAAGACCCGTAATTTGCTGGAGTAATCATAATGCCCAGTGGAAGAGACTTTAAGAGGGAATGACTCCCACTCTTATACAAGCAACTGTAGCTGATAGTAACCTGCAGGACGTTACCAAGAACAGAAAATCCATGGGTCAAGTGGACTCTAAAATTACTAGGTTTTCTTCTAGATTATATTTTGATACCACTCTTCCAAATTTTAAAAGTTGTGCACAAATGATTCACATTTCACTCCAAATAAATCAGACACAAGATTTAAAGTCTGGACACAAAGGAATAAGAGCCTTCTGTAAGATGACACTACTGAGCTTCCAAACAAAGTAAAATATCAGTTGAAATCAAGACACTTGCTACTTGCAATTGAGACATTTTGTCAACAAGTTAAAATGTGTGGCAGAATCATGTGAACCGCTGCTAAACTTGTTTAAGCCCTTGTCTTTATTTGAATTATGTCCTTTTAATCCCAGGTCTAAATAAAGGTCTGATAAACTTGAAGACACTCAACCTTACATATTAAAACAAAATGGGAAACCGAAAAAGGAATAGAAATATCGGAGGAGGAATGGACATCAATATGGTCACATCAATAGAAATGCGGCAGTTCAGAGTTGGAGGGAGCTTGGCTGGAAAAGCCCAATTAGATATTTCATCTCACCTTCCCAGAAGGCTCAGTACAAGGGGAACTGCTCAGCTTGGAGAAAATTTGGAAGCACAAATGCAAATCATGATTATATTTTGGCTCTGCCATGTTATTCAAAATTATTGCAAGGGAATACATAAAGCTATACAAGATATTTTTGGATGTCATCTACCTCTGGAAAGCAAAACTATTCTTTGGACATATGCCCACAGAGTGGTCAAAGAGGGACAAATATTTACTGAGTATTCTGCTGATTGCAAGCAGAAAGGCAATGACCAAAACCTGGCTTTGACAGGAGAGCCTATCTGCTGATATGTGGATGGACATTTACACGATGGAGAAAATAACATGTGCCAACTACAAAAAAAGATTGGTTCATGACACGAAGGAAAAAATGGACTAAATATGTAACACCACTCAGGCTGGACTTTCATTTTGCAGAACTGGTATAGAAGACTATTTGTCAATGTGTGTACACCAACAATCACTGCCTATATGCAGATGTTCACGGTGACCCCCCTTCTCCCTCCAACATAAAGGGACATTCAGATGTAATTACTAAATGAAACGGATGTTTAAAGTGCTGATGACATGTTTTTGACCTCCAATTTTTTCAACACAATACAATATGACGAAAGAGGTTGGTCTGTGCAGTTTTAAGTGAAATAGGCTTTTTTTCATGCAAATATCCAATGTTTTCATGAGCGCCAAGTCACCAATTGCGTCAGTGGCTGGAAAACCCCGCTGCCATGTTGTCACGTCATCGGGACAACACAGCGCTTGGCTGCTCTTTGTACATAGGATGGAAGCGGTTGAAAACAGACAATGGTTCCAGCACATGTAGTCTGGAATTGGTTTGTGTTGTCCAATCTTCAGACGATTATAGTTCAGAAGAATTGGATGACAAGAATCTGGGGGCATCAGACCGTAAAGGTTTGAGCCGTGCCAAGTGGGCATTGTGCCTAGCGAGTCACACTCAGAGGGTGACAGTGGAGAGGCACACTTTCCCGCAGCAGCGGCGATAAACACATGGCAGGGGAACACCGGTGTTATTCTTTTGTTACAGATACTGCAACAAATTATTTGTCCATAAATTTATTTAAACCCAATTTTTCAATAAAATCATAGCAGTGTATTCTGTGGCTCAGGCATCGGGTTTATTATGCATTCTCTTTTGAGTTCTTGTTTTTGTTTTGTGCGTGTTCTGAGCCACTTTCAGGTGGGCACTGTCCAAGATTCGCCGGTCCGACCACACCCCCCACAGTCAGCTGTTCATGTTTTGTGTGCATTATCTGCCATGTTGTCATCCAGCCAATATTGCCAACACTATCACAACGTGTTAGCCATGGTTCTGTTACGCCCCTTGAAGCGATGTCGGCCCTGGGGCGCGCAACCGTGCTTAACATGTCTCCTCTCCATGTTCGCTGGGCGATATCGGCCCCGAACGCCAACTGTAAGTGTTTGTTTATTTTTACAAGTCTTCACCTTTTGGGGAATTGCTGTCATTTTTATGTTCAATACATGTGCTGTGGTGAATTCTGCGTGTAAATCCATTCATCATGACCCTCTGTGTGCTCTTACGCAGGGCACGGAGAGGGAGGATGAAATAATGAGGATTTACGTGCAGGGTTCACCACAGCACATTTAATACAGAAAGACAGTTCCCTGAAAGGTGAAGACGCACAAAACACAAACCGTAATGGCGTTCGGGGCTGGCATCACCCAGAGAACGAATGAGAGGAGACGCGTTAGCCACAGTTGTGCCCCAGAGCAGACATCTCTTCAAGGACGCACGAGAAGCACAGCGAACATTGAGTGACTAACATGTGAGTGCTGAAAATACTGGCAGACTAACAGCACAGATGACAATACTATGGACCAGCAGTGCATGACTAGCAAACGGCCGCGAAGCACATGCACTGGTGGTGATGGTGTGATGAGAAGCACCTGGGCGAGGACCGTGAAACATGATCAGCAGGAGGGGAATCAGCTGGTGATAATGAGAGGGGACGTGGCCGGACCGGCGAGAGTCAGCATGCGCTCACAGAAAGGTCAAAGCTGCATGTAAATCCATTAATCCTTCCCCTCTTTGTGCACTCCTCCTGCGTAAAAGCACATGAGAAGCGAACGGGGAGGCTTATGACAGTTGGAGCTGAAGCGTGTGATGTGGTCTTTCACGCCTGCCGTTTATCCAAGCCTGTGACAACGCGAAGGCATAGCTGTAAAATTAAAAACAAACTAGAGAAACTGAGCTACAAAGCTGCTGTCATTCCAGTCAACAGAGTCCATTCTGTCGCTTACGTCATGGGGGTGCCACCCTTCATGCGGTGGGCGACAGTCCAGTCAGCGGCTGCGGTTTTGATGATAACTAGTTTATGCAGGTGCGGTTGTAAATATATTGATCAGTGATTTTTGGGTTTACACAACATGCTAAAAAAAAAAAGTCAAAATCGTGTCAGCCCTTTAAATCAGTCCATCAATGAATGTCAATTAAAAAAAGAATACCATGATTTGTAATTAAGATAACCATGATCACAAATTAAAACTGCTTATATATTTCACTGTATGAACAGTCAAGGCTCACATTTCTGCACTGAGTGTTTATTAAATTTTAGACTGGAAGAAGTTAATTTTCATTTGAAACCTAATTAAACTTTAACATCTAGACCAAGCAAGGTTTCAAACAGGATGGACTACCTTGTTATTCTTTTACTTTAATGGAGGTGAATATTACTCTTGTTTGTTTAACATGCAGAGTTCCAACAGCCTTTATGGAGCAGCAGAGGCTGATGTTGGAGTTTTTACACTTTATTTTGGAGGTTAAAAGACCAAACTTTAACATCCATTTAATTGTGTTGCTACCAGCACTTCTGATTAAACCGTTAAGTTCAAGTTTCCAACTCATCTGATTGGTCATTTTATTTAGCTGTGGAAACTTTATAATTGGCTCCATTATATGAAGGAAGAGACTGACAATGAAGTGATTTTCACAGGTGTGCAGGCTTAAGGCGAGGTGAAACATGACCTGCAGTCTCATGTACAAAGGGTACTTGCACACAAAAACATGGCGTACATCCTTTTCCCATGGAAAATTTCAGATTTATCAAGAATGAAATGACTGCAGAAATATGTGCAGCCCCACGCCAACTTCATGGCTGGCGTATGTGGAAATTATTGTACAAACCAGAGACACATGATGAACAAACATCCAAATATGTGCAATTAGATGAGTGGATGTAAGTTTTCTTGATTTAAGCATATGTCATCTTTCAGTAGGAAATCCAGGCAAGTCTTTGAGCTGGTGAGACATGGTGCTCAGACTCATGACACTCAGCTTCCTGTTCAGGCTCCAGGGGCTTCATGTACAGACTCTTAATTTATTTCTGAGTGTTTTATGTCTGTTATTTTGTCTGTGTACATTTTTTGGTTTCATGACATGAGTGCCTTCCTCCTTTCCCAGACACTCCCACCTTCTCCTCACTGCCTGTTCCCCTAGCCATCTCAGTTGTGAGGGGTTAGGTAATTAGGTCACCTGCCTGCTCATCATTTCACATTGTTTTGCATTATTTAAGTGCTGCCTGTTCATTCTGTCTCTGCGGCAGTATTGCTGACTAAATGATCTTATTCACTTCTGTACTCCACTGAGTTGTCTCCTCATCTCCTCCAGAGTGATTGTTCTTTGTTAATAAATTTCACAACTGCAGTCCAGCATGTGGGTCTGCCTTTTAGCCCCGGAGGAGCCATCCTTGACAGAATACTGCCGCCACTGAATTAAGACCCAGCTGCTGCAGTTAGTGCATTTTTTTCTCCTTTGTGTTTGTTCGCCCACCTGTTACTGGAGCTCATGTTCCTGACTCGCCGGACTCATCCAAATAAGGAGATTGGCAGCGAGATCTCCGAGCCTGGAGGAGGAATGGCCAGCAGACTTTGAGTTTTGTGGATGACACTCTCGCCACCCGCGGACCCAAGAAGATCTGGGAGAGTGCAAATGGAGCGATGGGGAGTATCCTCAGTACTCAGACCTGCTGTCCAGTCTCCGCGCTCCAGCGGTTGGTCCCCAGACTGATGATGGGGTCACCTCCTGCTGAAACAAAGTTGTCGTAGAGGTGTTCTCAGCAGACATCCACCTCTCCCGGTTCGCCAGCTCCAGCATGCACAGCGCCAGCTCCACAGCAGCGCCGTCATCCCGCACCGGACCACTGGAGAAATCTTCCCATCTTTCCGACAGCCATCCCTTCAACACCAAAGCCCCCCCCCCAGCAGAACAGCCCTCCCTCCTCTCCAGCTAACTCAGCTTTTCCCAGGCCTGTAGCTGCTGTTCCCTGCTCAACTTCGGTATCCTCTCTTGCTGCTGAGGTCCTCTGTTGATTCCCCGGTTATGTCCGCCTCCGCGACTACAGGGGAGGCTCCTCCACAATCCTCAGAGGGGCCCATGATCACCATAGCCACAGAGAGGGTCAACTTTCCACCCACTGCAGCAGGCAAAATCAGACACTGGGAAAACAGGCAAGTGTCATTTTATTCTCCCAGCCCCTGACCAGTGATCTGTGTGGAGTTTGCATGTTCTCCCCATGTCTGCATGGGTTTACTCTGGGATTTCTCCAGTTTCCTCCCACATGCCAAAAACATGCAAGTTAGGTTAATTGGCATCAAAGTGGGGATTCTAAATTGTCCTTAGGTATGACAGAGTGAATGGTTGTGTGTCTGTGTTGGCCCTGCAATGGACTGGCGATCTGTCCAGGGTGTACCCTGCCTCTCACCCAAAGATGCTGGGATAGGCTCCAGCCTCCCTGCGACCCAAAAAGGATTAAACAGAAGAAGATGAATTAATGAAAAATGAATGAGTTTATAATGATACGTCTGGCTGATTCCTGATAGGAAGGCTCAGGATATGCAGTCCCCTGAGCTCTCACTATCTGCTGCAGTTATTAATTGCTCACCAGCCCTCTCCGTGTCCTCTCCCTCGGCCCCTGAGGGTCTACCGACCCCAGGATTGAGCCGCAGGACATGGGAGGAGCCTGTGGCCCTGAAGGACTAAGTTCCAGTGCCAGCGGTGAGCTGACCCCCAGCTGCCTTGCCAGATGAGCCACTTCGCCTGGGGGCATCGTGACTGCATCCACCATGATGCCTGTTGTGGAGGCCACCACAGCAGTTAGGTGGAGCTGGACCTCCAAAGGACCGGGCCCGAGACGTCATCATCATCTGGATTGACGGAGTCCTGGACAGCGGTGAAGCTCGAGCTCTGGAAAGTGCTCTCCTTTGTTTTTCTTGTGTCAGTTTTGGAGAAGTCTTGCCTGGCTCTTGGCGAGGAGAGCCAGGTGCAGCCGTCCGCTGTGCCCGAGTTTGCCTCGCCAGGCTCCACCGCTGCCGGTGATGCTGAGCCCCCTTCTGTGTGTGTCTGAGCTTTCTCCCAGGGTCACCGGGAATGTTCCAGCGCCATCAGAGGTCTGTGGGTCCAGGTTCACCACCCAAGGTTGCCAAGGGTCCAGCTTCCCCCGCAGTGGAGGTCATCACGGGTGGTCTGTCCCAGCCTGTGACTTCTGTGGGTGCAGCTTCCCCTCTGCCCGAGGCTGTCGTCTGGGTTCCTCCTCCTTGGTTTGAGTATCCGTGGGGTACTATGTCCCAGTCGGGGACCGTCGTGGGTGCTGCGCCCCAGCTTGAGACCAACTTGGGTGTTGTGTCAGTGTCAGCCCACTGTGAGCGTTATGCTCCAGTCCAGGGTTCACCGAGGGGGCAGCCTTGGCCCAGTCTGGGTCCACTGAGGGGGGAGCTCCACTCCAGCCCAGAGCCACCATGGGTGCAACTTTGTCCCAATCCCGGACCACCAACAGTGCTGCTGGCCAGACCAAGGCCATCGTGGTCCCCCTTCTCTGCCACCAGATGCTGATCTGGTCCCCCTCCTCCGGCCCTCCTTCCCTTCACTGGGCCTTCCGTGGCGGAGCCGCCTCCTGGGTCACCCCTCCAGTCCTGGTGGCTTAAGAACTCTGGCTGGCTGCCCAGCCAGACTCATACCACATTGTTATCCATCTGGCCTGGGACTTCGGCCGGCCACCCAAACTGCTTGGTTCTTTGGTCTAGGGAGGCCCAGGGTCCTGGTTTAGCATGGGTGTAGGTCCTGAGCGGGCTCTATTTTTTGCTCCCCCCCACACCACCTTGTTTTGCGAACCTCCCACCCAGGGTGGTTTATTGCTGTGCCATTTTTTTTTGGGGGGGGGGGTCCTTTTGGGTGTTACCTTGGGGTGTCTGGGTGCTACCCCTTAAGGGGTAGGGGGGCTCTGTCACAAGTGAGTGCAGTGTCTCACCAGCTCAGACTTAATTTATTTCTGAGTGTTTTATTTCTGTTATTTTGTGTGTGTACATTTTTTGGTTTCATGACACGAGTGCCCTTCTCACTGCCTGTTCCCCTAGCCATCTCAGCTGTTAGGTAATTAGGTCACCTGCCCACTCCTGCTGCTCATTTCACATCGTTTTGCATTATTTAAGTGTTGTCTGTTCATTTTGTCTTTGCGGTAGTATTGATCTGACTAAATTCAACTTTCAATTCATTTCAACTTTATTTATATAGCACCATATCACAACAATAGTCATCTCATAGCACTTTCAAATGTATGGGAAACCCCACAAGTGCAGAAAGACCCCAGCAATCAGGTGATCCCTGTGAGCAAGCACTTTGTGATGGAGAGGAAAAACTCCCTTTTAACAGGAAGAAACCGGTAGCAGAACCAGGCTCAGGGAGGGGCAGCCATCTCCTGCCACTGGCTGGGGGGGGGGGGGTGTGTGGATAGAGAAGATGAAAAGAACAGACAGTAAACATTAAAGGAGGGAAGCCAAGTACATTATTGGAGGTCATCCAGCAGTCTACATCTATTAACAGCAAAACAAAGAGGGTTAAGAGACACATGATCCCTCCCTAATTGTAGGCTATATTGAAGAGGAAGCTTCTTACCCTATTCTTAAAAAAAAAAAAACACAAAACACACACACCGATTGAGTCCGACTTGCGAACCCAGATTGGTAAATGGTTCCACAGGAAAGGAGCTTGATAGCTGAAGGCTCTGCCTCCCATTGTACTTGGAGATTCTGGGTATTACAAGTAATCCAGCATTTTGTGAGCATAGTGCTCCGTTAGGATGATAAGGTAATAGCAGATCTTTTATATAAAAAGGGGCCTGATTGTTTAGAGCTTTGTAAGTGAGAAGAAGGATTTTAAACTTAATTCTAAACTCTATGGGAAGCCAATGAAGGAAGGCCAGAACTGGAGAGATATGATTTCTCTTTCTAGTACCTGTTAAACGTACGCCAGGCAGGAAAAGAGACTGAACTCCTTCCACTTGCGCTGCATTCGCCACATCCTGGACATATCCTGGCAGGACAAAGTGCCCAACACAGAAGTTCTGTCCCGTGCCGGCCTTCCCTCCATGTTCACTCTACTCAGGCAGTGCAGGCTCCGCTGGCTAGGCCACGTTCACTGTATGGAGGATGGCAGAATCCCCAAAGACGTCCTCTACGGAGAACTGGCGACTGGCAGGAGAGATGTTGGCCGCCCACAACTGCGCTTTAGAGATGTCTGCAAGAGAGACATGAAGACCCTGGAGATCAACAGAGCGCTGGGAGGACCTTGCAACGGACCGCTCCAAATGGAGAGGTACCTTGACCAGACAGCTCAAGGCGGGTGAAGAGAGACTGACTGCTGCAGCAGATGAAAAAAAGGACCCGCAGGAAGAACCGCCACAGACCCAGCAGCACGGAGACCACCCACAAGTGCGACCTATGTGACAGGGACTGCCATTCGCACATCGGCCTGTTCAGCTACAGGCGGTGCTGTTTCAGCAGAGTAGACGTTTAGGATTCTCTTCCATGGTCATCATAGACCGACGGAGGCTGACGACCTGTTAAAACTCTTGCTGCAACATTTTGGATCAACTGAAGACTTTTTAAAGATGTTTTAGGACAGCCTGATAAAGAGTTACAATAATCTAGAGATAACAAAAGCGTGGATCAGTTTCTCAGCATCACTCAGAGACAAGATGCTCCTAATCTTGGCAATATTACACAGACGATAGAAGGCAGTCTTGGAAACAAATTTAATGTGAATTAAAAAAAAACAAAAAAAGATCTTTATCAAAAATAACTCCAAGGTTCCTCACGAACTATTCAGAGAAAGGGTAGATGCATCCAAATTAAGAGTTTGATTTGGAAAGGTATTTTTAAGGTATTTTTTTTTAGGACCAACAAGAATGACTAGTCTTCTCTAGGTTTAATAGCAGAAAATTACAAGTCATCCA
Source organism: Pholidichthys leucotaenia (assembly GCA_020510985.1). Taxonomy (NCBI): domain Eukaryota; kingdom Metazoa; phylum Chordata; class Actinopteri; order Cichliformes; family Pholidichthyidae; genus Pholidichthys; species Pholidichthys leucotaenia. Next base: position 218,838,726 of record CM035837.1, read on the forward strand.
AGCTTTGATTTCCTTAAGACAGGCGTCAAACTTGACTAATTGATTGCCATCGTCTGGCTTCATTGACAGGTATAATTGTGTGTCATCTGCATAACAATAAAAATGTATACAGTGCTTTCTAATAATGTTGCCTAACGGAAGCATATATAAACTAAAAGTAGGGCCTAACAGATCCATGTGGAACTCCATAACTGAGCTTAGAGTTGGAAGAAAACTCACTATATGAACAAACTGAAGTCTATCGGACAAATAAGACCTAAACAACTGCAGCGAGGTTCCATTTAGTCCAGCATAGTGTTCTAGTCTATCAAGTAGAATATCATGGTCGACAGTATCAAAGGCAGCACCAAGATCTAAAAGGACAAGTACAGAAATGAGTTCATTATCAGATGCGATAAGGAGGCCATTAGTGACCTTCACTAAGGCTGTTTCAGTACTATGATGATTGAAACTCTTCAAATAAACCATTTCCCTGCAAGTGGTCAAATAATTGCATACCAACAGCTAAGATTTTTGAAATGAAAGGCAGATTAGAGATTTGTCAATAGTTAGCTAAAACTCTTGGATCCAGCGTTGGCTTTTTGACTAAGGGTTTAATTACAGCAATTTTAAAAGCCTGTGGTACATGACCTAAAGTTAAAGAATTGATTATGTGAAGAATAAAGCTACCAATAAATGGCAAGACTTTTAAATAACCTGGTAGGAATAGGGTCTAAAAGACAAGTTGAAGGCTTGGATGAGGAGATTTTATCTAACTCTAAAAAGGTCAATTGCAGTAAACTTATCCAAACAGATATCAGTTGAAGGAGTTGTAGTAGTTGCTGTACTCAAGATTACAGTGGGTAGAATCTGACATTTATTTCTAAGACAATTTTGTGATTGATAAAGTTCAAAAGTCCTGACTAGTAAGCTCTAGGGGGATGTGAGGATTTTGACAGAGTCCTGACTCTGTTAGCCTGGCTACAGTGCTAAACAGAAACCTGGGATTATTCTTATTCTCTTCTATTAATGCAGAGTAGTAATTTGTTCTAGCTTTTCTAAGATTTTTTTATAAATTAAGAGATGATTTCTCCAAGTTAAATAGATTTCATCTAAATTAGTGGAATGCCATTTTCTAATTGACAAGTCTCGTTTTAAGTTACGAGTTTGTGTTAAATCAAGGGGTTAGAAATCTGATTAGACTTGTTCTTTTTTAAAGGGGCCACTAAGTCTAAAGTCTGATGCAGAGAGGCTGTAACACCATCTACTGTGCCATTATGGAAGGAGCAAGCTCTCCATCTTTTATTTCCATTGTGCTGACACAAGGCATAGGAGACAATCTGCATAAATTTGGTATCATCTGAAAGACATCTGCTGTAGTAGCATTTTTCTTCAGGAGTCAAATAGTCAGGAATAGTGAAATCAAAGGTTAACAAAATCCCCTACTATAATTATTCTGAGTTCAGCACTAAATCAGCTAAGAATTCAGCAAATATGGATAAAAATTCTGAGTAGGCTGAGGGAGGATGGTAAACTATGGCAAAGAAAACTGGGTTTAAGCTGCCAACATGCCCCATACTGAGGACCAGGCCCTCAAAGGAATTAACACATGTTTTTGCTTAACATTAACTAGTAATTTAGAATGTTAAATTGCCGCTACGCCACCTCCACAACCAGCACTTCTGGGATTATGATAGTTTAGATAACCAGAGGGAGTTGATTCAGTCAAACCAACATAATCATCTTGCCCTAACCAAGTCTCTGTAAGGGATATTAAGTCAATCTGATGATCAATTAACAGATCATGGACTAGTAAAGACTTGGGAGTTAGAGACCTAATATTTAACAAACCGCATTTAATTTTTAAATTAAGAGGAGGTAGAGAGGCCAAATTAAATTTAGAGACTCGATGTTTAATTTGAGTTTTACCAACTGTTTAATCACTTTAGGATGTTTATACATTACATTTTTATTAACTTTGGGGAGGGGGGTAGACAAAGGTTCTCTGAAGGGGAAGACAGGGGCTAGACTGAAAGGTGGCGGATGAGAAGGAGCTACAGAAAGGTGTGTATCATGTTATGTTGTAATTGTCTTGGGTTATAATATTTTGGTAACGGGATACAGACACAATCTCTATGGGGTTATAAATTGAAGACTTAATAGGATTAATATGAGAAGTGAAAACAGAAGGGCTGGTTGGCAGACCCAGGAACTTCGGGGTGAGTTAACGCACCAAATTTCAGTCACTACAAAAAAAAAAAAAAAAAAGCTGAATGGAACAGATTGTCCCTTAAAAACATGTGCACCAAGTCTATGTGGATGGATGCCATCTGGCCTCCAATGGTCAATGGTATTGGTGGCTCCAAAACGGGTTGAAATTGTCTATAAAACCAATGTTAAAAGTAGGACAACCAGGTATTAAGGCTGAGAGTTCTGCTAAAATAACTGCAACCTTGTCTGAAAGGTGCCAATGGCCCAGAAATAAACACGTCTGCCACAGTTCATAACAGTGGACAGAAGGCTCTTGAAGTCACTTAAGATCTCAGACACTTCATCTGGGATGTTGTTGCATCCAACATGCACAATGACAATTTTAGCGTGGAGGTATTCATTTAATAGGTCAGGGGTAAGAGCCTTAATGTTTGACACTTTAACCCCAGGGGGGGAAAGAAAAAAAAAAGTGACAGTACCTGCTTCTGATGTTTCTCATAGTCGAATCACCAATTACCAACGTCGTCTGGTGGGGGGGCTTTGCCGGTGGCTTCTGAAATGGTGGATAATTTTGTCGTTGTCATGGCGGGGTGATTCGCCCTCTTTTTTGGAGCTGGTATATAGTTTGGCACACCTAAAGTAGTTTTATTCTGGGGCTTGCGGGTTTGGGCCGCTGCAGAAGGAGAAGGGGCGGCCATGGGAGGATGATCGAAGTCCAAGTGGGGAAAAATCTTCCAGGGAAAGAATGTCAAATCTGTTTTCCAGCAACAGGGGAAGAGAGGAGGCGCGGCCGTGTCTGGTCAATCCCCGATGTTTGCTAGTTGGCCAAACCAAGGTCCAGGGTGCACACTGAGGATGTGAAAAACCGCTTTGGGTTTAGCGCCAAGCTGAAGCCAGTGTTTATTGCTGGGGTCCTGGACAGCTGAGAAGACTGGAGCAGGGGTGGAAGTGGATAGCGATGTCCTAAATTCACCCAGGTAAGTAGCTGTCTTTGCTAGCTGGGAGTCAGTTGTCCGCCCAAGAATTATAGTATCCAGGTGGTCTTCAGCCTTCTGAATCTTAGAGGTTGGAGAGTCTCAATTCCAACTCAGAAACCTTAAGGAGGGAAACACAGCTGACACATGTTGGGGATGGAGTCATGATGTTCCAGGCAAGAAGTGGATAGCTAGCTAACCACAGGTTAGCCTAGCCTGGTGAAACAGCCCTGCCCGGGGTCTGAATCACCTGTGTGCCTGATCGGGCTTTTTACTAGGCCAACACTAAGCTAACACCAAGTAAAAAGAGGAAAAAAAAATTAAACAGTTAATAAAAACAAAAGCAGACAAGTTAACGCTTTGATGTGACATTTACAGACGCCGACACATGTGCAGTTGTGACTAAATTATTTCATTTACTTCTGTACTCCACTGAGTTGTGTCCTCATCTCCTCTAGAGAGATTCTGGTTCTAGAGTCCCATCCTTGAAAGTTACCATTTGTTCCATTTTTGTATTCCCTGCACTGTTTTGGACTTTGTTCTTTTTTGTTAATAAATGTCATGAGTCCAGTGCGTGGGTCTGTTTTGCCCCGGAGGGGCCATCCTTGACACTGAGCTGGTGGACATGAGAAATAATCGTTATTAGTCAAAAAAAAAAAAATTGTTAGATTAGTCATCTATTAAATAATGGTTGGTTGCAGCCCAACTCTAAACTGTTTTCATCTACTTGTTTATTTTTCCCCCCCACTCATTCACATAAGCAGGTCTAGCAAATACTCTAATTCTCTGCCAACATTTGGCAAACTAAAACCATAACTCAGTCATTCTATGACACGGTGGTGGCATCAGCCATCACTTTTGGAGTGGTCTGCTGGGGCAGTGGCATTACTGCAGCCGATAGGAAGAGACTGAACAAACTGATTAAGAAAGCTAGCTCTGTCCTGGGGCAACGCCTTGATCCGATGGAGGAGATAGGAGAGAGAAGGACGGTGGCTAAACTGTCATCTCTGCTGGAGTCCGAGTTCCACCCTATGCAGGACATACTGGATGCACTGAGGAGCTCATTTAGCAGCAGACTACATCATCCCAGGTGCACAACCGAGAGGTTTCGTAGGTCCTTCCTACCAACGGCTGTCAGACTGTACAACCTAAGCAGGGCTGCTCGCAGAGATAGCAAAAAGACGTAACAAACTAATAGGTTTTTTTTTAATGCAAAAGATGCAATAGACTTACACAATGGTCCTCTCCGGCATACAACTAGGAACATACCGGTCGCTATGGAGGGTGAGAATATGTATGGGCACATAATCATACCATGTAGGATAACTAGACGGTTATGCTGTTTCATCCCACCTAGCAACAATGCTCTGCACTGTGTGTGTTTATATATTTACATATTTATTCCATCTAGCTACAATGCTCTGCACTGGGTGTGTTTATATTTATATATCTATATATTTATTCCATCTAGCTACAATGCTCCGCACTGTGTTTTTATTTATATATCTACATATTATTCCATCTAGCTACATTGCTCCGCACTGTGTGTGTTTATATATTTACATATTTATTCCACCTAGCTACAATGCTCCGCACTGTGTTTTTATATATCTACATATTATTCCATCTAGCTACATTGCTCCGCACTGTGTGTGTTTATATACTTGCATATTTATTCCACCTAGCTGCAATGCTCCATACTGTGGGTGTTTATATATTTACATATTTATTCCATCTAGCTACAATGCTCTGCACTGTGTGTTCATATATTTATTCCATCCAGCTACAATGCTCTGCACTGTGTGTCTGTGTGTGTGTATATATATATTTTATAGTAATATGTACATATGTATATTAGCTGCTCTTGCTTGCTTGTTTTTTCTTGCCTTCTGATTGTTGCTCTGAGTGTTGCTATCCCTGTGCTGTTGCAATCCTGGAATTTCCCCGTTGTGGGACTAATAAAGGCTTATCTTATCTTATAACTTTAAATGTAGCTTGATTAAAGCACCAGGTTGGTACATAAACGGAACATGAAAAATAAAGTTACTGTACAACAAAATGAGAACCTGAGCAAAACTCATACAACCTCAACAACAGTTAAGAGATGATCCTTCCAAGAGATTACAAAGCAAAGTTCAAATGATAATTCACATCAATAAAGTTCTGGCTGTCAAAAACACCAGCTGTTTAAGGTAGACTTTCTTAACGGATGGATTGATGGATGCATGCATAGGTGGATGGATTGATGTAGATTAATGTTGCCATCCCTTTGCTGCTGTAATCCTGTAATTTTCCGTTTGTGGGACTAGTAAATCATCTCATCTTCCAAATACTGACCTGAAGGGGGTTAAAACTTATGTAATCATTGAATTTACCTTATCCACCTTATTCCTGGAGGTGCCACTGTAGGAACGATTATGGGCGGAGCTTCCGGTTTCAGCTGACCTCATGTTAAATCAGTAAGAGTGAAGTAGCAGGGGCATTTAAAGTAGCGTTTTTAAAAGTTTTTCCAAATTTATTTTAATGTATAGTTCACATATGTGTTTTGCACTCAAGTGGCAGCTATTTTCAGCTCTTGTAGTTTTAGTATTTTTGAATGATTTTGCATAGTTCTGCTACTTGCTGCTGTTCATGGTGTGAGGCTCCTGACACATCAGCACAGCTAAATCTGTGGCTTCAGCAGCAATGAGGAGATCCTGCACAGAAAACCAAAGGATTGTTGGTGTGATCGGTGGTGCAGACACAGCAGCACCAGCTGTTTTCACTGGTATGAAAGTCACAGATCTGATGTTTTACCCAGAATTTAAAACACCCCAGCATGGTGTTCTTCGTGGCTCTGACTAGACGCCTGCTCTGAGGCAAACCTGAATATGTCCAACATATTTTAACAAAATACAGCCAACTTTATTGCAGTGGAAACATTGATATATCTAAGCTTTTGTTTACAGCGTTAGCATGTTAGCAGCGGCGCTAACTAACGGAGCGACTGTCTGCCAGGCCACTTTTTAAGGTCATTTATATCCCTAGATAGCTGTGGGAAGTTGTAGGATTACCGTTTGAGGCACAAAAGGCCATGTTCCCACATTCCTGATGCCAAAGTTAAAAAAAAGCTAAATTTTGACCATGATTTCATTTTATAGAGCAATAAAAGGTTGGCTACACTGCCTATAACTATACACTTCTGAGAGAGAAGAAGAGGATCTTCAGGTCAGGGAACAGGGAGATGCTGAAGTCCGTACAGAGGGAGCTGAGGAGAAAGATCAGAGAAGGCAAGGACAGCTTCAGGAAGAAGATGGAGGACAAGCTGCAACAGAGCGACATCAGCGGGGTCTGGAGAAACCTCAAAACCATCTCGGGGCTCCAGAATACCTCCCCCCAGGCCACAGGGGGCAGGGAGTGGGCGAACAACCTGAATCTGTTTTTCAATAGATTTGACCAACCGCCCTCCCCCCTGACTGCACAACAACCACTGCTGCCTCTAAAGAAATCAAGTCCTGCTGCCCACTCCCCACTCCACCAACACCCCCCCACTCCCAACACACAGCCCCCCATCCTGACCCTGACCAGGACCCAGGTGAGGACGGAGCTGAGGAAGATCAAGGCGAGGAAGGCGCCGGGACCGGACGGCATCAGCGCAAAGCTCCTCAAGTCCTGTGCAGACCAGCTGTGTGGGATTGTGACGTATGTCTTCAACATGAGCCTGAAACTGGGGAGGGTACCACAGCTGTGGAAAACATCTTGTGTGGTACCTGTACCAAAAACTTCCCACCCCAAAGACCTGAACAGCTACAGACCGGTGGCCTTGACGTCCCACTTGATGAAGACCCTGGAGAGACTGCTCCTTGCTCACCTCTGCCCCCTGGTGGAACCAGCGATGGATCCACTCCAGTTCGCCTACCAGCATGGCATTGGGGTGGAGGATGCGGTGATCTTCCTCCTTCACCGTTCTCTGTCCCACCTGGAGAAGCCTGGGAATATGGTGAGGATCATGTTCTTTGACTTCTCCAGTGCTTTCAACACCATCCAACCGATGATCCTGAAGGACAAGCTGCTGCGCGCAGGGGTGGACCAGCACCTGTCATCATGGATCCTGGACTACCTCACGAACCGGCCTCAGTTTGTGAGAACCCGGGACTGTGTGTCCGACACGATCATCAGTAGCACGGGGGCCCCCCAGGGAACGGTGCTGGCTCCCTTCCTGTTCACTCTTTATACTGCGGACTTCTCACACAACACAACACACTGCCATCTACAGAAGTTCTCTGATGACTCTGCGATCGTTGGCCTCATCTCCAATGGAGATGAAGCTGAGTACAGAGGGCTTATCCAGGACTTCGTGGACTGGTGCCATCGGAACTGCCTCCAGATCAACGCGAGGAAAACTAAGGAGCTGGTGGTGGACTGCCGCAGGCATGGGCAGCCCCTCACAGTACCAGTAAATATACAGGGAACAGACATCGAGATGGTGACATCCTATAAGTACCTGGGTATTCATCTGAACAATAAACTAGACTGGTCACACAATACTGATGCACTCTACAAGAAGGGACAGCGCAGGCTGTTCCTGCTGAGGAGACTCAGGTCTTTTGGTGTACAAGGGGCGCTGCTGAAGTCATTCTATGACACGGTGGTGGCATCAGCCATCACTTTTGGAGTGGTCTGCTGGGGCAGTGGCATTACTGCAGCCGATAGGAAGAGACTGAACAAACTGATTAAGAAAGCTAGCTCTGTCCTGGGGCAGCGCCTTGATCCGATGGAGGAGATAGGAGAGAGAAGGACGGTGGCTAAACTGTCATCTCTGCTGGAGTCCGAGTTCCACCCTATGCAGGACATACTGGATGCACTGAGGAGCTCATTTAGCAGCAGACTACATCATCCCAGGTGCACAACCGAGAGGTTTCGTAGGTCCTTCCTACCAACGGCTGTCAGACTGTACAACCTAAGCAGGGCTGCTCGCAGAGATAGCAAAAAGACGTAACAAACTAATAGTTTTTTGAATGCAAAAGATGCAATAGACTTACACAATGGTCCCCTCCGGCATACAACTAGGAACTTACCGGTCGCTATGGAGGGTGAGAATATGTATGGGCACATAATCATACCATGTAGGATAACTAAGTAGACCGTTATGCTGTTTCATTCCATCTAGCAACAATGCTCTGCACTGTGTGTGTTTATACTGTATATTTACATATTTATTCCATCTAGCTACAATGCTCAGCACTGGGTGTGTTTATATATTTATATATCTACATATTATTCCATCTAGCTACATTGCTCCGCACTGTGTGTGTTTATATACTTGCATATTTATTCCACCTAGCTGCAATGCTCCGTACTGTGGGTGTTTATATATTTACATATTTATTCCATCTAGCTACAATGCTCAGCACTGGGTGTGTTTATATATTTATATATCTACATATTATTCCATCTAGCTACATTGCTCCGCACTGTGTGTGTTTATATACTTGCATATTTATTCCACCTAGCTGCAATGCTCCGTACTGTGGGTGTTTATATATTTACATATTTATTCCATCTAGCTACAATGCTCTGCACTGTGTGTCTGTGTGTGTGTGTATATATATATATATACATTTTATAGTAATACGTACATATGTATATTAGCTGCTCTTGCTTGCTTGTTTTTTTGTTTTTTTTTTGTTTTTTTTTTTCTTGCCTTCTGATTGTTGCTCTGAGTGTTGCTATCCCTGTGCTGTTGCAATCCTGGAATTTCCCCGTTGTGGGACTAATAAAGGCTTATCTTATAAAAGTATTCACCCCCTTGTATTTTTCAGACCAGGGTAGGCCAGAGGAAAAGCTGGAAAGACCTTTAAAATCTTCCTGAAAGCTGGTCCAGTGTGGAGAAAGGACTCAGGAGGCTACAGAAATGGTTCAGAGAAGTTGGCAAGAGCATCAGAGTTAGTTTTTTTTTTTTTTTAATTAAACAAACAAAAAACCACACAACACACAAGCTGCTGTTAAGCAGCATCAGCTGACCTCAGCAGCGCTGACCCTGCTGACTGCCAGAGACAGGTCTGGTCAGCAGTCTTCTCACGGTCCTCAACATGTCAGCTGACACTGATGAACTGCAGCTTCACACAGAAGGATTCCATGGAACACTGAACGTCAGGGTCACGTCAGAAGTCCATCATCATCTCAGCTTTCTGAGTGGAAAGCTCATTAAAGAAGGATGAAGACAGCGTCAATTATCCCATACATCAGTCCATGTGGGCCCCACCACAGGTTAAACTGGGCCGTCTTATGGATCCATGTGGGTTTGTCCATGGCTTCCATGTTGGCCCATTTGTGATTGTCCACATGCACTTTACTTGTTTCTCTGTTGTACTGATTCTCATCAATTTGCTCTTTCCTTGTCAGTATGGTACTTTCTCCATAAGTTGATACTTAAAAAAATTTCTCTCAAAGTTATGATTTTTCCTCAAATCTTCTTGCAAAATTGCTAATTTTCTTGTAATTTTGGAACTCTCAATGTCATGTTTGCCTCTTTGGGGCAAAAAGAACAAGCCCATACGCTGGCTGGTATTGTGTGTTTTAAACAAAGAATAGTGACAGTACACTCTCTGCTTAATCCTTTTCAGGTTGCGGGGGGGGGGGGGTGCGCGCTGGAGCCTATCCCAGCATCTTTGGGCGAGAGGTGGGGTCCACCCTGGATGGATCACCAGTCCATCACATGGCCAACAGAAAGACAGAACCAGTCACTCAGTCAGACCTAAGGACCATTTAGAATCTCCAGTTTGATGCCAGTTGACCCAACTTCCATGTTTTTGGCATGGAGGAAACTAGAGACATCCCGGAGTAAACCCACGCAGACACGAGAGAACGGTGCAGTGGCGCAGTGGTTAGCACTGCAGCAGCATGGCAACTCACCCTTGGCCATGGGATCCCTGGGTCAATCCCAGCCCCCGACCAACGGTGATCTGTGTGGAGTTTGCATGTTCTCCCCATGTCTGCGTGGGTTTACTCCTACAGGCCAAAGACATGCAGGTTAGGTTAACTGGGGACTCTATAGCGGCCCTAGGTGTGAATGGTGAAGGGATAGCACTGTACCGTGGCTGCTTCATCCATCCAGGTGGATGCCCTTAATTTCCCCTCTGGGGATCAATAAAGTATACAAAAAAAAAACCAAAACATGCAAACTCCACACAGATCACTGTTGGTCGGGGGCTGGGATCAAACCCAGGATCCTCCAGCCAAGGGTGAGTTGCTGTGCTGCTGCAGTGCTAACCACTCCACCACCATGCTGCAAATGCACATTTCTGAAATTTAATTTCCTCATATTTGCTACTTAATTTGACTGCCACCTAATCCACATAGCACCGGACCTCCATGATCCCTCCTGCAGGTGGTGAACCTACTGGAGGGCGGATCGCGGATACAAGCGGCTGAAATGAGCTTTCTCCGTAGGATTGCTGGACTCACCCTCAGAGATAGGGTGAGGAGCTCAGTCATCCGGGAGAGGCTCAGAGTAGAACCGCTGCTCCTCCACATTGAAAGGAGTCAGTTGAGGTGGTATGGGCATCTGATTAGGATGCCTCCTGGACGCCTCCCACTTGAGGTGTTTTGGGCACGTCCCACTGGGAGGAGACCCCGGGGCAGACCCAGGACTCGGTGGAGAGACTATGTCTCCCAGCTGGTCTGGGAACGCCTTGGTATCCCCTCTGAAGAGCTGGAGCAGGTGGCTGGGGAGAGGGAAGTCTGGGCTTCTCTGCTTGAACTGCTGCCTCCGCAACCCGGACCTCCGGAAAAGCGGTAGAAGATGGATGGATGGATATTTGCTACTTTGTTATTTTGCAACTTTTTCCTCATTCCCCCCCCCCCCCCCCATGAATTTATGGCTTTACTTATAAATTTTCTACATTTTTTGTAGATTTTCCCTTTCCTTGACTGAATTTCGGACTTTTTTTCGGGTCATTTTCCCCGTGGTATTGGCGTTACTGAAACCTGCTGAGCCACATTAAAGCCCTGTCGTGCCCAGATGAATTAAAGCCAGGAAACCAATCAGCTGCTCACCTGCACCACAGTTAAAGTTCATATGGGCAAACACAGATGGGCCAACCTGCCTGGGACAGCCCAGGTTTAAGCCACAGTGGGCCGGGCTGGTTTTTGACCTCCAACCTTAGAAAACAATCACTGCCATCATCTGACCACTGCTGGCTGAATTCAGGCTGCCGTCCACAGACGTCATTTGTTTCCACCACTATAACAAGCAGAGGAAAACTGCAGTCTCCAGAGATGTGGCAGCAGGTGACCAGAAGAGCCGATTTATCCGAGCTCAACTGCTGCCCAAGTGTTCACATAGAAACGAGCTCGGGCTGCTCTGTTTGGACTGCAAGAAGCAGTTAACATGGAGTCAAATTCAATTAAACACTTGATTTGTGTCAGTCACCATTATTTTCCATCCACCTCCAAGCAGTTTCAAAGTGAACCTGACCTGTGGGAGTGTCACTTTTTTTGGGGGGGGGGGGGGTTGCATGCATAATTTCTTGTCTGTACAGCTGAAGGGCTAAATGTGTGTTGGTAAAAGAAACCACAGAAATGCAGTACATATATAATCCTTGCAGTACTGTGACAATGCTGCTTTTCACTCCCACATCTGTTACGTAACGCGCTCAAATCCAAACCACTTCACAGGAGAACTGCTCAGTGAGTGCAGCACTCTGCCTGGAGAAATAACAGGAGCAGACACAGGAACCTGAAGATTTCACACCTGACTTGGTTGGATTTTAGAGTCCTCTACAGAAATAACCATGGTCTCTTATCGCATAAGCAAGGAAATGTTCATAAAACACCCTCAGGCATTACAAAACACCTGATCTAAAAATAGAGACTGACCATATTATAATTATGAAAATATTAACTGAATCCGTCACTATTTTTTTGCTTCATTGTGTGTCTGTAAATAAATCTTCACCAATAATTATATATAATTAAAACCAGAAATACAGACTGTATAAAAAGGACATACAGTAACCTTGTTTCTCACTGACATGAAATCAGACTAAAGTTTTCCTGTTTAGGGTTACCAAAGTTATTTCTATTTGCAAAATCTGTTTAACAGGGTTAAAACCTTCCTTTTTGATATAGTCTATAATTAGGGAGGGGTCATGTGTCTGAACCCTCCCTTAGTTATGCTGCTAATAGGTTTAGTCAGCCGGGGGACCTCGATAATGCACTGGGCTTCACTCCTTTCTTCACTGAAATATTCTTGCTGGTCATTAACATCTGTTTGTTCTCTCCCATAGATTGAGTCCCCATCGTGCTGTTTGCTCTCTACATGTCTGTTCTTTTCTTCTGTCCCCTCACCCCCCAGCCAGTCGCAGCAGATGACTGCCTCTCCCTGAGCCTCATTCTGCTGGAGGTTTCTTCCTGCTAAAAGGGAGTTTTTCCTCTCCACTGTTGCCAAGTGCTGCTCACAGGGGATCACCTGATTGCTGTCGTCTTTCTGCAACTGTGGGGGTTCCCCCCCACAGTTGATAGGGCTATGAGATGCTGTTGTGAAATGGTGCTATATAAAGTTGAATTCAAAATAGTTTAGATAATCTTATTACTTTCTTCAAATTCTGAATACACTAAAGGTGTGTTCAGACCAAACACAAATGGGTGAATTTTCACGTGGTGTGATTACATTATAACTCAATGTAAACACATGAATAGATGTAAATTCACGGTGTGAGTGAGATGCAGGTTATGTCTGTAAATAGACTGATGAGGCAATGTGCACGACTGAACTTGGCTTTATTGTGGGCTCAAACTCCACACCACAACCACCAGGCAGGCGTGTTGGCAGAGACCCGCCTTCCCTGCCTGCTGCCATTTATAGGCACGGTGTAGCGGCGGAAACTGAAGGGGGTGCCGCCACACCGTACGTCACAAACAAGAGCATCTTGAACTATACAACACCCCCTGTAGAAAAGTCCAAAAAACACAGCTGAGACCCCCCCCCCCCCCAATTTAAGACCTGAATCACACACTAAAGACTGTAACTAGAGGGCCTATCATATTCACACGACAAGCTGAAACTGGGGGGGGGGGGGGGGTTGACAGATGGACCACCGTCCAACCCCACATGGCGAGGTGGATTATTCCACATGCCACCTTTAAAACACACAATTGTAGTCCTTTAATAAGTCACTGCCGTGTCTCCTAAACAAAACACAAAATAATCCCCAGAGCTATGTACATGCACAACACTTAAAAACACACACGGCTAGGCATGGGAGGAACTGGCCTGTGGGGCCCCCAGACCGTCTCTGCAAGTCCACCCCTGGAGGCGGCATGCCTCCTGGGCCGCAGCTGATCACACAAAGGATCCATCACCATTTCCTCGCCACTGGGCATCCCTCTCGTTCGGGCCCGCCACAGCTCATTGGCATGCCTCCACAACGTCATCTGACAGTTGAAACTAGGCTGCATCCATTCAGCCACAATGCACAGCTGATCCTGGTGATCCTCCTGCTGTCACCTGGCCCGCATTCGCCATGGATACCCCTTCTCACAAATCCAAACCAGATCCGTGACCCTCAGAGGTGCCTTGTTTGCACATGGTCTCTGTGCCCGGTCTGGCCCTGACCACTTAAAGCCGCTGCAGCTGTCGCCGTTGTAACCCCAGATTCTCTGGCCCACTGTGGCAGAGCTCCGGGGAAAACTGGAGCTAGCTTCTCGGCATCACTCGATGCCGGTGCCTCGCCATCACACTCAATTTCCTTTGTGGGCTCTCCTGCTTGGACTCCTGACACATCCTGGCATAGTGGTTCAAACGCCCACACTTTCCACAGCACTTCCCTCTCGCTGGGCAGTCCCTGGCCTTGAAGTGGCATTTCATGGACCCACAACCCAAACACATGGGTTTTCCCAGGGTAGACCTAAATTTTGTAGTGATGGCCTCACGCCGTCACTGCTGTCTGGATCCACAACTTGTGTGGTGGTGGGAAACTCTGGGTGTCGTGACAAACGCCCATGTAGCTCTAGAGCCAGCTTGTCTGCTGTCTCCAACTGGAGAGCTAACTACAGCCCTAGCTAGCGTCAGGCCACCTGATACTGTGAGCAGCTCTGTCCATGTCGCAGCGTTGTTGGTGTGCTCCACCAGCTGGTCGCGAACCATCTCCTCCATCAGCCCAAAACACACTAGCCACTAGTTTCAGGTCGTCCAGGAACCGCTGGATAGGTTCACTCACCTGTTTGTGGTGCTGCCACCGAAACTTGATCCTCCGGACGATGCCGTCTGGGGCGCGAGAATGGCACACCATCAGCTCGACCACATCCTGGAACTCTTCCGAATCACCAAGTGTGCTCAGTATCTGCTGAGCCTCAATTCCCAAATTGTGCACCAGGAATGCACGTGCCCTCAGCTTGTCCATCTTGCCCAGATTTAGCGCCATGATGTACGTATGTCTTGGAGGCTGAAAACCATTTTGGCCAGGGGACAGGTGGCTCGCCCGGGAGTTCCAAGAAACGCTGAATTGTTGAAATGCACGCTTCCATGTTTATCCTCGTTGCCAAATGTTCCATCTGTAAATACATTATGAATAATGAGGCCAGGTGCACGACTGACTTTAGCTTTACTGTTGTCCCAAACTCCACACTACAACCGCCAGGCAGGGGTGTTGGCAAAGAGACCCGCCTTCCCTGCCTGCTGCCATTTATAGACACGGTGAAGTGGCAGAAATGGAAGTGGGAGTGTTTTGGATTTTTGAAGGGGGGGGGGGTGTGTGTTGTATTATTGTACGATATGTCTGGTAGCACCACCTTTCTGGTTCCACCACCATCCAGGGTATAAAAGGCTGATGTGGAAGAAGCACAGCTTCTTTGACCACCTCTCTGCCTAGTGGAAGCATCTGTTAGTAATGTGAGTTAAAGTCCTGTTCATTTCTCCACTCGCCTCATTATTGTGCCATGTTTTATGGGCATAACATTTAGCAATGAGGATAAAGTATGGATGTGGGCGTGTTGTCTTTTCGGCCATTTTTGGAGACTGTGGGGGAGCCTCTGGTGTCTTGGACAAGGTGGTTCGCTGCATTTCAGCACTACCTGTTGGCACGAAACATCGGCAAACTGAAGAAAGTACGAGCAAGGGCAATTTTGGTCCATAATTTGGATATGGAAGGACAACATCCTTTCGACTTTGGGAGCTAGCGATAGCTTTGATGTGGTTGAGCGAATGGCATGACATTTTCGCGTGCCTACAGACATCAGGAGGGTCTAGTTTCGGTAGTGCCTCCAGTGAGCCGTCAAGTCGGTGCAGCACTACGTTGCAGACCTACGGCAGCTGGCTGGGGACTGCCAGTTTGGGGAGTTGCAAGAAATGGTGCACAACCAGATGGCAGAGCACACTGTCAGTTCGTTTGAGATTGCTTACACACTATGGCAAATCAACTTTAGCCAGGGCTGTGGAGATAGCCCAGCAGTGTGAAGTGGCAGACAAGTTGTCACATGACCTCGGTGAGAGCTACGCTACGCCACGCCACCACGACTCAACTGACAATGCAGGCTGTGGATCCGGACAGCGAGCAAGAGGAATGCGCTGCAGCTATAAAGATGACATCCGCCCTGGGATCACCCAGATGTTCAGGTTGTGGGTCCTCTAAGCACCGGTACAAGGCTAGAGTGTGTCTGGCAAGAAGTAAATGCTGTGGCAAGTGTGGACTCCTGCATCACTTTGTCACCATTCCCCCCTCACTCGAACGTCTTACAGGCCCTGGCAAAGTGGACACCCCTGCTCCAAGTCCCACAGTTATCCACAACGTTTCCCTGGACACCAACAGCCATACGTACTGTATGGTGGAACTGGACGGTGTTGAGGTACCATTATTGGTAGACATGGGTGTAGTGCAGTCGGTGTTGAGTTGGACCACTGTGAGGAGTTTCTTCACATATCAGTTGAGAGGTCATTTGAAACCTGTATGCGGCTATGGAGGACGGAGGTTGCCCATCGTGGTTCGGTGGAGCCGACAGGCTGTTATCATTGGTCACGAGCCTGAAGGTTTTGGTGACTGGTATGGGTGTAAATGTGATGGGCTGCGATCTCTTATGGGCTGAGGTTTTCCCATCAACAGCAGCGTGGGTGAGAAGTGGTCGGGCTGTGGTTTATGGACTGGCCAATCCCAGCAGTAGTAGATTATGCATTATGGGACGAACCTTGGCCTAGTAATCTGGAATGTCAACAGGACCAACCCCATCTAGGGCCATCGCAGGAGAGTTTCTGCACCAGAGCCCAAGTTGCCCTAGCTGAGGGAACCAGGCACCTGTGATGGTCGATTGAGCCGAGTGGCTGGCCTATTCTGCTTCTGGAGTTTGGCTGGGAGATACTGAGAAGTGGGGGGGGGGGGGGGGGTCACAAAAGTGTTGCCGGCATCTAAAATGAAAACGAGTGGGCAGAACCAGCTGGCATGGTTAAACAATGGGCTACAGGAACACTGAAGCCGAGCAGGGCTCCTTTGGGAGGGGGGGGGGGGTGATTTGGTTCAACCCAGAGCAGAGGACCAATTGAGGAGCCCACAGAAAGCTGACGAGACAAGAGGACCAGCTACAGGTGGTGGCTGGCTGGGAGGATGGTTACCTGCAGCTGACGGATGGAGAGACACCCATGTTTGTGAGGACTGAGGTGCTTTAGTACCGATGTGGGTAATCCCTGGGCACCAAGAAGAGGTGGTGCTCTGCTCGGCACATGCCTGACAGGTCTGGGGGGGGGGGGGGGAACTATGTGTTTACGGTGTGTTATGAATTGCCCATGTAGAAAAGAAATGTGCGTTAGCAAGTTTGGGGGTGAGGGGGGGTCTTTTACTGTGTGAATTGCTAAATATTAATGTGTGCATTGTTCTGGTTACATAGGCAGTATGTCAATATGGTTAATACACAAAATTGCAATGTGAGCTGTCCATGGTGCTGGGTGATCGACGCGTTTAGAACATGGGGCTGTGGTGTGGGCTCCCAGATTGTGGCGTTGATGTGTATTGACATTTATGGTAATTAGGCGCATGTGCACACAGCGACCGGTAGTGGGTGAAAAAAGTTTGACATCTGCGTCTTTGTTTTTATGCATTTTAATGTGTTAACATAATTCTGTGCTGTTTTGTCCTTGAATGTTTGTGGACTATATAATGAAGAGCTCCCTGGTTCCATCAGTATGGATTTCCTTCTTGATTTTGCACCGTTTCTTACCGGCTCTTTGTCTTGAAGGTAGGCACAATCGTGATCATGCAGGGAAGATCCAGTATTCCAGAGACACATTACTGCATTTAAATGTGGATAATGCAGCATCTGTGAGTGTGCCGCAACTGCCGGACTTTATTTTAAGAGATTTTCATGGACAGTGATGAAAAGAGAGACAAGGAGGAAACGTGGAAAGCATGAGGCATAAGATTAAATCTGAGGAGGCGTCAGCTTAACCGCATTCCTCTTCCTTCCATTATTATGGGGAACGTTCAATCCCTGAGAAATAAAGTGGATGAAATTCAAGGGAATGTACGACATCAGAATGATTTCAAGAACTGCTGTGTCATGGCTTACGGTGCACGACGGCTTTGGAGCCCTACTTTGCTCGGATCGGCAGGAAGAGGTAACGGGGAAATGTTGGGGGGGGCAGTGTATGTTTATATATTAATAAACAGAACTGTACATCTGTCACAGTCAGAGTGCATCTGTACACCAGATGTGGAGCTTCTGTCCGTATTGCTACGCCCCTTTTATCTGCCCCGCGAGTTCCCCCAACTTTTCATAACGACTGTGTACATTCACCCTAGGGTGGATGCTGCCTCTGCCTCCAGCACTGTCTTTGATGTGGTACAGTGGTTGCAGTTGATTTCCCCAGAGGCTCAAAATTTTATACTTGGGGATTTTAACCATGTGTCTCTAAAGACGACACTTAAACTTCAGTATGTCTCCTGCCCAACCGGGGGGGGGGGGGGGGAACCACCACACACACACACACACACACACACACTGGACCTGTGCTATGGATCCATAGAGAGGGCCTTTAAATCTCTTCCCCTTCCTCCTTTAGGATCTTTAGATCACAACTGTGTACATTTGCTGCCCACATAAAACTGCTCTCAGAAGAGGCAACGCGAAGACTAGAGACAGATGTGTGGACAGAAGACTCAGTGCACTGCCTCCAGGAATGCTTTAACTGTACGGACTGGGAGGCATTCACGCTAGCCTGCGGAGATGATTTGGACTCTTTAGTGGACGTGACATGCTCATACATGGCTTTCTGCAGAGACATGATCATTCCATGTAAACGTGTCAAAATACATCCCAACAACAAGCCATGGGTTACAAAATCAGTTAAATCCTGCTTAAAGAGGAAAGCACTTGCCTTTAAACAGGGGGTTGTTTCTGAGCTACAGGTTGCCACAAAAGAGCTGAAGGCCGAAATTTTAAGAGCAAAACAGAATTATAAATCAGAGTTGGAAAGCAAGATGGCAACAAACAAGCTTTGTTCAGCCTGGGCCAGTATGAAAACTACTGCAGGCCTTCAGAGCACAGAAAGTGTGTTTTTAGTTCAGACAGAGCTGGCTAATGCTCTTAATTGTTTGTCATTTTGACTCATTTGATTTTAGCACTGAAGTCCAAGATTTGAAACAAACTCAAAGACAATCAGCACTTTAATATTGAGGTGCAGGATATTAAAAAGGGAGTTCTGTGCTGTAAAAGTGAACAAAAGTCAGGGCCCTGATAATATATGTGGGCGATTGGTAAAGTCCTGTGCACATGAACTGAGTCATGTGTTTCACTACATTTTCAATAAGTCCTTACAGATACAACATGTGCCTAAGATCTGGAAAGATACCGTGGTTGTCCCCATCCCAAAATGGTAAGTGATTAGACCAGTTGCTTTGACTTCAATTTTAATGAAAATTTTTGAAAAACTGGTCAGATTTGAGGTCCTAAAGCAGACTGAGCATGCATTGGATCCTTTGACTGCCTATAGGCCTCACAGAGGAGTGGAGGATGCCACTGTCACTCTGTTTAACATGCTTTTTGAACATCTGGATTTTAATGGGACACACGTCAGGCTTTTGTGGACTTTTCTTCCGCCTTTAATACAATCCAACCTCATTTTAGTTGAAAGGCTACTGCAACAATTTGATTTGAGTAATCTGGTGGGTTGGATTCTGGATTTTTTTTTTTTTTTTTTTTTTTTTTTTTTTTTAAACCAACAGGACAGAGAGTAAGGGTCAATGGTACATTGTCTGACCAAAAGTGTTCTACTGGCTCTCCTCAGGGGTGTGTGTTGTCACCACTACTCTTAATCCTGTACACAAACATGTCGGAGCAGACATGACAGACATAAAGTATGCTGATGATTCAGTCGTAATTAGTCTCCAGGATGGTGAGAGTGGCCACGGCCCAGTAGCTGATTTTGTTGACTGGTGTGAGGATTCCTACCTGCAGCTGAATACAACAAAAACTAAAGATATGACTGACTTTAGGAGGAAAACCACCAGGCACAAAGTCACCGTACTAAAAGGCCAGACCACTGAATGTGTACAATCCTACAGATATCTTGGGATGATTGATAGTAATTTAAACTTTGAAGAGAACTGAGAGGGTGTGCAAAAAGGGTCAGCAACATTTGCATTGTTTAAGGAAACTTTCACGCTTCCAAATTGACCGAACCATAATGATAATGTTTTATCGGGCTTTTATTGAATCTGTTTTATCTTTTAGTGTCATGGTTTGGTCAGATAAAACTGAAACAGAGGAAATCCTTGGATCAGGTAGTTAGATGGTCCAGTTGTTTGCTTGGTGAGTCACAGCTGAGCCCTACATCCCTGTACAGCAGACAGGTACAGAGGATGGCTACCTCCATTTTAAATGATGACTCCCACCCTTTGCACTGCAACTTTCAGCTTCTTCTCTCCAGACGGAGGTTTGCTGTCCCCAAAAGTAAAACCCAGCGCTACAAAAACAGCTTTGTTCCTGTCAGAGTTGAAGATGTAACAATATATTGCACATTAGTTACCCATTTATTAATTTTATATTTACTTGTTTTTGTAGGTTTTTTTTATTTGGGTTCTAAATCTTTTATTGGGTTTTAGACCTTTGAGTTTAACCTCTTTGACTAGTCTAACTTTTTAATATGACCCTTCTCTCATCTGTTTTTTCCTCTTATGTCCTGATTGATAGAGCCTTGAGTATTTTTATCATGTTTATAGTCAGCTTCATGTGTGCCTGTGTTTGCGTTCATGTTGAATGTAATTGTGGTTTGTAAATATGGATGTCACCTGACTGCAAAACAAATCTACCTACAGGTACAAATAAAGGAACCTGAACCTAGGTGGTTTATTGAATTCAAGTTTCAAGGAATAACCTGGATGTATACATGTTTGTAGGATTATTTTTCATGTTTACAGTAGGAACATGGCACTTTATGGAATATAACAAAGGCAGCAGAATAATCCGTCTGGCCGTGTGGAGGTGGGGCAGTAGTCCACCTGCCCCCCTTGAGTTTTAGTTGTGGGTGCATGGATAGACCACCTTATCTTGTTTACTGTTAGACCTCCTAAATTTGGTGCCCAAATCACTAATTAGTGTGCATGTGTTTTGGATTTTTGAAGGGGGGGGGGGATGTGTTGATTATATTAATATGTTGCATTATTGTATGATATGGGTGGTGGCTCCACCTTTCCGGTTCCACCGCCACCCGGGGTATAAAAAGGCTGATGCGGAAGAGGCACAGCCTCTTTGACCACCTCTCTGCCTAGCGGAAGCGTCCGTTTGTAATGCTGTGAGTCCTACAATAAAGTCCTGTTCAGTTCACCACTCGCCTCATTATCATACCTGCCAACTTTTCAAACCTGAAAAGCCTAGTAGCTAGCCGGGGTCCAGGGGCTGATGCTAATGCTAATATTTGCCAAACAAATATTAGCATTAAATGTAGCCAACAACCTCATTTCTTCAACTTTCAAACCTGAAAAGCCTAGTAGCTAGCTGGGGTCCAGGGGCCGCAGGCCCTGGTAGGTCTAGGACAAAGTCCTGGTGGTGGGGGTTCAAGGGGGCGAAGCCCCCTGACGCCAAACAAATATTAGCATTAAATCAAGTTAGAATGTAGCCAACCTCATATTTCTTCAACTTTCAAATCTGAAAAGCCTAGTAGCTAGCTGGGGTCCAGGGGCTGCAGTGTCAAACAAATATTAGCATTTGACATAGAAGTCACATATTATATTAAAGGTAAAATATCTAAATCAATTGCAATACTACACAGTGAAATATTTGCTGAATCAACAACCCACATTATATACTTTGTATCATTCATTAATACTCCCATATATGACATATGAATGAATCTTTATTTTGGATAGTACAGGTTAAAAGGAATTGAATAATATAGCAAAAGGGGGAAAAAAATCCAACAAGGTCAAATTAGGCAATAACTCCTCTGATTATATAGTTCAACAAAAGTTATCTGAAATGCATGATGGCTGAAGCCGCAGCTTATATTGCCCACCCATATTCCATCCAAGAATTCAAAAGAACAACAAGAGCGATTACAATTTGGAACAAAGCTAAGACAAAATGTGACAAAAAACTAAGCTACAGCACAACACAGGCTGGATATGACAATCTTGTATACATGTTAGGAGTATTTCTTCCTTTAGTTTTTGTTTAAATTGTCCAAGCGTTGTACATGATTTTAATTCAGGTCCAAAAGCGTTCCATAATCTGACTCCTTGCACTGAAACAGTGTTGCTTGGTGGTAGTTCTCACTGTAGGCTTTTGAAATATACATGTTCCTCTGAAATGATATCGTTTCTCCCTTATTTGGAACAACTTTTGGATATTTGTGGGCAGTGATAAATTCTTCACTTTAATTATTGCAGTTTTAAAGTCAACCAGATCTTTCAACCTGAGAGCTTTTAGTTTAAGAAAAAGTGGGTTTGTTGGTTCCCTGTAAGCCGCTTTGTTTATTATTCTAATAGCTCTGTTGAAGCATAAAGAGTGGATGCATGTTTGTTTTATATGCATTTCCCCATACTTCAGTACAATATGTCATGTATGGGAGTATTAATGAATGATACAAGGTATATAGTGTGGGTTGATTCAGCAAATATTTCACTCTGTAATATTGCAATTGATTTGGATACTTTACCTTTAATATAATTAATGTGACTTCCAATACAGTTTATCAATTATTACTCCAAGAAATTTAGTTTCAGATACCCTTTCAATCTCTACACCATTTACACTGAGTTTAGGTACTAAGTTGTTGTGATGGTTGTTAAAGACTATAAATTTTGTCTTACTTAAATTGAGCATTAATTTGTTTAAATCAAACCAGTTTAAGCTTTCCTAATTCCTTTCCGAGTGTATCCAGAAGTTGTTCCAAATGGTTTCCACTGCATAATAGATTAGTGTCATCGGCAAACAATATTAAGTCCATTTTTTCTGAAACTTTACATATATCATTTATATACATATTGAATAATAATGGCTCCAAAACTGAACCCTGTGGGACTCCACAAGTAACCTTCAGTAACTGAGTTTTTGTTACTAACACATACATACTGATATCTATTCTTTAAGTAACTACTTAACCAGGACAGTGCTATCCCTCTAATACCACAATTTTGTAGTTTCTTTAATAAATTATGATCTACTGTATCAAATGCTTTAAGATATTTTTAAGATATTGTACTGAAGCATGGGGAAATGCATATAAAAACATATCCAGTCTTTATGCTTCAGAAGAGAGCTATTAGAATAACAAAGCTGCTTACAGGGAACCAACAAACCCACTTTCTTAAATTAAAAGCTCTCAAGTTGAAAGATCTGGTTGACTTTAAAACTGCAGTAATAATGTTTAAAGCTAAGAATCTATCACTGCCCGCAAATATCCAAAAGTTGTTCCAAATAAGGGAGAAACAATATCATTTCAGAGGAACATGTATATTTCAAAAACCTTCAGTGAGAACTACCACCAAGCAACACTGTTTCAGTGCAAGGAATAAGATTATGGAACAATTTTGGACCTGAATTAAAATCATGTACAACACTTGGACAATTTAAACAAAAACTAAAGAAACACTCCAAACATAGTATATACAAGATGACATGTAAAAATCATAAGGATCGTCATATCCAGTCTGTGTTGTTGCTTATTTTTTCACATTTTGTCTTAGCTTTGTTCTGAATTGTAATCGCTCGTTTTGCTTTTCTTTTGAATTCTTGGATGGAATATGAGTGGGCAATATAAGCTGCGGCTTCAGCCATCACCCATTTCAGATAACTTATGTTGAACTGTATAATCAGAGGAGTTCTTATTTAATTTGACCTTGTTGGATTTTTTCGCCTTTGTTTCTTTTTAATCTATCTGAAATAAAGATTCATTCATTAAATTTGCATTCAAAAGACTTAACACTGCATAGAACTTCGAATAGGCCAGATGTGATGCATTATGAATACTAGAAAAGCACTTTGAGAGCGCAGACCTCCGCCAAGCGCCACAGTTCCCCCCCCCATACAGTGTTTAACATCAAATAAAATATTGAAAATGGCCCTCTCGCAATGTTTATTTTATTTATTTTTTTTTTTATTTTTTTTTTTTTTTAAATTCCTGGATCTAGATCACCACCAAAATCTAATCATCTGTAGGATACCCCATTTCTGACAATGAAAATTTCATGAAAATCTGTCCATAACTGAGTTATCTTGCTAACAAAGAAACAGACAAACCAACGCTGATGATCACAACCTCCTTGGCGGAAGTAACAAGACTAGAAATATCAGCAGGGTATACTAGCACTGTATGACACGTGCGTAATGATGGCAAAAAAAAAAAAAAAAAAGCTGATATTTTATGCGTTTACATGATACACCAAGCATGACAAGGCTTGCAATTACACAGCACATGTTCTTCAGAATCTTAGGCATATAAAATTTATTCTCCCTTTAGATGTCAAATCCATGGTCCATTTGCCAGGGTTGAAGTGCAGTCGTGTGAACGTCTGCAGCAGTTTACATCATGTTTACATCTCGCCATGTACGCACGTCTCTCCGGGATTTCGCGTGAGAATAGAAGCCTCAATACCCTCAATAGCGATAGCTTAGCAAACGCTTCAGGTAAAGCGTAGCAGCGAACCACGAAAAGAAATGCTACTCAGTTTACTCAGAGCCCGGTGAAAGGTGAATAAAGGGGTATTTCTACTTCAAAAGCTGGTTCAACCAAGGTGGAAATTCAGCCTGTGCGTCACAAATGTTAATCCGATATTCGCTGTTGGTAAGTGATTTTAGTGGCAAAATCAGCAACTTTGTCTCAGCACTGAAAAAGTGTGACTATCCCGGCTGCCATCACGTGTTGCTCTGTTCTAAATTTAGATACAATTCCTAGCGATCTCGTGTTTGGAATTGCTCTTTTTTTTTTTTTTTTTAACGATTTAAAATTTGACTGAATTTTTAGTGAAAAACCGTAATTTTGATTAATAAAGCCATAACCTGGAATGGGGTCTTGAAAACCGGAACCATTACGACAAAACTGGAGTAGTTGGCAGGTATGCATTATTGTGCCACGTTTTACGGACATAACAGGCACCACTACACGGTACTTCACAAAGAGCACCTTGAACTATACAACACAGACAGGTGTAGTTGCCTTTATAACTTCTGCAGCAGTGTTCAACCTATTGTGGAAATCCTCAAAACGTCAAGCGTTGGGTTTTGACAGGAAGCTCACCTGAAAAAGTTGTCCCCGTCTCCAAAATTTTACAAGATGAGTGTTTGTTAGCTTGCTAGCCTTGTTAGGGCGTCCGTGGCAGGAATCCGTAGGTAGATAACTCCAACATCCCGATTTAGCTGAAAAGCTCCCGGTCCTCCTGTTTCCAGGTGAGTGGCAGTCTCATTTTCAACCTAGTTTAAGATAAGATAAGCCTTTATTAGTCCCACAGTGGGGAAATTCCAGGATTGCAACAGCACAGGGATAGCAACACTCAGAGCAATAATTAGGAAGATAAGAAAATAAGAGCAGTGAATATACATATGTACACACACACATAATATATACACACACAGTGTGGAGCATTGTAGCGAGATTGAATAAACAGCATAACAGTATTTAGTTACCCCACATAGTATGAATATGTACCCATACATGTTGTCACCCTCCGTAGTGATTGATATTGTCCTAGTTGTATACTGGAGGGGACCATTTGTGTAAGTGCAATGGTGATACTTTTACTCTGGCGACGGTAGATTCTCAAAGTTAATATATTACCGCAGACGTGAAAGCATGATTGAGTAATTTCACGTGTACTCGCCTCTTTCCATTCACTTTGTATGGATTTGCATTTGGTCTGAACGCACCTTAAGATTACTATGCCCTTAAAAAAAATTTGGGAAAGCCCAGATAGTCATGGTTTTGTAAGCTTCTGACAAGTTAATTAACAACATCCGAGTTAATTGGAGGCCCACTTGTAGATGTATTTTAAGGCACACCTCAAACAACTGCTTCCTTGTGTGACATCATGGGGGGGGGGGCGGTGGGAGAGAAAGAAATCAGCCAAGATATCAGGAAGAGAATCATGGACCTCCACAAGTCTGGTTCATCCTTTGGTCCAATTTCCAGATGTCTGAAGGTTCCATGTTCATCTGTTCACACAACTGTCCACAAGTATAAACACCATGGGAATGTCCAGCCATCATACCACTCAGGAATGAGATGGGTTCTGTGTCCCAGAGATTAACATCTTTTGGTGCGAGATGTGCATATCAACTCCAGAACAAAAGCAAAAGACCTTGTGAAGATGCTGGCTGAAGCTGGTAACAGTGATATTATCCACAGAAAAACAAGTCCTGTACTGACATGGGCTGAAAGTCCACTCAGAAGACATTATTCCATACACAACAAAATAAGCCAGATTACAGTTTGCAAATGCAGTCTTGGACAAAGACCTTAATTTTTAGAGGCATGGCCTGTGCTCTGATGAGACTAAAACTGAACTGTTTGGTCATAACCATAGTTGCATTTGGAGGAAAAAAGGTGAAGCTTGCAAGCCTGACAACACCATCCTAACTGAAGTACAGGGGTAGCAGCATCATGTTGTGGGGCGTTTTGCTGCAGGGGGGACTGGTGTGCTTCACAAAATAGATGGCATCATGAGGAAAGAACATTATATGGAAATGTTGAAGCAACATCTCAAGACATTAGCCAGGAAGTTAAAGCTTGGCCTCAGACACGTCTTCCAGACGGACAATGACCCTAAACATACCGCCACATTAGTTACAAGGACAAAGTC
Source organism: Pholidichthys leucotaenia (assembly GCA_020510985.1). Lineage (NCBI taxonomy): Eukaryota > Metazoa > Chordata > Actinopteri > Cichliformes > Pholidichthyidae > Pholidichthys > Pholidichthys leucotaenia. The sequence continues at coordinate 218,865,145 of CM035837.1, forward strand.
AATGTTTTGGAGTGGCCATCACAAAGCCCTGATTTTATTCCCATAGAAAATTCATGGTCTGAGCTGAAAAGATGTGAGAGCAAGAGGCCTACAAACCTGACTCTGTTCCACCAGTTCTGTCAGGAGGAATGGGCCAAAATTCCAGCAGAGTACTGAGAGAAGCTGGTGGAAGGAGACCAAAAACATTTGACCCAAGTCAGCCAGTTTAAAGGCAATGCTACCAAATATTGAGATGGAAACTTCTGACTTTGAAGAAAGGAATAAAAGAAGTTTAACACATTATTTAGCAAATTGAAATGATTTCAGTAGTAGGGCTGTCTATGCTTATGTCACCAGTTTCATGAATGCTCAGAACAATACGCGGAGGTATCAAAAAGTGACATTTCAATGGCCATGTTGCCTAAATTTAAACAAAGAAAATGTCAAAAATGGTATGAGGCTGGCTCATGTAACCATCACCACCTTTCATAAGATGGTGATAGCAATCAGAACACAAAATTTTTTAGATTCATATTAGCCAGCAGAGATTACCAAAGGAGGATTTTGTGGGCTGCCTTTTCACATGAGGTGGCTCCCTGAGGGACGATAAGACCCACGTCTCCGTCTGGCCACAAATGGCGCTTTCTCCTGCGGCAGGTATGCGTTTACCAAACTATGACTCTTATCATTAAAAGTAACTTGTCTACACTTAAGTTAATGCACACATGTGAAAAACACCCAAATTTGCAGAGGGAGTTAATAGCTAAAATAGCATTAGCATAGAAACAAGTCATCTTGGTAGAAATATCAATTTGTGCCATTTATCAGCCTCAGTAGACATTAACACTGCAATTAAACTAGTTTAAAAATAAGACTGACACTCATCTGCTGACAAGTGACTGAAGCTCTGTAGGGGATTAATGTGTGAATGAGTGCAATTTCTCTTTTTTGAGTGGAAATAAACAGCATCTCCTGTATGGGAGACGAGAGGCTGTTTTTCCTGTGAGCTCTAGTGGATAAATTTTGCAAACCGAAACCGGCTTTTTGGGGGATTTCAACCACAGGTACAATTTTCTATTATTGGAGTGTTCCGCCAATGCACAGCCAAGCTGGAGCATCCATTTGTCATTACAAATACAATATAAATATTGTTTCTGGACACCCTGTTAAATCATTCTTCCACATAATGGCTGGTAGATGGTAGGGACACTTTTTGAGATCAAATTTAAAGTTTGAGCATATCTGATCAGATCTTGCTGTGAAAGCTCGTCATAATATTGATATGCCGTATTGTTTCAATGGTAAACTGCTGGCCTTTGTTACCTCCACACTTTGCGAGTTCACGTGAAGTACCTGGATGTGTAGACAGCCCTATTCTAGCCGACAAAACAAGAAAAGTTTAGTCTGAGTTAATGTCAAATAGTGAGGGAAAAACAGTTATGCATCTTTTTAATACAGTGGCTGTAAACTTCTGGTTTTAACATGCTTCTGCAATTGGCAATACCAAAAAAAAAAAAAAAAAAAAAAAAATCCTAGTAAGATTAAAATATCTTACATCAAGGATGTTTCTTTTGTCTGACAACTTTTGAGATTTTACCATTTGTATAGGGACGCGTATATACCTTAAATTATTGCTACATATGTATATTTATGGCTTTGGCTAATCAGTTATCTTATGAACTATTGCTCTGATGCTGCTGTCACTTTGTTGCTGCAATCCTGGAATTTTCCCCATTGTGGGACTAAGAAAGGCTGATCTTACAGTATCTTATGTTATCTTAACTTATATATCTTATTGTATCTTAGCTTAGTTTCTTATCTCAGCTTAGCTTACAGACCAAACCATTTGCACCTGAGGCTAGTTTGCAATGCCAGTCCCTAGTTGGGCTTTTAAGACACAAAATAAAACTACACAAAATACATATGTAGTCCCAATAATATACAATACACACTAATCAGATAAGATACAACAAAACTAAAAGCCAGTTATGTCATGAACTGGCCCCTTTGGGGCAGAAAAACAGACCCAATCATTGAATTGCACAGTGACATTTATTAACCCAAAAATTCAAACTGTGCACTAACATAAAAATACAAACACCAACCAACAGGACTGGCACTCCAGAGCAAGGAAAGCTCTGGAGGAGAGGAGAGAGGAATAGTCCGAAGTTCTTTAAAGTCAGGAAATAAACATTGCACACGAGACAATGCTGACCATGTGAATGTAACAAAAGAGAACTTACAAAACTGGCAATCCAGAGCAGAGTATGCTCTGGGAAAGCGAGAGGAATTGTCCAAGGAGTGAAGTCCATGTAATGCTGCCACAGAAAAACAACGAATTTGCAGAGCTTAAATGCTGGCAGACAACTGAGCAGCAGGTGTGGCTGAGCAGGCAGGGTGACCTAATTAACAATCATTCACTGCTGAGAACTGGGGCAGACTGCAAGTGAATGGTGGGTGCCTGGGAGAGGAAGAGGCTCATGTCATACTACCAAAAATAACAGAACCGGACAAAGTTATTCATGACAACATGACTGTTCCCTCTTTAAAAACTGTTTCCAGTTCAAGTTAAAATGATTCCAGTCTGTATCCAGTTTGAGTTCTGAAGACAAAACGTTCTACATCGGGGTCCCCAAACTTTTTCCTGTGAGGGCCACATAACTTTTGCCTTCTCTGATGGGGGCCAGGGTCAGTTTGTAACAGAAAAAGTGTGACGATCGCACGGGTGCCTAAACGTAAACATTTATTGTTTTCCAGAAAGCCACACATAACCAAATATTAATAACCCTTTCCGGGATCTTCACAGGAAAAAAAGTCAGAAAATAAATAACACTATTTATGAAATAAATAACCAAATAACCCTCTCTGGGTTCTTCACAGAAAAAAAAGTCCATGGAACATTAACTTTCTGTTGTGCCGTGCACAATCTTAACAGGTAAAAGTTCAGCTTAGTTGTCAGAGCAGAATCTCTTCCTTAAATGACTCATATGAGCAGTCTCTCAAAGTTCTTGTGTTTCTTCCTTATAATCCTTTTGTAGGTTCCAGCAGGCTTGTAGACACCGCTGCTGAACAGCCTTTTCTTTGCATTGAACAAAAAAATAATTGTTTGTCCACTGCAGGTTAAATACCCTGAATTCTGAATCAATTTTTCTCTTACCAAACCTTTTCCCCATTATTCCGTTTTATTTGACAGGGGTGAGTCTAGGATTTTTTTTTCGGTGGGGGGGGGCAGATAGGGGCATAGACTGCATAAGGGTGGAATAGAATGTCACGTTCTATGCGTGTATTAGTCTCAATCGCGTGGCCAGACTGGAAAAAAAAAATCATAACGCTTACCAGTGTGGAGGCAAAAAATAGTCCACGGCGCGGCAGAAGGGAGAGACAGTCCATCACGTCACGTCACCAGTGTGGAGGAAAAAATAAGTGCAGGCGGACACAGCAAGCCGAAATTTCATCGTCGTCGGCCTCCGTCGGTCTATGATGACCATGGAAGAGAATCCTAAATGTCTACTCTGCTGGAACAGCACCGCCTGTGGCTGAACAGGCCGATGCGCATCAGTGTTCTACCTTCCAGCGTTGGGCGTTGGTAGGATTCAAGCCTGGGCAGGATGATATGGAGGACAAGATGTTGCCCATGCAGCATGTCCCCCCTCTCCACGTCACTGATTAATCAAAAGGAACAGCAGGGCTGCTATAGTTTGGCACCAGCGCCGTTGCAGGAGCTGCCAGAACGATGTTGAGCACAACAGAGAACTGCCTTAGGGGCTCCGACTCCAGATTTTTCCTCAGAGTTGACTCCCGAAGCCTTTCCCGTGACCGGGTGTGCCGCAAGGCAGCGGAGGTTTGAAATCAGGTTTTACCTTCCCCTAGATGGGCTACCTTCCCAGGTTGACGAGCCACCATCTACCTGAAGCATCTGGTTTTAAGGCGCCAGAGATCTGCCCTCGCCCCTTCTCCTATTAGTAAAAGCAGTTCCGCCGGGACTTCCGGTTATGGCTGCCACGTAGGACGGACGTGTCTCGCTCTGCTCTGCTCCTGGAGAAAAAAAAATTGGCAAATAACTCTCTCATTTGGGACAGAACGTATCCCAGCGTTTGGGCGAGGATATGTCGGCGAAGCCTAAGGCTGGAAAACCAGGCAAAGGAAAAAGCGAGCCGCCGAAACAGTCCAAATTAACGGACTTTCAGGTCTGTGACGCAGCAAATAAAACTCCATATATGGCGGAGGAGGCTGGCAACGGTGCGATGTCTGCGGGGGGAGGCGCAGATGCGCTGATGGCTGCCATGAGTTCAATGAGAGCGGACTTTTCCTCTAGATTTGATGGGATTATGACAGCGTTGGAAGGAATAAGAAAGGAATTGGGTGACTGTGTAGAACGAACGGCGCAGATGGAGCTCCGTCTCGCTAGTGCTGAAGATGACGTCACCCGTCTTCAATTAAAGGTGCGCACTTTGGAAAAAAAAAATAAATCTCTGGAAAATAATATTTTGGATTTGGAATCTCGGTTGAGACAGAATAACTTGAGGCTGGTGGGTCTTCCAGAGGAATCAGAAGGTCGGGACGTATGTTCCTTTCTGGAAAAGTGGATTCCGGAGGTGCTGGGCAGCGAGGAATTGCAATCAGCAGTGGTTCTGGAAAATGCACATCGTATTGGCCCACGGAGAGATAAGGGACCGCCGAGGACCTTAATTATGAAGTTTCTTAGCAACAGAGACAGGATGAAGATCTTCAACGCTGCACAAGCTAAAGGAGAGATTAAACACCAGGACCAGCAGGTGCGGTTCTACTCAGATTTGGCCACAGGAATCCAGCAATTGAGGAAGCAGTTTGATCCCATACGTAAGGAGCTGCGCAACCTTGGGATTCGTCATGGTGTAATCTATCCTGCGAGACTGCTGACCACGTATGAGGGCAGAACCCACATCTTCAAGACCCCAGAGGAGGCGCAGGAGTTCATCAAGAAGATCAAAGAAGAAGAAGAGACTGGTGGGAGCTAAGCATGAACAAAATATAAGGTAGAATAATTAAGCATTTGCACAGGCATCTGACTGACTTGAAGTAAATAGTAAGTTTACAAAATATAGATTGTATTATATATTAAAAAAACAAAACAAAAACAAAACAAACAAAAAAAACTATGATGTACAAAGTTGTTAAAAATTTTGGAGTTAAGTTGGAAAACTACAGAGGAGAGTTAATGTTACGTCATTAAAAGCAGTAGAGTTAGGGCGATTGGGAGGATGAAGAAGGAGTGGCTTAGGCTGTTCCCCGTGGGTGTGGAACGGTCGATGGCTATATCGGGAGACGGAATTTTTCTTTTGATTTTGGGGGGTTTGCCACAAGTGTGGGAAGGGGAAATTTGTTTGTGTGTAGTTTGTAGGATGAATGTTCAACCACTCATGTTTTTGCTTCTCTGTATGAGCATGTTTACACTGCAAGGTAATCCCAAACTCTCTATTGATCATAAACCAAAGTGTTAATCTTAATTTAACTTCATGGAATTGCAGAGGTCTACAAAATTTAAAAAAAACTTAAACAAGTTATGAATAAAATAAAAGACATGGGTTCAAAAATTGTGTTTTTACAAGAAACTCATCTAATAGAGGAGGATGTTAAAAGAATTAGGAGTAGATGGCAAGGAAGTGTATTCACCTCTTCATTTTCATCCCGAGCCAGGGGAGTTATGACTCTCATACATAAATCAGTTCCTTTTCAAGTGAAAAATGTAATTGGAGACAAATTTGGAAGATATGTAATCATTCAAGGTTCTTTGTTATTAGAAAATATAAATCTTGTGAACTTATATGGTCCCAATATAGATGATCAGAAGTTCTTTGCTAATTTATTTCTTATCTTATCATCACTTACAGGGCAACATATAATAGCAGGGGATTTTAATTGTACATTGAATCCAGGTATAGATAGATCAACAGGACTGGATTGTACGCACATTGGATGTAGGATGACTATTAATCATTTTATGAAAGAATTGAGATTGTTAGATATATGGAGAGAAATGAAACCACAAGTTAAAGCCTATTCTTGTTATTCCAGTACCTACAAGACATTCTCACGTATTGATTATTTTTTGATTTCCACAGAATTAAGGTCCAAGATTCAAAACTGCTTTTATGATAACATCGTGATCTCTGATCATGCACCCTGCTGTCTAATATATGTAGATAAAAAATTGACAAAGGAATCAGGTAGATGGCAATTTCAGCATAAATGGCTTCAGGATGAGGAAATTGTCAAGTATATAGAAAAACAGATAGACGAGTTCTTTGACATCAATACTACACAAACATCAGCATGTGTAAAGTGGGAGGCTTTCAAAGCTTTTATTAGGGGACATATTATTAGTTATACAGGATCAAAATCTAAGAAGACTCGAGAGGAGAGAGCTAAATTGGAACATAAAATAAAAAGTCTTCAGGAAAAAGTGTATGCAGGAAGTGACCCAAGGTTGGAGAATGAATTACTGATTTTGAGAGCTGAATACGACAAAAAAATCAGCGAATAGAGCTGCCTCGAGTCTTCTAAGATTGAAACAATCTTTTTATGAACAAGGTGAAAAATCAGGAAAATTATTAGCATGGCAGATTAAACAATTAGAAATTAAAACACCAATTACCAGTATTATAAGTAACGGACAGGTAGTTATAGATCCTTTAGAAATTAATAGAACCTTTAGAGATTACTATGAAAAATTATATGATACCAAAAATGAACCTGATTTAACAAAACTAAATGGGTTTTTGAACGAACTATCTATACCGTGTATTCCAAATGAAAACAGGGAGATATTGGAGTCTAAAATTAGTCAAGAAGAAGTTGGGCTAGCCATTGATAATATGAAATCAGGAAAAAGTGCAGGACCAGATGGTCTTCCAGTTGACCTTTATAAAAAATTTAAGAATAAATTAATAAAACCTTTTTTGGAAATGGTTTTAGAAGCATTTCAAAATAATAATTTACCATCATACATAAATAATGCCTTAATTATACTGCTGCCAAAACCAGGTAAGCCCTCTAATAAATGTGAAAATATGAGACCAATAAGCCTATTAAACGCCGACCTTAAGATAATCTGTAAAATTTTAGCAAGACGAATACAAGAAATTTTACCAAATATTATTAATCGAGATCAGAATGGCTTTATAAAGGGTAGACAAGGCTTCCATAATGTAAGAAGACTATTTAATATTATTTATTTTAATAAAGAAGCACCGGATACAGCTCTCCTATCACTGGACGCCGAAAAGGCCTTTGATAGAGTTGAATGGCCCTTTCTTTTTGAAGTCCTACAAAGGTTTGGACTTGGAAATAATTTCATAAAATGGGTTCAAATAATATACAATAATGCTACAGCAGAAATCCTAACAAATAACAATATTTCAAAACCAATAAAAATCAATAGAGGATGTCGACAAGGCTGTCCACTTTCACCTTTACTGTTTACTATGGCAATTGAACCTTTAGCGATAGCGATACGTTTACATTCACAAATATATGGAATTAAAGTTGGACCAACAGAACATAAAATCTCCCTGTACGCCAATGACATAATTTTGTTTATGTCGAATCTAAAAAAATCAATTCCAACCTTGTTGAATTTAATAAAGAATTTTGGGGAAATATCAGGATATAAAATAAATAAAACGAAATCTTCAATATTAATGCTAAATGAGACCCAGAGAAATTACCCAGCCCCTGAGGTAAATCAATTCAATGTTGTAAATCAGTTTAAATATTTAGGAATCCAAATTGTGCCTAAGCTAGAATCAGTCGCCAGTGTCAACTATGAAGCCTTAATGTCAGATATCAATGAGTTAACTCAGAGATGGATGTCACTACCAATGTCGATGATCGGGAGAATCAATATACTTAAAAGTAATATTTTACCTAAAATACTTTATTTATTTCAATACATTCCCTTATCACCACCTTTAGATCTATTCTCAAGAATAAAAAAAAAGTTAGTGGAATTTATATGGAACAACAGGAGGGCTAGATTACATTTGTCTTTATTATATTTACCATTTGATCGTGGAGGTCTGAAATGTCCAAATTTTATGTTGTATTATTGGTCGGCACAACTGAGGTCTATGACATATTATTTTTCATCAAATGATCTCCCTCACTGGACTGAAATGGAATCATACAATTTACCTTTACCTCTTCCCATATTCATATACTCAGATTCGGCAAAAAAATTACAAAAACAAGTTAAAAATCCATTTGTAAAGCATATGATCAAAATATGGTGTGAAGCTAAAAACTATTTAAAAGAACCACACTTATTGTCACAATTTAGTCCAATATGGGGTAATCAATATTTTAAACCAGGGAGAGCGGACGCTGTATTTAAAGTATGGAATTTAAAAGGGATACAAAAGATTCAGGATTTATATTTGCCAAGTGCAGATAACATAATGTCTTTTGAAGAGCTGAGGATCAAATTTAATCTCAATAGAACACATTTTTTTAAATATCTTCAACTTAGAAACTTTATTCGATCAAATCAAAATAAAGCTCTCACTCGACCTATTTATTCATCCTTGGAAAAAATGATGATGAAAGATAGTAAAAGAAAGGGTATTATTTCAGAGTTTTATAACTCATTGACACTATCTTCAAGTGAAAATTCACTGAAAAGATTAAACTACTGGAAAGAAGATCTGCAAACTGAAATTTCAGAGGAACAATGGGAATTGGCTTGTACAGAAGCTCAAACCAAATCAATAAATGTACGCCTTAAATTGATACATTTCAAATGGTTAATGCGGATGTATGTTACACCGGAGGAGTTAAATAGATATAACAAAAATATACCAGATACATGCACAAAATGCATGGAAAGTAAAGGAACCCTATTTCATTGTTTATGGGAATGTAGATTAATAAGAATGTTTTGGGAAGAGGTGAGGGTAACAATTGAAAAAATAATCTCAAAACAAATCATATTGAATCCTAAACTGTTTTTGTTGGGTCTGTACCCAGAAAAGCATAATTTTAATAAAAGTGAAAGAACATTCATAGACCTCAGTTTGCTTAATGCCAAAAAATGTATTGCACTATTATGGAAAAAGACTCATAGACCAGATGTGACTCAGTGGTTAAGACAGATGTTAACAAACCTTCCATTAGAAAGAATAACATATATACTGAAATCAAAGGAAATTGTGTTTGAGAATATATGGAGACCTTTTATTGATTATGTAAAAAATTTAAACATAACTCTTGAAGAAGAAGGTGAATGATGTGTGTGGACCTTGTAAATTCCAAACTGGTGAACATAATATGTATACTTATGTATTGGATTGTCTAGACTAAACAGAGGAGCATTGTTGAAGATTTGATTTTGTTGGTGGTTGTTGGTGTTTTTAGTGCATTTTTTTTTTGTAGTACTTTAGTGTTAGTGTTTGATTGTTTGTATCATGTTTGTTAAAAAAAAAAAAAAGGTTCAATAAAGATATTGTGGAAAAAAAAAAAGCAGTTCCGCCAGGCTTAGAGACTAAACCACACGGGTAGGCTAGGAGTTGGACTTAGTTGTCAGAGGCTTTTCGAGACGCACGCCGTAAGGAGCATTTTATGAGCACTGGGAGCTTAACCCCAGTACCGCTCCTGGCTATGACAACCTTGGAACCAAGCCGAAGTTTAAAGGTGTTTTATTCCTCCATCACGAGGCTCACCCAGCGCTCTGGCTGCGTGCTGTGAGTGAGCCCTGAGTAGTTGTCTAAGAGCGAATTCTGATAGTGAGGCATGTACAGTCAGCTCTTTTATACAGTGATACAGAGAATGCATGGCACAGAATGCATGGCTGAGCACACGCTCAGCAGCGGAACGAGATGGCGCTCGGCCGGCTTTGGAAGCAAGGTGCGGGAAAAGCACTGTGCAGGAGGAGGTGGAGAGGGGTGGGGGTAAGCGTCTCTGGTATTGTTCAGGGGGCCGGGCCAAATGTGGAGGCGGGCCGTATCCGGCCCGCGGGCCGGACTGTTCTACATCTTAATTCCATGAATGGAGAAGGCAGTTTGTCCAAATGAGGACTTATGACTTTACAGTTCCTGCTGGATGCTCCTCGTGTTACTGAGCATAACTCTGTAAGAGGAACCATCAGGTCACTGAAGAGCCTGATTATGAAGACATTTATGAATGAGTTTAAATTTGCAAATTTAATGAAGTGCTCTAAACTTAACATATTTAATTTCTCTAAAACATGACAATGATGTGATCTTATTGGCTTCCTGTACAGAATTTTAATTGCTTGACTGAAAATCATCATAAGAGGCTTAATTGTTGTTAATATACAAGTGACACAGTAACTTAAACATTAAAGTACCATAGCATGCACAAAACTGCAGCATAAAATGGTAGACAACCTCTAATAGTCTGAAAGTGTGTAAGTATGCTTTTGTCCCTCTGCTTATCATTTTAACACAATTTTAACTCTTTGAGTGTGTCTGTTGCCAAATTGTGACATAACCCCTAGTGGTCAAGAGTGGTAAATATTTTTTGTCAATAAAATAGTTCAGATTTCCAAGGCTGTAACTTGAAAGTGGCAAGAGATAATGGCTTACTGTCAATTAGAAAGATGTAAAATATGATCCAAAGTTTCAGATACGAATAAATTTATGCATCTAATTTGCATAATGTCACGGCACCTCTTTAAATTCCATAACTCAGTCAAAACTGGACTTTAGACATATTTACACAAAGAATGGTTCAGTGTTTTGACACCATTTTTTGTACGGGGTACCTCATCATCTTATCTTCAATGTATATGAAGAAGAAATCAGTACATTAAAAAATAAAAAAACAAAACAAAACAGAAATTCCTCACTTTTGACAAAGGTGGGCTGGCTGGCTGGCTGGCTGGCTGGCGTGGTCGCTGCGTTTTCACCCATCGTGGTGGTTATTTTGCATTCTGTCAGTCATTTAAAGTCTCTACCACATCTACAAAGTCTTATGATTATCCCACATAAATTTCGCTTGTATCCCGCGGCTATTTTCCACATACAAAGCTGAGAAAGTGACGTGACGATGACCGATCGCGGCCATATTAGCTTTCTGGGCTAAAATGCTAAAAACAGGAAAAGGAAATGAGGAGCTCTTCTTCTTTAGTATATTATGTGTCATCCACTGAGTCATCCAATGGATGTCTGCCACCTTCTAAAACTGGCAAATCAGTACAAATCCCCCATGCAGGTGATCATGTCAGAGTGAAGATGACAGGCGCAGCGCCGCGCTCTGCCACTAGGGGCACACAAATTCACACATTCAGAGGGTTAAAATTTTAGATTAGAGTCCAGTATGAGGCCAAGATACTTTACTTCTGAGACCTGTTTGATACATTGCCCATTAATCTTTAAAGGGTCCTTGACAAGATCTTGGAAGTATGCATAAATATTCAGTATGAATTTATCTTATATAAGATAAGAAAAGATAAGCCTTTATTAGTCCCACAATGGGGAAATTCCAGGATTGCAACAGCACAGGGATAGCAACACTCAGAGCAACAATCAGAAGGCAAGAGAAAAAAAAAGAAACAAGAGCAGGAAGTATACATATGTACATATAAACACACACACACACACACATATATATATATATATATATATATATATATATATATATATACAGTATATATATATATATATATACACAGTATATATATATATATATATATATATATATATATATATATATATATATATATATATATATATATATATATATATATATATATATTATATAGACACACAATATGATATGTGGACATATGGACGATATGGACATATGGACTATGTGGACGATATGTGGACATATCGTCCACATAGTTGGTTCTTTTGACCTAGAATGCTAAATAAGTGGAAAAAATATTTCTAAGTGAATTCAAATTTAGTGCCGTGTTGCACTAACGTGATATCCTGAGACGCGCCTCATTTCCGGATATGACGTCATGAGGTGAAGTTCCTCTCGGCTGATCCGTGTGCTGTCAGTGGAAACAAGCTGTTAAGCTTCTATATCAGCGAAGAAATGCTGAAACGTTGCGTGGCGGCTGGGTGTTCTAATTGCTCCAGTGAACGTATAAGCCTGTTCTCATTCCCAAAAGATCCAGATCTTCTTAAAAAATGGGCGAAGCAAGTACAGAGAACAAGGGACAAATGGAAACCGACACCATCTTCTGTCCTCTGTAGCCATCATTTCACTGCAGACAGTTTTGAGGAGGCGCCTGCTATACAGGAATCTTTAGGCTTGAAAGTTCGTTACAAACGGGTTCTAAAACCGACTGCCATACCCACGGTTTTTAAACGAAAACCCACAGCTCAAGACGATATCAACATATCAAAACAGCAGAGAAGCAACAGAGTCAAAAGTCGCCTGGAAAAAAGTTTGTCCCTTTGTTTATGTTTTAGGGTGTGATAGAGGTGTGTGGACACATCAGATCGGCAAAACAATTGGGGTGTTTAGTTGCAATGTATATATATATATATATATATATATATACATATATATATATATATATATATATAGAGAGAGAGAGAGAGAGAGAGAGAGAGTTTGTTTTCTGGGTGAAATATTTTAGACTGTTGTCCCTGCTGAGGCGTGTGTAATATTGCAATTAATTATTTTATTTAGGAAGTCTCAGAACTGCTGACAAAAAAGCCAGAAGCGACGGTCAAGAGTGAAGAACTTTAAGAGAAACATGAAGAAGCAGGCTTATCTTCAAGCAACATTTTTCAACCTACATATCTGCACATTATGAAGGAAAAGACCCATCAATAATACCGTATAACATATGATTCAAGACTTTTAACAATTAGGCGATTGTTATTTAATAATTTGGTTTACAAACCTGCTGATGTGACCAGAATTTCTCCGACAAGAGAAAAAAAAATTAGAACACTTGATTTTATTTTATTTTTTCCACCAAAATTAAAATCCTCCCCTTTGAATTTTGAAGTTGAGTGTTGACTTTACTCCAAATGGAACGACTTTGTGTTAAAAAACGTTATATTGCTTTTTTCATTTTTATAAATCTCATTGCCTACAAAACTGAATATCGGAGCTTTTTTTTTTTTTTTATTTCCCCAACCACCCGATTGGAGAAATTAAAAAAAAAAAACTGAAGCCAAAATTTCTGTAAACCAAACGATTAAATAACAATCGCCTTATGTGGAAAAAAAAAAATCAATTAGACAAACTCTTTTCCGGGCGAGTTTTGACTCTGTTGCTTCTCTGCTCTGTTCTGATATGTTGATATCGTCTTGAGCTGTGGGTTTTTGTTTAAAAACCATAGGTATGGCAGTCGGTTTTAGAACCCGTTTGTAATGAACTTTCAAGCCTAAAGATTCCTGTATAGCAGGCGCCTCCTCAAAACTGTCTGCAGTGAAATGATGGCTACAGAGGACAGAAGATGGTGTTGGTGCCATTTGTCCCTTGTTCTCTGTACTTGCTTCGCCGATTTTTTAAGAAGATCTGGATCTTTTGGGAATGAGAACAGGCTTATACGTCCACTGGAGCAATTAGAACACCCAGCCGCCACACAACATTTCAGCATTTCTTCGCTGATATAGAAGCTTAACAGCTTGTTTACATTGACAGCACACCAATCAGCCGAAAGGAAACTCTTCTCATGATGTCATATCCGGAAACGAGGTGCGTCTCAGGATATCACACCAGTGCAACATGGCACTAAATTTGAATTCACTTAGAAATATTTTTCCACTTATTTAGTGTTCTAATTCAATAGAACCAACTATGTAGACAATATAAGATAAATTCATACTGAATACTTATACATAGTTCCAAGATCTTGTCATGGACCCTTTAAATAGAACTCAATGGCCTCCATTGCAGACTGAGCAGACACAGTTTTATTAACACTGAGTGAAAGACATGATTCCTTAAACCATGTTGCTTCAGACTGTAAATAACATTAATGACTATTGAATGAGCATTTTATTCCTAAACTAGAAAAGCACTCGGAGAGCGCAGACCTCCGCCAAGCGCCACAGTTCCCCCATACAGTGTTTGTGTGTACGTTTTCAGATTCCTTGACCATGAAAACATATGACTAGCAATTGGATTCACAATGATAGGATTAGTGGTTCAGTAGTTATTCACGAAAATGACATTTTCCGTAATGACGGCCACAGTTCCCCCCATACAGTGTTTGTGTGTACGTTTTCAGATTCCTTGACCACGAAAACATATGACAAGCAATTGGATTGACAATGATAGGATTAGTGGTTCAGTAGTCATTCATGAAAATGGCATTTTCCGTAATGGCAGTTTTCTTCTGGACAGTGATCCGGATCACCACCAAAATGTAATCATCTGTAGGATACCCCATTTCTGACAATCTGTGAAAATTTCATGAAAATCCGTCCATATGTTTTTGAGTTATCTTGCTAACAAACAAACAAACAAACAGACAAACAGACAAACCAACGCCGATGATCACATAACCTCCTTGGCGGAGGTAAATATGAGTTAGAGACAAAGAGACAACTGAAAAATTATCACTTTATCTGATTTTACTATTTATACATGTCACGCCGCGCCATTCATCAGCGGCGCCACCTGCTCACGCACCTGCTACTCGTCAGCGGCGAAGGATAAAAGCCGCCTCGCCCTGAGCGTCGGCCTGAAGCCGTAGACTTCATTTCCTTGTATGGACTTCTACCACATTCTCTTCAGCATCCTCATCTCCGGTAAGAAGTTCACTTACCTCATCTCTCCAGTCTGCTCCCCTGTGCACAGGTGGATTCCTCGGCGGCGGACAATCCCGTCCCTCGTCTCTCCTCGCTGCTGCACCGAGCCCTGCAGGTGGCTGTCTCCCGGGCTTCCATCCTTGAAGCGCCAGTCATCTGCCCAAACAAGTAAGCTTCTCTCCCTCGCCTATTCTCCTCCCGTGTTGGTGTGTGCTCATCACCCTGTGTCTGATTTCTCCCATAGGGTTGCCGGCTGAACGGTCTCCTGCCTCTGGGTCCGAAGCAGACGCCACCACCAACACATTAACATTCCGCAGACACGCACCCAAACATCCCTGTTGTTAATAAACAGTTTTGAACTACTCTGAGCCTGTGTGTGTGCGTCTCCTGAGCCGAACGTTATGTCAATACATATGTGATTAAGTAAAATAAAGATTTTTTTTATTGTCTAACCTACTGAAAATGACTCACCCAAACTCCAAGTCCAAATATCACCATTTAGGGCATTTTTATTAAGAGAAAATGACAACAAACAAGATGATGATTTTATATCAAATATATGTTGTGAATCGCTCTTTTTAAGGACAGTGCAAGTTAATGAACATTGATACCAAATCAATGTAAACTTGCCAGATTGTAGCCAGTGGCTAATTTCCATCTGTTGTCCGTGGGTTACAACTTCTCCTTCCCCCATTCTATTATGCTGAGCACCAAGCTAGAAGTCGGGAAGTACCATTTTTATATGGTCTTTGGTATGACCCAGCTGGGGCTTGAACCCATGACCTCTCGGCTGTGGGGTGGATGCTCTACCACTAGGACACCACTCCGGTGGCCTAGTGGTAGATGACGGCATGTATGGATGCAGTGGCTAGTTGTTTCAGGCTATTGTGTATGTTTTTGTTTTTGATGTTTTTTTTTGTCCTCTTTCTGCGACGGACAAATCACCTGTAGTCACCAGAACTTATTAGGTATTGGCTCCCAACTAAATGATATCACTAGCGCCTATACTTGGACTCATTGGAACCCTGCAGAGACTGCAAGACCACCGGGTGCTTTGTGGTTGTTGTTGAGTCCTGCAGGCATTGGAGGGGGAGTTGGGGGAGGAAGCAGAAGTGAGGGTGCCAAGCAGGCCTTCGAGCTCAGCTATCTAAACAATGTGGCAAACCTCCACTACCATCAAACTTACTCGCCAACACCAGATCCCTCACCAACAAAATGGTTGAGCTACGATCTGAGACCGCCTACAACCGCTTCACCAGGACTACAGTATTCTGATTGTGACAGAATCCAGGCTGTACCCGCATTATCCAGAATGCTACAGTGGAGCTACCAGGCAAGACTACCCACCGCCAGGAACGTAACAGAGACTCTAGTAAGGGGAGGGATGAAGGGCTCTGTGCTTTTGTGCTCCAGGCCTGGTGTAATAACATCAGAATAATTCACAGCCACTGTTCACCGGACTTAGTGACCATGTCCTTTCTTTGTAGGCCTTTCTATTATCCTCGCGAGCTAATGGCACTAATTATCACAGCTGTTTACATTGCTCCCGATGCAAGCATTAACTTAGCACTCAGCCACCTTCTGATCATTGTTAGCAAGCAGCAGCAGACCACCCTGATGAAGTCCATATAATTGAAGGAAATTTTAACCTCTTGCACTCCGGTGTACCACGGGCGGGCACGTCTCTGCGTCCTAGGGTGCACTGAGAAAAAAAAAACCCTGCATTTCCGTTCTTCCACTACAGACACAGCCGCGAACAGAAAGCCAAAGGAGTGCTTTGATTGGTTTAGATGTGATTGACCTCTCATTCGACTAATAAGAGCCTTGAATTGGGTTTCTGAAACCTTGAAGAACCAATGACTGAAAACCTAGCAAGAAGGACCCGCCTACCAACGGCTGCGAATACAGCGAGCCAATTGAAGCACAGTAGTTTGAAAACGTGCCTCCCTTGCAAAATCTGTTTTGTGTGAGCCGCTGGGTGACACACACGCGTTCGCCAGTCTTTTTTTCTTACTACTGTTCTTATTTGTTTTGAAAAATCGTTCGCCAAAACCGCAATCATGGAAGCGCAAAACCGCAATAATGGAATTATGGTTTGACCGGGTCGCGTGACCAGAACCACAAGTCTGTAACAAGTGGACCAGCGTCATGTTCGTCTGACAATGAGGAAGAGAAGTTCGTCAACGACACTGCTGTTGTGGACAGGTAAGTGTTATAAGCTAAATTATTCTTTATCCCTGAAAATTGTAATCAAAATGACTTTTGACCGATCGGTAAATTACAACTGTGCGCAACATGACGGACCCGGACCGCCCCGGTCCGGTCCGGACGCCCCGCTACTCTTCTGTAGCGGATTGCAGATATTATTGCAGATATTTTAGTACAACTGTGCGTAGTAGACCGCGGCGCACCGTCCCCACTTTCCGTCATGTAGCAATGGGCGATGTCCGTCCTCTGTAGCGGGGGGGTGGTGGGAGTTGTTATCTTCTACATTACAGATATTTTAGTATAATTTTTATGGCACTATAGGTTATTTTTTCTTGTAAAAAAAAAAAAGCCACACATTTTTTACGTGGCATGCTTCTTTGTGTGTGGGGGCTTGTTTGTTCATTCATTCATGAATGAATGAATAAACAACCCCACACACACACACACACACACACACACACACACACAAACACACAGCCCTGAGTGTCACCTTTCATTAGAGCCCAAGATGAAGCTTCTATATTGAATCATTCAAAAGTTACAGACGTTCTTCCAAACTGTGCCATTTGGCACAATTTGGCACAGTTCAAAAACGCCTGGGAACAACCTAAGAAAAAAGCTGTGTAATATATTCATTTTTTGTGGTATTGTTACAAAATTTTGACCTCAGCTGGAAAACACTTGGTTCTACATTTCTGTTGCATTTTCCAGCCCGGATCTAACAGCTTTGTGTTATTTGCAAGCATTTGTATAAAAAAAAAACACCCAAGTGAAATATATTTTCTTCAAGTTCAGTATATTTAGATGACTGTTACTCAGTGGCAGGAGCACTTAGAGAAATTATGACTGTTTTGCCAAAAAATTCAAAGTGTTTTCTTTTGACTTCCGGTTATGGCTGCCACGTGAGAAGGACACGTCTCACTCTGCTCTGCTCCTGGAGAAAAAAAATCGGCAAATAACTCTCTCATTTGGGACAGAACGTATCCCAGCGTTTGGGCGAGGATATGTCGATGAAGCCTAAGGCTGGAAAACCAGGTAGAGGAAAAAGCGAGCCGCCGAAACAGTCCAAATTAACGGACTTTCAGGTCTGTGACGCAGCAGATAAAGCTCCATATATGGCGGAGGAAGCTAGCAGCGGTGCGGTATCTGCGGGAAACGGCACAGGTGCAGTGCTAGCTGCCATAAGTTCAATGAGAGCAGACTTTTCCTCTAAATTTGATGGGATTATGGCAGCGTTGGAAGGAATGAGAAAGGAATTGGGTGCCTGTGTAGAACGAATGGCGCAGGTGGAGCTTCGTGTCTCTAGTGCTGAAGATGACGTCACCTGTCTTCAATTAAAGGTGCGCACTTTGGAAAAAAAAATAAATGTCTGGAAGATAATGTCCTGGATTTGGAGTCCCGGTCGAGACAGAACAACTTGAGGCTGGTGGGTCTACCGGAGGAATCCGAAGGTCGGGACTCATGTTCCTTTCTGGAAAAGTGGATTCCGGAGGTGCTGGGCAGCGCGGAGCTGCAATCAGCAGTGGTTCTGGAAAGCGCACACCGTATTGGCCCACGGAGAGATAAGGGACCACCGAGGACCCTAATTATGAAGTTCCTCAGCAACAGAGACAGGATGAAGATCTTCAACGCTGCACGAGCTAAAGGAGAGATTAAACACCAGGACCAGCAGGTGCGGTTCTACCCAGATTTGGCCACAGGAATCCAACAATTGAGGAAGCAGTTTGATCCCGTACGTAAAGAGCTGCGCAACCTTGGGATTCGTCATGGTGTAATTTATCCTGCGAGACTGTTGACCACGTATGGGGGCAGAACCCACATCTTCAAGACCCCAGAGGAGGCGCAGGAGTTCATCAAGAAGATCCAAGAAGAGACTGGTGGGAGCAAAGCATGAACAAAATATAAGGTAGAATATTTAAGCATTTGCACAGGCATCTGACTGACTTGAAGCAAATAGCAAGTTTACAAAATATAGATTGTATTATATATTTAAAAAAAAAAACAACTATGATGTACAAAGTTGCTAAAAATTTTGGAGTTAAGTTGGAAAACTACAGAGGAGAGTTAATGTTACGTCATTAAAAGCAGTAGAGTTAGGGTGATTGGGAGGATGAAGAAGGAGTGGCTTTGGCTGTTCCTCGTGGGTGTGGAGCGGTCGATGGCTATATCGGGAGACGGAATTTTTCTTTTGATTTTGGGGGGATCACCACAAATGTGGGAAGGGGGAATTTGTTTGGGTGTAGTTTGTAGGATGAATGTTCAACCACTCATTTTTTTGCTTCTCTGTATGAGCATGTTTACACTGCAAGGTAATCCCAAACTCCCTATTGATCATAAACCAAAGCGTTAATCTTAATTTAACTTCATGGAATTGCAGAGGTCTACAAAATTTAAAAAAACTTAAACAAGTTATGAATAAAATAAAAGACATGGGTTCAAAAATTGTGTTTTTACAAGAAACTCATCTAATAGAGGAGGATGTAAAAAGAATTAGGAGTAGATGGCAAGGAAGTGTTTTCACCTCATCATTTTCATCCCGAGCCAGGGGAGTTATGACTCTCATACATAAATCAGTCCCATTTCAAGTGAAAAATGTAATTGGAGACAAATTTGGAAGATATGTAATCATTCAAGGATCTTTGCTATTAGAAAATATAAATTTGGTGAACTTATATGGTCCCAGTATAGATGATCAAAAGTTCTTTGCTAATTTATTTCTTATCTTATCATCACTTACAGGGCAACATATAATAGCAGGGGATTTTAATTGTACATTGAATCCAGGTATAGATAGATCAACAGGACTGGACTGTACGCACAATGGATGTAGGATGACCATTAATCATTTTATGAAAGAATTGAGATTGCTAGATATATGGAGAGAAATGAAACCACAAGTTAAAGCCTACTCTTGTTATTCCAGTACCTACAAGACATTCTCACGTATTGATTATTTTTTGATCTCCACAGAATTAAGGTCCAAGATTCAAAACTGCTTTTATGATAACATCGTGATCTCTGATCATGCACCCTGCTGTCTAATATATGTAGATAAGAAATTAACAAAGGAATCAGGTAGATGGCAATTTCAGCATAAATGGCTTCAGGATGAGGAATTTGTCAAGTACATAGAAAAACAGATAGATGAGTTCTTTGACGTCAATACTACACAAACATCAGCATGTGTAAAGTGGGAGGCTTTCAAAGCTTTTATTAGGGGACATATTATTAGTTATACAGGTTCAAAATCTAAGAAGACTCGAGAGGAGAGAGCCCAATTGGAACATGAAATAAAAAGTCTTCAGGAAAAAGTGTATGCAGGAAGTGATACAAGGTTGGAGAACGAATTACTGATTTTGAGAGCTGAATATGGCAAAAAATCAACAATAACAATTGGAAATTAAAACACCAATAACCAGTATTATAAGTAACGGACAGGTAGTTATAGATCCTTTAGAAATTAATAGAGCCTTTAGAGATTACTATGAAAAATTATATGATACCAAAAATGAACCTGATTTAACAAAACTAAATGGGTTTTTGAACAAACTATCTATACCGTGTATTCCAAATGAAAACAGGGAGATATTGGAGTCTAAAATTAGTCAAGAAGAAGTTGGGCTAGCGATTGATAATATAAAATCAGGAAAAAGTGCAGGACCAGATGGTCTTCCAGTTGACCTTTATAAAAAATTTAAGAATAAATTAATAAAACCTTTTTTGGAAATGGTTTTAGAAGCATTTCAAAATAGTAATTTATCATCATACATGAATAATGCCTTAATTATACTGTTGCCAAAACCAGGTAAACCCTCTAATAAATGTGAAAATATGAGACCAATAAGCCTATTAAATGCCGACCTTAAGATAATCTGTAAAATTTTAGCAAGACGGATACAAGAAATTTTACCAAATATTATTAATCGAGATCAGAATGGCTTTATAAAGGGAAGACAAGGCTTCCATAATGTAAGAAGACTATTTTTTTTTCCACAATATCTTTATTGAACCTTTTTTTTTTTTTAACAAACATGATACAAACAATCAAACACTAACACTAAAGTACTACAAAAAAAAAAAAAAATGCACTAAAAACACCAACAACCACCAACAAAATCAAGTCTTCAACAATGCTCCTCTGTTTAGTCTAGACAATCCAATACATAAGTATACATATTATGTTCACCAGTTTGGAATTTACAAGGTCCACACACATCATTCACCTTCTTCTTCAAGAGTTATGTTTAAATTTTTTACATAATCAATAAAAGGTCTCCATATATTCTCAAACACAATTTCCTTTGATTTCAGTATATATGTTATTCTTTCTAATGGAAGGTTTGTTAACATCTGTCTTAACCACTGAGTCACATCTGGTCTATGAGTCTTTTTCCATAATAGTGCAATACATTTTTTGGCATTAAGCAAACTGAGGTCTATGAATGTTCTTTCACTTTTATTAAAATTATGCTTTTCTGGGTACAGACCCAACAAAAACAGTTTAGGATTCAATATGATTTGTTTTGAGATTATTTTTTCAATTGTTACCCTCACCTCTTCCCAAAACATTCTTATTAATCTACATTCCCATAAACAATGAGATAGGGTTCCTTTACTTTCCATGCATTTTGTGCATGTATCTGGTATATTTTTGTTGTATCTATTTAACTCCTCCGGTGTAACATACATCCGCATTAACCATTTGAAATGTATCAATTTAAGGCGTGCATTTATTGATTTGGTTTGAGCTTCTGTACAAGCCAATTCCCATTGTTCCTCTGAAATTTCAGTTTGCAGATCTTCTTTCCAGTAGTTTAATCTTTTCAGTGAATTTTCACTTGAAGATGGTGTCAATGAGTTATAAAACTCTGAAATAATACCCTTTCTTTTACTATCTTTCATCATCATTTTTTCCAAGGATGAATAAATAGGTCGAGTGAGAGCTTTATTTTGATTTGATCGAATAAAGTTTCTAAGTTGAAGATATTTAAAAAAATGTGTTCTATTGAGATTAAATTTGATCCTCAGCTCTTCAAAAGACATTATGTTGTCTGCACATGGCAAATATAAATCCTGAATCTTTTGTATCCCTTTTAAATTCCATACTTTAAATACAGCGTCCGCTCTCCCTGGTTTAAAATATTGATTACCCCATATTGGACTAAACTGTGACAATAACTGTGGTTCTTTTAAATAGTTTTTAGCTTCACACCATATTTTGATCATATGCTTTACAAATGGATTTTTAACTTGTTTTTGTAATTTTTTTGCCGAATCTGAGTATATGAATATGGGAAGAGGTAAAGGTAAATTGTATGATTCCATTTCAGTCCAGTGAGGGAGATCATTTGATGAAAAATAATATGTCATAGACCTCAGTTGTGCCGACCAATAATACAACATAAAATTTGGACATTTCAGACCTCCACGATCAAATGGTAAATATAATAAAGACAAACGTAATCTAGCCCTCCTGTTGTTCCATATAAATTCCACTAACTTTTTTTTTTATTCTTGAGAATAGATCTAAAGGTGGTGATAAGGGAATGTATTGAAATAAATAAAGTATTTTAGGTAAAATATTACTTTTAAGTATATTGATTCTCCCGATCATCGACATTGGTAGTGACATCCATCTCTGAGTTAACTCATTGATATCTGACATTAAGGCTTCATAGTTGACACTGGCGACTGATTCTAGCTTAGGCATAATTTGGATTCCTAAATATTTAAACTGATTTACAACATTGAATTGATTTACCTCAGGGGCTGGGTAATTTCTCTGGGTCTCATTTAGCATTAATATTGAAGATTTAGTTTTATTTATTTTATATCCTGATATTTCCCCAAAATTCTTTATTAAATTCAACAAGGTTGGAATTGATTTTTTTAGATTCGACATAAACAAAATTATATCATCGGCGTACAGGGAGATTTTATGTTCTGTTGGTCCAACTTTAATTCCATATATTTGTGAATGTAAACGTATCGCTATCGCTAAAGGTTCAATTGCCATAGTAAACAATAAAGGTGAAAGTGGACAGCCTTATCAACATCCTCTATTGATTTTTATTGGTTTTGAAATATTGTTATTTGTTAGGATTTCTGCTGTAGCATTATTGTATATTATTTGAACCCATTTTATGAAATTATTTCCAAGTCCAAACCTTTGTAGGACTTCAAAAAGAAAGGGCCATTCAACTCTATCAAAGGCCTTTTCGGCGTCCAATGATAGGAGAGCTGTATCCGGTGCTTCTTTATTAAAATAAATAATATTAAATAGTCTTCTTACATTATGGAAGCCTTGTCTACCCTTTATAAAGCCATTCTGATCTCGATTAATAATATTTGGTAAAATTTCTTGTATTCGTCTTGCTAAAATTTTACAGATTATCTTAAGGTCGGCGTTTAATAGGCTTATTGGTCTCATATTTTCACATTTATTAGAGGGCTTACCTGGTTTTGGCAGCAGTATAATTAAGGCATTATTTATGTATGATGGTAAATTATTATTTTGAAATGCTTCTAAAACCATTTCCAAAAAAGGTTTTATTAATTTATTCTTAAATTTTTTATAAAGGTCAACTGGAAGACCATCTGGTCCTGCACTTTTTCCTGATTTCATATTATCAATGGCTAGCCCAACTTCTTCTTGACTAATTTTAGACTCCAATATCTCCCTGTTTTCATTTGGAATACACGGTATAGATAGTTTGTTCAAAAACCCATTTAGTTTTGTTAAATCAGGTTCATTTTTGGTATCATATAATTTTTCATAGTAATCTCTAAAGGCTCTATTAATTTCTAAAGGATCTATAACTACCTGTCCGTTACTTATAATACTGGTTATTGGTGTTTTAATTTCCAATTGTTTAATCTGCCATGCTAATAATTTTCCTGATTTTTCACCTTGTTCATAAAAAGATTGTTTCAATCTTAGAAGACTCGAGGCAGCTCTATTCGCTGATTTTTTGTCGTATTCAGCTCTCAAAATCAGTAATTCATTCTCCAACCTTGGATCTCTTCCTGCATACACTTTTTCCTGAAGACTTTTTATTTTATGTTCCAATTTAGCTCTCTCCTCTCGAGTCTTCTTAGATTTTGATCCTGTATAACTAATAATATGTCCCCTAATAAAAGCTTTGAAAGCCTCCCACTTTAAACATGCTGATGTTTGTGTAGTATTGATGTCAAAGAACTCGTCTATCTGTTTTTCTATATACTTGACAAATTCCTCATCCTGAAGCCATTTATGCTGAAATTGCCATCTGCCTGATTCCTTTGTCAATTTTTTATCTACATATATTAGACAACAGGGTGCATGATCAGAGATCACGATGTTATCATAAAAGCAGTTTTGAATCTTGGACCTTAATTCTGTGGAAATCAAAAAATAATCAATACGTGAGAATGTCTTGTAGGTACTGGAATAACAAGAATAGGCTTTAACTTGTGGTTTCATTTCTCTCCATATATCTAACAATCTCAATTCTTTCATAAAATGATTAATAGTCATCCTACATCCAATGTGCGTACAATCCATTCCTGTTGATCTATCCACACCTGGATTCAATGTACAATTAAAATCCCCTGCTATTATATGTTGCCCTGTAAGTGATGATAAGATGAGAAATAAATTAGCAAAGAACTTCTGATCATCTATATTGGGACCATATAAGTTCACAAGATTTATATTTTCTAATAGCAAAGAACCTTGAATGATTACATATCTTCCAAATTTGTCTCCAATTACATTTTTCACTTGAAAAGGAACTGATTTATGTATGAGAGTCATAACTCCCCTGGCTCGGGATGAAAATGAAGAGGTGAATACACTTCCCTGCCATCTACTCCTAATTCTTTTAACATCCTCCTCTATCAGATGAGTTTCTTGTAAAAACACAATTCTTGAACCCATGTCCTTTATTTTATTCATAACTTGTTTAAGTTTTTTTTAAATTTTGTAGACCTCTGCAATTCCATGAAGTTAAATTAAGATTAACACTTTGGTCTATGATCAATAGAGAGTTTGGGATTACCTTGCAGTGTAAACATGCTCATACAGAGAAGCAAAAACATGAGTGGTTGAACATTCATCCTACAAACTACACACAAACAAATTTCCCCTTCCCACACTTGTGGCAAACCCCCCAAAATCAAAAGAAAAATTCTGTCTCCCGATATAGCCATCGACCGTTCCACACCCACGGGGAACAGCCTAAGCCACTCCTTCTTCATCCTCCCAATCACCCTAACTCTACTGCTTTTAATGACATAACATTAACTCTCCTCTGTAGTTTTCCAACTTAACTCCAAAATTTTTAACAACTTTGTACATCATAGTTTTTTTTTTTTGTTTGTTTTGTTTTTGTTTTGTTTTTTTAATATATAATACAATCTATATTTTGTAAACTTACTATTTACTTCAAGTCAGTCAGATGCCTGTGCAAATGCTTAATTATTCTACCTTATATTTTGTTCATGCTTAGCTCCCACCAGTCTCTTCTTCTTCTTTGATCTTCTTGATGAACTCCTGCGCCTCCTCTGGGGTCTTGAAGATGTGGGTTCTGCCCTCATACGTGGTCAGCAGTCTCGCAGGATAGATTACACCATGACGAATCCCAAGGTTGCGCAGCTCCTTACGTACGGGATCAAACTGCTTCCTCAATTGCTGGATTCCTGTGGCCAAATCTGGGTAGAACCGCACCTGCTGGTCCTGGTGTTTAATCTCTCCTTTAGCACGTGCAGCGTTGAAGATCTTCATCCTGTCTCTGTTGCTAAGAAACTTCATAATTAAGGTCCTCGGCGGTCCCTTATCTCTCCGTGGGCCAATACGATGTGCTTTTTCCAGAACCACTGCTGATTGCAACTCCTCGCTGCCCAGCACCTCCGGAATCCACTTTTCCAGAAAGGAACATACGTCCCGACCTTCTGATTCCTCTGGAAGACCCACCAGCCTCAAATTATTCTGTCTCGACCGAGATTCCAAATCCAAAATATTATCTTCCAGAGATTTATTTTTTTTTTCCAAAGTGCGCACCTTTAATTGAAGACGGGTGACGTCATCTTCAGCACTAGCGAGACGGAGCTCCATCTGCGCCGTTCGTTCTACACAGTCACCCAATTCCTTTCTTATTCCTTCCAACGCTGTCATAATCCCATCAAATCTAGAGGAAAAGTCCGCTCTCATTGAACTCATGGCAGCCATCAGCGCATCTGCGCCTCCCCGCGCAGACATCGCACCGTTGCCAGCCTCCTCCGCCATATATGGAGTTTTGTTTGCTGCGTCACAGACCTGAAAGTCCGTTAATTTGGACTGTTTCGGCGGCTCGCTTTTTCCTCTTCCTGGTTTTCCAGCCCTAGGCTTCGCCGACATATCCTCGCCCAAATGCTGAGATACGTTCTGTCCCAAATGAGAGAGTTATTTGCCGATTTTTTTTCTCCAGGAGCAGAGCAGAGCGAGACACGTCCGTCCTACGTGGCAGCCATAACCGGAAGTCGTAAGAAGACTATTTAATATTATTTATTCTAATAAAGAAGCACCGGATACAGCTCTCCTATCACTGGACGCCGAAAAGGCCTTTGATAGAGTCGAATGGCCCTTTCTTGTTGAAGTCTTACAAAGGTTTGGACTTGGAAATAATTTCATAAAATGGGTTCAGATAATATACAATAATGCTACAGCAGAAATCCTAACAAATAACAATATTTCAAAATCAATAAAAATCAATAGAGGATGTCGACAAGGCTGTCCACTTTCACCTTTACTGTTTACTATGGCAATTGAACCTTTAGCGATGGCGATACGTTTACATTCACAAATATATGGAATTAAAGTTGGACCAACAGAACATAAAATCTCCCTGTACGTCGATGACATAATTTTGTTTATGTCGAATCTTAAAAAATCAATTCCGACCTTGTTGAATTTAATAAAGAATTTGGGGGAAATATCAGGATATAAAATAAATAAAACTAAATCTTCAATATTAATGCTAAATGAGACCCAGAGAAATTACCCAGCCCCTGAGGTAAATCAATTCAACGTTGTAAATCAGTTTAAATATTTAGGAATCCAAATTGTGCCTAAGCTAAAATCAGTCCCCAGTGTCAACTATGAAGCCTTAATGGCAGATATCAATGAGTTAATTCAGAGATGGATGTCACTACCAATGTCGATGATCGGGAGAATCAATATACTTAAAAGTAATATTTTACCTAAAATACTTTATTTATTTCAATACATTCCCTTACCACCATCTTTAGATTTATTCTCAAGAATTAAAAAAAAAAGTTAGTGGAATTTATATGGAACAACAGGAGGGTTAGATTACGTCTGTCTTTATTATATTTACCATTTGATCGTGGAGGTCTGAAATGTCCAAATTTTATGTTGTATTATTGGTCGGCACAACTGAGGTCTATGACATATTATTTTTCATTAAATGATCTCCCTCACTGGACTGAAATGGAATCATACAATTTACCTTTACCTCTTCCCATATTCATATACTCAGATTCGGCAAAAAAATTACAAAAACAAGTTAAAAATCCATTTGTAAAGCATATGATCAAAATATGGTGTGAAGCTAAAAACTATTTAAAAGAACCACACTTATTGTCACAATTTAGCCCAATATGGGGTAATCAATATTTTAAACCAGGGAGAGCGGACGCTGTATTTAAAGTATGGAATTTAAAAGGGATACAAAAGATTCGGGATTTATATTTGCCATGTGCAGATAACATAATGTCTTTTGAAGAGCCGAGGATCAAATTTAATCTCAATAGAACACATTTTTTTAAATATCTTCAACTTAGAAACTTTATTCGATCAAATCAAAATAAAGCTCTCACTCGACCTATTTATTCATCCTTGGAAAAAATGATGATGAAAGATAGTAAAAGAAAGGGTATTATTTCAGAGTTTTATAACTCATTGACACTATCTTCAAGTGAAAATTCACTGAAAAGATTAAACTACTGGAATGAAGATCTGCAAACTGAAATTTCAGAGGAACAATGGGAATTGGCTTGTACAGAAGCTCAAACCAAATCAATAAATGTACGCCTTAAATTGATACATTTCAAATGGTTAATGCGGATGTATGTTACACCGGAGGAGTTAAATAGATATAACAAAAATATACCAGATACATGCACAAAATGCATGGAAAGTAAAGGAACCCTATTTCATTGTTTATGGGAATGTAGATTAATAAGAATGTTTTGGGAAGAGGTGAGGGTAACAATTGAAAAAATAATCTCAAAACAAATCATATTGAATCCTAAACTGTTTTTGTTGGGTCTGTACCCAGAAAAGCATAATTTTAATAAAAGTGAAAGAACATTCATAGACCTCAGTTTGCTTAATGCCAAAAAATGTATTGCACTATTATGGAAAAAGACTCATAGACCAGATGTGACTCAGTGGTTAAGACAGATGTTAACAAACCTTCCATTAGAAAGAATAACATATATACTGAAATCAAAGGAAATTGTGTTTGAGAATATATGGAGACCTTTTATTGATTATGTAAAAAATTTAAACATAACTCTTGAAGAAGAAGGTGAATGATGTGTGTGGACCTTGTAAATTCCAAACTGGTGAACATAATATGTATACTTATGTATTGGATTGTCTAGACTAAACAGAGGAGCATTGTTGAAGATTTGATTTTGTTGGTGGTTGTTGGTGTTTTTAGTGCATTTTTTTTTTTGTAGTACTTTAGTGTTAGTGTTTGATTGTTTGTATCATGTTTGTTAAAAAAAAAAAAGGTTCAATAAAGATATTGTGGAAAAAAAAAAGATTAAAAAGCACCAGGTGAACTATTATAATTATAGCACTAAAAGGCTTTAAAGCGTTCCATTGAGTTTCCAGCCAATGTGAAACGTTCCACAGGTGGAACACCGGAATTTTAAGAGGTTAAAGATTAAATATTCATTTCAAACAGGAGTAGCTCATTTTTCTAAATTAGCTTTAACATTTTTATTGGTGTTATAATCACCACAAAATCACCAACAAACAAAGAACAAGTGAAGCACAACAAGGAAACTCACAGCAACAGGCCACACCCACAAGTACATCCAGAACACACAGCGTGTGTGTCTATGTGGCCTAGTCAGAAATGTTCTCACAGTCCATGCAAGAGCACGTGTCTGTGCATGGAAGCTCGTTCTGTCTGCACGTGCATCTCCCTTTCACATTGTTGTGTTTTTAACAGGAGCAGTACACAAGCTCCAGTATGCTGAGAGGTGCAGGGGGAAGAGTCATCCAGTCGATCTCTAAGGAGTCTCTCTCAATCCTCCAGCCACGGGCCATTGGTGGAGGGATGTCTGGCTCACTCTGCAGGAATCTTCTGTAGATGGTTGCTGCTAGTTTGTTCACTGAATGTGTTTCTATAGTGAGTCTCTGCTTGGTGGAAGACTTCTGTCTTGCTTAAGTTTCTCTCTTAGCCTCTTTCGATTATTTTTTTGACTTGTATACTTTTCCCTTCTGCATATGATGCATTGGCTTGGGAGCAGATGTGGTGCTCTTCTTAGGTGGACTGGAACCTCTGTTTTTGTTGACCAGACAACCCGGTTTGGTTGGGGATTTGTAGCAGTATGCGTGAAGTCTCTATCGGGCCCGGAGAGCGGTTAGCTTGCTTCGACGGAGTAATACGGATCCTGAGGACTCACCGGGGCCTCTGGGATTACCCTGAGTACTCTGAGCTGCTGTCCGGTGTCTGCACGCTCGATCAGGCCTTTCCCGACCTGACGAGGAGGGCTTTCCAGACTAAACCCAAACAGAAATGCTCTTCTCCGCCAGCGGCCATCGTTCCCTCTCCTCCATCACCCGCTCCAAGACGGCCGCGATCAGGTCGGAATTGGCGACATCACCCGGAATCCCGGAGGAACGATCCAGCCCCACTAACTGCTCGTACTCCGACACCGAGCTCTGTCACCCCCGCAGCAGAACCTCATCTCCAGTCCCAAGCAGTCCCGTCTGCAGGATCTTCTTTCATATCCGCTGTGAGGTCCTTCTCCTCGGTTTGTTCGCCGGCAGCAGAGGGGCATTTGCTTCCCTCACCAGGGTCTCCCATTCCTGTGGCGAAGAGGGGCGGCTCCCATAGCTCCTACAGAGGAGCCTAGTACCACCTTTCCCAGATGGACGGGTGATGACATCCAAGCAGCAGCAACCGACATCTTAACCCTTTAAGGTTCTGCACAACTGTTTGGTCGACCACACTTTGAGTCACAATATCTCATTGAATAATGCATTGAGCTTAACTCAACCTGAATGAGCCATCTCTGCCACTTGGTTTAGTTGCGCTATGCTAAAAAAATCCTCTAGATGGCACTGTGTGTTTGAGCAGTCCCTAACCCTAACCCATGAGCAAATTCTACTCATTTGTTGAAGAAAATTAGCAATTTATTTGACTTCTTCTCAATGTTTTTTATATGCATTTAAAGGTATATAATACTTTAACTATGAACAGACCTCTCAACCGTTTGGTAGAGGCCTATATCTAAAAAACTGTGGGGTCTGATTTTGGAAAAACAGTTGATTGTTGTTACTGCTATCCTAAGTGAGTAAAAAATGCAAAAAAAAAAAAAAAAATTCCCATTGCTTTTTTCTTGGTGCGGACCTTAAAGGGTTAATCCAGGAAAACAGGCAAGTGATTTTTCATTTAATTCACTTTAATAATGAAATGTCTTGCCTGATTCCCGGTAGGGAGGCTCAGGGAAAGCAGTCCCCTGAGCTCTCCCCACCTGCTGCTGTTACAAACTGTTCACCAGCCCTCTCTCCACCCTCCTTTGTTTGCCTGCCAGAACTGGAGCCGACCAGTTGGGACCAGGAGGAGCCAGAGGTCCGGGAGGGGTGTCCTCTCGCAGCAATGGTGAACCGGATCCCAGCCGCCACGCTGGAGGAGTCACTATCATATGGGGTGAGACGCCGTGCTATCCGGCGCTCAGGCCATATTCCCCCTCTACCCGGTTCTTATTGTGACAGCGTCTCAGCGGGCTCCCAGCTGTCAAACTCTACGAGACGGCTGGAGCCCAATTAACCCTCATCAGCTGAGGCGCTGTTAACCGGTATTTAAGGGAGCAGCTCCGATCATTCGGGGCTGTGACTTCACATCAATATCCACGTTCTTCTCCAGCGTGGGTAAGGCTGGAACCCCTTCGTCTGGCACCAGCCACCTGCTCATCGTTCTGCATTATTTGTAAGTGTTATCCTCGTATTGTTATTTGTGTTTTTGGCCCCACGAGGCCCTGTTCCTTTATTCCCTTTTCCTCATCATATTAAACACCGCAAACTCACTGGCTCGCCCTCAGCTCTCATTGTATGGCTCGCGAGAGCCATACATAACAGTAAGTCACAGTCAAGCGAGTTGCCAGCGGCCGTGAGTTTGCCGTTTTGGACTTGTTTCTTCCCTGTCTGGGTGTCTGCTCTGAGAGCATGCCGTCTCCCAGGAGCCACGTTTGGCGCCTGAGCGACGAGCTAACGACCGCCTTGGAATATGTCAATGGGACGCTCTTCACCGCCTGCCTGTACGACAACCCCAACGATAGATGCTGGCACCTAGATTATGCTGAGAATCTCCTGGACAGACTCCCTCGCCACTCCAACCACCCTGAGGTCTGTGCCAGGAGGGATGCCATTGCCGCACAGCAAGAAGTGCTCCATGGGTTGGAGGGAAATCCCAGCAGGAAGCCGAAGAGGAGGAGACGTCACCCTTCGCTTCGGGATCCCGCTCCTGCCTCCACTCCGGCCCAGGAGTTCGCGCCATCCAGAGGGCTTTCCCCATCCAGCACGACGTCACTCGGGATTCCCCCGGAGGATCTGCAGCTGACTGCAATTAAGGTCCGGGACCGAGTGGCTGCTGCTCGCTCTGCTGTGCACCCATCCTTAATTATGAAGCATGTGGCGGCGGCAGTTAGACTGGTGGAGAGGAATCCAGGGCTGCGTGACTTCCCCGAGTTCGACGCCCTCCTCGCCTCTGTCTCTGCTCAGGAGCGGCGATTTCTGGGTCTCACCTTCGCTTCGCCCTCTGCGAGTAGCCGTCGTCACACTGCCAATCCACCTCAGCACGAATCCCGTCCGGATCCAGTTCCGGGCCGCCGCAAGGTCTCATTCCCCCACTCAGCTGTCACTCCTGCGCCTCTTCTGAGGGGAAATCCCGCAGCCTCGTCTCCCGAGCCACCTCCCTCCGCTGTTACGCCAGCGCTCCGGGCCCGGCTCATCTCGGCTGTCGCCCCCTCCTCCTCGACGCGCTCTTCGGCTGCTGTGTGCATCCAGAATTCTGACCTGGCGAGCTCCATCCCGGAATCATCACGAGCGGCTCCCCGACGTCCTCCCAGGAGGTCCTCCGTTACCGCCCGGCGGGGAAAGGGAGGAGCAACGTCCGCGACAGCAGGCACCATCCAGCCTCCAGGAGACAGGCAAGTCCCAGTTCATTCACACTCACCTTGTGATTTGCTCTGTCAGACTCCTGGAGGTGGAGTTCGGGGTTCGCAGCTCCCCGAGCTCCCACCACCTGCTGTAGCTGTAATTATTAATCTTGCATCCTCTGTGTCTCCCTCTGCTGAGCGGTCCCCGGCGCCAGGCCAACGTCGTGGGATGAGGAGGGGGCCTGCGGTTCTGGACAGCCTGGTTCCGGTTCCGCAGCTACGCCGTGGGCGGAGGAGGAAAGCGGACTGCTGCGTGGAGCCTACGCCGACGACTAAGCGTCCCCGGGTCTCCACGGAGGAGCGGTCTGGTCCAGCGGGACGAGGTTCTCCTGCCACCACGCCGTGTGGGCCATCGGCGTGGGCACCGGTGCCGGGGGACTCACAAGCTGCGTATTCCATCATGCCAGCTGTGGAGCCCGACGCAGCTGAGTGGGAGCCTGACGACGACCTCCTGACGCTTGAACCCGGATCTTCGCAGTCCTGGACGGCGTCAGAACCCGAGATCAGGCAAGTGCTCTACCTTATCTTTCTCCTTCTCACCTTAGAGCACTTTAGCCTGTCTCTAGGGGAGATGAGCCGGGTGCAGCCGTCCGCTGCGTCCGAGCTTATCTCGCCGGGTTCTGGCGCTGCCGGTGATCCTGATCCCAGTTCTGTTCTCTCTCCTGAGCCTTCTCCCAGGGTCGCCGGCGAGGAGCTGCCATCGCCCGTGATGCTAGAGGTTCTTGGTTCAAGATCGGAGGTCGGTTCTGATGCGGCGCCAACCCAATCAGGGTCCGACGTGGGTTCAACAGAGACCCAATCGGGGTCCGACATGGGTTCGGCACCAGCGGTGTCCAGGTCCAGTGAGGGAGCTGCAGATCCCCTGCCATCAGACATTGGACCAACTCGTCATCATCTCTCCCCCAAGCTTCTTCCACTAAGCCCCATTTGGACGTCTCTCTCTTCCCTACGGGCCTGGTGGTTGAGCGATGCGGGTCGGCCACCGGAGGGTCTGCCGTGCCCATTCGGCTCGTTTGTGCGGCCGCCCGACCCATTAGACTTCCTGTTCGGTGATCTGGTTCGGCCTCCCGAGGAACTGTGTCTTCTGGCCTGGGGTTCGGGTAGGCCGCCGGAACTTTTCCCTTCACCCCGGTTGGCGGTATGGACGCTGGGTGCGGGGAGACCCCCCGAACTGAATTTCCTTTGCTGTGCTTGTGTTTTTGGGTGGGTACAGCTAAGTCCTTGTTACTGCTCCGCGTTTAGCGTGATTTTCTTTTTTCTCCTCCCCTCCTGTCTGAGGGATGCCTGTAATTGCTAGTTTTCGCCCTTTGGAGTTTTTCCTCTCATTTTGTGGTCTCCAAGGTTGTTGGGTTTTTTTTCAATTTGCCTGTACATTGTTGACTATGAGTATTGTGGGGGTTTTTTTTTTCTTCCTGTGTCTCAGGCTCTTTTTGCCACAGTTATCCTCCGCCTAAATGGGTTTTTTTTCTCTCTCATGTTGTGATTTATGGAGTATTGTGTTTGTGTTTTTTCCCCCTCGTACTCTGTATTGATTGTTTACTGATTCTCTCCCTCCTGACCTGCGCCCCATTCACCTGGATGTTACGGGCCGTTCATAGTCTGGCCGTGAGGGGAGGGCTGTGCCATATGGGGTGAGACGCCGTGCTATCCGGCGCTCAGGCCATATTCCCCCTCTACCCGGTTCTTATTGTGACAGCGTCTCAACGGGCTCCCAGCTGTCAAACTCTACGAGACGGCTGGAGCCCAATTAACCCTCATCAGCTGAGGTGCTGTTAACCGGTATCTAAGGGAGCAGCTCCGACCATTCGGGGCTGTGACTTCACATCATTATCCACGTTCTTCTCCAGCGTGGGTAAGGCTGGAACCCCTTCGTCTGGCGCCAGCCACCTGCTCATCGTTCTGCATTATTTGTAAGTGTTATCCTCGTATTGTTATTTGTGTTTTTGGCCCCACGAGGCCCTGTTCCTTTATTCCCTTTTCTTCATCATATTAAACATCGCAAACTCACTGGCTCGCCCTCGGCTCTCATTGTATGGCTCACGAGAGCCATACGTAACAGTCACCAGCGTGGATCATAGCAGCTGGGGAAGATAAGACTGCAGTGACCATCACGCCTGCTGTGGAGGCTGCCACAGCAGAGTCAGCACCCGAGCGGAACCTCTCGGAGGCCGAACCTATGGAGACATCACCTGGATTGCCAAAGTCCTGGACGGCGGTAGAGCTTGAGCTAAGGCAAGTGCTCTCTTTTGTCTTCCTCTTTTCTATAATTGAGCATTTTTGCTTAGCTTTAAGTGAGGAGAGCCAGCTGCAGCCAAACGTTGCACCTGAGCTTGCCTCGCCAGGCTCTGCCGCTGCCAGCGACTCTGCCGCTGCCAGCAACTCTGACCCTTCCTCCTCTCTTTCTGAGTCCATTTCCAGAGTCGTCGGAGAGAGTCTTCCATCGCCGGACGAGACTGTGAACCCAGGTTCACAACCCGAGGTCACCAAGGTTCCGGTTGAGGTGGTTGTTGGGGGCACCCAGTACTAGTCCAGGGTGCCTGTGATCGATCACACTGTGGGTGCAACAGGAGTCCAGCTGGGCTCCGCCGCGGGTGCAACCATGGCTCAGTCGGGGTCCACTGAGGGTGCAGCCGAGCTCCAGTCCCAAGCCGGGACCATCGAGGGTGCAGCCGAGCTCCAGTCCCAAGCCGGGACCATCGAGGGTGCAGCCGAGTCCCAGTCCCAAGCCGGAGCCATCGAGGGTGCAGCCGGCCAGCTTGGGTACACTGAGGTCCCTTCCTCCCTTCCAGAGGTCCTCGGAGTGTCCCTTCCTCTTCCACCAGGCTCTGCCATGATCCACCTGGCCCTGCCTCCAGGAACCGCAGAGGGTCCCCTTCTTCAGTCTGGCCACCCACCTTTCAGTCTTCCGGTAGGCAGGCCGCCACCTCGTCTTTCCCTCCTGGCCTGGTGGCTCAACTATGCGGGACGGCCGCCCAAAGGGCTGGGTTCCTGGGTCAAGTGGCCCTTTTTCTCTGGCAGGCCGCCTGATATCGTCCTGCAGGCCGCCTGCTGGCCCTGGGACTTTGGCTGGGCCCTAAACTTACGGCTACCCGCTGGGCCATGGACTCTGTTCGGCCCCCTGAACTGTGGGACTCTTGGGGGTGGGGTGGGTTAACTCAGTTTTGAGGTTGGGAAAAGTGTGTTCGTAGTGTTGTATTGTGATATTTACCTTTTCTTGATTTATCCCTCCTAACCTGTTTTCCCCCACCTCCCACCCTGGTTTGCTGTATTGGCCTTTTGAGTGGGGGGGGGGGGGTAGGTTGTTTTTTCTGTTTTGATGGTACGGTGGGTGTCTGGTTTCCACCCCTTGGGGTTTAGAGCCTTTCCGCTCCTACGCATATGTAAGTCCTTTTATTTTTGCCTTTCCCTCTGCTCCTGTTTTGTCTGGAGCACACTTGGCATTCTCCCCTGCCAACAAAGCTTGAAGCCGGTTGTCTGTTCTGTTATTGGTGACTGCTATATGGATATTGTGTACATTCTCCCATTATAAATAAACACGTTACTTACACTGCATTTTGGGCTCGTTGCCAATTTCTATATTCGCTGTGAAATTACGCAGCAGACATGACAGCAGCCACTTAAAAACTTGAGAAATGACTAAAGTCTTGAAGGTTTGAGGTTTTTCTCAAAAATTTATAACAATTTTATAATAGTTTTCAACTTTTCTCTGTAAATTAAACTAAATTTGAAACCATTTTCCTCAAATTTGTAATTTCCTCTTGTAAAATTGACTTTTCTTGTACATTTGAGACTTTATTATAAATTTTTGGATTATTTATGTCTATTTTTTGTCTATTTTTTAAAATAAAATTACTGTTTTTGTTTTAAATAAATTTGAAACAGACTGTGGAAAATTTTTTTACTTTTTCATTATAACAATTTACATTTTTGACCATAACTTTGCAGTCAGAACAGAACAATAATTTAACTCTGATTTCAAAGAAAAAATATTATTAAAATTGTATATAATGAAATAAATTAACTTAAATGACCACAGATGTAATTATTTCTGTTAAAATATTTCTATGTATTTATAGTTTTTTAGAAATATCCTCACCACCCAGACAGCAGGAAAAACCTCCCTTATTTTGAAATCCAAATGTTGGCACGGTTAGTTTGTCTGAAGGCTGCTGACGGATTAAAGTCGCTGACTTCATGAATTTCAGTCATCTTAACTTGCCAGGTACATAATAGTGAACATAAATTAGTTAATTAATATTGTAGTGGCTGGTCGTTATGTCCCCGTGCGCTTTTACGCAGCACACGGAGGAAGGAATTAAAACCCACATGCAGAGATAGTAGCGTGCAATTTATTGAACGAAGATCATCAGACATGGACAAAATTGTTGGTACCCCTCTGTTAATGAAAGAAAACCCACAATGGTCACAAAAATAACTTGAATCTGACAAAAGTGGTAATAAATAAAAATTCTATGAAAATTAACCAATGAAAATCAGACAGTGCTTTTGAATTGTGGTTCAAGAGAATTACTTTAAAAAACAAACTCATGAAACAGGCCTGGACAAAAATGATGGGACCCCTAGACAAGATTGAAAATAATGTGACCATAGGGACATGTTCAACCAAGATGTGTCCTCTAATTAACATCACAGGTGTCTACACACTTGTAATCAGTCAGTCGGCCTATTTAAAGAGTGACAAGTAGTCACTGTGCTGTTTGTTGACATGGTGTGTACCACACTAAACATGGACCAGAGGAAGAAAAGGAGAGAGTTGTCTCAGGAGATAAGAAAGAAAATTATAGACAAGCATGTTAAAGGTAAAGGCTATAAGACTGTGACGATGGGATGTCACTACCGTATGTCTGATTATATTGTGATTATGTTGTATCTGTATTGTTGTATGATTAAGATGCACATAATGATTTATGATTTGTCTTGGTTAATTTGAATGCCCCTGGGAGATAATTAGCATGATTAAGATTCTGGTAAAATAGTTAAAAGACTTATTGCACATACCTTTGCCAACATGCTTCCTGTGGGTGTCCAGGCAAAAGACTCCATTAGGAGTTTGAAGGCCTTATATAGGACACCTGCAGGAAGGATACATGTCTGGTAAGTTAGGGGGTGGTTTAATATTTGTAAATAGGGGTTAAGGTATTTATTTATGGAATTATTTATATGACTATTTATTGTGTTATTTATATATTTATATTGTCTATGTCTGGGGAAATTATTTATGTATTTTTATATATTACTGGGTATGTGTA
Organism: Pholidichthys leucotaenia; assembly: GCA_020510985.1. Taxonomy (NCBI): domain Eukaryota; kingdom Metazoa; phylum Chordata; class Actinopteri; order Cichliformes; family Pholidichthyidae; genus Pholidichthys; species Pholidichthys leucotaenia. The sequence goes on from CM035837.1 coordinate 218,902,760, forward strand.
AATGATGGAGGATTTGTTGTTTTACCTGGGATTGTGGTAGGGGCTAATCAGCCCTAATTATCTGTTAGTATAAAACAGGTGTGATGATTGTGACCGAGTTCAGTTTCGAATAAGGATAATTGAGAGAGCAGTTGATCACAATCTTGAGATCATCAGATGCAAGGAGATGATCAGATCAGGATGAATTGTAGATCAGTAACATTGAAGTGAAGCTTGAGAACCGTGTCGGATGTCTGGAACAATTTACCAGTAAGTTTATTGAAAATAAAACTGGACTAATTGAAGAAGGATTTGCCTTGCCTTTTCTCGCTTCGCCATTCAGCACGTTCACATTTGGTGTCAGAAGTGGTGATTGTTACCCGACGTCGTGGCGTTTGGTGGATGGAAGGACTTATGGCAAGAGGAGCAAGTGAGGCAAGAGGAGCAGTCTGACCTGGAACGACTTACGTCGGTAAAGAGTCATGTTCGTCGGATGGAGTTGCAGGTGGCGGAACTGGGAGAGGACTATAGGAGCCGGGCTGAGCGTGGTAGTGACGTCGGCGCTTCGGGGGAGAATCCTAGGGTGACGGCCGGTCGGGTCGGCCCGCGAGAGGAGGATTTGCTGCTGCAGGTGCAGCCAAGGAGGCCGCGAGTGCACCACGAGCCCAGGCTGAGCCCTCTCTCTTCCGGGGATGTCATCGAGCTGCCTGGCATCGTTCGAGGGGATTGCTGCGGTCTGCTGCTGGCGCGAAGAGGAGTGGGCTGTTCATCTGGCTCCTCTATTCGCAGGTAAAGCGTGGAGCTTATGTGTTCTGGTGGACATTGCAGACACGGACAATTATGGAAAATTGAAATACTCTATTTTTTTTAAATGTGAAGTCACGTCCGACACTTATGGGTGGAGAATTCGGTCCCTGGACGTTTGTCAGGACGAGGCCCCCGCGAATTGTGGTTATCTGAAAGACCTGTTTTGTAAATGGATGAAACTAGAGACCTTAACCATAGAAGACGTTGTAGAACAATTGGTTTTGGAACAGTTTTTGTGCATGGTGAACCCGGAACTGGGAGTCTGGATGCAGGAGCGGGACCTGAGGACTGCAGAGGGCGTTGCTCGTCTGGCGGAGGTTTTTCTGTCGGCCAACAGGAGAACTATCCGCGGCCGTGGCAGCTCTCTCATCTGTCAGGAATGGGTTTAATGAGGGTGAAAGGGGTGGTCCAGCTCAGGTTAGATATTTTAACTCCAGACAGATCATCGGCAGATATAATAGAAGGGTAATGTCTTGCTATGAAATGGGCAGTGGGTCTCTGAATTATTTATTAGGGCGTTATTTTTGTTAGACAGATCATCGGGCTTTACAGTGGTTGAACAAAAGGAAGGACATGAACAGTCGTCTCACAGGGTGGTATGTATCCCGCCAACCTTATAATTTTATTGTTCGGTATGTGGCAGGGAAAACCAACCTGGTAGTTGATGGCTTCTCACGAATACAGGACTCATGGGAGTACTGTATTCTCGGGAAAGGGGGAAGGAAATGTGACGATGGGATGTCACTACCGTATGTCTGATTATATTGTGATTATGTTGTATCTGTGCTGACCTGTCAGATATTGGGTGGGGTTATGTTCCCTCTAGTGGTGGTTTGCGTTACTGCACCTTTAATTGTAGCTACTTCCTGTTTCCTATATAAACCCTTTTTTGTTCAATCTGCCATGATGAAAGCAATGTGAAAATGTGCTCGCCAGAAATTTGGTTGTACTAACCTAGGAGTGGAACCAACAGTAAGTTAATGCTGAAAATTGTTGTAATACTTGTTTAAGATGACCATAGTTTGGAATATGATGTTAAAAACGCTAAATTTAAGCTATAAAAAGATCGCGATTAAAAGGTGTTAATGGCTAATCGTTGCAATGGTACTTAGCTAACTGCTGAGTCATTTAGCCCTTTGTTAGCCCAAGTTATATTGTGTTGTAATGGTGCTTCGTGTGAAAGCTAGTTAGCTATTCATTTGGCTATGCTTACCTGCTTACTTAGCTGTGTAGCTGTCCTCTGTAAAATAAAAATGTATTAGTATAATTTCGTAATACTTACCTGATTTAACTTACCTTAACTTTGTAACCTGTGGAAACTGTGAAATACTTACCTTAGTTTGAATCTGTAAAGCAAATTACTTACCTGAGTTAAGTGCCTGTAATAAGAGAAACTGTTTATATACAGAGTGTTGTATTATTATTTCTTATGTAACATTCTGTACTATGTATATTTCATTGTGTTTCAGTTTTACAAAAAAAACAAGACAAAAACGATTTCAGTAAATCAGCCAACCTGGAATCAGCCTGCTGTCTTTATTGTTCGCTGTCTGTCTACAATACCCAGCCGTATTATCAGGACAGAATAGTAAAATGTTGACCACGCAGCGGGGATAGGCAGCTGAAATACGGTGAACAGCATACAGAAGCAAGCCAAGATGAGCCACGCTGGTGAGGAGGACCGTCTGTCTCAGTTGGAGACAAGGTCTCAAGCCTCAAATTCACACAAGTCCTCCACAGCATCAACCCGGTCATCTGCCAGCATCGTTGCAGCAAGAGCCAGAGCTAAGGCTGAAGCAGCTAAAGTCAAAGCATCCTTTGCAGAGAAGGAGGCAGTCATGATGAAACAAAGGGCTTCAGTAGAAGCTGCCATAATGGAACAAAGGGCTTCAGTAGAAGCTGCCATAATGGAACAAAGGGCTTCAGTAGAAGCTGCCATAATGGAACAAAGGGCTTCAGCAGAGGCTGCCATAATGGAACAAAGGGCTTCAGCAGAGTCTGCCATGATTAAAGAAAGGGCTTCAATAGACGCAAATCTTCACGTGCTGCAACAAGAAAAAGAAGCAACTGCAGCATCAAGAGAGGCAGCTATATTGGAAGAAGCTGCAGCAGCAGAGCTCGATCCAAGACACAGCGACTCTCTTGGTGAGCTACAGAATCTAGCCCTTGATGATCCAGTGAGACGCACACAACGCTACATGGAAACACAGCCATTCATTAAAGAACTAGATTCACTGTATGAGTCTTTCGTGGACAGAAATGAACACAAGCCCATGATGGTTGGACACAACGTTCCTCATTCTGCCCCAAAGCCATTTGTTACAAAGCAGGAACATTCACCTGTTCTCCCTGACATTAAAAGGAAAGACACTGCAGCTAACCCTCCAGCCTCTCATCCCAACCAGGGAAACAAATCCTCACCTCCATCAACACAAACCCATGTCTTGACCCAGTATCTCATGAGAAAAGAGATGGTGAGCTCAGGACTCCTTACCTTTGACGACTGCCCAGAAAACTACTGGGCGTGGAAGGCCTCCTTCCTAGCAGCCACAAAGGAGCTTAACCTCTCGGAGAAAGAAGAGCTCAATCTACTGATCAAATGGTTGGGGCCCAAGTCGTCAGCTCAAGCCATGAGGATCAGGTCTGTGCATGTGAACAATCCTAGAATAGGTGTGTGGATGGTATGGGAGCGCTTGAAGGAAACTTATGGAAGCCCAGAGGTGATTGAAAGTGCCCTAATGAAAAAATTGGACGCCTTTCCAGTCATCTCTAACAAAGAGACACACAAGCTCAGAGAGTTAGGAGACTTGTTAAAAGAACTACAAGCTGCTAAGTCAGATGGATTCTTACCTGGGCTCATGTATCTTGATACAGCTCGAGGGGTAAATCCAATTGTGGAGAAGCTTCCATTCTCACTTCGTGAACGCTGGATGACACAGGGATCCAGGTACAAGGAAGTTTATCATGTGCCTTTCCCACCATTCAGCTACTTTGTGGAATTTGTATGTTCTCAAGCTAAGACTCGCAATGACCCCAGTTTCGCATTCAACCTTTCCTCTACTCCCAATCAGTCAAAAGGTGAGAAAGACCAAAAACACATCTACAAATCCGCTGTAACAGTGAGGAAAACTGATGTCACAGCCGCAGGTGGTGCATCTCAGGACAGCACATCTGTGAAGAAAACTGAACCGGACAAAGAATGTCCAATCCACAACAAACCACATCCGCTCACAAAATGCCGTGGGTTCCGAGGAAAGCACCTGGATGAGAGGAAAGCGTACTTAAAGGAGAACTCGATCTGCTTTAGATGTTGTGCCAGCACCAAGCACATTGCCAAAGACTGTAAGACCGCACTCAAATGCAGAGAGTGTGAGAGTGACAAGCACACTTCAGCGATGCATCCTGGTCCAGCACCATGGTCGCCTCATGGGCAGGCTGGGCACTCACCTGGGAATGACCAGAGCGGGGAGCAAGGAAGGGAGCAAAGCGGGGAGAGTGAAGTTGCAGCAACTCCTGTTGTCACTTCTAAGTGCACAGAGATATGTGGCGATGCACCCCAGCCTAGATCCTGTTCTAAAATCTGCTTGGTCAAGGTTTCCCATGCTGATAATCCAAGCAAGTCTCACATAGTATATGCTGTACTCGATGACCAAAGCAATAGGTCTTTAGTGAAATCTGAGTTCTTCAGTCTGTTGGGTATTAACAGCAGGGCATCCCCCTACACGCTAAAAACATGCTCAGGCAGAGTGGAGACTGCAGGAAGGAAAGCAACCAACATCATTGTGGAATCTCTCGATGGGAAGACCAAGGTCACACTGCCCACATTGCTGGAGTGTGAATACTTACCTGGTGACCGGTCAGAGATCCCGACCCCTGAGTGCGCACAATATTTCCCTCACCTCAGACCAGTGGCCGACAAAATCCCTGCACTTGACAACAGTGCACCCATTCTTCTGCTACTAGGCCGAGATGTTTTGAGCTTGCACAAGGTGCGAGAGCAGCGCAACGGACCACACAACTCGCCATACGCTCAGCGCCTTGATCTCAGCTGGGTCATAGTGGGAGAGCTGTGTCTGGGTGGCGCTCACAAGACTCAGGAAGTCAATGCTTATAAGACCCATGTCCTCCAAAATGGACGCCCTTCCTTCTTTAAGCCCTGCACTAACAGCATTCACATCAAGGAGAGACCCAGTGAACCGATTCAGTGCAGCCTTCAGTTCCCAACTCGCAGTGAGGAAGCCATTCCAGAGACATGTAGGGATGGTCTTGGTGAAAGTATGTTCCAGACAACACCAGCCGACAACAAACCAGCCATGTCAGTAGATGACAGTGAGTTTCTGAGAATAATGGAAGACGAGGTGTATATGGACAATGAAAACCACTGGGTGGCGCCACTACCCTTTCATACTCCTCGTAAGTGTCTTCCGTGCAACAGAGAGCAGGCTGCTCAAAGACTCCAATCCCAACGCTCATTCAGGAAGAAACCTGACATGAAACAGCACTTCTTTGATTTTATGCAAAAGGTCATTGACAACCAACAGGCCAAGCCAGCTCCTCCACTACAGCTCGGGCAAGAGTGCTGGTATCTGCCGACATTTGGCGTATACCACCCCCAGAAGCCGGGGAAAATAAGAGTTGTATTTGACTCCAGCGCGGAGTACAAGGGGACATCATTGAATGATGTGCTTCTCAGTGGACCCAACCTGAACAACACACTAATAGGAGTCCTATTACGGTTCAGAAGAGAACAAATTGCTGCTACCGCCGACATAGAGCAAATGTTCTATGGGTTCAAGGTCAGAGAGGACCACCGCCACTTCCTCAGGTTTCTCTGGCACAAAGATAATGATCCAGACAAGGACATCATTGAGATCAGAGTCGGAGGTCGGATACGCAGGGCAGACTTGGGAGACCAAGAGAAACACCCACTCATCCTACCAGCCGGCCATCATGTGACCACTCTCCTGGTCCGACACTACCATGACAAAGTAGCCCACCAGGGTCGGCACTTCACAGAGGGTGCACTGCGTACCGCTGGTGTTTGGATAGTAGGAGGTAGGAAGCTCATCTCCAGCATCATTTTCAAATGTGTTACTTGTAGGAAGTTGAGAGGACGGAGAGAAGTGCAGAAGATGTCAGATCTGCCGGCAGATAGGCTGGCAACGGATCCCCCCTTCACTCACGTAGGGCTCGACGTCTTTGGCCCATGGACTGTCACCACTCGGCGGACACGAGGTGGTGCCGCTGAGAGCAAAAGGTGGGCAGTCATCTTTACTTGCCTGAGCACCAGAGCGGTGCACCTTGAGGTTACTGAATCCATGTCGATCTCAAGCTTCATCAATGCCATGAGGCGTTTCCTATCCATCCGTGGACCTGTCAAGCACTTAAGGTCGGATAGAGGCACTAATTTCATTGGTGCATGCCGCGAGCTTCAAATCAACACTGACGATCCTGAGATCAAGAACTATCTGCAAGAGCAGGGATGTACATGGACCTTAAATGCTCCCCATTCTTCACACATGGGTGGAGCCTGGGAGAGGTTAATTGGAGTGGCAAGACGCATACTGGATGGACTGCTTGCGAAGGATGGTGCTACCCGACTGTCTCATGAAGTCCTTACAACCTTGATGGCTGAGGTTATGGCTATCATGAATGCACGCCCGCTAGTCCCAGTCTCCAACGATGCAGAGGTACCTGAAATCCTCTCACCTGCCACTCTGCTCACCCAGAAGGTGAGTGTCAGTCCTGCACCCCTGGGAGACTTCGACCTGGATCACCTCAGCCAGGTCCAGTGGCGCCAGGTCCAGAGCTTGGCGGACTCCTTCTGGAAGAGGTGGCGGTCGGAGTACCTGGCCACACTTCAACCACGGAGGAAGTGGACCTCCGAGAAGTCCAGTCTCCAGGAAGGTGACATTGTTTTGATAAAGGACAATCAAGCAAAGCGCAACATGTGGCCTCTAGGGCGAATAGTTAAGGCCATTCCTAGTTCAGACAACAAGGTCCGTAAGGTCACAGTTAAGACCTCTAGCCAAGGGGTAGTTAAAGAGTACCTTAGACCCATCTCTGATGTTGTGCTATTGATGTCACTAGAGAAGGGTAAATAGTGGTATACATGTATACCAAGCGGGGAGTGTGCTGACCTGTCAGATATTGGGTGGGGTTATGTTCCCTCTAGTGGTGGTTTGCGTTACTGCACCTTTAATTGTAGCTACTTCCTGTTTCCTATATAAACCCTTTTTTGTTCAATCTGCCATGATGAAAGCAATGTGAAAATGTGCTCGCCAGAAATTTGGTTGTACTAACCTAGGAGTGGAACCAACAGTAAGTTAATGCTGAAAATTGTTGTAATACTTGTTTAAGATGACCATAGTTTGGAATATGATGTTAAAAACGCTAAATTTAAGCTATAAAAAGATCGCGATTAAAAGGTGTTAATGGCTAATCATTGCAATGGTACTTAGCTAACTGCTGAGTCATTTAGCCCTTTGTTAGCCCAAGTTATATTGTGTTGTAATGGTGCTTCGTGTGAAAGCTAGTTAGCTATTCATTTGGCTATGCTTACCTGCTTACTTAGCTGTGTAGCTGTCCTCTGTAAAATAAAAATGTATTAGTATAATTTCGTAATACTTACCTGATTTAACTTACCTTAACTTTGTAACCTGTGGAAACTGTGAAATACTTACCTTAGTTTGAATCTGTAAAGCAAATTACTTACCTGAGTTAAGTGCCTGTAATAAGAGAAACAGTTTATATACAGAGTGTTGTATTATTATTTCTTATGTAACATTCTGTACTATGTATATTTCATTGTGTTTCAGTTTTACAAAAAAAACAAGACAAAAACGATTTCAGTAAATCAGCCAACCTGGAATCAGCCTGCTGTCTTTATTGTTCGCTATCTGTCTACAATACCCAGCCGTATTATCAGGACAGAATAGTATCTGTATTGTTGTATGATTAAGATGCACATAATGATTTATGATTTGTCTTGGTTAATTTGAATGCCCCTGGGAGATAATTAGCATGATTAAGATTCTGGTAAAATAGTTAAAAGACTTATTGCACATACCTTTGCCAACATGCTTCCTGTGGGTGTCCAGGCAAAAGACTCCATTAGGAGTTTGAAGGCCTTATATAGGACACCTGCAGGAAGGATACATGTCTGGTAAGTTAGGGGGTGGTTTAATATTTGTAAATAGGGATAAGGTATTCATTTATGGAATTATTTATGACTATTTATTGTGTTATTTATATATTTATATTGTCTATGTCTGGGGAAATTATTTATGTATTTTTATATATTACTGGGTATGTGTAAATGATGGAGGATTTGTTGTTTTACCTGGGATTGTGGTAGGGGCTAATCAGCCCTAATTATCTGTTAGTATAAAACAGGTGTGATGATTGTGACCTAGAGTTGAGTTGAGTTCAGTTTCGGATTAGGATAATTGAGAGAGCAGTTGATCACAATCTTGAGATCATCAGATGCAAGGAGATGATCAGATCAGGATGAATTGTAGATCAGTAATATTGAAGTGAAGCTTGAGAACCGTGTCGGATGTCTGGAACAATTTACCAGTAAGTTTATTGAAATAAATTGGAATAATTGAAAGAAGGATTTGCCTTGCCTCTTGCTCGTTCCTCTTCGTTCACAAAGACCATCTCCAAGCAGCTTGTTGTTCCTGTGACTACAGTTGCACATATTATTCAGAAATGTAAGATCCACGGGACTGTAGCCAACCTCCCTGGACGTGGCCGAAAGAGGAGACGGATAATACGAAGGGTAACAAAAGAGCCCAGAACAACCTCTAAACACATTCATGGTGAACTCCAAGGTCAAGGTACATCAGTGTCAGATCGCACCATCCGTCGTTGTTTGAGCCAAAGTGGACTTCATGGGAGACGACCAAGGAGGACACCACTGTTGAAAACAAATCATAAAAAAGCCAGACTGGAATTTGCCAAACTGCATGTTGACAAGCCACAAAGTTTCTGGGAGAATGTCCTATGGACAGACAAGACAAAACTGGAACTTTTTGGCAAGGCACATCAGCTCTATGTTCACAGACGTAAAAATGAAACATACCAAGAAAAGCACACTGTCCCTACTGTGAAACATGGAGGGGGTTCTGTTATGTTCTGGGGCTGCTTTGCTGCATCTGGCACAGGGTGTCTTGAATCTGTGCAGGGTACAATGAAATCTCAAGACTATCAAGGTATTCTAGAGAGAAATGTGCTGCCCAGTGTCAGACAGCTTGGTCTCAGTCGCAGGTCACGGGTCTTGCAACAAGATAATGACCCAAAACACACAGCTAAAAACACCCAAGAATGGCTAAGAGCAAAACATTGGACTACTCTAAAGTGGCCTTCTATGAGCCCTGATTTAAATCCTATTGAACATCTGTGGAAGGAGCTGAAACATGCCATCTGGAGAAGACACCCTTCAAACCTGAGACAACTGGAGCAGTTTGCTCATGAGGAGTGGGCCAAAATACCTGCTGAGAAGTGCAGAAGTCTCATTGACAGTTACAGAAATCGTTTGATTGCAGTGATTGCCTCAAAAGGTTCCATCCATCCATCTTCTACCGCTTTTCCGGAGGTCCGGGTCACGGAGGCAGCAGTTCAAGCAGAGAAGCCTAGACTTCCCTCTCCCCAGCCACATGCTCCAGCTCTTCAGATAGGATACCAAGGCGTTCCCAGACCAGTTGGGAGACATAGTCTGTCCACCGAGTCCTGGGTCTGCCCCGGGGTCTCCTGCCAGTGGGCCGTGCCTGAAACACCTCAAGTGGGAGGCGTCCAGGAGGCATCCTAATCAGATGCCCATACCACCTCAACTGACTCCTTTCAAAGTGGAGGAGCAGCAGTTCTACTCTGAGCCTCTCCCGGATGACTGAGCTCCACACCCTATCTCTGAGGGTGAGTCCAGCAATCCTACGGAGAAAGCTCATTTCAGCCGCTTGTATCTGCGATCTTGTTCTATCGCTCATTACCCAAAGCTCGTGACCATAGGTGAGAATAGGAACGTAGATTGACTGGTAAATCGACAGCTTTGCCTTAGAACTAAGCTCCCTCTTCCCCACAACAGACCAGTACAACGTCCGCATCACTGCAGATGCTGCTCCAATCCGTCTGTCAATCTCTCGCTCCATTTTCCCCTCACTCGTGAACAAGACCCTAAGATACTTAAACTCCTCCACTTGGGGCAGGAGCCTGTCCCCAACCCAGAGAGGACAATCCACCTTTTACCGGCTGAAGACCATGGACTCGGACTTGGAGGTGCTGATTCTCATCCCAGCCGCTTTACACTCAGCGGCAAACCGTCCCAGCAAGAGCTGTAGATCATTGCTGGATGAAGCCAACAGGACAACATCATGTGCAAACAACAGAGATGAGATCCTGTGGTCACCAAGCATGACACCCTCCATTCCCTGGCTGCGCCTAGAAATCCTGTCCATGAAAATTATGAACAGGATCGGTGACAAAGGGCAGCCCTGGCAGAGTCCAACTCTCACTGGGAATGACTCCAACCGAGTGTTGGCAATACGAACCAAACTCTCACAACGGTCGTACAGAGACCCAATAGCTCGTAACAACAAGCCCGATACCCCATATTCCCAAAGCACCCCCCACAAAAAACCACAAGGGACGGGTCAAATGCCTTCTCCAAGTCCACAAAACACATGTAAACTGGTTGGGCAAACTCCAATGAACCCTCAAGAATTCTTGAGAGGGTAAAGAGCTGGTCCGATGTGCCACAGCCAGGACGAAAACCACATTGCTCCTCCTGAATCTGAGGTTCGACCAACGGCCAGACTCTCCTCTCCAGTACCTTGGCATAGACCTTCCCAGGGAGGCTGAGGAGTGTGATCCCTCTAAATTTGGAGCACACCCTCCGGTCCCCTTTTTTGAAGAGAGGAACCACCACCCCAGTTTGCCATGCCAAAGGCACTTCCCCCGACCTCCACGCAATGTTGAAGAGGCGTGTCAACCATGACAGCCCAACAACATCCAGGGCCTTGAGGTACTCAGGGCGAATCTCGTCCACCCCCGGGGACCGGCCACCAAGGAGATTTTTAACCACCTTGGTGACCTCAGCCCCTGAGATAGGCGAGTCGTCCCCCTCGTCCCCAAACCCTGCTTCCTCTGTGGAAGGCGTATCAGTGGGATTGAGGAGATCCTCGAAGTATCCCTTCCACCGCCCAACGATATCCCCAGTCGAAGTCAACAGTGTCCCATCCGCACCATACACAGTGTGGACAGGGAGCTGCTTTCCCCTCCTGAGCCGCCGGACAGTTTGCCAGAATCTCTTCGAGGCCGACCGAAAGTCTTGTTCCATGGCCTCACTGAACTCCTCCCATACCCAGCTGCTTCGGGAGTCCCACAAGCCAACCAAGCTTGATAGGACTACTCCTTCAGCTTAATGCCCCCCCCTCACCACTGGTGTCCACCACTTGGTTCGGGGGTTGCCACCAAGAGATGCACCAACGACCTTGCGGCCGCAGCTCTGGGCCACCGCTTCAACAACAGAGGTGGAGAACATGGCCCATTCAGACTCCATGTCTCCAGACTCCCTCGGAATGTGGTTGAAGTTCTTCCAGAGGTGGAAGTTGAAGACCTCCCGGACAGGGGCCTCAGCCAGACGTTCCCAGCACACCCTCACTATACGTTTGGGTCTACCAGGTCGGAATGGCTTCCTCCCCTGCCATCGGATCCAACTCACCACCAGGTGGTGATCAGTTGACAGCTCTGCACCTCTCTTTACCTGGGTGTCCAAGACATATGGTGGCAGGTCTGATGAAACGATAAAATCAATCATCGACCTGCGACCTAGGGTGTCCTGGTGCCAGGTGCACATATGGACACCCTTATGTTTGAACATGGTGTTCGTTATGGACAAACTGTGGTTAGCACAGAAGTCCAATAACTGAACACCACTTGGGTTCATATCGGGTAGGCCGTTCCTCCCAATCACCCCCCTCCAGGTTTCACTGTCGTTGCCCACGTGCACATTGAAGTCCCCCAGTAGGACAATGGAGTCTCCAAGAGGAGCACCCTCCAGCACCCCAGTCACAGACTCCAAAAAGGGTGGGTACTCTGAAACATCATTTGGTGCATAGGCACAAATGATGGTCAGGACCCTTTTCCCAACCCGAAGGTACAGGGAAGCCCCTCATGGATCGTCACCTTATCGTGGTGGTGGGGTTTGCATGCCCCAGTGATCCCAGGAGCTATGTTGTCCGGGGCAATTTGCCTCTGATAGGGTCACCCAAGACAAATTGGTCCTGGGTGAAGGGCCAGACTAAGAACGATCCAACAGACTCTCATGATAAATTCTATATCAAGGATTCAGTGTACCCCGCCCGGTATGGGGTTACCGGGGCCCCACCCTGGAGCCAGGCCTGGGGGAGGGGCTCGAAGGCTAGCGTCTGGTGGCTGGGTTTCCACCCATGGGACCCGGCCGGGCTCAGCCCGAAGGAGTTACATGGGTCCACCCTCCAGTGAGCTCATCACCTGCAGGAGGGATCATGGGGGTCCGGTGCTATGTGGATTAGGTGGCGGTCAAAGGCGGAGACCTTGGCGGACTGATCTAAACTGGCTTTTGGATGCCTCAAAAGGTTGTGCAACAAAATATTAAGTTAAGGGTACCATCATTTTCGTCCAGGCCTGTTTCATGAGTTTGTTTTTTAAAATAATTCTGTTGAACCACAATTCAAAAGCATTGTCTGATTTTCATTGGTTAATTTTCACAGAATTTTTATTTATTACCACTTTTGTCAGATTCAAGTTATTTCTGTGACCATTGTGGGTTTTTCTTTCATTAACAGAGGGGTATCAACAATTTTGTCCACGTCTGTAAGTTCAGTCCAGCAACAACAATCATGATGAACACTGCAGGATGAGTACATGGTCATGGGGGGATACGAGAGAGCAGGGACGCCTCTTGGACACTCAACAGCCCAAGGCGGAGAATGTCTAGTGCCGTAAAATGGCACGCGGAGAAAGGCAAATGAACTTATGGACTGGAGCAGTCCGAGGCAGTCCGTGCAGTCTGAAGTGCAGGTAACCAGGAACAGCCGCTCACATAAGCTAACGAACAGGCGTCAGGTAACGTAAGATGAAGACTAAATAGTCAGGCTGAATACACAATGCAGGGAGTGAAGAATACAGAAGCACATCACCCAGTGCAAAGCAGTATCGAATACAACTAGGCAGGGCTTCTAGACATGGGTGGTAGCCACAACACAGAAGGGAACAGCAACTGTGAAGATTCGCAATGATCCGGCAATCTTTTTCCACAAATGCAGAGCTTAAGTAATGACAATACGAATGAGGAAAGATATCACTGGTGTGCGTAATGAGAGGGAGTGCGTGGACTGGACTGGGTGGATGTGAAGGTATGTGTGCCTGGGACATAAAAGTAACACCATAATGAGACACAGCTGATCACACTGAGAAGAGGAGGAGGCGTGGCTGAGCTGTCAGGGAGCGGAGGACCCAAGGGGCTCCCAGACAGCGTCTGATGGAAAATAGGCATAAAATACACAACACAGTCAAAATAGCCAGTGTCAGAACTGGGTTTGAGACATCAAACTCAGTTCTGACACTGGTGAAGTAAATCCTCAGCATTTCATCAGTCACTTGAGCCTTTCTCTGCATATGAAGCCTAACCACACCATGACAAGAAAGATCCCACATATCATTGCTGTCACATTTACAAAAAATATAATCTTCTATCTTTTGAAAATTATAAAACTCTCAAATTTGGCTGTTCAATCTATAAAATATTAAATGGCTATGCACCTCCCCCCCCCCGGGAGAATATGTTAATATGTTAAACTGAGGACTGTCACCGGTACAACCACCAGAGCGATCACTAGAGGAGACTGTGAGGTCCCCCACAGACGCACCACATTTGCTCAATCTGTGCTATCAGTGAGGGGCACCAAGATCTGGAATAACATACCACCTGCAATCAGAGAACGGACCACACTAAACACGTTTAAGACTCATTGTAAAAATAATCTTTTAAACAACCAAAACTGTACCCATAACTAGTGGTTACTCTGCAGCATATGCATATGTGCCTGTGCGTTACACACATATGCCCCGCCTCTTGTTTGCTGCTGTCTGTTGTTGCTGTGAGAAGCCTGGGCGCATGTGTGTGTGTGTGTGTGTGTACACGCATTCACAGCACTTCACTTGTGTGACATTTGAATTTTTTATTTTGTAACACCTTAATTAACTCTGCATTTTGCACAGTTTCATTACAGTTGTTCTTCTCTTGTATGATTGTTTGTGTGTTTTTGTGACCTGCCGGGGGACTACAGATGCAAATTAGCAGTATTGCTAAATCTGGTATACTTACATTTGTATTAATGTTCATTAGTATGCAATGTCCCTTTCAAAAAAAACATTAAATTAAACTAAACTAAACTTAGTTAACCGTCTCTTCATTATTGTTCCCGTTACCACCAGGTTAAAACTACTATAAATGCCTCCACTGCTTACGTACCTCTTCTGGGTTTTTTTTCCATGTTTAAAGTAGTTTAATAAGCTTGTACTTCTCTCGGACAGTGACACTAGAGCAGGGGTCCTCAAATGTTTTTGCCAGGGGTCTGCATTTGTTTTGTTTTTTCCAGTGGTCTGGAGCAGTGCTAACACGGTGCATCAGCGGACATTTCATTTTGATGTTGGGAGGGACAATAAACAGAAAATTTTCTTCTGAGTGAATCATAACACTGGTCAACACCAAATTTATTGTCTAAGTTTTTTTTTTTAGCTGATTTAGGACAGTTTTGATGTGCTGAATCCAAAAATCACGTTGGTTTTGCTCAATCAGGTCAACTTTTTGAATTATGGCCACATATTGTTTTATACATTTTTGATTAAATGTACAAGTATTTTTGCTTTATATGATGCAAAATTCTTTTTTATGTCTTGAAATTCTCTGAATTTTGAACAATGACGACGTAACATTCAATTTACATGTACTTACCTTTATATAAAGGTAAGTACATGCACAGTACTAAGTAAGTACAGGTTTTTACTTAGAGAGAAATGGATGTCATTTTCGGATTCAGCTGTGCAAAACTGTCTTAAATCAGTTGAAAAAAGCCAGACAACTTACAAAAAAAATATTTTTGTAACCCTGTGTAATTGGACACTCTAAGTCAAGAGTACACAAATGTTTTTAAACAAGTCTCACATTTATTTAACATAAACCTGACCAGATTACAATAGAGGTTGTCATAAACTCTCCGTGCGCAATAGTAGAGCGCACGGAGGAGGAGGAGGCTGGAAGGATTTAACTGCAAGGTTTCACCAAACACATATTTATTGACATAAACAGTTCAGATACAGACAAACACGTTAGTCAAAATACAATGAGGATGCGCTCAGACAGCAGGGAAGACTACAGGGCGTTAAACTACTCGGGGGAACGTAAACAGGGCAACAGCCTAAGCGTAGCAGTTTGTTGCGGGGAGAAACGCCACCAGAAGTTCAGCAGAATACTGCGGGGGAAGAAGCGCTTCTGGTTCAGCGTAGCAGCGACCCACAGAGAGAAACGCAAACAGTTTACTCACAAGTAAAAACAGTACCAAAAGTCCAATACTCCCAGCGAGCGTAATCCAGATGTCCTTCCAACACGACGGTCACACCATTTTTTTTTTTTTTTTTTTTTTTTGTTACTTATTTGTACCCGTAGGTAGATTTGGTTTGCAGTCTGGTGACAAGCCACCGGTTGCTGGTCGCTGCGTGCGCAAGCGCCCTAAACCTACATGTTTTTGGTGTAGGTTTAGGGCCATGGAGAGTAGGAGTGACTCGTACAATAACCCAGCGACGTTTGTCTAGCGACGAGCTGCTTAAATCCAAATGCCGCTGGCCACACAAATTGGGAACACCTGAGGCACGGGAAAGATAAATACCGAGGCTGGGACAGCTGGTGGAATTATGGAGAGCGAGGGGGCGTGGTAGGACCGACAGACTGTCAGCAGTGTGGGAAAAAGATCAGAGGCTGACTAACAGCTGCTGGTCGGGCAGTGGCTAAGATGATGGAATGAATGCACAAAATGCACATAAACAATGAAGCCAAAACTCACAGAGGGATCAGGGCCAAGCCGGGGAAAACCAAGCCGGCTTGGCTCATGACAGAGCCCCCCTCTAAGGGGTGGATACCCAGACACCCAGGGTAACTTCAAGAAGGCCCCCCTCCCCCCCAACAGTTGCAACAACAACAACAATAAACAACACAAACCCGGGTGGGCGGAAGGGGGAACGGGAAGGAGGGAACACAATGTCCCGCCCAGGGCCCACAATTAACCCCCCCATGTCCACGGACGTTGTGGCTCAGGAGGCTGCCCAGAGTCCCAGGCCCAGCAGAAGGTCCGGTGGACGGAGTCCGGCGGCCTGCAGGAAAACATGAGCCACCTGACCTGGGAAGTCAATTCTTCTGGCAGCCAGCCCGCATTGATTAGCCACCAGGACCGAAGGGGTGAAGCAGGAGGCGGCCTGCCCACCAGAAGGCTGACCGGTGGATAACAGAACTGGAGAAAGGGGACCTCCACGGCATAGGGCAGGGGTAAGGGGACCACAGCGTCCTCAGGGTGGTCCGCAACTGCACTCGTGGTGGGCCCCAACCGAGCCGGCTCTGCTGCACCCGTGGTGGACCCTGACTGGACCGGCTCTGCTGCACCCATGATGGCCTCCAACCAGGCCGGCTCCACTGCACCCACGATGGCCTCCGGCCAAGGCTCAGCTGCACCCACAATGGCCTCCAGCCGAGGCTCAGCTGCACCCACAGTGGACCCCGATTGGGTCAAAGCTGCACCCATGGTGAGAGGGCCAACCCGCAGAGACACAAGGCTGAGGAGGTGATCAATGGGAGGAGCCCTGACGACCTTGGCAGGAGGGGCTGAAACAGCAACGTCCTCCCTCGGCAGGGCCAGACCCTCGGCGACCTTGGGTGGCGACTCTGCAGCACCCGCCGTGGGCCCCGATTGGGCCAGAGCTGCACCCATGATGGTCCCGGTCTGGGATGTGGATGCACCCCCAATGGGCTCCAGCTGAAGCACCGTTGCACCAGCAGTGACCCCCATCAGGGGCCTCATTACTCCCACCGTGGCCTCCCCAGCAAGGGAGGCAGTGCTCCTAACCCCACCTGGAGCCGGATCCCGATCCTCAGCGGCCTCTGGTGAAGTCAGCTGCTCTCCAGTGACCCTGGCAGGGGGCTCCAACCCCGAAGGGAGAGAAAAAGAGACCGGGTCATGGTCGCCGGCTGCGGCAGAGCCCATTGAGGCGGCCCTGAGGGCTACTACCAGCTGCCCTGGGCCCTCCTCGCTATGAGTCGGGCAGTGTGACATTGACAAATAAGGAATTGACATAATGGAGCACACTTGCCTGAACTCGGGCTCCACCGCCATCCAGCGATTTGGGGTGCGTAGCCTCTGTCATCGCACCTGGTGCTGTGCCCCCGTCGACCTCCTCTGAGGCTTTCAACGTCCCATCGTCGTCGGTGGGCAACCTTGGTGATGGTAGCTCCTCTCTGGCGACCCTAGTGGGGGGCTCGACAGGCATAGGAGAGGAGGAAAGGTTAGGGTCGCCGGCAGCGGCAGAGCCCGGCGAGGGAAGCCGCACCCGACTCCCCTCCCCAAAAGCCAGACAAGATCTCTCAATTATTGGCAATTGAACTACAGGAGAGATAACTTGCCTGTGCTCAAGCTCCACCGCCGTCCAGGACTTCGACGCTGTCGACGGTGAGGGTCCGGATCCCGTCGGCTGGGGATCATGTCCAGGGGACACACCTGCGGCAGTCCCTGCAGCAGGTGTGATGGTGGTTGCAGTCCTGGTCCTCTGACGCTCCTCCTCAACCCGGCTGTTGACTGCGGAGAGCAGGTTCGCCCACTCCTCGTCTGATGGTGGATCCGTGGGCTGAGCAGGCGTAGGGAGTGGAACCCTCACAGCTGGGGAAGTGCGTCCTTGGAACTCCCTCTCACGGCGCTCCTCCTCGACCCGGCGGTTGACGAAGGTGAGCAGATTCTCCCCCTCCTTGACCGCTGGTGTGGGTGCAGGGGAACGCCTCTGTGCGGGCTCCTGGGCAGATCATTCAGGGCCTCGACCTCCTCTATCGTCAGGTGGCCCGGTTCTTGGTCCGGCAGGCCCTCAGGGAGAATGGGAGAAGACATGGAGAGGGGAAGGAAACAATAATTAATTGCAGCTAGAGGAGAGGACTGCTGATACTGGGCCTCCCCCTCAGGAGACAGGCAAGATTCAGTGTTAATAAGTGATTCAGAATAAAAAAAATACTTGCATGTCATCCCGGTTGATGACATCTGCAGCTGCAGAGGACAGGAGCTGGTCCCTCTCCGTGCCAATGATGATTTTTTTTTTTATTACTTATTTTGTACCCGTAGGTAGATTTGTTTTGCAGTCTGGTGACAAACCACCAGCTGCCGGTCGCTGCGTGCGCAAGCGCCCCTTAACTCCCTGACCTGCATGTTTTTGGCATGTGGGAGGAAACCGGAGAAATCCTGGCGTAAACCCACGCAAACACGGGGAGAACATGCAAACTCCACACAGATCACTGTTGGCCGGGGGCAGGGATCGAACCCACGATCTCACGGTCCCCGCGATCCCCCAGCCAAGGGTAAAACTGTGCTGCCACAGTGCTAACCACTGCACCACCGTGCAGTGGTTAGCATTTGGACCCCTCCGCAGACTATTGGAGGAGCCTTCTCCCTGACGACGGAGGTATGCGTGGCCGGGGTGAATCCAGCGGACCTCTCCGCAGCTGAAGCGATGATGGCTGCTGCAGAAGAGGAAGGCTTCTCCCGGCGTCCCGCTGCGAGATGACGCTGTCCTTTATGTGCCCGGACAGACCATGCTGGAGCAAGTGGAGGGTCAAGCAACGTGCCACGGAGGTGGCCAGTTTGCAGGAAAGCGGGCCTTCATCCCGGTATTGCGGGAAATGCCAGACCTGGGAAGGAACGCTGGAGCGAGCAGACTGTGGAGAACAGGTCGGCGTACTGTGGGTAGGTCCATAGCCCAGGGTATGCTTCCAGAATCCCCACCGCTCCATAAACGCACCACAAATCCCTCTCAGGTCCGCTGGCAGCGAAAAACTCATCCACAGCTGCCACCACCTCCTCCTCGCTAGGAGACCCCAAGGCTGATCCGCCTCTCCTCGGATGAGGTCAACGAGCCCGGGGCATCATGCGCGCCAACACAGGTTAGTCCAAAACAAAAAACAGTTATAATGATAAAGGGAAAAATGATGTGTGGGTGAGCCCGCTAAATCCTTTTTCCTGGCTGGGTCATTCTGTCATACCCCCCCCCCCCCCGTGCACCCTTTCACTGCGCATGGTGGAGAGAAGGAAGAATGAGGATTTAAACGCAGGAGTTCACCACACACACATTTAATGACAACCAGTGTAAACAGGAACAGACAAACAAGTGAATTATATACAATAGGGGTGAGCTCGGGAGAATAGGGAAGACTACGGGAAGCTCTACTAACTCGGGGGAATGCAAACTGGGCACAGCCTAAGCGTAGCAGTCATGCTGCGGGGAGAAACGCTGCCAGAAGCGTAGCAGGATTACTGCAATGAGAGAAACGCTTCTGGCCCAGCGTACCAGCTGACCGCACAGAGAAACACTAACAATTTACTCACAAGAAGGAGCAGTCCCAAAAAGTCCAGTTTTCTCGGCGATCATACACACAAGTCCTTCCAGACATGACGGTCACACCAGGGAGAGTAGAAGTGACTCATACAATGACCCAGCGGCGTTTGTCTAGCGACAAGCTGCTTAAATCCAAACACCGCTGGCCACACAAATTGGGAACACCTGAGGCACGGGAAAGATAATTACCGGGGCTGGGACAGCTGGTGGAATTATGGACAGCGAGGGGGCGTGGCAGGACCAACAGACTGTCAGCAGTGTGGGAAAAAGATCAGAGGCTGACTAACAGCTGCCGGTCGGGCAGTGGCTAAGATGATGGAATGAATACACAAAATGCACATAAACACTGAAGCCAAAACCCACAGAGGGATCAGGGCCGAGCCGGGGAAAACCAAGCCGGCTCAGCTCATGACAGAGGTGCATTTCAATAAGTTAGAATATTGTGAAAAAGTTAACTTTTTGACAATATAATTCAAAAGGGAACATTTATATTTAATATTAATTACATGAACATGGGAATATTTCAAGCTTTTTTTATTTAATTTTAATGATCATTATATTTTTTATTAAATTATGATATTCTAATTTAATGAGGTGCACCTATAAAAAAGGTTAAAATAGTCCACTCAGCTCATTCAGAAATGCACGTAAAAGGCGGTGCTGTGGAGGATCTCAGGGAATTTACAAGTTTCATAATAGTTTTCATCACTTCTGAATATGCTACTCCTTCGGAGCAGCATCTGCAGTGATGCAGACGTTGTACCGGTCTGTTGTGGTGAAGAGGGAGCTAAGCTATAAGACAAAGTTGTCGATTTACCAGTCAATCTACGTTCCTACTCTCACTTATGGTCACGAGCTTTGAGTAATGACCGAAAGAATGAGATTGCAGATACAAGCGGCTGAAATGAGCTTCCTTCATAGGATTGCTGGACTCACCCCCAAAGACAGGGTGAGGAGCTCAGTCATCCGGGAGAGGCTCAGAGTAGAACCGCTGCTCCTCCACATTGAAAGGAGTCAGTTGAGGTGGTATGGGCATCTGATTAGGATGCCTCCTGGACGCCTCCCACTTGAGGTGTTTTGGGCACGTCCCACTGGGAGGAGACCCCGGGGCAGACCCAGGACTCGCTGGAGAGACTACGTCTCCCAGCTGGTCTGGGAACGCCTTGGTATCCTCTCTGAAGAGCTGGAGCAGGTGGCTGGGGAGAGGGAAGTCTGGGCTTCTCTGCTTGAACTGCTGCCTCCGCGACCCGGACCTCTGGAAAAGCAGTAGAAGATGGATGGATGGATGGATGGATGAACTTCTTAATATTCTTTTCCCAGACTGGACAGCACTGTCTGGTGAATGATGCAGTGATATGACAGCAGGTCTGGATGGGGCTTTTTCATGTGCTGGATAGCTCCCTTCTCTCTCCCAGTCATGGCTGGAGCTCCATCAGTTGCAATAGACACCACCATTTTGAGGTCAATTTGTCTTTCTTTCATAAATATCCTCACCTCTTGTGAAACTATGGAGGGGTTTGATAGCTAAAATGTCTTCACAAAATTCTACCTTTGCTTCACTGTAATATCTGACAAAGACACATACATAACTGTGCATTGTCTGTCCAGTCTGTTGATTGGTCCACAGCTAATGAAATGCACTGTGTATTCTTAATATCACCAGTTAGCTGGTTTGCCAGACCCAGGCCATTCTGAGGCGTCACCTGCTCTTTATTGCTGGGTCATAGACCTGACAGTCTGTAGCTTAATATGAAGATTTCAGCTGAGGAAGCTTGTCTGACCTCACCTCAGCATTCAACATCCATATTGCTGCAAATTAGACACATTGGTTTTATGCTGGACTCTGGCAGAATGACCACATATTTTTTTTCTGTCCATTCCTCTTTGAATTCTCTGTTTTTCTGATCATGCTTCCTTTTTTTGCTAGTGCCAACTTTGAAAGCAGCATCCTGTTTGGTATTAGCTACATCACTGCGGCAGTTACAGAACACTGTAATTGCATGTAATTGCTGTAAGTGCATGTAATTGCACCCGCGTTGATGGACGCACATACACAAGAAATGGGCGCGTTCACATATGAGCAATGACTGTTACACATAAGCAATGGCAGCTCTACAAGACGGGGGGGCCAACTTCACGCAGGTCTCAGCAAGCTGGTAGTAGCGTTCAACAACCTTGCTATGGTTTGGAAGTGGGCTGAACGCATGCACACACACATGGACAGGTGTGCTCTATGCAACAGTGTCACGCAACACGCACACACAACACTCAGGCAGCGTGCAGCAAAGTAAGAAACGCACATAATGTGACACACATTGAGGTCCGGACTGACTTGTGACTGAGTCCAGATCCGGACTGGGGTCCATCATCTCAGGAGCCCCGTGCTAGAGAAACATTCTGCCTGTTGACTGGAACAGACATGGGCACCGTGCTTCCAAACTCCACATGGGTGACGGTAACGCACATTGTGTGTGTGCTTGCGGAGCGTCAATCCTACATATGCTTCCACTAGGCAACATTATTAGAAAGGGAGGGGTTATTAGGGAGGGGTTATTAGAAAGCACTGCATACATTTTCATTGTTATGAAGATGACACTGTCGTGGTTCAAGCGCCGATTTCGTCCGCGCTCGGGCCATGCAGTATTTTCCTCCCATCTGGTGTGTGTGTTCCCGATGACTCTCCGAGCTCTTATTGTGATAGCGCTCGGAGGGGCTTCCGGCTGTCAGAGCTGAGCCTCTGACAGCTAAGCTGCATTAGCGATTGCCTCATCAGCTGTTCCATCCTGAGCCCTATTTAAGGGAGCAGCTGAGGGCTAAACGTTGCTGCAGTCTCGTCGGACATTCCTCGTCTGACATCGTCAGGCATCCCGTCATCCAACCTCCATGCTGATTTCTCCTTTCTCTGTAACTGTGTTTCACTGTGAATCTGTTCTTCCTTGCCATAGTCTGAGTTATAGTTATAGTGTGTTTTAGCCCCCCATGGCTCATTATTTTATCGTTATCCTTCCTTTAATAAACTGTGCAAACTCACCAGCTGGCCTATAGCGTCTTATTGATGGCTGGTGAGGGCCATCCATGACAGTAGACTGCAGCCAGACTGAGACGCCGGTCGACGTGAGTTTAGCCTAAATTGGACTTTTGTTTTTCCCTGTCTGGGTACCTGTGTGCTGGGAGGTTATGTCATCACTCAGGGGCCGCGCTCGGAGCCTGGGCTACAAGCTGGTGGAGGCCCTGGACTACATTGATGGAACTCTCTTCACTGCTGGCCTCTATGACACTCCCAGCGATGTGCGCCGGCACCTGGACCTCACTGAGGACATCATTAACCGCCTTCCTCGCTACTCCAACCACCCTGAAGTCATTGCGAGGAAGGCAGACATCTCTGCGTACCGGGAGAGACTCCGTGGGCTGGAGGGAAACTCCGGCAGGAAGCCGAAGAGTAGGTACCCTCGCTCCTCGCTTCGGGATCCCGTTCCTGTCCCCGTTCCGGTCCAGGAGTTCGTACCGCCCAGGGGTGATCCCCTAAGGAGTGAGACGTCAGTTGGGATTCCCCCGGAGAAGTTACAGCTGTCAGCTGCTTCCATCCGGGACCAAGTGGCTGCAGCTCGCTCCGCTGCCACGCAGATCATTAAGCATGTGACGGCAGCGGTCAGGCTGGTGGAGAGGAATCCTGAGCTGTGCGATTATCCAGAGTACGCCGACCTGCTCGCCTCTGTTTCCTTGCAGGAGCGGCGTTTCACTAACCTCTCCTTCGCCTCGCCCTCTGCCGGTAAATGTTGTCACATAGCCACCGGTAAGCCTCAGCGAGAACCCCGTCCGGATCCTGTTCCGGGTTGCCAGAAGAACTCTACCTCCCAGTCAGCTGTTTCTTCTGCGTCTTGTTAGGAGGGAATTCCCGCAGCCTCTTCCCCCGGGACATCTTTCCCTGCTGTCCCGTCAGCTCCTCGTGCCTGGATCGCCTCGGCTGTCGTCCCCTCCTCCTCGACGTCTTCCCCGGCTGCTGTGAGTGTCACGAGTCTTGCTCCTGCGAAGCCCGTCATCCCGAGCGGCTACTCCTCATCCTCCCAGGGGGCCCTCCGTCATCATCCAGCCGGGAAAGGGAGGAACAAAGTCCACTGCAGCGGGTTCTATCGGGCCTCTACGGATCAGGCAAGTGACTTTCATTGAGTGAATTGCCTTGCATGATTCCTGGGGGTGGAGTTCGGGGTTCACAGCCCCCCGAGCTTCCTCCACCTGCTGCAGAAGTTAATTACGAACCTGCCACCTTTGTGTCTCCTTCCCCTGAGCGTTCCGCGGTGCCAGGCCTACGCCGCCAGACGAGGAGGGAGCCTGTGGGCCTGGAGAGCCTGGTTCCAGCCCTGCAGCCACGACACGGGCAGAGGAGGAGGGCGGACTGTAAATTGGAGCCTGCACCGACGACGAAGCGTCCCCGGGTCTCCACGGAAGAGCGGTCCGACTCAGCAGGTCAAGGATCTCCTGCCACCATGCTGTGCGGGTCGTCAGCGTGGTCATCAGCGTTGGAGGGTCCTCAGGCTGTGGGAACCATCATGCCAGCTGCGAGGCCCGCCGTAGCCGAGTGGGAGCCAGAGGACGTCCTTCTGCCTTCTGAACCCGGATCGTCGACGTCCTGGACGGCGACAGAACTCAAGTTCAGGCAAGTGCTCTATTTTGTCTTCCTTCTATCTGTTCTAGAGCATTTTTGCCTGTCTCTCGGGGAGACGAGCCGGGTGCAGCCGTCCGCTGCATCTGAGCTCATCTCACTGGGCTCTGTCACTATCGGTGACCCTGATCTCGGTTCTTCTTCTTCTCCTGAGCCTTCTCCCAGGGTCACCGGTGCGGAGTCAATCCCGGTCGCTGTGCTGGAGGTTCCGGGTTAGGGTTTGGAGGTCGTCCCTGGTGCTGTGCCGACTCAGTCGGGGTCCATCGCGGGTGCAGCATCGACCCAGTCGGGGTCCGACGTGGGTGCAGTCGCGACCCAATCGGGGTCCATCGCGGGTGCTGCTCTGGCCCAATTGGGGTCCGTCGTGGGTGCGGCGCTGACCTGATCGGGGTCCAGCAGGGGCGCATCGCCGGTTCAGTTCGAGGTCAGTGAGGGAGCTGCAGATCCTCTGTCATCTGACGCAGGACTGGTCCATCATCCTTCCCCCAATTCATCTCCACTGGGTGCCGTTGGGGTTCCCCATATTCGGCTCGGCTCTCCCTCGCTTTCCCCCTCTTCAGGGAGGCCATCTTTGATTTCTCCCCTGCGGTCCTGGTGGCTGTGTGATGCGGGTCGGCCGCCTGGAGGACTGCCTCGCCCGTTTGGCATCCTGGGTCGGCCACCCGACCAACTAGACTGTTTGGCGACCTGGTCCGGCTGCCAGAGGTCCTGTTTCTCCGGGCCTGGGACTGGGGTAGGCCGCCCGAACTCTTTCTTTTCCCCCGGCCAGCTATCTGGATGCTGGACGCAGGTAGACCACCAGAACTGTTCATTGTCTCACTGGACTCTGCCTGCCGTCATCCCCATGTGTTTTCTTATTTCCAACGAAACATTAAGGTCGCTCTGGTGTGTTGTCATGTGCACTATTGTGGTCTATGTATGCACTGCTGTTTAGCGTGGGTTTTTTTTTCTTTTTCTCCTCTCCCCTGTCTGAGGGATGATTTGTGGCTGCCACGTTATGTCTTATGGGCCGGTGTATCTTTGTTATAGGCCTTGTTATTTGCATTTTTGTCCTGTCTGTTGTACCATCTGTGCTTTATGGAGTATTGTGTTATTTTTCCCTACCATGCTCTGTAATTGCTTCGTGTTTGTTACCTCCGCCAAGGAGGTTATGTTTTCATCGGCGTTGGTTTGTCTGTCTGTCTGTTTGTTTGTTTGTTTGTTAGCAAGATAACTCAAAAAGTTATAGACGGATTTTCATGAAATTTTCAGAGATTGTCAGAAATGGGGTATCCTACAGATGATTAGATTTTGGTGGTGATCTGAGAGTGCATACCTCCACCAAGGGCTTTGTTTGTATTTGTGCAGCAGGATTACACAAAAACTATTGCATGGATTTGGATGAAATTTTTACCAGAGGTGGTTCTTGGGCTACAGAGGAGCCCATTATATTTTGGTGATGATCTGAGAATGCATACCTCAGCCAAGGCTCTTACCTTCTCACAGTGTGTTAGCAACAATACTCCAAAAGGGATGGACACACTTTGATGCAATTTTCACCACAAGTGGCTATAGGACTACACACAAACCCATTACATTTTGGAGGTGATCCATGAGAAACGGAAGGAGCCTTGGCGGAAGTATGCGCTCTATGAGTGCTTTTCTAGTTTCCTGTGTTCTCCCTTGTCACTCTTTGTTCCGGTTCCTCGTCTTGGTGTTTTTTTCTTTTCTGGTTCTCACCCTCCAGGCCTTTCCCCCATCCTCCCACTCTGGGTGTGTGTGTGTGTGTGTGTGTGTGGGGGGGGCTTGGGTGTCACGCGGCGCCCGGAGTGCGCCGTTGGGGGGGAGGTACTGTCGTGGTTCAAGCGCCAATTTCGTCCGCGCTCGGGCCATGCAGTATTTTCCTCCCATCTGGTGTGTGTGTTCCTGATGGCTCCCCGAGCTCTTATTGTAATAGCGCTCGGAGGGGCTCCCGGCTGTCAGAGCTGAGCCTCTGACAGCTGAGCTGCATTAGCGATTGCCTCATCAGCTGTTCCATCCTGAGCCCTATTTAAGGGAGCAGCTGAGGGCTAAACGTTGCTGCAGTCTCGTCGGACATTCCTCGTCTGACATCGTCAGACATCCCTTCATCCAGCCTCCGTGCTGATTTCTCCTTTCTCTGTAAGTGTGTTTCATTGTGAATCTGTTCTTCCTTGCCATAGTCTGAGTTATAGTTAAAGTGTGTTTTAGCCCCCCATGGCTCATTATTTTATCGTTATCCTTCCTTTAATAGACTGTGGAAACTCACCGGCTGGCCTATAGCATCTTATTGATGGCTCGTGAGGACCATCCATGACAGACACACAATTATACTTGTCAATGAAGCCAGATGATAGTAATCAATTAGCAAATTAGAGGCTTGTCTTTAGGAAATCAGTGCTTGGATGACTTGTAATTTCTTGCTATTAAATTTAGATAAGACTGAAGTCATTCCAGTTGGTTCAAAAAACCTTAGAAATACCTTTCCAAATCAAACTCTTAGTATGGATGCGGTTACTCTTCCTCGTAATAGTTCTGTGAGGAACCTTGGAGTTATTTTTAATCAAGATCTGTTCGTTAATTTACATATTAAACTTGTTTCTAAGACTGCCTTCTATCATTTGCGAAATATTGCCAAGATTAGGAGCATCTTGTCTTACAGTGATGCTGAGAAACTGATCCACGCTTTTGTTAGCTCTAGATTAGATTATTGTAATTCTTTATTATCAGGTTGTCCTAAAACATCTTTAAAAAGTCTTCAGCTGATCCAAAATGCTGCAGCAAGAGTTTTAACAGGTACTAGAAAAAGAGACCATATCTCTCTGGTTCTGGCCTCCCTTCATTGGCTGCCCATAGAGTTTAGAATTAAGTTTAAAATCCTTCTTCTGACTTACAAAGCTCTAAATATTCAGGCCCCTTTTTGTTTGAAAGATCTGATATTACCCTATTGTCCTAACAGAGCACTAAGCTCCCAAAATGGAGGTTTGCTTGTAATACCTAGAATCTCCAAAAGTACAATGGGAGGCAGAGCCTTCAGTTATCAACCTCCTCTCCTGTGGAACCAGCTGCCAACTGGTGACTCCTCTGGATTTGGGAGTCAGACTCGATCTCTGTTTTTAAGAGTAGGGTTAAAACCTTCCTTATTGACATAGCCTATAGTTAGGGTGGGATCAGGTGCCCCTGAACCCTCCCTTAGTTATGCTGCTAATAGGGTTAGACAGCCGGGGGACCTCCAATAATGCACTGGGCTTCACTCCTTTCTTCACTCTCAATGAAATGTTTTTGCTGGTCATTAACATCTGTTTGTTCTCTCCCATAGATTGGGTCCCTGTCGTGGTGTTTGCTCTCTACATGTCTGTTCTTTTCTTCTTCTTCTATCCCCTTACCCCCCAGCCAGTGTCATGAATGCCCCTTGCAGGGCATTAGTGAGGCGCCAGGAGCCAGAAGTAAGTTTGCTTGTTTATTTGACAAAAGGACAAAAGGATAAAGTAAACAGCCACATGGAGCAAAACACGTACATACACTAAGCACAAAATAATAAACACTGATGACAAACGAGAAGATGCAGCGAGGACGGAACCTACGCTGTACAAAAACACTTACAAAAGACGAGCAGCGATGAATCCAAAACACAGGAAGAAGACTGGAGTCGGAGGTAGGAACTCCAGTCCATCAACGCCGAAGTGTGTAAGTGTGTGTAGGTCGCAGCGAGGAGTGAGCCTCAGCTGCTCCCTTAACCCTTTAAGGTTCTGCACAACCGTTTGGTCGACCACACTTTGAGTCACAATATCTCATTGAATAATGCATTGAGCTTAACTCAACGACAACGGACAGCGGCTGGTCGAGTTCTGCACATATCATGATCTGTGCATCACAAACTCGTTCTTCAAGACCAAGCCCCAACACAAGGTTTCCTGGCAACATCCGCGCTCAAACCACTGGCACCAGCTGGACTTGATCCTGACCAGGCGCACCTCACTGAAGAACGTGCTAATCACCCGTTCGTTCCAGAGTGCAGTTTGCGACACAGACCATTCATTGGTGTGTTGCAAGGTCAAGCTGCAGCTGAAGAAATTCCATCGTGCTAGACAACCTGGAAAGGCACGGATTGACACCAGCAAGATTGCTCAACCAGAACTTGTTGAGCAGTTAGCCTCCACCTTTGAGAAGGAACTTGGTGTACCACAAGAAGGAGAATCTGCAAAGCAGAAGTGGGAAGAGCTGTGAAACACCATCCACCGCACAGCCTTGGCTACCTTCGGGAGGAAGACCTCGAAGTCACAGGACTGGTTTGATGCCAAGTTGACCGAGATGACCCCCGTCATTGAAGCCAAGCACTCAGCACTTGCTGAGTACAAGAAGTACCCAACGAGAAGAATCTCCAGATTCTCAGGGCTGCGAGAAGCAAAGCTCAGCAGACTGCTCGGCGCTGTGCCAACGAGTACTGGACTCAGCTCAGCCAAGACGTTCAAACCGCTGCCATAACAGGGAACATCCGTGGTATGTACGATGGCATCAAGAAAGCACTTGGTCCAGCTCAGAGCAAGACGGCCCCCCTCAAATCCTCCACTGGGGAGATGATCACAGAAAAGAACAAGCAGATGGAGAGATGGGTGAAACACTACTCCGACCTCTACTCCAGACAGAACACCGTGACACCGTCAGCCCTTGATGCCATCGACTGCCTGCCATCCATGGACGAGCTTGACGCCGAGCCAACCATCAACGAACTCAGCAAGGCCATTGATAGCTTGGCCGCTGGCAAGGCACCCGGCAACGACGGCATACCCCCTGACGTGATCAAGCACTGCAAGACCGCCCTACTGCTGCCATTGCATGACGTCCTCTGCCAGTGTTGGAAGGAAGGTGCCGTACCACAGGACATGAGGGACGCCAAGATCATCACCCTCTACAAAAACAAAGGGGAGAGAAGCGACTGCAACAACTACAGGGGCATCTCCCTCCTCAGCGTTGTTGGCAAAGTCTACGCACGAGTTGTTCTCGTTCGTCTACAAAAGCTTGCCGAACGTGTCTACCCCAAGTCTCAGTGTGGCTTCCGCGCTGAGCGATCAACGGTAGACATGATATTCTCCATCCGCCAACTCCAGGAGAAATGCAGAGAACAGAACATGCCCCTGTACGTCGCCTTCATCGACCTCACCAAAGCGTTCGATCTGGTCAGCAGAGAGGGCCTTTTCAAGATCCTGCCAAAGATAGGATGCCCACCAAAGTTGCAAAGCCTCATTGAATCGTTTCACACCAACATGCAGGGGATAGTGCAGCACAATGGCAACGTCTCAGAGCCATTCAACATACGCAGCGGAGTGAAACAGGGCTGTGTACTTGCGCCAACCCTCTTTGGGATTTTCTTTGCTATGCTCCTGAGGCATGCCTTCAGCACAGCAACAGAGAGAATCTACCTGCACACAAGATCTGACGGCAGGCTTTCCAACCTTGCCCGCCTGAAAGCCAGAACCAAAGTACACGAGGCTCTTATCAGAGACATGCTGTTTGCAGACGACGCTGCAGTCGCAACCCACACACAGCAGGAGCTTCAGACCCTGATGGACCGCTTCTTCCAGGCATGCAAGGACTTCGGGCTTACCATCAGCCTGGAGAAGACTAACGTCTTGGCGCAAGGCACGGAAGCACCACCGACCATCACCATCGACGACTACGAGCTGGAGGTTGTCAATCAGTTCATGTACCTGGGGTCCACGATCAGCAACAACCTCTCCCTTGATACAGAGGTCAACAAAAGGATTGGAAAATCAGCCTTCACACTCGCTCGCCTCACCACACGAGTGTGGGAGAATCCCAAACTCTCTGTCAAGACGAAGATGGCAGTGTACAACGCCTGCGTCATCAGCACACTGCTCTATGGGAGTGAGACGTGGACAACATACGCCCGGCAGGAAAAGAGACTGAACTCCTTCCAATGCAGCGCTGCATTCGCCACATCCTGGACATATCCTGGTAGGACAAAGTGCCCAACACAGAAGTTCTGTCCCGCGCCGGCCTTCCCTCCAAGTTCACTCTACTCAGGCAGCGCAGGCTCCGCTGGCTAGGCCACGTTCACCGTATGGAGGATGGCAGAATCCCCAAAGACGTCCTTTACGGAGAACTGGCAACTGGCAGGAGAGACGTTGGCCGCCCACAGCTGCGCTTTAGAGACGTCTGCAAGAGAGACATGAAGGCCCTGGAGATCAACACAGAGCGCTGGGAGGACCTTGCAATGGACCGCTCCAAATGGAGAGGCACCCTGACCAGACAGCTCAAGACGGGTGAAGAGAGACTGACTGCTGCAGCAGAGGAAAAAAGGACCTGCAGGAAGAACCGCCACAGACCCAGCAGCACGGAGACCACCCACAAGTGCGACCTGTGTGACAGGGACTGCCATTCGCGCATCGGCCTGTTCAGCCACAGGCGGTGCTGTTCCAGCAAAGTAGACGTTTAGGATTCTCTTCCATGGTCATCATAAACCGACGGAGGCCGACGAGTTAACTCAACCTGAATGAGCCATCTCTGCCACTTGGTTTAGTTGCGCTATGCTAAAAAAATCCTTTAGATGGCACTGCGTGTTTGAGCAGTCCCTAACCCTAACCCATGAACAAATTCTACTCATTTGTTGAAGAAAATTAGCAATTTATTTGACTTGTTCTAAAATGATTTTGGATGCATTTAAAGGTATATAACACTTTTACTATGAACAGACCTCTCAACCGTTTGGTAGAGGCCTATATCTAAAAAACTGTGGGGTCTGATTTTGGAAAAACAGTTGATTGTTGTTATTGCTATCCCAAGTGAGTAAAAAATGCAAAGAAAAAATTTTTCCATTGCTTTTTTCTTGGTGCGGACCTTAAAGGGTTAAATACCGGACATAAATCACCCAGGAAAGGGGAATGTGATTAACAAACATGGCAAACAGCTGTCACGACGCCAGCTCAGCTTTGACAGCCGGAAGTACGGCCGTGACGCTGTAACAATAAGAGCCCTCGAGAGGTCCTAATAACAAACCCCGAAATAATATGGTAGAAAAGGGGAAATACTGAGTAACTCGAGCATGGACGGGGTCAGCACTCAGATCACCACAGTAACCCCCGTTCAAAGGGCGCATCCCAGGCGTCAAACGTAACATCCAAGCCCCCCCCCCCCCCCGCACCCAAACAGAAGGCTACCAGGACGGACCCAGGGAGGGTGGAGGGGGAAACAGGCCATGAGGGAGAGAACCAAAAAACAAAAAAAGGCTACAGCGACACCCAGAGGAGGAAAAAACCCACAAGGAATGGATAACAATAAGGATAACATAAAATGGCGTGGCTTAAGCAGAAATGACCAAAACTAAATCAAGTGCAACAGGATAAATAAACAAAATACAGGTACCCTTCCAACGTACATAAGTACCATGTAACATTTCAACTAGAGAAATAAAGTGCAGCAGTATGAATAAACAAAAATATGTAAGGTACAGCCCGATACGACAAACGAGAGGAAATCAAAATACAGGTACACTTCAAAATACCCAAGTACCCAATAACACTTCAACTAGCCAAAAAAAAAAAAACCTTCAAGCACTACAGAATAAGCAAGAAAAAAATACCTGCATGGTACACATGGTAATCCGGGCAAAGAACAGAAATCCCTTCAATATACATGGGGGGAAAAAAACACAATTTCAGGGACGCCAGCAGGTAGAGAGCAGAGAAAGGGGGAAAAACAGTTCAGGGGGTCCACCCGCATCCAGATTCTACCTAACAAAAAGAAAAAAGAACAGTTCGGGCAGCCTACCCAAGTCCTAGGCCTGGGGAAACAATACCTCAGGTGGCCGAACCAGGTCGCCAAACCAACAAAGCAGTTCTTCGGGCGGCCGACCCAGGATGCAGAACCGGCGAAACAGTCTCTCAGGCGGCCGACTCACGTCCTTAGACCACCAGGACCAAGCTCGGAGGCACCAGGGGGAAGCTCGGAGGCAGCCTCCCTACCGAGATGGACAGCAAGGAGAGGCCAATCCGAATAAGGGAGACCCCAGCGGCATCCGGTGGAGAAGAATCAGGGGAAGACAAGGAAGCAGTCCGGCGTCAGGTGGAAGGGGATCTGCAACTCTCTCACCGACCTCGAACCGAACCGGCGCTGCACCGTCGGTGGACCCGGACCGGGCCAGCACAGCACCCATGATGGACCCCGATTGGGCCAGCGTAGCACCCATGATGGGCCTCGATTGAGCCAGCGCAGCACCTGGGATGACCTCCAAACACGAACCCGGAGCCTTGATGGCAACGACCGGAGCTGACTCGTCTCCAGTGACCCTGGGAGAAGGCTTGGAAAGACAGAGAGAACCGGGGTCAGGATCACCGGCAGCGGCAGAGCCCGGCGAGACGAGCTCGGATGCAGTGGTTGGCTGCACCCGGCTCTTCTCCCCAAGAGACAGGCAAGAATGCTCCTGAATGGAAAGTATGAAGACAAAATAGAGCCCTTGCCTGATCTCGGGCTCCATGACTGTCCAGGACTCTGACGATCCAGGCTCAATGATCTGGAGGTCCATTCCTGGTTCCGACTCGACTGCGGCGGGCTCCACAGCCGGCATGATGGTCATCACAGTCTGGGAACCCCCAGGCGCTGAAGCCCATGCCGAAGGCCCGCACGGCATGGTGGCAGGGGATCCGTGACCTGCTGGGCCCGACTGCTCCTCCACGGATACCCGGGGATGCTTAATCGTTGGCTCAGGCTCCAAACGGCAGTCAGGTCTCCTCCTCTGCCCATGACGTGGCTGCGGGACTGGAACCAGGCTCTCCAGGACCACAGGCTCCTCCTTCGTCCAACGGTCTACTCCTGGCATCGGGAGATGCTCAGAGAGAAGGGAAGGAGACACAGAGGTTGCAGGTTCAATGTTAATGGCTGCAGCAGGCGGTGGGAGCTCAGAGGACTGTGAACCCCGAGCTCCACCCCCAGGAGTCAGACAAGGCAATTATTTGTACTGAGAGTGAGAATGAAACAACACTTGCCTGTTCTCCCGGATAACGATGGTGGCTGCTGCAGCAGGCTTGTTTCTCCCCTTTCCCCTAAGGATGGTGACAGAGGGCACCCCGGGAAGACGAGGAGGAGCTGCTCTCACAGGACCGGTGATGGGTGGATCCAGAGCAGGATTCGCTGAACACACAGCAGCTGGAGAGAGGGCCGAGGAAGAGGGAGGAGCAGCCGAGGCAGTCAGGGAACGAGAAGCTGACAGAACAGCAGGGAGGGGTGACCCGGAGGCTGGGGCTGCTGTCTCAACCCTCTGATGTGGCACGGGGGAAACAGCTGGCTGGGAGGCAGAGTTCTTGCAGCGGCCCGGGACAGGGATCTCGCAGAGGTTGATCACAGGTAGGGCCGCAATGTCTTCCAGCATAGGGTGAGGCTAGATTCAAATCTGGAAAGCGCCGCTGCTGCGCAGAAATGGGGGCCAGAAGCTCGGCGTACTCAGGATAGTTATTGAGTTCGGGATTAGCCTCCACCAGTCTAACTGCCGCCACCACATTCTTCAGGATCCTGCTGGGATGACAGGAACAGCGTGCTTCAGCCACGCAATCCCTGATGAGCTCAGCTGCCCACTGTGTCTTTTCACCGGGGACCCCGACTGTCCTCTTCCTCTGCGGCATATGGAGACGGCCCTTCAGTGACGCAGAACTTAGGGCTGGATGGGTGGCAGGAACCTGATCCTGAGGCGACGAGCAGAGATGCCTCACCATCGGCTCTGACTTCGGCTTCCTGCTGGAACTTTCCACCAGCCCATGGATCCTCCGCCAAAGTGCCGTAATTTTGGCCATGCTCTCCCTGCCCTCAACGTAATCCGCAAGGTGAGGATTGCGCTTAATTGCCGCTTCTGCAAGGGCCAGGTACCAGCGTGTGTTTTTGGGAGTGGCGAGCCTGCGAGCGTTGGGGAGGAGGCCATCAACCTCCATGAGAGCCATGACTAGCTCATAGCCCACGTCCAAGGAATAACCAGTCCTTGATGACGCCATCTCCTGCAGTACACTGGCACTCGAAAAAGGGGAAAAACTTAAGCCCGAAACAAACTTACTGTGGCTGGCATCTCGTGTGGCTGCGACCTACTGTCATGAATGCCCCTTGCAGGGCATTAGTGAGGCGCCAGGAGCCAGAAGTAAGTTTGCTTGTTTATTTGACAAAAGGACAAAAGGATAAAGTAAACAGCCACATGGGGCAAAACACGTATATACACTAAGCACAAAATATTAAAAACTGATGACAAACGAGAAGATGCAGCGAGAACGGAACCTACGCTGTACAAAAACACAAAAGATGAGCAGCGATGAATCCAAAACACAGGAGGAAGACTGGAGTCGGGGGTAGGAACTCCAGTCCATCAACACGGAGGTGTGTAAGTGTATAGGTCGCAGCGAGGAGTGAGCCTCAGCTGCTCCCTTAAATACCGGACATAAACCAACCAGGAAAGGGGAATGTGATTAACGAAAATGACAAACAGCTATCACGACGCTGGCTCGGCTTTGACAGCCGGAAGTACAACCATGACACTGTCACAATAAGAGCCCTCAAGAGGTCCTAATAACAAACCCTCAAATAATATAGTAGAAAAGGGAAAATACTGAGTAACCCGAGCGTGGATGGGGTCAGCGCTCAGATCACCACAGCCAGTCACAGCAGATGACTGCCCCTCCCTGAGCCTGGTTCTGCTGGAGGTTTCTTCCTGCTAAAAGGGAGTTTTTTCTCTCCACCATCACCAAGTGCTGCTCACAGGGGATCGCCTGATTGCTGGGGTCTTTCTGCAATTTTGGGGGTTTCCCCTACAGTTGAAAGTGCAATGAGATGACTGCTGTTGTGAAATGGCGCTATATAGATAAAGCTGATTTGAATTCTTTGATCCAGCATTTGTGTTTGCTGTCCTCTGATCCAATCAGTTTATCATCAAGAAGACAAAATTAACCTGTTTGAGATAGCCCATGTACAGACGTGGACAAAATTGTTGGTACCCCTCTGTTAATGAAAGAAAAACCCACAATGGTCACAAAAATAACTTGAATCTGACAGAAGTGGTAATAAATAAAAATTCTATGAAAATTAACCAATGAAAATCAGACAATGCTTTTGAATTGCGGTTCAACAGAATTACTTCAAAAAACAAACTCATGAAACAGGCCTGGACAAAAATGATGGTACCCCTAGAAAAGATTGAAAATAATGTGACCATAGGGACATGTTCAACCAAGATGTGTCCTCTAATTAACATCACAGGTGACTACAAACTTGTAATCAGTCAGTCGGCCTATTTAAAGGGTGACAAGTAGTCACTGTGCTGTTTGGTGACATGGTGTGTACCACACTAAACATGGACCAGAGGAAGCAAAGGAGAGAGTTGTCTCAGGAGATTAGAAAGAAAATTATAGACAAGCATGTTAAAGGTAAAGGCTATAAGACCATCTCCAAGCAGCTTGATGTTCCTGTGACTACAGTTGCCCATATTCAGAAATTTAAGATCCACGGGACTGTAGCCAACCTCCCTGGATGTGGCCGCAGGAGGAGACGGATAATACGAATGGTAATAAAATAGCCCAGAACAACCTCTAAGCACATTCATGGTGAACTCCAAGGTCAAGGTACATCAGTGTCAGATCGCACCATCCGTCGTTGTTTGAGCCAAAGAGGACTTCATGGGAGATGACCAAGGAGGACACCACTGTTGAAAACAAATCATAAAAAAGCCAGACTGGAATTTGCAAAACTGCATGTTGACAAGCCACAAAGCTTCTGGCTACCTGTAGCACCCCCTCCATCTACATGACAGACAGCTAGGCAGGCCAATGATAGAACAGTGGGTGGGTCTCAAGGACAGCGGTGGGTTGGCTTTGACAAATCATGATGTAATCGATTTGCCTGAAGAGTCAAAAACGTTTCTGGGAGATAAAAACCAGATAAAGATTGTGAGTTTAAGAGAATTGACTGTTTGAAATGTTTCTGCTAGTCATATAATTATCCAGTAAATATCAGACAGTTACAATCTACAAACACCAGTTTTGACTGACCCCTCCAAATGAGATAATCCACACATCAACCAAAGAGGAGAAGCTTGTGCAAAAGAGTCAAAATGATGGCATTATTACTTTTGAGAAATGACACCATGAGATGATCTAACAATACGGTGTCTTAACAGGGATGTTTGGAAGCTTGAGTGACTAACTGGAAGATTTGCAGCTAATACAGTGTGTGTGACTTACAGCTGGTCCTTCACAAGACTGCAATCACAGCACCAAGTAAGTCAGTGCAAAAAACATCTGAATGGCTGAGAAAAGGCATCAGGTCTGTGTCACGTGTCAACAGACTGCAACTCAGAGGTAGAAACACACACAAAACAACTCTGGAGTCATGACTGTGGCTGTGTCTGGATCTGCCTTTCAACCTGTCCAACCAGTTCAGACGTCACATGACCAGCCCAAAGCAAGCCACAGGGAGCGGATGCATGTGCGTGCATGCCAGTGTGTGTGCTCCTTCACGGCCCACAGTTACAGACTCAAGCGCTGAGACCCTCCACAAAATCATTTTGCATCACTCAAATCCAGCAAACAACCAGCCACAGTCTACACTGGAGACCACACCCACCTGCTTCACTGGGCCTCTGGTGCACAATCCTCTCATCTTTCGGTCCAATTACCAGTGAAATATATTGCAGAGGTCAGAATGTGCTGAAGTGCTTCGACAAGCAGCACATGCCAAGCAATTTGCTGAATCACTTTTTCTTCTTTATAATTTACAGTTTGGCCAATTTAATGCACCAAATGCCAACAATCACTACAAGACGCTAAGCAGACATGTTCACAGTAAAAAACTAGAAAAGCACTCAGAGAGTGCATACCTCCACCAAGGCTCCTTCTGTCCCTCATGGATCACCTCCAAAATGTAACAGGATCCAGTGTAGGCCATGAGCTGGTTCTGGTGAAAATTTCATCCAAATCCATCAAGTAGTTTTTGTGTAATCCTGCTGCACAAATACAAACAAGGTCCTTGGTGGAGGTATGCCCTCTCAGATCATCACCAAAATCTAATGGGTTCATCCTTGGCCAACCTTGTCAAGAAAAACAAAATATTTTTACTCAGTTTTAACCACACACACACACACACACACATGAAATTTGCTGCTCCCCCCAGGAGACAGTCGCTGTTCGCCCTTCAGAAACTGAAAACAACTAATTATTGATTTATTTTCATAAATCATGTGATGGACACAGAGTTTGTATTCTACAGTACAAGCATCAGAGAAACGCTACGAACACCATCAAATAATGAGCATGAACCAAAAAGACGCTGCAGTCCCTTAACCACTGTGGAATCTGTGCTACTGAGAGCTTCATGGCACGGCTAGTCACAAGGTGACCACAGCTACACACACGCTGAAGAGCAGGCGGAGAATCATCCATGAATATCAGCAGTCCTTTGACAGTCTTATGTGGTAAACAGCACAATATACAAAATACCACTGAGCACTGTCCTGCTAATTTGTTATCGTAGTGGCTATGCTAGGCAAGCTGGGGTAGGTTGTTCTTCTTGGTTCTGTGGAGCTTTTAATGGCCACTCTGCATTCACTCATGTAATTGAATACTTTTGAAAATTTACTTAAAAACACCTAAAAATAACAGACCCAAAGTAAATCAAAA
Organism: Pholidichthys leucotaenia; assembly: GCA_020510985.1. NCBI lineage: Eukaryota > Metazoa > Chordata > Actinopteri > Cichliformes > Pholidichthyidae > Pholidichthys > Pholidichthys leucotaenia. The sequence goes on from CM035837.1 coordinate 218,940,542, forward strand.
ACGGTTCCTCAACCCTTTGCAGCATCTTCATGGGGTTGGTCTCATTCAAAAGAAAACAGTCAGAATCTCTCCAAGTGCTTCTGCCACTGAGTGACAATGGTGTAAACATACTAAATTAGTGTCATGAATGCCCCTTCGGAGCAGAGAGAGAAAGGCACCACACGCCGGCTGTGAGTTTGCGACATTTATTAAACTAGAAAAGCACTCAGAGAGCGCAGACCTCCGCCAAGCGCCACAGTTCCCCCGGTGATCCAGATCACCACCAAAATGTAATCATCTGTAGAATACGCCATTTCTGACAATCTCTGAAAATTTCATGAAAATCCATGCATAACTTTTTGAGTTATCTTGCTGACAGACAGACAGACAGACAGACGCTGATGAAAACATAACCTCCTTGGCGGAGGTAATTAACATAAAGATAGGCACAACACTTATGGAAAAAGAGAATACAGGCTGGCAAAAAATAGTTAAGGCTAAGGCGAGCATGATCGCCAGCCAACCTGAAAATAACCAGTAATACATGGAACGAAAAACTGAGCACTTATGTCATATCCGGCTCTAGGGAGCCGGGCAATCAGAGCCAGGGACAAGCCAGTGAGTCGTGATATTTTATTCAGGGTAAAGGGGAAGGGATGAGGAGAGCACAGATACTCATGCAGAGGTACACTCACAGGTTGCACAGCGCAGAGGTAAGCAGCTCGTACCGGACGTGGGGGTAGCAAGACGTACATACTCACAGCGGGATACAAACACAGGAATGCTGCAAGAGGAGTATAAGCTGACACCAGACGAAGGGGCTTCAGCTTAGCAATGTGTTTATGTTGCAGCCCCGAGTCATCGAGGCTGCTCCTATTTATCCTCATTGGCAGCGCCCCAGCTGATGAAGACTAATTGGCCCCATCCGTCCATAATGCTGCCAGCTGGGGGCCAGCTGAGACGCTGCTCAATGGGAAGCAGGGATGAGGGAAAACATGGGCTGAGTGCCGAGACGGCATCTCAACCCATGGTGACAGAGCCCCCCCCCTCAAGGTCGGGCTCCTGAACGACCAGGAACATCCCAGCCCCCCCCCCCCCCCACACCTAGGGTGGGAGGAAGGGAGGCGGACCGGAGGGGAAGAAGCCAAGGGAAGGACAACACCAATGGGGCAATGTAGGGTAGCGGGAAAGAAAAACCCAAATACAATACTGACAAAACAGAATAATTAACCCAGGTACAGATGGGGAGAAGAACTGGGTCAGCACGCCGGTTACATACTACCCAGAGAGTACCAACCATGCGTGATCCAGAGCAAGGAAAAAAGAACCACCAAAAAGGTACAGGGCAAAAAATGCTGAGTACGGTTAAATAAAGGGGAACCTATACACAGCGCTAATTTAAGTACATACACACACAGTCACCAAGAAAAGTGAGGGTGACTGGAACAAATGACAATTATAGAGCATGGTGTTACGGAAAACAAGGCACATGACTCTATAATGAACCAACAGGACAAAAAAGAAATACTGAGTGCAGGCAAAGAAAAACCCATACACACGAATATATAAATACCCAGTCACCTAAAGAAATGAAAGTGACTGGAATAAATGGATAACTGCAGAGCATGGTGTTATGGAAAACAAAACATAACTCTACAATACAAAAAACGAGGCTAAAAACATGGCACAAAAAGTAAAATGCTGAGCATGAGCGATGGAAAACACAGCACTATAAAAACGAATCCACCAACAGGACAAAACATTACACCCGAGTGACCTTAATAACAAAAGAAAAAGTGACACCCGAGGTGAATGGCAGGCAGAGTCCAAAAATGGCCGAGATGGCTCCGGAGATCTCCCCGCCCATTGTCCAGCTGGCGAATCAGGGGAAGAGAAGTGTTCGGACGGCGAACTCTGGACCCAGATCCCAGGAACCCAGTCCACCGGCAGCCGAACCAGGCTGCCCAGAGGGAAACACAGACCAGTGGGGGGAACCAGATCACCGAACCGAAAGTTCTGTGGGTCGGGTCGTCGACCCGCATCACTCAACCACCAGGACCGTTGAGACGGGCGAAGGATCAGAGCGGATCCCGGTGGAAGAGGCTCAGGGGAGAGCCGATGACGAGGGCGGCGGGCGTCAGGCCGCAGGAAAACAGCCACCTCCTCACCGGACCTGGACAATACTGGGGCAGCACCCACGTCGGACCCCGATCGGGCCTCAGGCGAACCCACGTTGGACCCCGACTGGGTCTCGGGCGAACCCACGTTGAATACTGCACCAGAACCGACCTCCAACGTTGAACCCGGACCCTCCAGCACCACGAGGAACAGCAACTCCTTGCCGGTGACCCTGGAAGAAGGCTCAGAAGAGAAAACAGAACCGGGATCAGGATCACCGGCAGCGCCAGAACCCGGCGAGACGAGCTCAGACGCAGCGGACGGCTACACCCGGCTCGTCTCCCCTGGAGATAGGCTGAAGTGCTCGGGGATAAAAAGAGAGAAAAGAAAGGAGAGCACTCGCCTGATCTCGGGTTCTGACGCCGTCCAGGACTGCGAAGATCCAGGATCCGTCGTCAGGAGGTCGTTGTCAGGCTCCCATCTAGCCGCGTCGGGCCCCGCAGCCAGCACGATGGTCAGCGCAGCTTGAGATCCCTCCAGCTCAGGTAACCCCGCCGACGATCCACTCGGCGTGAAGCCAGAAGAATCTCGTCCCGCCGGACCGAACCGCTCCTCCGTGGAGACCCGGGGACGCTCAGTCGTCGGCGTAGACTCCACGCAGCAGTCAGTCCCCCTCCTCCGTCCGCAATGTAGCTGCGGAACCACAGGCCCTTTCCATATCCCACCACGTTGACCCGGAGCCGGGGACCGCTCGGCGGAGAGAGACACAGAGGATGCGGGATTAGGAATACAAGTTACAGCAGGTGGGGAGAGTTCAGGGAGCTGCGAACCCTGAACTTCTCCTCCAGGGATGTGACAGAGCAAATCATTAAGCAGGTGTGAAAAAACAATGACTTGCCTGCCCCCTGGAGGTTGAGTATCGCCTGCTGTAGTGGATTCTGCTTCTTCCTCTCCCTGCCCGGCGATAACGGAGGACCCCCCGGGAGTTAGTCTGAGGATCGCTCGCGTTGTCTCCAGCAGAGAGCTCACCAGGCCGGGATTCCAGGCACACACAGCAGTCAGGAAGCGCGTCGAGGAGGAGGAGAAAACAGCCGGGGTGAGCCAGCCCGAATGTCCAGGAATGACAGCGGGGGAACCCAGGATTCGCCGCTCCAGATCAGAGAACGAGGCGAGGAAGGCGCCGAGCACGGGAAAGCTTCGTAGCCCTGAAGTCCACACCATCAATCTCCCTGCCGCCGCCACATGCCTGAAGGTGGTGACAGGAAACACAGTAGAGCTCGCGACAGCCACTCGACCCCGGACATAACTGCTGTCAGCTGCGGCTCCTTGAAGGGAATCCCGAGTGACGTGGCGCAGGTCGGGGGAAGTCCTCTGGTTGGCGCGAACTCCCGGACTGGAATGGCGGCAGGAACGGGACTCCGAAGCGGGGAAAGACGTCGCCCACTTCGACTCCCTGCCGGGATTTCCATCCACCCCGTGGAGCTTCTCTCGCTGTGTACCTGCAGCGTCTATCCTGGCACTGTCCTCCAGATGGTACAGAGAGTGAGGGTGACAGTCCAGGAGTTCCTCAGCACGGCCCGGATGCCAGCGTCTCGCGTTGGAGGCGTCGTGCAGGGTGAAGAGCGTCCCGTCGACAGCCTCCGAGATGGACCTCAGCTCGTCGCCCTGGCGCCGGAAGTGACTCCTGGGAAACGGCATGCTAGCAGCGCTGACACCCAGACAGAAAGGTACATTTCCACAGCGACTCACGGCCGCCGGCAACTCTTCTGTCTGCGACATACTGTCATATCCGGCTCTAGGGAGCCGGGCAATCAGAGCCAGGGACAAGCCAGTGAGTCGTGATATTTTATTCAGGGTAAAGGGGAAGGGATGAGGAGAGCACAGATACTCATGCAGAGGTACACTCACAGGTTGCACAGCGCAGAGGTAAGCAGCTCGTACCGGACGTGGGGGTAGCAAGACGTACATACTCACAGCGGGATACAAACACAGGAATGCTGCAAGAGGAGTATAAGCTGACACCAGACGAAGGGGCTTCAGCTTAGCAATGTGTTTATGTCGCAGCCCCGAGTCATCGAGGCTGCTCCTATTTATCCTCATTGGCAGCGCCCCAGCTGATGAAGACTAATTGGCCCCATCCGTCCATAATGCTGCCAGCTGGGGGCCAGCTGAGACGCTGCTCAATGGGAAGCAGGGATGAGGGAAAACATGGGCTGAGTGCCGAGACGGCATCTCAACCCATGGTGACAACTTACATGTATGAACAAATGGCTTGAGAGTTGACTTACTAATAGGAGGCTACACCATACAGTGGTACAGCCTCCTTAAAATAGGCAGCAGCACAATTAACATAATTAATCACAGATGTGAGCACCTGAGTGAGCAGGAGAAGGTGACCTAAATAGACAATCGCCCACAGCTGAGAACTGGGGAGCAGACTGTGGGTGAAAAGGGAGTGACTGAGAAATGAGGAAGCAGGCTCTGAAAGAAAACAACCAAAATGACAACAAACAAAGGAGAAAATAATAACAGACATGAAATGCTCAAAAATACATAAAGTGTCTGAGCACTGGCTCAGACACATGACAATTAGAAGAAGATAAAGTTCACCTGTGGAGTTTTTTTTAGACACAGATGCCTGAAAATGACATAAAGCTGTTAGCTACTGGCTGGAAAACACAACAGGAATGTAGGACCAAATATTATTAAGTTCAGGTCAAAATTTTGTAATACCACAAAAAATGAATATACTGCAGTTTTTTTTCCCCTCAGGTTGCAACCAGGCATTTTTGAACGGTGCCAACCTCTGACATTTGGCACAGATTGGCACACACCTTAGAAAAACATTTATAATTATTTGAATGCTTCAACATAGAAGAGTCATCTTGGGCACTAATGAAAGGTGACACTCAGGGCTGTCCTGCCCATATCCAGGTACACTGTCACTAGTAATGACACAGAGAAAGTAAAGTCTAAAAATGAAACACAAGGTTAGTAGAAGTGACTCAGCTTTGTAGAAGCAACCGAGCATTACGTTTGGGAGACACACAGGCTTTATGGGTGTGTGTGTGACCAACCCAGCACTATTAGGTATCGTTAAGTTCAGAAATTAATTGGCTACATGACACATTAAGAACTAGCATACTCAGCTGCAACTGGCTTGTTTGTTTGTGTTAGCTGTGGTGCTAGTCCTTCATGCTAAATAGGCACTCATTGAGTTCTGAAGGATGTGAAAACACAAAGACGAAGGGCCTATTACCTTTTACAATTCTGTGGTGGCATCAGCCATCACGTTTGGAGTGGTCTGCTGGGGCAGCAGCAGCATCATGGCAGCCGATAGAAAAAGAATGAACAGGATGATCAAAAAAGCTAGCTCTGTTCTGGGGCAATACCTCGACCCAGTGGAGGAGATAGGAGAGAGGGGCATGGTGGCTAAGCTGTCACTAATGACCTCCTGATCGCATCTGATAATGGACTTGTTTCTGTACTTGTTCTTTTAGACCTTAGTGCAGCTTTTGATACTATCGATCATAATATTCTACTTGATAGATTAGAACACTATGTTGGACTTAATGGAACTTCGTTACAGTGGTTTAGATCTTATTTATCTGATAGGTTCCAGTTTGTTCATGTCAATAATGAGTTTTCTTTCAACTCAAAGCTCAGTCATAGAGTTCCACAGGGATCTGTGCTAGGCCCTACTCTTTTTAGTTTATATATGCTTCCGTTAGGCAACATTATTAGAAAGCACTGTATACATTTTCATTGTTATGCAGATGACACACAATTATACCTGTCAATGAAGCCAGATGATAGTAATCAATTAGCCAAGTTAGAAGCCTGTCTTAAGGAAATCAAAGCTTGGATGACTTGTAATTTCCTGCTATTGAATTCAGATAAGACTGAAGTCATTCTTGTTAGTCCAAAAAACCTTAGAAATACCCTTCCAAATCAAACTTTTAGTTTGGATGCAGTTACTCTTTCTCTTAATAGCTCTGTGAGGAACCTTGGAGTTATCTTTGATCAAGATCTGTTTTTCAATTCACATATTAAATTTGTTTCTAAGACTGCGTAATATCATTTGCGTAATATTGCCAAGATGAGGAGCATCTTGTCTCAGAGTGATGCTGAGAAACTGATCCACGCTTTTGTTAGCTCTAGATTCGATTATTGTAACTCTTTAGAATTAAGTTTAAAATCCTTCTTCTCACTTTCAAAGCTCTAAACAATCAGGCCCCTTTTTATTTAAAAGATCTGATATTACCCTATTATCCTAACAGAGCACTACGCTCCCAAAATGCTGGATTACTTTAATACCTAGAATCTCCAAAAGTACAATGGGGGGCAGAGCCTTCAGTTATCAAACTCCTCTCTTGTGGAACTCGCTACCAATCTGGATTCGGGAGTCAGACTTGATCTCTGTTTTTAAGAACAGGGTTAAAACCTTCCTTTTTGATATAGCCTACAGTTAGGGAGGGATCATGTGTTTCTGAACCCTCCCTTAGTTATGCTGCTATTAGATTTAGACAACCGGGGGACCTCCAATAATTGCACTGGGCTTCACTCCTTTCTTCACTCTCAATGAAATATTTTTTTTTTTTTTGCTGGTCATTAACATCTGTTTGTTCTCTCCCATAGATTGAGTCCCCATCGTGCTGTTTGCACTCTACATGTCTGTTCTTTTCTTCTTCTCTAACCCCTCACCCCCCAGCCAGTTGCAGCAGGTGACTGCCCCTCCCTGAGCCTGGTTCTGCTGGAGGTTTCTTCCTGTTAAAAGGGAGTTTTTCCTCTCCACCGTCACCAAGCGCTGCTCACAGGGGATCGCCTGATTGCTGGGGTGTTTCTGCAATTGTGGGGTTTCCCCCTACAGTTGAAAGTGCTATGAGATGACTGTTGTGAAATGGTGCTATATAAATAAAGTTGAATATAATTGAATTGAATCTCTGCTGGAGTCGAAGTCCTACCCCATGCGGGACATGCTGAATACACTGAGGAGCTCATTTAGCGGTAGGCTGTGCCATCCTAGGTGCTCAAGGAAGAGGTTGCACAGGTCCTTCCTACCTACGGCTGTCAGACTTTATAATCTAACCAGTGCTGCTCGTAGAGGTTGAATTAAATACACTAAACTGTCATGATTTAATACTAGAAAGGCTCAAATGCAGGGCAACTACACTGAATTAACACTCAGACTGAAGTGGAAAAATTTTACACAACTTTAACGAAAACACAAAGATACTCAACACTAACTTAACAAACATAAACCCACGCAAAGCTACTAAATAACGCAAAATAAACACCACTTAAATACACATAAAGCAGGAGCATGCTAGAGCACATGTCGTCTGAAAGAAAGGAGCAGAGAAATAATTAATACAAGGATAACTAGAGAGGAAGAAGGTGAGAGAGGAGAAGGACACATATAGGTAAGGACAGGATGAGGAAAGGATGGACGACCTGGATGGATGAGTCCGTTGTCTTAAAGGAGAGTAATTCAGGTGAGTGTGCACAGCCCTGGAAACACACTGCTGATGTGGCAGCAACCCCAATCATCCAGCGGAGAAGCATTCACACACCGGCTCTTTTATACGCTGGTAAACCAGGAAGCGGCAGGTGTTTTCCAATCATGCAGGTGCGCTGATGAGCTCTAGAGCCGGGAAGAACAAAAACAGGAGGGGAGGGGGTGCACGCTCACCTGATCATGACAGTGCCTCCCTCCCTCAAGGGGTGCCACCTGGTGTCACACCGGGCTTTTGAGGATGCGCCCGATGAAAAGCTCGAACCATGGGTTAGGGTTAGGGTAAGGGTAAGCCCGAACCATGCCCTTGTTGTGAAAGTCGGCCCCTGGGATTCATGACCTTTCCTCTGGACCGTACCCCTTCCAATGGACCAAGTACTGCGGTCCTTGGCCCCGAAGACGGACTTCCAAGACCTTCTGGATGGTGTAGGGGGTATGACCAGCGATGATCCGGGAGGCGGAGGGGGTCCGGTGGAGGGCAGAGAGGGCTGGCAGAGAGGGGCTTGATCTGGGAGACATGGAAGGTTAGGTTGATGTGTAGGGCAGGCGGCAGGTCGAGCCGAACAGTGACATCATTCACGATGCGGGAGATGGGAAACGGACCCAGATAGCGTGGTGACAGCTTCCGGGACTCTGTTTTTAAAGGCACCTGCTCGGTGGACAGCCAGACCTTCTGTCCCACGATGTACTTGGACACCAGCGCACGTCTGCGGTTCGCGTAGAGTTGATTCCACTTGGACGACTGAAGGAGAGCAGCTCGAGTGGACCTCCACAGACGGCGACAGCGGCGTGCGTGGGCTCCACGGATGGAACGGCAATCTCGCTCTCTGCTATGGGTAACAAAGGCAGTGTATATCCCATGGAAGCCTCGAAGGGCATCAGGCCAGTAGCGGAGGAGACAGCAGTGTTATGTGCATATTCCACCCAGGTCAGGTGGGAGCTGCAGGTGGTAAGATTGTGGGAAGCTACACACCTCAGGGTGGCCTCCAGAGACTAGATGGCGCGCTCAACCTGACCGCTGCTTTGCGGATGATATCCCGACGTGAGGCTGGTGGTGGCACCCAGGGAGAGGCAGAACGCCTTCCAAACCTGTGATGTAAATTGTGGCCCTCGATCTGACACAATGTCCATGGGGATCCCATGCATGTGGATGATGTGCAGGGTGAGAAGGTTGGCAGTCGGGACGACAGACGAATAAGGCCGGCGTTGAGGGAGTCTTTTATGTAGCTCTCCATTGCCTCTCCGGCCCAGATAAACTGTAGAGCCAACTGGCAGCCGCGCAATCAGTGATCAGTGGCCCCGCAATACATGCAAGCACCCCCTACTCCCGGCGTCGGCACTCCTCCAGAGTTAGATGACTCCGACCGAGGACCATCGGCTCTGGTGGAGATGCCAAAAGGGTAGCGCCAGAGGACGAGGGAACCAAACGTGAAGTGGACAAGAAAACAGCAGCTCTCTGCTCCCTCATGCACTCCCAATTCCGGTTATCAAGAGTCACTGCCTGCGCAATTAATTCATCCAGAGTAGGCATTAGTGTGAATAGTCAGTTCGTCACAGAGACTGGCGTTAAGACTCCAGAGGAAGACGTTACATAGTGTAACGTCATTCCACCTGGAGTCTGCCGCAGTGATCCGGAACTCGACCGAAAAGTCGGCTACTGACTGACCTCCCTGCCGGAGTCCCAGTAACTGGCTAGCAATGTTCCCCTCACTCTCCGTATGATTGAATGCCCGGGTGAATTCCTGCCCAAACCAGTCAAAAGTATACAGGGGCCCCTCTGGACTGCTTAAGATGGACTGAGCCCACTTACGCACCCGATCTAGGAGTAACAGGGTCAAAAATTGAATTTTCGCCGAATCATCCCTATACTCCCCCGCCACCTGCTAAAAATAAAGCTGGCAGTGAAGCAGAAATCCTTTACATCCCCCCACCTACCCCATATAAGGGCAGGCGAGGGAATGGAAATGATTCTGCGGACGGGAGGAGCTGCCGGAGCAGCAGGTGCAGGGGAGCTGCCGCACCAGGAAGTCAGCATAAATGCTCAGTCACAGTTGCCAACTGTTGTGTAATAGTCTGAAGTTGTTCAGACCAAAAAATGACCTGGTGCTCTGTGGCATCCAAACGCGAGAGCGCTGAATCCTCACTTGGTGAAGCACCCACTGAGCCTCAATCCTGGCTGGACTGTTCTGTCATGATTTAATACTAGGAAGGCTCAAATGCAGGGCAACAACACCAAATGAACACTCAGACTCAAGTGAGAAAATTTTACACAACTTTAAAGTAAACGCAAAGACACTCAACGCTAACTTAATAAACATAAACCCACGCACAGCTACAGAATAATGCAAAATAAACAACATAAATACACATAAACCAGGAGCACACTGGAGCCCACGTAGTCTGAAAGAGAGGAGCAGAGAAATAATTAATAGAAGGAAAACGAGCGGAAGAAGGAGAGAGAGGCGAAGGGCTTACGGTTAGAGCGGAGGGCCTGGCAGGGAACTCCTGCATGGGACACAAATGGGTAAGGACAGGATGAGGAAAGGATGGGCGACCTGGGTGGATGAGTCTGTTGTCTTGAAGGAGAATAATTCAGGTGAGCGCGCACAGCCCCAGAGACACACCGCTGACGTGGCAGCAACTCCAACGGTCCAGCGGAGAAGCATTCACACACTGGCTCTTTAATACGCTGGTAAACCAGGAAGCGGCAGGTGTTTTCCAATCATGCAGGTGCACTGATAAGTTCCAGAGCCGGGAAGAACAGAAACTGGAGGGGAGGGGGTGCGCACTCACCTGATCATGACACTAAATGTCACAACTCTGCACAATAGAGATCGTCCCCTCCAATACACAACTAAGACAATTACAATTACTATTACTGAGGGTGGCAACAACACTGTTCATTCAAATGTGAAATATACTGTCTGGGTACATATTCATATTCTACCGGGTAATTTAACTGTAATGCTGTTGATGTCATCTAGCTGCAATGCTCCTGCACTGTGTATATATCTGTGTACATATGTATGTTTATTTACTGCTTTGGCTAACCAGTTCTTATCTTATCTTAATAACTATTGCTCTGAGTGTTGCTATCCCTGTGCTGCTGCAATCCTAGAATTTCCCCATTGTGTGACTAATAAAGGTTTATCTTATCTTATCTTATTGGGTCAAATGAGGTATCAATCCACTCGAGACTGTCACGTGTCTTTTGGGCTTCTGGTTATGTATGTGACTATCACTATGGAAAATGTAGTTTTTATAGCACGTAAACAAAAAAAGCAGGAAGCTGGTTGGCCGGGTTTCAAGCAATGCTGTAATTTTATGGGCATTGTCGCCTATTATCATCTAGAAGGACAATAAATCTCATTAGAATGGGTCTGTTGGACCTTTTTGCAATAAAACTGGACAATATTTGCTGGACTCCAAGAAAGCGTCATTGGTAAGTAAATGCTATGTTGCTATGCTGTGCTAGCTCATCCAGCATCTTGCCTCAAAGCAGTGCCTCCTCCAGTTTTACAAAAACCACCCCTTGCATTTTAATAAACCTCTCCTAGGGGACTATTCTGATTGAGGTCATTTACACATGGCAACATCTATAGGAAGGAGCCGTTCGGCATCACCTCTAGAAAGAAAAAGAAAGAGAGAGAGAAAGAGCAGAAAGAGAAAATGGCAAACGTTACCATGCCAGCAAATACATTTCTTAAAGGTGTAAATGCCATGTATCCAGTGCATGTGAAAATGTTTTTTTCCCTGTAAATGCACGTTTTCTCAGACTGAAAAACATTTGCATTTGTACGTTTTTTAGGTGAAACTGGGCTGAATACATAACAATAGCCTAGAGCTGCAACTGTTGTCTCTCATTGTACTGGCTAGCCCCCAGCAATCACTATTTTAATGATTCACATTAAAATATAATGGTAGAACAGTTCTGACACAGCCACACTTTCCATGTTGTAGATACTTAAAAGTTTGTTGTCCCACATGTTTGCTCACCTGGAGCTACAAAGTACAATGAAAATATCAGGTCTTTGGTGGGCAGTCTTCTCACTCTTGTTTAGTGGCTAATAACATTTCCTGTCCTGTGTTTCCTGACAGACTGACTGGACTGCTGTTATGGTGGACCATGGCATCATTCAGTGACCTTTAGAAAGTCTTTTACCCTGTGGTTGAGCCAACTTCACTGTGGACTGCAGCTCATGATGGTAGACGTTGTTCTGCTCTGGAAAATTGCCATGAACCATTATCGCTGGTATCATGGTAGAAGTGAGCTTAGCACTGCTGTCTCATAGCTACAAGGTTCCTTGTTCAAATCCCGGCAGTGGAAGGAGTCTTTTTATGGCATTTTCTCCATGAACTACATGGGTGTGCTCAGGTTTCGGCCCATAAGAGCATTTTAAGCTACAGTCACAAAGATTCTTATGAATGATAAGTTTGTAAGAATCTCCAGTTCCTATGAATTCTGAAGTTCACAGACATTTGTGGAGGGGGGCATAGTTTCTTACACCTGCCTTTCAATTCGCAAAAGCAACTTCAGGCATTCTTGAAAAATGAGCTGCTTTTCTGTCGTACAGTATGATGGCCCTAGAGTTCTTACATTCTTTGTAAGGGTGGCTTGAGATCTTCTTACAGCATACTTACTGCCATCTCACGAAAATTTTTGTGCAACTCAATTCACGGAACTCTCAAGTCATTGGTAGGAAGATCTTACGGCTTTTGGCACAAATGTCACACAAATGATGTACTTCCGCCTTATGAGCACCTCACTTCCACCTTATGAATGCTATACGAATCACCATATGAATGGAGAATTGTATGGCGTTTCCTATGACCACTGTAAGAGACCCTCAAGAACAACTTAAGGGGTCGTATTACAACAACGTGGTCGGTTAGTCAGTTGTCAGTGACGCAGAACTCATTTATGGGCATTTCTAAGTTCATTTCCTTATCATAACGGCGCAGAAACAAACTTTCTGCCGGCGCATGACGCAAAGCGACCAGTCTAATCATTTAGAGGTGTGTTTTGGATAATCCAATCCACAGCGCTCATGCTCATCCATTTAATGCAAAGAGGCACATTATCTAAAGTGAACTGTGATCATGACAGTTTAAGATGGGTTTTGCGCTGACCAAAGCCCGTGTGTGTGAGCCAAAATGCATGTGATAGTAATGCTGCAATAAGTAAGACATCAGTCACCGTTGATGCCCAGTTAGTTATGTTAGAAAGAACAACACCCTGATGGGTGGTAGTCGGGGAGCTTACTGGTGGAGAACTGCAACTCTAGGCACAGTGCGGGCAGCCTTGGCCCGGCTGATGTGGACGTGTCTCCTGTCTCTGTGGGATCTTACAGTGAAAGTAAAATGCTGCACACTCCTTGTTCATTCATTTATTCCCTTAAAAATAAACACATAAATGCCTAATTAGTCTGTGATGAAAATGAAAATGTGGATGGAATAAAAACCTTCAGACTGACACACCTCCCCTCGTGCACTACACATCACACCAGAACACACATACTTCCTGTTCGTTCATTCAGTCTCCTAAAAAATCCTACATTGATAACAAATCTATAGACTCCAATGATAAGTCTGCAATTAAAATAACAGCGTGGATGGAATAAAAAAAAATTTGTGTGATCATCATATAATTAAAATAACGGCTCAAGTAGGCTCATTTTGTCTTCTTTTAATTATTTACCTTTTATTCTTATTAAAGACAAAAATAGAAAGGAGATGTTGTTCCTGTAGGGGAGACGCTGCTGGTGATGTTTGTACCGTACCTTTGAACACGTCTGTGAGAAAACAGATGCAGATGTGCAGGAACCATTGTGATGTACAATAGTGAAGTTTTATGTAAAAATGTAACTAATTTACCACAGAAGTGGAGGATTTATAAAAAAAAAAGCTGTTGGTTTATTAATCTGACACTTCTGATGAAGGCTGCAATGAACAGTCGAAACATGTAAAGAAGGTAAAAACATCTCCTTTCTATTTTTGTCTTTAATAAGAACAAAAGGTAAATAACTAAAATAAAGAGTGATTATATGATGACTGTTACAACTCTCTATTAAAATAAGATCCCAGTGGATGCCGTTTCCTCATAAGTTCCGGAGCTGCACGATTTCGAAACACGCCATTGAATTAGCATTAAACAATGCCCTTCTGACGACAGAAGCATTTCTCCTTTTCCTGATCAAAGGTGGATTCTCATGACATGAACTATAATAGTAATGTGCATTAGATTGCACGCCGCTACCCCTGTTTGAAATGAGCCTCCACTTCCTAGCGCATAGTGTCTACTGGTAATTTGATGGTGTGATCCAAAGTGTAAAAAACAGACACTGCGCAGAAAGAAACTAACAAAAATACTGGCGTACGGCGCGAAGTCTGTCAGAAAAATCCACAGATGATCATCATTATGGGGTATTGTGTGTAAAATTTTGAGGAAAAAAATGAATTTAATCCATTTTGGAATAAGACTGTATCAGAATCAGAATCAGAATCAGAATCAGATTTATTGCCATTGTTCATGTAGTACACAAACTAGGAATTTGTCTCGGTGCCATGCTGCAACATTAAAAACATGATGAGATAAAGAGATAAACTAAAAAACTAAAGGACTAAAAACATGCAATAAGTGTAGAATAATAAGTAATAATAATAATAATAATAATAATAATAACAATAATAATAATAATAATAATAATAATAATAATAATAATAATAATAATAATAATAATAATAATAATGAGTAATACTAGTCAAGGCAGTTTTAAATAAATTAGCAAGTAGCAGATAATATGGGGTACCACAGTGCAGTCGATAATGCAACAGAAAAACAGTGATGAATGACATGAGTCTGGTTGAGCTGCTGTATATAGTGCACGAGAGTCAATAAGTCACTTAATGTTCAGCAGTCTGATGGCAGAGGGGAAAAAGCTGTTCATGTGCCGGGAGGTTTTAGTCTGAATGGACCGAAGTCTTCTACCTGAGGGGAGGGGGGAAAACAGTACGTGACCAGGGTGTGAAGGATCGGCTATGATCCGGCCAGCACGCCTCCGGGTCCTGGAGATGTACAGGTCCTGGAGAGATGGGAGCTTGCAGCCGATCACCTTCTCAGCAGTGGGCACGACGCGCTGCAGCCTTAGTCTGACCCTGGCAGTGGCTCCTGCATACCACACAGTTATGGAGGAGGTGAGGATGGACTCGATGATGGCCGTGTAGAACTGCACTAACATCCTGGTGGGTAGCTTGAGCTTCCTCAGCTGCCACAGAAAGAACATCCTCTGCTGGGCCTTTTTGATGAGGGAGCTGATGGTTGGCTCCCATTTGAGGTCCCAGGTGATGGTGGTGCCCAAGAAGCGGAAGGAATCTGCAATGGTGATGGGAGAGCCTGTGATGGTGAGGGGGGGCAGGGGGGTTGTGACTTTCCTGAAGTCCACAGTCATCTCCACTGTCTTCAGAGCGTTCAGCTGCAGGTTGTTGTGGCTGCACCAGGACACCAGCTGGGCTACCTCTTTCCTGTAGATGGACTCGTCGCCGTTGGAGATGAGCCCGATGAGGGTGGTGTCGTCCGCAAACTTAATCAGCTTAACAGACTGGTAGGAGGAGGTGCAGGAGTTGGTATAAAGGGAGTAGAGTAGGGGGGAAAGTACACAGCCCTGGGGTGATCCGATGCTGATGCTAACAGAGTCCGAGACAGACTTCCCCAGCCGCACATGCTGCCTCCTGTCCGTCAGGAAGTCGGTGATCCACCTGCAGAGGGAGTCAGGCACGTCGAGCAGGGACAGCTTGTCCTGGAGCAGAGCGGGGCGGATGGTGTTGAATGCAGAGCTGAAGTCCACAAACAGGATTCTGGCGTAGGTTCCCGGGGAGTCCAGGTGCTGCAGGATGGAGTGGAGGGCCAGGTTGACTGCGTCGTCCACAGACCTGTTGGCACGGTAGGCAAACTGCAGCGGGTCCAGGAGGGGAGTGGCGATGGACTTGAGATGAGACAGGACCAGGCGCTCAAAGGACTTCATGACTACAGAGGTGAGCGCTACAGGTCTGTAGTCGTTAAGTCCAGTAATCCGTGGCTTCTTGGGGACAGGGATGATGGTGGAGGATTTGAGGCAGGTCGGCACGTGGCATTGCTTAAGGGAGGTGTTAAAAATGTCTGTGAAGACAGGAGCCAGGTCTTTCGCACAGTGTCTCAGGGTGGAGGGAGACACACCGTCCGGCCCGGGGGCCTTGCGCGGGTTCAGTCTGGAGAACTGTCTGTGCACGTCCTGCTCACTGATGACAAGGGCAGGGGGGGAGGAGGGGGGGGGGGGCTTTTGATGAATTAGGGGCCGAGGAGGCAGTGGAGCTGGGTGGAGTGGGGGAGTTGGACACAGCTGACGAGGTGTCAAAACGGGCGTAATGTTGGGACAGTTTTTGACAAAGGGCTTTGTCATCCTGACCTTTAGAAGCCTGAGGCCGATAGTTGGTGATTTGCCTCAGTCCTCTCCACACAGAAGCCGAGTCATTAGCAGTGAACTGCTGCTGGAGTCTCTCAGAATACACAGATTTAGCTTTCTTCAGCTCTCTGTTAAACCGATATTTGACCTCTCTGTAGCAGTCCCTGTCTCCACTTTTCAACGCTGCTTCCTTCTCCTTCCTGATCTGTCTGAGCTTGGCAGTGAACCAGGGCTTATCATTAGAGTACCTCACCCTGGCGCGCAATGGGAGAATGCTCTCCTCACAAAAGTTGATATATGAGTTCACAGTGTCTGTGTACTCATTAAGATCATGTGTGGCTCCTTTAAACATGTCCCAGTCAGTTATTTCCATGCATGTGTTCAGTTTCTCTCCAGCTTCACTGGTCAGTTTCTTCGTGGTGGTCACAACAGGTTTAGGGAGCTTCAGTCTCTGTCTGTATGTGGGAATGAGGTGGACCATCACGTGATCAGATAGTCCGAGCGCAGCGCGGGGAACAGCGCGATATGCGTCCTTCACTGTAGTGTAACAGTGATCCAGCGTGTTATTTCCTCTGGTTGGACATTTAATAAACTGTTTGCATCGGGGGAGCTCGTGACTCAGATTGCTCTGGTTAAAGTCGCCAACCACAATAATCAGAGAGTCTGGAAAAGTCCGCTCCGCATGTAGGATGTGATCTGCGAGTGCGCGCTGGGCCTCGCGCGCGTCCGCGTCAGGAGGGGCGTACACAGCGATCAAAACGAATGATGCGAACTCCCGCGGGGAATAAAATGGCTTGCAGTTGATAGAGAGAAATTCTAGATCGGTAGAACAGTGTTGTGAAATCACCGTTACATCAGAGCACCAGCTGCTGTTAATGTAGAAGCACACTCCTCCTCCAATAGACTTACCGGAGAGCTCTGTGACGCGATCAGCACGAAACAGCTGAAATCCCTCGAGGCTGATCGCGCTGTCCGGTATGTTCCCTTTAAGCCAGGTCTCATAACAAATCATAACAAAATGTGGAAAAAGTGAAGCACTGTGAATACTTTTGGGATTACCTGTCTGCTGGAGGTGATACTCGATAACATCAGTGAATATATTGTCGGCTTAAAATGGTAGTTTGTAAAATGACAACACACCTGGTAAACCTAACATCTTTTAAAGGCATCAGCAATACATTTTAATCACAGAGCAGTTGAAGAAAACTCATCCTCACTTTACCTGTATCATGTAACTGAATTATGTGGTAAAATCATCTTTATTTTGGTATGCTTTTGAAAGGAGGGGTTTGCTATGATTTGTTTGTCTTTTTTGCAACTCTAATCTCACCAAATCCTCTTTTTAGGTTTTGTTGTTATGAATTTATGAATCGCTGTTGCCCTGTTGCAGTGGTGGCCTCGAGGTAGGGCATCCACCCCACAACCGGGAGGTCGGGGTTCAAGTCCCAGCCAGGTCATGCCAAAGACCATATAAAAGTGGAACTTCCTGCCGTCCAGTTTGTTGCTCAGCAAAAATAGAACGGAGGAGGGAAATGTGGGTGGCAGTGGCTCAGGAGGTAGAGTGGGTCGTCTAATAACCAGAGGGTTGGTGGTTCAAATCCCGCTCTCTCCAGACACCCTGCCGTTGTGTCCCTGGGCAAGACACTTTACCCACCTTGCCTCCAGTGTCCATGACCCTGGGTATGAATGTGTATAAATGGTCAGAGAGGCCGTTGGTGTGGATTGGCATGTTTCCATCAGTCTGCCCCAGGGCAGCTGTGGCTACAGAGGCAGCTTACCACCATCATTGTCAGTCTGGAGTGAATGAATAATGGTTTTTCATTGTAAAATGCTTTGGTTTTCTTGAAACGCACTAAATGCAAACCATTATCATCATTAAAGTTGACCTTGACTATTTTTCCTCAAATCACAAGCATTTTAGAATATGTGATAGTTGGGCAATTGCAGATCCTAATCACTGAGGAAATGAGCACAGAATGACAAACATCAACTGCAAAAAACTCTAATTAACAATGCACAAGTGTGAAGTGGTCCAAAAAAGACAATAGCTGGTAGCTTGGTTTTGTTGGAACAGGCCACAATAGCTGGGTAAAGGTGTTTCCACAGCAGACAAAGCAGCTTAAAAAGAAGGAACACATCTTTTTACTGCATCAACCACCCAGCTCCTGCTTAAAATATGTATTATTCTTTTCTGTTGTGATGGAAAAGAAAAGAGTAGCATTATGGGGATGGGTGCTCCAGATCAAAGCCAGACAACAACATGATGAGTCTCATCCTTCAGAGGCAGAGGATTTGTTCAGAGAAGGCGGCAGTGAGGAGGCAGCGAGGGAGGTGAGCAGGTATGCAAAGAGGGAAAAATGGAGAAGCTGCTGACTCACTGTAATCATGAGGCTGAGCCACAGCCGCTGAGGTAAAGCTCCCACCTCCCCTTCAGAAGGACAAAAGTGACGCCGCAGAGCCACATGACCAGAGGTGATAAATAGAGAGCTGGAATAAAACAGCTCATTTCTCTCTATTCACACCTCTGAATGCAGACAGAATGATGCAATGTGAAGAAGGCAGTAAATGGCCAGGATCTGGAAAAAAGACGCTAAAAATAAAACCGTGATCAGACAGGCAGCAGCAGAAGTACAAGTCAACTGAAAAGAAGAAAAGTGCAACTGAAAGATGAATGTGGACATGGCTGGTGGCAACAACGCCTCACCCTACCTCCCCAACCTTTTCAACCCAGCACCATTAAACAATAAGACGTCAGTGTGCCCTCTAACAAGACTGTGACGGGACTGCAGTGGATGCAGCAGTCTGGTGTGGCTGAACTGGGTTCCATTAAGACCAAAGCACACCGTCACTATAATTATGCTGTCAGACCTGGTGGCAGACATGTTGTTTAAATATGTAAATTGTTTAAATAAGCCCAGTGCAATAATTGCACTGGGCTTCACTCCTTTCTTCACTCTCAATTATTTTTTTTTATTTTTTTTTTGCTGGTCATTAACATCTGTTTGTTCTCTCCCATAGATTGAGCCATCGTGCTGTTTGCTCTCTACATGTCTGTTCTTTTTATCTTCTCTATCCCCTCACCCCCCAGCCAGTCGCAGCAGATGACTGCCCCTCCCTGAGCCTGGTTCTGCTGGAGGTTTCTTCCTGTTAAAAGGGAGTTTTTCCTCTCCACCATTGCCAAGTGCTTGTTCACAGGGGGTCGCCTAATTGCTGGGGTTTTTCTGCAACTGTGGGGGTTTCCTCTACAGTTGAAAGTGCTATGAGATGACTGTTGTTGTGAAGTGGCGCTGTATAAATAAAGTTGAATTGAATTGTTTCAAGATTCAAGATTCAAAGGCTTTATTATCATGTGCACAATTAAGAAATGCAACATTTCCTGAGCAATGAAATTCTTACTCTGCTCTCTGAACGAATGCCAAGGTAATAGATACACATCAATAGGAATAAAGGTAATAAACACACCTTAACACTAAATACTAATACTAATAAATACCAATACATACACAACAGGCAATTAAGACAGTTAAACCACTTAAACTAGAGGAAACAAGAAGAACGAAAATTGAAAATTCACTGGATGACTATAATGGACAATGGTATTTTAATATCAGAGATGATATGAACTTGCGATGGCATAAGGCTATGTACAATGTGCAAATGAGCAATGTGCAAATTAGTACTCAGTGTGAGAATTTCTCTGTAGTGATAATACCCAGTAGACTGTACAGTGATTAGCAGCAGAGATGATATGGACATGAGACGGGGTGAGACTATGTACACTGTGCAAGTGAGCAATGTGCAAATTTAGCAACCAGTGTGTGAATTCCTATTTACAAAGCTGTGCTGCGGAGTTTGTTATTTATTCAGGAGTCTGATGGCAGTGGAAAAGGAGTTTTTCAGTCTGGTTGTTCTGCATTTCACACTTCTGTACCTACGGCCTGAGGGTAGAAGTGTGAACATTCTGTGCTGGGGGTGGGTGGGGTCCTGGAGGATGGCGTCAGCTGTCCTTTGGACTCTGCAGTGGTAGATGCTCTGCAGAGAGAGGAGTGGGGTCCTGACGATCTTCTCCACTGTCTTCACCACTCTCTGCAGGCATTTGCGGTCCAAAGCAGTAGTGCTGCCGTACCACACAGTGATGCATTTGGTCAAGATGCTCTTGATGATGCAGCTGTAGAAGTTGTTTAGGATCTTGGGGGACATGCCAAACTTCCTAAGCCTCCTCAGGAAGTACAGCCGCTGTTGAGCTCTCTTAACCAGCTCTGTGGTGTTGAGTGCCCATGTAAGGTCCTCACTGATGTGGATGCCCAGGTATTTAAAGCTGCTCACCCTCTCCACCTCAAGCTCCTGGATGAACAGCGGCCGATGAGGTCTCCTCCCCTTCCTCATGTCCACTATCATCAATTTCATCTTGTCCGTGTTGAGGGTGAGGTTGTTGTCCTCACACCATGACACCAGGTTGGCCACCTCCCTCCTGTAGGATGCTTCGTCATCACCAGTGATGCGTCCTATCACTGGTGTGTCATCCGCAAACTTTAAAATGACATTGTCCTTGTGGGAGGCAACACAGTCATGGGTGAAAAGGCTGCAGAGGATGAGCCTGAGAACACAACCCTGTGGGACACCTGCGTTCGTGATGATGCTGGCTGAGGTCCTGTTACCCATCCTGACAGACTGAGGTCTGCCGGTCAGAAAGTCCAGTAGCCGGTCGCAGAGGGTGGGGTGCAAGCCAAGTAAAGACAGTTTGTAGATGAGTTTGTGGGGGATGACCGTGTTGAAGGTGGACCTGTAGTCAACAAAGAGCATCCTGATATAGGAGTCTTTATCTTCCAGGTGGGAGAGAGAATAATGGAGTGCAGCAGCAATGGCATCTGAGGTGGACCTGTTGGGCTGGTAGGCGTACTGCAAGGGGTCCAGGGCATCCGGTATGCTGTCCTAAATGAGGGCCAGCACCACTCTCTCAAAGCACTTCATGATGATTGAAGTGAGTGCTACCGGCCTGTAATCATTCAGGCAGGTCGGTGGGCTCTTTTTGGGGAGGAGGATGATGGTTGTGGTTTTGAAGCAGGAGGGGACTATGTTCTGGTTGAGCGAGAGGTTAAAGATGGATGTGAGAACATCAGTCAGCTCGGCAGCACATGCTCTGAGAGCCTGCCCAGGGATGATGTCTGGTCCTGCTGCCTTGCGGGCGTTCATATTCCTCAATGCTTTGTTTACCTGGCCTGATGAGACTTTTAGTGGAGGGGGAGGGTGCGTGTGTGTGTGTCTCCTCTCTGCACTGTAGCTGGAGGTCTCAAAGCGGGTGTAAAAGGTGTTGAGATCATCCGGCAGGCTGTCTGTGGAGCTTAGTGGTGTTGCTGGTGGTCCTCTTGTAGTCTGTGATGTGCTGCAGGCCTTGCCACATGCGCCCCAGGTCAGGAGTGGAGTAGAGGCTGTCCAGCTTTTCTCTGTACTGCCTCTTGGCTGTTGTTATAGCCTTTCTTATTCTATACTTTGCAACTTTGTACTTGGCCTCATTGCCTGATTTAAATGCAAGAGAGCGAGCACGCAACATCTGACATACCTGACTGTTGATCCAGGGCTTCTGCTTGGGGAACTTCCTAACCTGCATGGTGGGTACTGTGGGGTAACCCCCACAACAGCCACGGACAAGCAGAGCGCTCAGCGGGAGCAATTAACATAGCAGTGTGATCTATGGACTGATAACAATATGTAGATGTGCCTTGTAACCTCTTTTGTCCTACAGCTCCGGAGCAGAGGCGAATTCAGGCGCCAGTATCCTGCTGTTATGTATGACTTCCTGCTCTGTACTCAAATGCAAATGTCCCATGCCTTCCTGCAGTTTATTTGATGATAACATGCCTTTCATGTATTGTCTGTAGTGGGGTATAAAAACTGCATTGCTCTGTAACTCTCTCTCTCTCACTGCTCATCTGACTGCACACATTGCCTGTATCTGCTGAGGAGAGCCTCCGGGCTCGCTCCGGCGCGCATGCACGGCGCCGGAGTGCGTTCTCGTGATGGCGGTATGATAATAAACTCCCTCAAAATCTCTCAGTTCGCAGCTTATTATTTCATGCCGCCACATTGGTGACCCCGAGAAAGAACACGCTGACGACGAACGACGCAGCCCCGGCGGTGACTCTCTGACGACAAGCGAACGCAGCAGCCAGACGCAAATGATCTGCCCTCCCTTCTGCCACACGACAGACCTCGACGCAGAGCCAACACCAGGCGGGCTCCCTCAGAGATCATCCACGACCGGGAAAGCTGCAGAAAGCGTCATTGTGCGATCCCCGCCTGAGATCTGCACATCCACGCTGGAACCAGCAGAGGGACACAAAACGTCTCCTCCCTCTCACCGCTCCAACGCATCAACACGAGCACGAGGGACAGAGATTGTCTCCTCCCTCTCACCGCTCCAACGCATCATGACCCGACACAGCGAACGACGCAACAGCTTACAGGGATGACCATCGGCACCGACGACGCTGATCTCCAGCAAGCTCCCTGACCCTGACTCGCCTCTACAGCGGTCCTGCCATGCACCGAACCCCGCACGCACACCGGGGGATTATGAGGACAGCGCACCACGCACGGGACAATACCGGCTCCACATAGACCACCATCGTCCTTCGCCGCTGCACACAGAACCTTCAGGGCTGCTCACACACCTGAAGCACGCACGCAGCTCGCTCACAGGATTTTCTAATGGTCTCAGCCACGGCGCACAAGGGAATTCAGCCGTCAGCTTTCCCCGAGGACTTTAGGGCTGCGCGCGCACCTAAAGTCAACACACCAAGTCCCTCACAGCTGCAGCTCCTTTTTTTTTTTCTTCATGGCTGCGAGAGGAGTCAGAGACAAATTTTCCTTCTTACAGCTGCTGTGGACCTCCGCACGTTCAACGGGACAACCCCTCAACATCGCGGATCCACAGGCAATTTTTGCGCTGCCCAGACAAATTCGCCGTCCCGGGCCGGCACTTGCTACCCCCACCCCCCTCCCTCCACCTCCGCCTACACAGAGTTTTCCCGGCTCGCTACCAAAGCCAGACTATCGAGGCCTCAGCTTCCTGCTGAGCCCTCTGGGGGGGGAGTGTGTGGGGTAACCCCCACAACAGCCACGGGCAAGCAGAGCGCTCAGCGGGAGCAATTAACATAGCAGTGTGATCTATGGACTGATAACAATATGTAGATGTGCCTTGTAACCTCTTTTGTCCTACAGCTCCGGAGCAGAGGCGAATTCAGGCGCCAGTATCCTGCTGTTATGTATGACTTCCTGCTCTGTACTCAAATGCAAATGTCCCATGCCTTCCTGCAGTTTATTTGATGATAACATGCCTTTCATGTATTGTCTGTAGTGGGGTATAAAAACTGCATTGCTCTGTAACTCTCTCTCTCTCACTGCTCATCTGACTGCACACATTGCCTGTATCTGCTGAGGAGAGCCTCCGGGCTCGCTCCGGCGCGCATGCACGGCGCCGGAGTGAGTTCTCGTGATGGCGGTATGATAATAAACTCCCTCAAAATCTCTCAGTTCGTAGCTTATTATTTCATGCCGCCACATTGGTGACCCCGAGAAAGAACACGCTGACGACGAACGACGCAGCCCCAGCGGTGACTCTCCGACGACAAGCGAACGCAGCAGCCTGACGCAAATGATCTGCCCTCCCTTCTGCCACATGGGAGACCTCGACGCAGAGCCAACACCAGGCGGGCTCCCTCAGAGATCATCCACGACCGGGAAAGCTGCAGAAAGCGTCATTGTGCGATCCCCGCCTGAGATCTGCACATCCACGCTGGAACCGGCCGAGGGACACAAACGCCTCCTCCCTCTCACCGCTCCAACGCATCGACACAAGCCCAAGGGACAGAGATTGTCTCCTCCCTCTCACCGCTCCAACGCACCATGACCCGACACAGCGAACAACGCAACAGCTTACAGGGATGACCATCGGCGCCGACGACGCTGATCTCCAGCAAGTTCCCTGACCCTGACTCGCCTCTACAGCGGTCCTGCCATGCACCGAACCCCGCACGCACACCGGGGGGTTATGAGGACAGCGCACCACGCACGGGACAATACCGGCTCCACACAGACCGCCATCGTCCTTCGCCGCTGCACACAGAACCTTCAGGGCTGCTCACACACCTAAAGCACGCACGCAGCTCGCTCACAGGATTTTCTAATGGTCTCAGCCACGGCGCACAAGGGAATTCAGCCGTCAGCTTTCCCCGAGGACTTTAGGGCTGCGCGCGCACCTAAAGTCAACACGCCAAGTCCCTCACAGCTGCAGCTCCTTTTTTTTTTCATGGCTGTGAGAGGAGTCAGAGACAAATTTTCCTTCTTACAGCTGCTGTGGACCTCCGCACGTTCAACGGGACAACCCCTCAACATCGCGGATCCACAGGCAATTTTTGCACTGCCCAGACAAATTCGCCGTCCCGGGCCGGCACTTGCTACCCCCACCCCCCTCCCTCCACCCCCGCCTGCACAGAGATTTCCCCGCTCGCTACCAAAGCCAGACTATCGAGGCCTCAGCTTCCTGCTGAGCCCTCTGGGGGGGAGTGTGTGGGGTAACCCCCACAACAGCCACGGACAAGCAGAGCGCTCAGCGGGAGCAATTAACATAGTAGTGTGATCTATGGACTGATAACAATATGTAGATGTGCCTTGTAACCTCTTTTGTCCTACAGCTCCAGAGCAGAGGTGAATTCAGGCGCCAGTATCCTGCTGTTATGTATGACTTCCTGCTCTGTACTCAAATGCAAATGTCCCATGTCTTCCTGCAGTTTATTTGATGATAACATGCCTTTCATGTATTGTCTGTAGTGGGGTATAAAAACTGCATTGCTCTGTAACTCTCTCTCTCTCACTGCTCATCTGACTGCACGCATTGCCTGTATCTGCTGAGGAGAGCCTCCGGGCTCGCTCCGGCGCGCATGCACAGCGCCGGAGTGAGTTCTCATGATGGCGGTATGATAATAAACTCCCTCAAAATCTCTCAGTTCGCAGCTTATTATTTCATGCCGCCACAGGTACGATGTTATCAACACACGTGCTGATGTACCCAGTCACATACTCAGCATAGTCCTGTATGTTCACAGAAGAGTCCTCCCGGGTGGCTACAGCTTTAAACACATCCCAGTCTGTCCGGGCAAAACAATCTTGCAGGGTTCTCTCAGCCTCTGGAGTCCAGCATTTAATTTGTTTAACAACAGGGTTTGTTTGTTTCACTCTTTTTCTGTAGGCCGGGTACATAAACAGGGAGATGTGATCTGACTGTCTGAAGCGGGGGCGGGGTGCCGCTCTGTATGCACCGCGTGTGATGGTGTAGACATGGTTTAGTGTGTTCTTATCACGGGTGGGAATGTCCACATGCTGGTAATATTTTGGAAGTACAGTCCATAAATTGCATTGGTTAGTCACCAGCAGCAATAAAAACAACATTGGGATGAGACGTCTCTAATGTGCTAATGACGTCTTGGAGTTTGTGAAGTGCTGCTGTGTAGTTGCTTCACGGGGAAATGTAAATAGCGGCCAAAAACACAGCAGTGAATTCCCTCGGTAGATAATAGGGCCGGCATTTCAGCAGTAAAAACTCCACATCAGGCGAACTGTGCTTGTAAACGGTCTGTACATCTCCACACCAAGTTGTTTATAACCCCCCCCCCCCCATCTTACCAGCGGCTGATGTCTGGTCTCCCTGGTGTACGGAGTGAGTCTTTAGCTGAATGGCGCACTCAGGGATTTTGTCTGAGAGCCAGGTCTCACAGAAAATTAGAGCGCAGCATTCTCTTATCTCCCACTGGTCTTCAATCCTTACTCTTAGCTCGTCCAGCTTATTTTCCAGAGACCGTATGTTGGCTAGCAGGAGGTTAGGTAGCAGTGGGTGGCTAGCGCAAGCTTTCAGCCTAGCATGTAGCCCCCCCCCCCTTGCCTTGCTTGCAACGCCGCGTCCAAAGCGCTCTCTTGGGGTCAGCATGCTCACGCAGGCTCGGTGCTTCGGGGCCTTCCTGGGAGTGGTGGTGATCACTGTGGGAGCGTACAATGCATTGTAGTTCAGGTGGTATAAAGCCAGTAAATACAGCATGGCTACTTGTCTTGGCAATGTTCAGCAATGTCTGTCGGTCGTATGTTAGCAGTGTAGAAAGAGCTGCAAACATGCAAAAATGGTGTGCCATCCTCCTCTGTGTTAGTCCACATTACGCTGACAGAAGAGCACGCACTGCCATAAAAGCTGGAGCCCCTTTGCATATGGAGTAAACAAACAGAGGCACAGAGCAGTGTGTGAGACTGTACTGCTGGAATTACAGCAACAATCAATATTACACTGCTACTCATCACTTATCAGATAGCAGCAACGAAAGACATGATGTGTGCACAACAGCTGATTTGTGTACAACACTGGTAAGTATTCCTTTGGACTGTGGACTTCACAGGATGAGACAACAGCATCCCAGGAGGTGAAGCCAAAATATCTTGATTACCAGTCTGCTGGCTGTTAGCAGAAGGAAGACAAGGCCAACTTGGTTAGTGCTGGGTGTGATGAGCGAGTTATTTATAGTTATTTACAGAGGAACAATTAATAATAACCAAAGCCTCCGTTAACTGAGAATATTAATTTGAAATTAACATAGTGTTTGTTGATTAATGCACGTTATTGTCTATAAAAGAACTTTCCTCATCAGATAGTTCAGCCAGGATACATGGGTAGTGTTTGAGAAAATTCAAAATGTTAACAACTGGAAGCTGGAAAGTTCAGAGAAGGTGTGCTCACATCTTAACCACACAGGAGGAACCCTCTTTCCTTCTAAACCAAGGTGGCTACTAATCAAACACATCACATGTTACTTTGACTTTTGTGGAGTCCAGACAATCAGTGTCCACTGATCTATGAAAAGTTTTAAAAAGTCCATCTATCCATCCATCCATCCATCCATCCATCCATCCATCCATTACTGGTTCTTCCATTGTGGGGACTCAAACAGGCTGATATGGTGTCAGTAAATGACATTTAAGGGAATTTATTGTTATTTTAATGGAGAGCGTTGTAACAGTCAAAATATAATCACCCATCATTTTATTTCTATGATGATACATTAAATAGTTTTTTATTCCTTCCGCATTCACATTTTAATTGTAGATTTACTGTTGGAGTCTATAGATAGGTATTACTGTATTATTTGTTAGAGGAATGAATGAATGATCAGAGGGAAATGGTATGCAGAAGTAACTATATAGGAATATAAACCAAAAATAAATACTGAAACGTAAGTCCAAGGGAGATGTGTTCACTCCAGAAGCAGGTCCAGAATGGCAGGAATCCTCCACAATGCTGATCTTTATATGAGCGTCACCTGATGCTGATGTCAGCTGACCTGCACTGAGTATTTCCCTGATTTTTCAAAATGTCTGTAAAAGTTGGTACAAACGCTATAGTGTGAGCCCAGCTTTAGCTTAGGCTGACTTAGGTAAATTCTGCATAACAGCCCAGCGCTCAAGAGCTTTTACAGACTGAGCACAACTTTCATCAACGTGTATTTCCAAACGTTGGCAAATTTTCAGCAGGCTGAAAATTTTCAAAGAACACAGTTTTCGCCAGTGTTTGCTAACAAACACCGTCAATAACCTTTGCCAGCAGAGCCAGACGTTTGCCAAAACATCAGTAAAAAGCCGGTCCAAGCAACCTCAACCATCCAAAGCAATGGAAAATGCACAAGAGAGGTGAAGAAGAGAGTGCAGACAGGGTGGAGTGGGTGAAGACGAGTGTCAGGGGTGATTTCTGACAGAAGGGTAGCAGCAAGAGCGAAAGGGAAGATTTAGAAGACGATAGTGAGACCTGCTATGATGTATGGTTTGGAGACAGTAGCACTGACAAAAAGACAGGAGATGGAGCTGGAGGTGGCAGAGTTGAAGATGCTAAGATTTTTACTGGGAGTGACTAGGAGGGACAAGATTAAAATGAGTATGTCAGAGAGACAGCTCAGGTTGAGCAGTTTGGAGACAACGTAAGAGAGTCAAGGCTGGACTTGACTCTCAAGTCACAGCACATGTCCAAACTTGTGGACAAGTTTGGACATGTGCAGAGGAGGGATAGTGGAGATATTGGACAAAGGATGTTGAAGACTGAGCTGCCAGGCAGGAGGAAAAGAGGAAGACCACAGAGAAGATTGATCGATGTAGTGAAGGTGGACATGGAGAGGGTTGGTGTTCCAGAGGAAGATGAAGGGATAGGGTGAGATGGAGACAGATAAGCCACTGTGGAGACCCCTGAAGGGAGCAGCTGGAAGAAGAAGAAGAAGAAGAAGAAGAAGAAGAAGAAGAAGAAGAAGAAGAAGAAGAAGAAGAAGAAGAAGAAGAAGAAGAAGAAGAAGAAGAAGAAGAAGAAGAAGAAGAAGAAGGCTAGCAGAGACCTTGCACTACAGGTACAGTGGAGTAAAAAAGTATTTAGTCAGCCACCGATTGTGCAAGTTCTCCCACTTAAAAGATGAGAGAGGTCTCCAATTTTCATCATAGGTATACCTCAACTATGAGAGACAAAATGAGAAGAAAAAAAATCCAGAAAATCACATTGTCTGATTTTTAAAGAATTTATTTGCAAATTATGGTGAAAAATAAGTACTTGGTCAATAACAAAAGTTCATCTCAATACTTTGTTATATACCCTTTGTTGGCAATGACAGAGGTCAAACGTTTTCTGTAAGTCTTCACAAGGTTTTCACACACTGTTGCTGGTATTTTGGCCCATTCCTCCATGCAGATCTCCTCTAGAGCAGTGATGTTTGGGGGCTGTCGCTGGGCAACACGGACTTTCAACTCCCTCCAAAGATTTTCTACGGGGTTGAGATCTGGAGACTGGCTAGGCCACTCCAGGACCTTGAAATGCTTCTTATGAAGCCACTCCTTCGTTGCCCGGGCGGTGTGTTTGTGATCATTGTCATGCTGAAAGACCCAGCCACGTTTCATCTTCAATGCCCTTGCTGATGGAAGGAGGTTTTCACTCAAAATCTCACGATACATGGCCCCATTCATTCTTTCCTTTACACGGATCAGTCGTCCTGGTCCCTTTGCAGAAAAACAGCCCCAAAGCACGATGTTTCCACCCCCGTGCTTCACAGTAGGTATGGTGTTCTTTCTCCTCCAAACACGACAAGTTGAGTTTTTACCAAAAAGTTCTATTTTGGTTTCATCTGACCATATGACATTCTCCCAATCCTCTTCTGGATCATCCAAATGCTCTCTAGCAAACTTCAGACGGGCCTGGACATGTACTGGCTTAAGCAGGGGGACACGTCTGGCACTGCAGGATTTGAGTCCCTGGCGGTGTAGTGTGTTACTGATGGTAGCCTTTGTTACTTTGGTCCCAGCTCTCTGCAGGTCATTCACTAGGTCCCCCCATGTGGTTCTGGGATTTTTGCTCACCGTTCTTGTGATCATTTTGATCCCACGGGGTGAGATCTTGCATGGAGCCCCAGATCGAGGGAGATTATCAGTGGTCTTGTATGTCTTCCATTTTCTAATAATTGTTCCCACAGTTGATTTTTTCACACCAAGCTGCTTACCTATTGCAGATTCAGTCTTCCCAGCCTGGTGCAGGTCTACGATATTGTTTCTGATGTTCTTTGACAGCTCTTTGGTCTTGGCCATAGTGGAGTTTGGAGTCTGACTGTTTGAGGTTGTGGACAGGTGTCTTTTATACTGATAACGAGTTCAAACAGGTGCCATTAATACAGGTAACAAGTGGAGGACAGAGGAGCCTCTTAAAGAAGAAGTTACAGGTCTGTGAGAGCTAGAAATCTTGCTTGTTTGTAGGTGACCAAATACTTATTTTCCACCATAATTTGCAAATAAATTCTTTAAAAATCAGACAATGTGATTTTCTGGATTTTTTTTTCTCATTTTGTCTCTCATAGTTGAGGTATACCTATGATGAAAATTGGAGACCTCTCTCATCTTTTAAGCGGGAGAACTTGCACAATTGGTGGCTGACTAAATACTTTTTTGCCCCACTGTATGTGGATAAAGCACACCTATACTGCAGAACCTGTTGTTAATGAAAAAGGTGAAGAGAAAAATTCTGCACTTCCATAGTCTGCACTAACAAAGCGCACTGCCACAAGTGCAACAGGTGTTTGATCCATGGACCACAGATGTTTAATGTTTATTTGAAAGGGACATTACATTCTAATGAACATTAATACAGATGTAAGTACGCCAGATTTAGCAATACTGCTAATTAACATCTGTAGCCCCCCAGTGGGTCACAAAAACACACAAACAAACAATCATACACCAGCAGAACAACTGCAATGAAACTGTACAAAGTGGATACTAAAGTGCAGAGTTAAGGTGTTACAAAACAAAACATTCAAATGTCACACAAGTGAAGCGCTGTGTATGCATACACACACACACATGCACCCAAGCACCTCACAGCAACAACAAACAACAGCAACAAACAAGAGGTGGGGCATATGTGTGTGACGCACGGGCACATATGTACAGTGGTGTGAAAAAGTATTTGCCCATTCCAGATTTCTCATTTTTTTGTATGTTTGTCACACTTAAATGTTTCAGATCATCTAGTCGTCGGCCTCCGTCGGTCTATGATGACCATGGAAGAGAATCCTAAACGTCTACTCTGCTGAAACAGCACCGCCTGTGGCTGAACAGGCCGATGCGCACCGGTGTTCTACCTTCCAGCATTGGCCGTTGGTAGGATTCAAGCCTGGGCAGGAAAATATGGAGGACAAGATGTTACCCATGCAGAATGTCCCCCCTCTCCACGTCACTGATGAATCCAAAGGAACAGCAGGGCTGCTATAGTTTGGCACCAGCGCCGTCGCAGGAGCTGCCAGAACGATGTTGAGCACAACAGAGAACTGCCTTAGGGGCTCCGACTCCGGATTTTTCCTCAGGGTTGACTCCCGAAGCCTTTCCCGTGACTGGGTGTGCCGCAAGGCAGCGGAGGTTTGAAATCAGGGTTTACCTTCCCCTAGATGGGCTACCTTCCCAGGTTGATGAGCCACCATCTACCCGAAGCATCTGGTTTTAAGGCGCCAGAGATCCGCCCTCGCCCCTTCTCCTATTAGTAAAAGCAGTTCCGCCGGGCTTAGAGACTAAACCACACGGGCAGGCTAGGAGTTGGACTTAGTTGTCAGAGGCTTTTCGAGACGCACGCCGTAAGGAGCATTTTATGAGCACTAGGAGCTTAACCCCAGTGCCGCTCCTGGCTATGACAACCTTGGAACCCAGATCATCAAACATTTTAGAAATGCAGTTTTTAAATGAAGGTGTTTGTTATTAAGGGGGAAAAAAATCCAAACCTACATGACCCTGTGTAAAAAATGGACCCCCCCCCAAAAAAAACAAAAAAACAAAACATAAATTAACTGTGGTTTATCACATCTTTGGAAAGCTGAGTTCAATTTCTCTAGCCTCACTCAGGCCTGATTACTGCCACACCTGTTCTCAATCAAGAAATCACTTAAATAAGACCTGCCTGACAAAGTGAAGCAGACCAAAAGATCCTCAAAAGCTAGACATCATGCTACGATCCAAAGAAATTCATGAACAAATGAGAAACAAAGTCATTGAGATCTAGCAGTCTGGAAAAGGTTATGAAGCCATTTCTAAAGCTTTGGGACTCCAGCAAACCACAGTGAGAGCCATTATCCACAAATGGTGAAAACATGGAACAGTGGTGAACCTTCCCAGGAGATGCCGGCTGACCAAAATTACCCCAACAGCACAGCAATGACTCATCCAAGAGGTCACAAAAGACCCCACAACAACATCCAAAGAACTGCAGGCCTCACTTGCCTCAGTTAAGGTCAGTGTTCATGACTCCACCATAAGAAAGAGACTAGACAAAAATGGCCTGCATGGCAGAGTTCCAAGACAAAAACCACTGCTGAGCAAAAAGACAATAAAGGCTCATCTGTTTTGCCAGAAAACATCTTGATGATCCCCAAGACTTTTGGGAAAATACTCTGTGGACTGACGAGACAAAAGCTGAACTTTTTGGAAGGTGTGTGTCCCATTACATCTGGCGTAGAAGTAACACAGCATTTCAGAAAAAGAACATCATACCACCAGTAAAATATGGTGGTGGTAGTGTGATGGTCTGGGGCTGTTTTGCTGCTTCAGGACCCGGAAGACTTGCTGTGGTAAATGGAACCATGAATTCTGCTGTCTACCAAAAAATCCTGAAGGAGAATGTCTGGCCATCTGTTCGTGACCTCAAGCTGAAGCGCACTTGGGTTCTGCAGCAGGACAATGATCCAAAACACACCAGCAAGTCCACCTCTGAATGGCTTAAGAAAAACAAAATGAAGACTTTGGAGTGGCCTAGTCAAAGTCCTGACCTGAATCCAATTGAGATGCTGTGGCATGACCTTAAAAAGGTGGTTCATGCTGGAAAACCCTCCAATGTGGCTGAATTACACCAATTCTGCAAAGATGAGTGGGCCAAAATTCCCCCACAGCGCTGTAAAAGACTCACTGCCATTTATCGTAATGTGTGTGTGATGACACACATGACTTTTTCCACACAGGGCCATGTAGGTTTGGATTTTTTTCCCCCTCAATAATAAACACCTTCATTTAAAAACTGCATTTCGTGTTTACTTGTATTATCTTTGTCCAATATTTAAATTTGTTTGATGATCTGAAACATTTAAGTGTGAGAAACATACCAAAAAATGAGAAATTAGGAAGGGGGCAAACACTTTTTCACACCACTGTATATGCGTATGCTGCAGAGCAACCACTAGTTATGGGTACAGTTTTGGTTGTTGAAAAGCCAATTTTTACAATGAGTCTTAAAAGTGTTCAGTGTGGTACGTTCTCTGATTGCAGGTGGTACGTTATTTCAGATCTTGGTGCCCCTCACTAATAACACAGATAGAGCAAATGTGGTGCATCTGTGGGGTCCCCACAGTCTCCTCTAGTGATCGTTCTGGTAGTTGCACCATTGACAGTCCTCAGTTTAACATATTCTCCCAGGGGTGCTGGTACATAGCCATCCTTTCATTTAGTTTGCTGAGCATGCCAATGGCTGAACAAATCCTTGATGGTCATCAGTGTGGATATTAACCTGTGTGAGAGACTTTCAAGTCAGGGTCCATCAGCGTCTGTGGACATAGTCTTGATATTTAGTTCCTTCTTTCATAATTTTGTCTTTTATTACATTTCTGCTTTGATAAATTCAGTCAGCTGTGTGTAGTGGGAATATCCAAATGATCAAATCCAAAACTTCTGTCTTCCATGTCACATCTTCTGCATTAATGCATCTCCTCCCCTTGCGTGCTGATGTGTCATTTGAATGCATCCCCATTATTGTGAGAGCAGCCACACTGAGAGGAAGCTAGTGCATGTAAACACAGTAACAACAAACAGTTACTGTTCAGGAAGCAACAATGATGACTAACATCATGGCTGCCTGTGTTCCCCTACGGCCACAGTGTGCAGATCACATCACTGAAGGTTAGAACTGGATTGGAGGGTGAAGCATTTAGCTGAGCAGGGTCAGGCTGGAGCAAGGCGAGTCCACACAAACACAGAGGTACACATTTATCTCTGTGAGTGTGTGTGTGCATGTGTGTGTGTGTGTGATGACACACATGTGACTAGTCAGTAGAGTTGAGCAGCAGGAAGAGGCCGCACTCTCCAGGCTCCAGAAACATTCAGCTAGGCCAGCAGCAATGACAGTCAAGTGTAGGACACACACACACACACACACACACACACTACAGTTAGTAACATCACAGTGACCCACACAATTATGCAACACTTAATGTCTCCCCTTCATGTTACAGGGCGCACCAAACAATGCATCAGTGAATGGCCGAGGCCACCTGACAACCTCTCGTCTGTGACACCGAGGAGCGTCTCACTGCCCTCTTCCTTCTTTTTCCATCACAGAAAAGAACACTGGCTGATTTAACTTGCAAGTGTGATGAATGATGGGTCCACAGACACACAACAGAGGAAGGGCTGCTGCATGTCTCATGCATGCTCATTTCAATTGCAAATTGTGTCAAGAAGCATGCTGGGCTGTGAACTGCCAGCAGCACCCTCTCACACAAACACTGACATATACAGAAAACAGAGCGGAAGGGAACTTTTGCCCTGTCTGACTTTCTCATGAGCACAATTCAATGCCAAAATACTGATGAGACAAAAGTGCAAACACTAAATGATGTAATCACTCCCCTGCAGTTTTTTTTTTTTTTGGGGGGGGGGTCATCAGCTGGCAGGCTGGCTGATTAAGGTGAGGCTGACATAACAGGCACAGGAGTCTGTCTGATGTTAACGACATGGATGTGGAGTGACAGCGGGTGTAGGTGTGGCCTAAAGGAAAAGAGTGATGGAGCTCTGTCAGACTGCCAGTAAAGCAAAGAGACGCAGGCCAAAATCGACACGCATTCAGTCTGATTTGGAAAAAGAAAAGGAGAAAACAGACAGCTGAGTGGTACAAAGAGCAACCAGTTAACAATAAAGTCTGGGTATATCCTTCATGTCCTCCTTCCAGTGTTGTGCAATGTCCTCTTAAGGATATGTTCCACAGGGTGAGAGTGATTAACAGTCGAAAAACAAGCATTTTTAGTGGGAATTAAAAATGAATGTCTCAAAGTTTAACCCTTGCAAGCTTGTTTTAAAGACATGGGCTGTGGGATGACCCCTGACATTGGTAGGTTGGACTTCCACAATGGGTGGCGGCAGTTGATAGATCACTGTTCAAGGAGTGAGCAGAGTTGGCAGTTGGGGTGAGTCTGTACTGGACTGCATGACACATGTGTGTGCTGTGTGACACAGGGTCACACAGGGTGCGTGTGAAGCGCCTAGTGCAGTAGTATAGAAACATAGAGATGTTTGTAGATAGTGCATGTTGCATGGCATATGTTGCATGTTGCTTTCTGCTTACTGCTCTGCTTACAGCTACTGCCACCAGCTAGCCCCCATTGGGGGTGAAAAGAGGAGCCGAGTGCGTAAGTCTCCTCCTGCTGGTACATAGCCTCTCCACCACCAAGACCCCTGCAGTGCCTCCTCGTGGCCAAACATGGTAACTGGGTACCTTGCCGGTCCCAGGCTAAACTGGAGGGGATCTCGGAGCAGCAGGGGGCCCCAGAGACGCGGCGTATAGGCCCACCCTGTGTGGACACGCCCTGACGCCCGTCAACCCCTGCCCCAACTATGGGTAAATAGCCCCACTGCCTTGTGGGTAATCTATTAAGGTGAAGGCTAAGGGAGCAACCCCTGACAGAAAAGCAATGCGCTGGTGGTGCGCAAAAGGTGGGACTTAAAAGACCAAGGACCCGGCAGCCTCCTGCAGCCATTTTGAGGGACTGGTCGTCATGGGCTTACCCACGCCACCGAGTTTACCTCATCATCGCGAAGACAGTGCTATTGAGAAGAGCGCGCCCCCTATGGCACTCTAAATAATTCAATGCGCAGGTATCCACCTCTGACCATGGTGGGCCTTACCTTCCTGGACATCTGGTTGAAGTCTGGTGGTGACAGGGTGTGTGGCGACGGGAGCAGGTACAAATGTTACTGGGAGCTCCTAGCTATAACGCTGCACGTCAGCAGCACAGGGCTATTATGGTCGCTAACAGCTGGGGTGGCAGCTGTTTTCGGCACACCCCTGTGTGATTGAGCAGCCCTATTTAGGACAGCACTGCTCACCCCAACTGGGGAGGGGCCTAGAAAAAGTGGCCTAAAAATTGCCCACCCATCTTTTGCCTGAACAGGTTACCGCGCCTGTTGGGTCATTCCACCTCTGCGGTCGAAACAATAAAAAGAGAACATGCAACCTAAAACTGGCAACATGGAATGTAAGGACACTCCTGGATCGAGATTCTGATAGACCCCATAGGAGAACAGCTCTGGTTGCTGCTGAACTGAGACGCTACAACATTGATATTGCTGCACTGAGCGAGACCAGGCTCTTTAACAGAGGAAGGGATGGGCTACACATTCTTCTGGAGGGGTTACCCCTCAGGAGAACAACATCTGCATGGTGTAGGACTGGCCATCAAAAACACCTTTCTACCAAGACTCAGTGAAACACCTGTTGGCATTAATGAGAGACTGATGACACTCTGTATCCCCCAGTTAAGAATCGCTTTGCTACACTTCTTAGTGCCTATGCACCGACCCTGCCATCGGAGAGTGAGGCCAAGGATTCCTTTTACCAGTCACTGGACGAAACTCTTCGCCGGATCCCCAAGAATGACAAGATCTTCTTACTTGGAGATTTTAACGCCAGAGTGGGTCAGAACAACCAGATATGGAGTGGAGTGCTTGGCAGACACGGAGTTGGCCAGGCTAATGCAAATGGAGTGAGATTGCTCACTCTCTGCTCTGAGCATAACCTGACCATAACCAACACCATCTTCCAGCAAAAGGCCAAATACAAAACATCATGGATGCACCCTCGCTCTAAACACTGGCACCTGATTGACTACATCATTGTGAGGCGCAGTGACATCAGAGATGTCCACATCACCCGTGCCATGAGAGGTGCAGAATGCTGGACAGATCACCGGCTGATCGTGGCCAAGGTCCACATGCAAGTGCGCCCCCCCCCCCCCGCGACTACAAGGGCCCAAAAGGAGGAAACTTGATTGCTCCCATCTGGCAAATCTGGATGCAAGAAATGACTTTTGTCACTCCCTGGTTGAGAAACTGGGGGGGGGGGGGGAGCATTTCTTGAGTCTGCCTGAGAAGACCATGGACCATAAGTGGGACTTCATCAGCTCGGCTCTTTGTGAGGCAGCAGCCCAAATGATTGGCTATAAGAGAAAGAACCACCAAGACTGGTTTGATGACAATTCGGACACCATCCACGACTTGCTGGAGGACAAGCACAGAGCACATCAGGCAACCTTAAGGAACCCCTCATCCATTATCATCAGGCATCAGTGGCAGAGAGCTCGGCGGGATGT
Source organism: Pholidichthys leucotaenia (assembly GCA_020510985.1). Taxonomy (NCBI): domain Eukaryota; kingdom Metazoa; phylum Chordata; class Actinopteri; order Cichliformes; family Pholidichthyidae; genus Pholidichthys; species Pholidichthys leucotaenia. Next base: position 218,977,543 of record CM035837.1, read on the forward strand.
ACAAAGGGCTACTCGGACAATGCAAAACGAGTGGTGGACAAAAAAGGCACATGAAATCCAGGCCTTTGCCGATAAAAATGACATGCATAATTTTTATAATGCTGTCAAGAAGATTTACGGCCCAACAAATCGCTGCATCACTCCCCTGAAAACAGCAGATGGGCTGAGAATCCTAAAGGATCAGCCTAACATCTTGCTGAGATGGGTTGAACACTTTAGTACCCTGCTTAACCAGGACTCAGATGCAGACCCCACTGTTCTCGACGACTTGCCTACACTTCCTCCGATGCAAGACCTGGATCAGCCCCCAACCTTCCTGGAGGTTCTATCAGCTACCCGCTCTCTCAAAAACAACAAGTCCCCTGGTAATGACAACATCCCTGCTGAGCTGTTGAAACAAGGAGGCTACTTGTGTACAAAAACCCTGCACAAGTACATCACCAAGGTCTGGGCCGATGACAATATTCCACAACAGTGGAGAGACGCCACAGTTGTCACCATTTATAAAAACAAGGGTGACAGGGCTGTCTGTGGCAACAGCAGGGGTATTTCGCTCCTTGCTCTTGCTGGTAAGGTCCTGGCGAAGGTGATGCTTCACAGGCTGATCAACAACATCACAGAGTCAGTGCTGCCTGAATGCGGTTTCAAGAAGGGCAGGAGCTCGGTGGACATGATTTTCACAGCTCGGCAGCTGCAGGAGAAATGTCGGGAGCAACACCAGGACCTGTTCATGGCCTTTGTCGATCTCTCCAATGCTTTCGACACTGTCCATAGAGAACGCCTATGGGAAGTTCTTCTTAAGTTTGTCTGCCCCAGCAAGTTTGTCAATATCCTCCGCCAATTTCATGATGGTATGACTGCTCGGGTGACTATTGACCATTTGCTGTGACGTCACATCCTTTTGTTTACGCCGCCATATTGGACGGCAGAAGCGAGTGGACGGCGCATTCAGCAGCTGTTCAGCGGTGTAACAGATCTCGATATATTCACCTGATTTCAACCTACATCTTTGTCTTATTTTATGTTGGCATTGGATTAGACTATGGTGTTTCACTGCTGTGCCTTTGGGTGTACAAATCGCCAGAAAAAGGGATCCAACTTGAAGTTTTACCGGTTCCCAGCTGACGAAGAGAGGCGCAGGAGGTGGGTGGCAGCGCTGAAGAGGAAAGATTGGTCCCCGTCGCCTTACTCGCGGCTATGCAATCAACATTTTATATCGGGTATGTCTGATGTATCAGTGTCTATAGATGTAATGTTATATCATTGTAAACACTGGTAAATGGGTATGTCCCTCCCTGTGTGCACCACCAAGGCCTACCATCTGTGACCTAGCACTAGACAACTGCTAGATGACAAGATAATGATCATGAATGCATGCTCCTGTTTGAAATGTAATGTGTTGATCAATATGGCTGAGTTTATTTTGCAATGAATAAAAAATTTATTAAATTTACCAAAAAAAGGAGTATTTTTACAATAATTCACATTCACCGATACAGTTAAACCTCCCACCATTGTTTATTACTTTGTACTTCAATGTACCACATAAATAGGTCTACATGGATTAAAAGAATGATATTAACATGATAAATCGTTATATTGCTTCCCAAACTGTATAAACTATATATTCTACCAACTCCATATTCCAGGTGAGAAGAGCAATGACCCTCTTTCCCCAGATTACATACCATCAGTCTTCACCTTCACATCTACTCCAACAAAAGACAGAAACAACGCCAGCTTCCATCGGTACATTAAAACACAAGCAAGGAAAAAAGACAGAGAGAGAACTTGGATCGCTCACTTGCTGCCAGTGTACTCGTAGAAATGTCTTCTGGAGTTTGTTGTGCATTGATAAATGTAAATGATTCTGTTGTGCCTTTCAATTAAACTGATTTGGCGTTTAATTTTTGGTCAAAACAGAAAGTGTGAAGACAATATGACACCATCTTGCTTCCTGATCACCCAGGGTTTCAGTGGGGGGTCCGACATCTTCTGGGAGTGATGTACCTGTAGTGGATAAATATTCTTAAAATTAATATGTGGGTATGATGACTTTTTATCTGGATATAAGTCTTTCTTGTATAGACTGGACAATAAAATTTGTAATATATCTAATAGTGTTGGGAGTTGTTTATCCAGTATTCTATTGATACGACAAATATTTATAAATCCTTTTACAGAATATATAGATCTATAAAAAATATTTAATTATTTTTTTAATTAATTTAATTGAGATATTATATATGCTGCTAATAATAATAATAATAATTGAATATTTTATAAAATTTTAATAATTTATCACTTAATAGATTCTATATAACATGACAAATCTATACAGTAGGGCCTTCACGACATAGTGGACCGTTGAAGTGATGACTGGGGATATCAGCACATTTCTCACAAGCCCAGCAACAAAATAACTATAAGCGTCCAAACTTTTGTAGGCTTTCAGAGACTCTCCAGTGTACCTAGACGGTGTGTTGACCAGGTAGTTGTAGATGTCCATATAGTGTACGTCAGGTTTGGGGCAAAAATCTATGAAACTGGTGAATTTTTCAAGCGACAAGTTGTAAGGGTCCACGCCGATAAGACTGATCTTTTCTGTGTACCTGTCACGATGTTTTTTATCTAGTAGTTGCACAACATTGGACAAAGCCGGCACATCTGACTGAGCGGACGCCATGCTGAAACGCACTCACACAGCGTCCGAGTTGCCGTCCAATGTGGCGGTATCAACAAAAATCACGTGACGCGGGACGTCACTGGCAAAAGGTTAATAGGAGGACAGGAATCTCCTTCCTTCCCCGTTTGTACAGGGGTTAGGCAGGGGTGTGTATTAGCACCAGTACTTTTTAACATCTTCCTGCTCTGTGTCACCCAGCTTCTCCACAAGGAGATTGAGGACAGCAGCGGTGTAACAGTGGACTTCCGTCTAGATGGCAACCTTTTTAATATAAGGAGGCTCCAGGCAACCACCAAACTGCAAAGGGTGAGAGTCATTGAGCTACAGTATGCAGATGACTGTGCTCTGGTATCTCATAGCCCACAAGATCTCCAGTCTGTTGTTACTGCTGCGGTGAGAGCATACAGCAGGATGGGATTGATGGTGAACACCATCAAAACAGAGGTCGTCTGCCAATGGAGCACCAATATCCCATCTACTCCACCTACCTTCACAGTTGCTGATGAACAGCTGTCTGTTGTTCCATCTTTCAAGTACCTGGGGAGTATCCTCTCTGTAGACAACACCATTGACAGTGAGGTCCAGAACAGGATCAGGCAGGCATCAGCTTCTTTTGGGAGACTCCGGCGTCGGGTCTTCCAGAACAAGAACCTCCATCTCCAAACGAAGATCTCTGTTTACCAGGCAGTCTGTGTCACTACTCTCCTCTTACAGCTGTGAATCCTGGGTGACTTACAGCCGCCACATTAGGGATCTAGAACGGTTCCATATACGCTGCCTTCAGCGCATCCTGGGAATCACCTTGCGTGACCATGTGCCTCATTCTGAGATACTCTTTAAGACCAGCTGTAGGAGTATTGAGGCAGTGATCACCCAGCACTAGCTACACTGGCTGGGACATGTGGTGAGGATGCCCCCAAACCGGCTGCCTCGCAGTGTGTTATATGGCCAGCTACACCATGGTCGACGCTCTGCTGGAGGGCAGAAGAAGCGCTACAAGGACCAGCTAAAGACGGCCTTAAAGAAGTGCAGGATCAGACCTGAGGCTCTGGAGGAGGCTGCTGCTGACCGGAACACCTGGCAACAGCAGTGCCTTGTGGGGACCCGTATGATGGAGGAGGACAGGGCAGCCAGGAGACAGGAGAGAAGACTGAGGAGGAATGCACCTGCAGCCCCTGCTGCCATTACCACAACTTTTACATACCCTATCTGCAACAGGGCATGTGGGTCCAGGATAGGACTACACAGCCATCAAAGGACTCATCGATAGAAGTGGACGTCATCATCGGACTCGATGGACAACCGCAAGCAAAAGTAAGTAAGTAAGTGTGTGTGTGTGTGTGTGTGTGTGTGTGTGTGTGTGTGTGTGCGCGCGCGCGCGCGCGCGCGCGTGCGTGTGTGTAATGGCTCCCACCCCATTGAAGACATTCTACGACATGGTGGTGGCATCAGCCATCACTTTTGGAGTGGTCTGCTGGGGCAGTGGCATTACAGCAGCTGATAGGAAGAGACTGAACAAACTAATCAAGAAAGCTAGCTCTGTCCTGGGGCAACGCCTTGACCCAGTGGAAGAGATAGGAGAGAGAAGGATGGTGGCTAAACTGTCATCTCTGCTGGAGTCCGAGTCCCACCCTATGCAGGACATACTGAACGCACTGAGGAGCTCATTTAGCAGTAGACTAAATCATCCTAGATGCGTGACCGAGAGGTTTCGCAGGTCCTTCCTACCTACGGCTGTCAGACTGTATAACCTAAGCAGGGCTGCTCGCAGAGATAGCAAAAAAATGTGACGACCTAATAGTATTGAATGCAAAAGACGCAACAGACTTATACAAATGGTCCCCTCCAGTATACAACTAGGACAATATCAGTCACTATGGAGGGTGACAATATGTATGGGTACATATTCATACCATGTAGGGTAACTAAATAGACTGTTATGCTGTTTAGTCCATCTAGCTACAATGCTCCGTACTGTGTATATATATTTATATATTTATGTGTACATATGTACATTCACTGCTCTTATTTTATTATCTTCTTAATTATTGCTCTGAGTGTTGCTATCCCTGTGCTGTTGCAATCCTGGAACTTCCCCATTGTGGGACTAGTAAAGGCTTATCTTTTCTTATCTTATGCTTGTGTATTCTAGCTGTGTTTGAACCAGGGTTGTATATGCTATGGATCCCATTAATTTTTTTGTGTTATATGAATATTCTTCCTCACAAAACCTAGAGTTTGGCTTCCTTTTTGGGATATATTATTGATAAGATAAGATAAGCCTTTATTAGTCCCACAATGGGGAAATTCCAGGATTGCAACAGCACAGGGATAGCAACACTCAGAGCAACAATCAGAAGGCAAGAGAAAAACAAGAGTAGCGAGTATACATATGTACATATAAATATAAATATATATATATATATATATAGACACACAGTGCGGAGCATTGTAGCTAGATGGAATAAATATATGAGTATATAAACACACAGTGCAGAGTATTGTAGCTAGATGGAATAAATATGTAAATATATAAACACACACAGTGCGGAGCATTGTAGCTAGATGGAATGAAACAGCACAACCGTCTACTTCAGGGGTGTCCAACCATGTGCCATGGAGAGCCAAGACCCTGCAGGTTTTACCTCCAACCAGTGTCTTCAACAGCAGATTTCTGTGAACTTCTTCCCACTGATTGCTAAGTGAAAACACCTGCTGAAGAGACTGGGTAGAAGAGAAAACCTGCAGGGTCTTGGCTCTCCATGGCACCTGGTTGGACACCCCTGGTCTACTTAGTTATCCTGGCCGATCCAAGATGGCGCCTACAGTGATCGCCATGGTGCTTCACTGCACTTTTTTTTTGTTTGTTTTTGTTCGTCAATTGTGTGTCTGCCTGCTCTTACACCCGTGAAGAGCTACTAAATATCAGGACTTTCACTCCCACGGACCTACTCCCAGTTTTTTTGGCTCCTGCAGCCGATCTGGTTCACTTTTTAGCCCAAAAAGTGAGACGGCAAAAGAGAGGAAGACAAGCGGGCGCCCTGGTGCGGCTTCGCGGGAGAGGCACGCGCACGGCTTTGCCTGGGATCTTTTTGTCCAACGTCAACTCACTTTATAACAAGGTAGATGAACTGAGACTGCTGATGCGATTTAAGGACCTCTCCACCTCGTGTGCCCTCTGCTTCACTGAGACCTGGCTCAAGGAAAAAACACTGGACAGTGCGCTCCTCCTCGAGGGATTTCAGCTGTTTCGTGCAGACCGCGACACAGGGCTCTCTGGCAAGACCACAGGCGGAGGAGTCTGCTTCTACATCAACAGCAGCTGGTGCTCCGATGTAACTGTGATCTCCCAACACTGTTCTCCCACTCTGGAATATTTATTCATCAACTGCAAGCCATTTTATTCCCCGCGTGAGTTTGCTTCATTCATCCTGGCCGCTGTTTACGTCCCACCCGACGCGGACATGCGCGAGGCTCAGTGCGCGCTCGCGGATCACATTCAGCAAGCGGAGCGGACTTTCCCGGACTCTCTGGTTATTGTGGTTGGCGACTTTAACCAGAGCAACCTGAGCCACGAACTCCCCCGGTACAAACAGTTTATTAAATGCCCCACCAGAGGAGAGAACACGCTGGATCACTGTTACACTACAGTTAAGGACGAGTATCGCGCTGTTCCCCGCACTGCGCTCGGACTATCTGATCACGTGATGGTCCACCTGATTCCCACATACAGACAGAGACTGAAGCTCACAAAACCTGTTGTGAGCACTACGAGGAAATGGACCAGTGAAGCTGCAGAGGAGCTGCGCACGTGCTTGGAAATAACTGACTGGGACATGTTTAAAGGAGCCACGCATGATCTGGATGAGAACACGGACACTGTGACCTCATATATCAACTTTTGTGAGAAGAGCATTCTTCCATCGCGCACCAGGGTGAGTTACTCCAACGACAAGCCCTGGTTCACAGCTAAGCTCAGACAGATCAGGAAGGAGAAGGAAGCAGCGTTGAAAAGTGGAGACAGGGACTGCTACAGGGAGGTCAAATACCGGTTTAGCAGAGAGCTGAGGAGAGCAAAATCTGTGTATTCTGAGAGACTCCAGCAACAGCTCACTGCTAACGACTCTGCTTCTGTGTGGAGAGGACTGAGGCAAATCACCAACTATCGGCCTCAGGCTTCTAAGGGACAGGATGACAAAGCCCTTTGTCAAAGACTGTCCCAACACTATGCCCGTTTTGACACCTCGTCAGCTGTGTCCAACTCCCCCCCTCCCCCCAGCGCCACTGCCTCCATGGTCCCCACTTCATCAAATGCGCCCCCTCTCCTCCCCCCCTGCCCTTGCCATCAGTGAGCAGGACGTGCACAGACAGTTTTCCAGACTGAACCCGCGCAAGGCCCCCGGTCCGGACGGCGTGTCTCCCTCCACCCTGAGACACTGTGCGGAGGAGCTGACTCCTGTCTTCACAGACATTTTTAACACCTCCCTGAAGTCATGCCACGTGCCGGCCTGCCTCAAAACCTCTACCATCGTCCCTGTCCCCAAGAAGCCTCAGATCACTGGACTTAACGACGAAAGACCTGTAGCGCTCACCTCTGTAGTCATGAAGTCCTTTGAGCGCCTGGTCCTGCCCCACCTCAAGACCATCACCACTCCCCTCCTGGACCCACTGCAGTTCGCCTACAGAGCCAACAGGTCTGTGGACGACGCAGTCAACCTGGCCCTCCACTCCATCCTGCAGCACCTGGACTCCCCGGGAACCTACGTCAGGATCCTGTTTGTGGACTTCAGCTCTGCATTCAATACCATCCGCCCCGCTCTGCTCCAGGACAAGCTGTCCCTGCTCAACGTGCCTGACTCCCTCTGCAGGTGGATCACCGACTTCCTGACGAACCGGAGGCAGCATGTGCGGCTGGGAAAGACTGTCTCAGACTCTGTTAGCATCGGCACCGGATCACCCCAGGGCTGTGTACTTTCCCCCCTGCTCTTCTCCCTGTACACTAACTCCTGCACCTCCAGCCACCAGTCTGTCAAGCTGATCAAGTTTGCAGATGACACCACCCTCATCGGGCTTATCTCCAACGGCGACGAGTCCGTCTACAGGAGAGAGGTGGCCCAGCTGGCGTCCTGGTGCAGCCACAACAACCTGCAGCTGAACGCTCTGAAGACAGTGGAGATGATCGTGGACTTCAGAAAAGTCACAGCCCCTCTGCCCCCCCTTACCCTCACAGACTCTCCCATCACCACTGCGGATTCTTTCCGCTTCCTGGGCACCACCATCACCCGGGACCTCAAGTGGGAGCCGACCATCAGCTCCCTCATCAAAAAGGCCCAGCAGAGGATGTTATTCCTGCGGCAGCTGAGGAAGCTCAAGCTACCCACCAAGATGTTGGTTCAGTTCTACACGGCCATCATCGAGTCCATCCTCACCACCTCCATCACCGTGTGGTACGCAGGAGCCACCGCCAGGGACAGACTAAGACTGCAGCGCGTTGTGCGCGCTGCTGAGAAGGTGATCGGCTGCAAGCTCCCATCCCTCCAGGACCTGTACATCTCCAGGACCCGGAGGCGTGCAGGTCGGATCATAGCCGACCCTTCACACCCTGGACAAGCACTGTTTGCCCCCCTCCCCTCAGGCAGAAGACTTCGGTCCATTCAGACTAAAACCTCCCGCTACATGAACAGCTTCTTCCCCTCTGCCATCAGACTGCTGAACACTAAGTGACTTATTAGACTCTCGTGCACTACGTACAGCAGCTCAACCAGACTCATGACAATTATCACTGTTTTCTTTTTGCACTACCGACTGCACTATGCGGAACTCCACAATATCTGCTGCTTGTTAATATATTTAAAAATTGCATAGATTAGTATTACTTATTCATATTCTACCTTTAATTGCATGCATAGTTTTTTATCTTTAGTGCTACTCCATGTTTAATGTTGCAGCATTGCACCGAGACAAATTCCTAGTTTGTGTACTACATGAACAATGGCAATAAATCTCATTCTGATTCTGATTCTGATCCTACGTGGTATGATTATGTACCCATACATATTCTCACCCTCCATAGCGACCAGTATTTTCCTAGTTGTATACCGGAGGGGACCATTGTGTAAGTCTACTGCGTCTTTTTCATTCAATACTATTAGGTTGTCACATCTTTTTGCTATCTCTGTGAGCAGCCCTGCTTAGGTTGTACAGTCTGACAGCCGTAGGTAGGAAGGACCTGCGAAACCTCTCGATTGTGCACCTAGGATGATGTAGTCTGCTGCTAAATGAGCTCCTCAGTGCATTCAGTATGTCCTGCATAGGGTGGAACTCGGACTCCAGCAGAGATGACAGTTGTGCTGATTTCAAGTAGCATTAGCAGACACTGTACTTTTCATGTTCTGAGAATTCAAGTGTATAGCCATGAATTCTGTACTTGTATAGTGGGTCCTTTTTCTTTTGGCTAATCTGGTACCTTGCACATGTTTAAGTAGAATGACATTTGCCATCTTGCCTCCTTACTGGCATAGTTTTTTTCAGTTCAGCTTACAGTGTCATGCAATCAGGAACTATCCTAGTAGATGATGCAATCATTTGCAAATAAACAGGCATCAGACAAGAGGACATCTGGGACAGCAGAAACAGTGGTGCTGGTGCTGTTCCTTGGAGGACCCTCATGTTATGAGACTTTCCCTGAGTACTACATGCTGTGTTTTATTTGTGAGAACATTTCTAGTCCTTTTGTAGATATTGGACAAAAATATCTGTTTGGGATTGTGCTCTGGGGGACTAGCTGTTAGAAGGCTGTATGTGATAAAGTCTACAAAAAGGAAATAAGCCAGATGGCAGCACAGACAGCAGTTGAATAGCAGCTGTTAGCATGGATGCCAACAGCAGAACCAAGTCACGAGATCAGTCACCTGCACTTGCAAAGAGGTAAAAAGTTGCATTAAACTCATTTGGCCATTTGGAATTGAGTTGCATATCCACGAGCTGGATCTATATCCAATTGAGGACTACATGCTAACATGGCTGAGACTTGATCTAAAAGATTGTGCTTTAAAAGAGATTTATGCAGTCAGACAATCCTAAAAAATCAAATCTGTCATTGGTGTAGAGAAATCAAATTTGAGTCTCCCCAGAGAAGAAATGATAGCCTAGCCTCAATCAGAATTTAGTAACAATAATAGATTAGATTTATATGGTGCTTTACATGTCAAGTGACATCTCAAAGCATTTACAGTGAGTCCATTATTCATTCACTCCAGACAGACATTGGTAGTGGTAAGCTACCTCTGCAGCCACAGCTTCCTTGGTAAAGACTGAAGCCATGCCAATAGCCTCTCTGACCACTACCAAACATTTATACACATTCATACCCAGGGTCATGGACACTGGAGGCAAGGTGGGTAAACTGTCTTGCCCAGGGACACAACGGCAGGATGGCTGGGGAGAGTGGGATTTGAACCACCAGCACTTTGGTTATTGGACAGCCTGCTCTACCTCCTGAGCCACTGTTGCCCGCATTTCCCTCCTCCGTTCCATTTTTGCTGAGCACCAAGCTGGACAGCAGGAAGTTCCATTTTTATATGGACTTTGGCATGACCCGGCTGGGACTTGAACCCCGACCTCCCACTTGTGGGACGGATGCTCTACCTCTAGGCCATTATTAATTCATAATAATGTAAATTATTAATATTGCTGACAAAATACCTGTAACTCTGTAACTGCCTAAAATGCCAAAATAATTACTCATTCATCTCTTCAGTTTGAAATAAACCATTTTAGCTCCTCCTTGTCCCTGCCTTATTCCTTTTTCTTTTTTTTATATTGTGGACACCACTGAAGAGAGGGAGAAATTTTCCTCAATTCTCCTGTATGTCCTGTACGTATAGTAGTATTGACAAATAAAATCTTTGAATCTTGAATCTCTTTCTTTAATATCATCAACATTTTTCCATAATAAGCTTTCTCAAAAATGTCATAAATAATGTCAAAAACCCACTGAGCAGCATCGCCACCTCACCAGTTTTCTTTTGGAATCCCTGAGTTGGCATGGGTTTTTCAGTGTGCAGTTTGTATGTCAGTCCTGTAAATGCATGATTTTACTCCAGGTAGAGTTCTTGTCAAGACCACACCTGTCACAAGGTAGGGATGGTGAGGACTCCGGCGCAGGCAGACATATGGTGCAAAACAAATGTGGCCCGTGCTGGCAAAATGAGTCACTTTGAGGACATTTCCAAAACTGATGTAACGTTATTTCCATATTCTGTACTGAAAGACCTTCAAAATGATATTTAATGTGTTAGAAGTGTGAAAAAACAGACCCAGAAAAAGATGATTTGTTTATGTTTTGGCTAGGTTGAAAACTTGCATTCGATCAGTTGGTCTTCCGCAAAAACATACATATTTTTAGAAAGTACAATTTCTAAGCTTTCCAATGATACCAGGCACTCATGGGGGTTTTCCCGGGACTTGCCGCTAGCAAATAAAGAGTCATGATTTATGACTTCTCGTGCCTGTAGCTCGTAATGACGCGGTGCGCATTCCAACACATTTTGCAGGCACGGGTCCCAAATATTTATTAACAGAAAACTGGGACAAATAAATAACAGCACAGGGGCTGGAAAAGAAAACTTAGACAGAATGACAAGACACAACTAGACTAGGATAATACAATATAAACTCATGGGCAAGACTGACTGAAGACATTAATGACGCCACACCTGACACAGACTGACACCGGTAATCAAGACAACACGGGACAGGTGGGAATCATCAGGGGCAATTACACAGCAGGGCATGACAAGAGGTACAGAAAACATGAAGAGCAGAAACATGAACCCTAACATGAGACATGAATACAGGACCAGAGAATACACGTGCGATGATCAGGTGAGTGGGCTCCCCCTCCCCTCCTGTGTTTTTTCCTTCTATCTGTTTCCCGGCTCCGGAGTTGATTACACTCACCTGCATGACTGTGCACACCTGCTGCTGCCTCATCTGCCAGTTTTAAAAGAGACAGTTTGTGAATACTTTTTCGCTGGACCATTGGGTATTCCTGCCATCACCTAACATTAACTCTTTGAGCGTGAGAATTTTCATGCCCCTAGTGGCAGAGGGCGGCACTGCGCCTGTCTTCTCACTCTGACATGATCGCCTGCCTTGGGGATTTGTACTGATTGTACTGATTTGCCAGTTTCAAAAGGTAGCAGACATCCGCTGGAGGACTCAGTGGATGACACGTAATACACCAAAGATGAAGAACTCCTCATTTCCTTTTCCTGTTTTAGTATTTAGCCCAGAAAGCTAATATGTCTGCGATCGTCACTGTCACTTTTTCAGCTTTGTACGCCAAAAATAGCCACAGGATACAAGCAAAATTTATACGGGATAATCATAAGACTTTGTAGATGTAATACAGACTTTAAATTACTGACAGAATGCAAAATATGGACCATGATGTGTGAAAACGCAGCGACCACGCCAGCCAGCCAGCCAGCCATCCACCCAGCCAGCCAGCCCCACTTTGTCAACAGTAAGTGACTTATTTTGGTTTTTTTTTTAAATGTATTGATTTGTTATTCATATACTTTGAAGATAAGATGATGAGGTACCTCTGTAAAAAAAAAAAAAAAAAAAAAAACGGTGTCAAAAGACTGAACCATTCTTTGTGTAAATACGTCCAAAGTCCAGTTTTGACTGAGTTATGGAATTTAAAGAGGTTGTCGGCCTCCGTCGGTCTATGATGACCATAGAAGAGAATCCTAAACGTCTACTCTGCTGGAACAGCACCGCCTGTGGCTGAACAGGCCGATGCGCACCGGTGCTCTACCTTCCAGCGTTGGGCGCTGGTAGGATTCAAGCCTGGGCAGGAAGATATGGAGGACAAGATGTTGCCCATGCAGCATGTCCCCCCTCTCCACGTCACTGATGAATCCAAAGGAACAGCAGGGCTGCTATAGTTTGGCACCAGCGCCGTCGCAGGAGCTGCCAGAACGATGTTGAGCACAACAGAGAACTGCCTTAGGGGCTCCGACTCCGGATTTTTCCTCAGGGTTGACTCCCGAAGCCTTTCCCGTGACCAGGTGTGCCGCAAGGCAGCGGAGGTTTGAAATCAGGGTTTACCTTCTCCTAGATGGGCTACCTTCCCAGGTTGACGAGCCACCATCTACCCGAAGCAGCTGGTTTTAAGGCGCCAGAGATCCGCCCTCGCCCCTTTTCCTATTAGTAAAAGCAGTTCCGCCAGGCTTAGAGACTAAACCACACGGGCAGGCTAGGAGTTGGACTTAGTTGTCAGAGGCTTTTCGAGACGCACACCGTAAGGAGCATTTTATGAGCACTGGGAGCTTAACCCCAGTGCCGCTCCTGGCTATGACAACCTTGGGACCAAAGAGGTGCCACTACATTATGCAAATTAGATGTGCAAATTTATTCCTATCTGAAACTTTGGATCATATTTTACATCTTTCTAATTGTAAAGCTGCAGCAAAGAAACATCCTGGACCTGATCGAGGAGGTGAAAGCGCTGTGGATCCAGAACGCTGAGAAGAACAAGAGGCTGGCGTATCTGGAGAGCAGAGTGTCAGAACTGGAGCAGAACACCCGGGTGAACGACGTGATCATCACGGGGCTCCACATTAAACCCCGATCATACGCGCGAGCAGTGGCCGCGGACAGCGGAGGGAGGCTCGACGCGCTGGAAGACGAATCCACGGAACAACAAGTGGCGGCCTTCATGCAGTCCAAAGGAATTCAGCTGGACTGCAACACCATAGAGACCTGCCACCCTCTGCCCAGGAAAAACGGCGACAAACCGGCTGTGATCATGAGGTTTGTCAACAGAAAACACAAGACTGCGCTGTTAAAACAAGGTAGGAAACTGAAAGGAACGAACATTTACATAAACGAGCACCTCACAAAAGAAAACGCAGAAATAGCCAGAAAAGCAAGATACATGAGAAAGCAGAAAAAGATTCAAAACACCTGGACATCAAACTGTAAAATATACATCAAATTAAACGGATCACCTGAAGAAGCCAAGGTCATTAACATTCGTAATATTATGGAACTGGACAAATATCAGTGAATATTATGAACTGGAGTCACAGCAACAAAAGACAATTGTAGGACACTGAAGGGATATACTCATCTGCATCAGGACATTTAACAACATGAAACAAAAGATCAACAAACAGGAACAACAGGAACTGAAAGTTTTTGAATATACAGATCACAACCCACAGGACGTAGAATATAACATAGACCCTGATAATAATTTATTTAGCTCCATCAATAATAACTGTAGTTACTACACGGATGAACAGTTTAACACAATGGTCACATCTGATTTCAATATTTCTATGATCCACTTCAACAGCAGAAGTCTCTATGCCAACTTTAATAACATTAAAGATTATTTACATCAGTTTAAAGAGCCGTTCAATATTGTGGCAATATCAGAGACGTGGCTCAGTGAAGAGAAAGGAGTGGATTTTACCATGGATGGCTATGAATTAAATTATATAAATAGAAAAGTGAAAAAAGGAGGAGGAGTTGCAATTTATGTTGACAAGAGCTTGAAATACAAGGTTATTGAAAATCTGTCAGTAACTGTGGATGATTTATTTGAATGTATTACAATAGAAATCTGTCTGGACAATGTGAAGAATGTAGTAGTGAGCTGTGGATATAGAACACCTGGATCAAACACTGACTTATTTAAGGACTGGATGGAAAAAAATGTATGCAAAACTAACTCATAAAGTTATGTTCATCTATGGGGATTTCAATATAGATCTGATGAACTCAAAACAACATAGTTTGACAGAAGAATTTATCAACACAATGTACAGTATGGGCTTACATCCAACAATTACCAGACCTAGCAGAATCACATCACACAGTGCCACACTAATAGATAACATATTCACAAACATTATGGAAAATAATATCAGGAGTGGGGCTTTTATTGAATGATATCAGTGACCACCTGCCGATTTTTGTTGTCTATCAATGTGATTATAGGAAGAAAAAGTATACCAAAAATATTAAATATAAAAGAATAAGAACCGAAGATTCTATGTATTTACTGACAAAGGAATTATTAATACAAGATTGGAAGATAGTTTATGATGAAAATGACATAAATAAAGCATATGATAATTTTTTACAAATATTTCAATCATTGTACAATAAAAACTGTCCTATAAAACAATACAGTGACAAACAACAACAAAAAAAATATTCCTTGGGTCACCAAGGGGTTAATAAATGCATGTAAAAAGAAGAATACATTATATAAACAATTCATTAAATGCAGAACAGTGGAAGCTGAGATCAAATATAAAAGATATAAAAATAAGCTTACTAATATAATGAGGACCTGAAAGAAAGAATATTACAACAGAATATTAGAGGTTAACAAAAATAACTTAAGAGGAATATGGCAAGTACTCAATGGGATTATTAGTAATCGACCTAAGAATGCTAATTATCCAGAATATTTTATTGAAAATGGCAACTTGATAAATAATATGGAGGATGTGGTCAGTGGTTTCAATAAATTTTTTGTAAACGTTGGTCCTGAATTAGCAAAATCAAGAGTGACACCAGAAACAAACAACAGTGGTTCTGTAAATGAAATAGAAGATAGAAATCCAAACACAATCTTTTTGGGTGCAGTTACTGAAAAGGAAATTATCGAGACTGAGTAAATTTAAGAACAAAAAATCAACGGACTGGAATGAAATTGACATGACAATAGTGAAAAAAGTAATTGAAGGAATTGTTAAGCCACTCACCCACATCTGTAACCTGTCATTTCAAACTGGTACATTTCCAGACAAAATGAAAACAGCAAAAGTAATACCTCTATATAAAACAGGAGACAGTCATTGTTTCACAATTTACAGGCCGGTCTCTTTACTCTCACAGTTCTCCAAAATACTTGAAAAAATCTTCACTAAGAGACTGGATGATTTCATTGAAAAACACAACCTCCTTACAGACAGTCAGTATGGTTTTAGAGCAGATAAATCTACATCTTTGGCACTGATCAAACTTATAGAAGAAATTACTAGTTGTACAGATAAAAAAAAAAGGTTGCGGTAGGAGTATTTATAGATTTAAAGAAAGCTTTTGACACCATTGACCACAGAATACTACTAAGGAAACTGGAAAGGTATGGGATAAGAGGGGTCGGACTGAGTTGGGTGGAAAGTTATTTAAGTAACAGACAACAATTTGTACAAGTTGGTGAGCACAAATCACCCTTCATGGACATCACTTGTGGTGTGCCCCAGGGGTCAGTTTTGGGACCCAAACTCTTTATCTTGTATATAAATGACATATGCCAAGTATCAAAAATTCTGAAATTTATTTTGTTTGCGGATGACACAAATATCCTTTGCACTGGTGAGAATTTGCAGCAGGTTTTAGAGGTGGTCACAACCGAAATGAAAAAGTTAATGCAGTGGTTCAACAAAAATAAATTATCTCTAAATCTAAAAAAACCCAAAGATTATGTTGTTTGGAAATTATAAAATAAATCATGAAATAATGGTAACGATAGATGATACCAGAATAGAAACAGTACAGGAAAATAAGTTTCTGGGGGTGACGCTAGACAATAAAATCTGCTGGAAACCTCACATCAGTCGCATCCGGGCCAAGTTAGCAAAATGTATAGGCATACTGGGGAAGACAAGACACATCTTGGACTATAAATCATTGGTCCTGCTGTACAATTCACTGTTTTTACCTTATCTTAACTACTGTGTAGAAGTCTGGGGAAACACCTACAAGACCAACCTACATGTTATGACCCGAGCGTCGGTTCTGATCGCGCTCGGGTTAAAGTTATGTCTCGCTGCCGGCCTTGACAGCTGCGGGCGGTATTCTGGCCTCTCCGGGCTCTTATTGTGAAAGTGCTCGGTGGGGCTTCCGCTTGTCAACGGTCGGTCAGCTGTTTGTCATCTGTCATTAGTACCTGGTTTATTTAAGCTGAGTGCTGGCGTCGTTAAGACGCAGCAGTGTCTGATCGCATCTGGTCACTAACCTGACCGCTATTCTGTTCACCCATCGTCACAGATGCCTGGACTATATTCACACCTCAGCTGCCTAAGGGCTTGACCGTCTTTCACCGGCACTAGTAAGTGAGCTGTATTAGCCTTATTCCCTCCGGTGTTATTTGTGCTGTAAGTCCCTGCTTTGGCAGCCCGAGTGCTATTATTACCAAGACTGTCTGTGAGTGACTGTCTCCTGCTTCAGACCTGTAGTGTGCTGTATAGCCCTATGCTTCCTGTTCTGCAAAGACTCTGTCATTATCTCAGCAGCTTGTGTATCACCTTATCACCGTAATAAAACTCACTGAAAAACTCACTGGTGATGTTGTGTGCGTCTTATGCTGGCTCGTGAGGGCCAAAGCATGACAGTACACTGCTGCCAAACAGCGTTTACGGTGACGCCATTTTGAGACGCTTTTCACCAGTGAGTTTGAGTTTTGGACGTTGTTTGTCCCTGTCTGGGACCTGTGTATGTGAGGAATGCCGTCACCGAAGAGTCACGTGCTGACGTGTGTTTTGGAAGCCGTGGATGAGTTACGCATCTCCGCTTTCATGTTGGACTACGACCACGGCATACATTGGTACCTGGACGCCGCCGAAGATGTACTCTGTAATCTCTCTCCCCGCTACACCAACCACCCTGAAGTCGACGCGAGGAGGGAGGACATCGCTGCACAACGCGAATTATTCCTGATGATGGAGGAGGAACGCGGCATGGAGCAGGTGAAGAGGCACTCCTGCTCTTCGCCTAGGGATCCATTTCGGGAGTTCGCACCATCTGGGGGCCGGCGAAGGCGTCGGCGTCACGGCCGGGCGCATCTTCGGCAAGATCCAGCTCCGGATCCAGTTCCGGGCCGCCGGGATGACCCTCTCAACCAGCCAGCTGCTGAGAGTGAGCTGAGTCCTGCGCCGGTGGGCTCCATTCTTGGATCCTTCAGCATCCAGCGAGCGAGGGAAGGAGCAACGTCCGCTACAGCTGACAGCATCCTCCCCCCGGGAGACAGGCAAGTCCAAGTTCACTTTCCTAGTAATAATAGTGATCTGTCTTGTCTGACTCCTGGGGGTGAAGCTCAGGGTTCGCAGCTCCCTGAGTTTCTTTCCCCAGCTGTAGCCATGTATATTAAACCTGCTGCCTCTGTGTCTCCTCCTGCAGAGCGGTCCTCGGCGTCAGTCCCACGCCGTCGAACGAGGGGGAGGCCTGCAGCTCTGGGAGATATCCCGGTCTTGCAGCCTTGTTTTGGACAGAGGAGGAGAACGGACTGCAGTGAGGAGCCAGAGCCGACGAGAGAGCGTCCCCAGGGTTCCTCAGGGATGCAGCCCGAGTCAGCAGGTCCAGGGTCCTCTCCCTCCACGCCATGCGGGTTATTGGCGTGGACGCCAGCGCGTGAGGATCCAGCTGCGGAGACCATCAGGCCGGCTGTGGAACCCGACGCAGCCGAGTGGGAGCCCAACGACGAGCGTCTTCCTGAACCTGGATCGGCGAAGTCCTGGACGGCTCCAGAGCCCGAGTGCAGGCAAGTGCTCTTTCTTGTTTTCCTGTATGGTGTATTAGAGCATTTTTGCCTGCCTCATGGGGAGGCGAGTGAGGGGCAGCCGGCCGCTGCACCCGAGCTCGTCTCGCTGGGCTCTGGCGCTGCCGGTGGAACTGATCCCGGTTCTCCCTTGTGTTCTGAGCACCTCCACAGCGTCACCGGTCTGGAGCCAGTCAAGGTCATGGGACCGGGGGTTCCAGGTTCGGAGATGGAGGTCGTCGCCGGAGCAGTCCTGACCCAGTCGGGGTCCGACGTGTGGGCCGTGGTGACCCGGTCGGGGTCCGACGTGTGGGCCGAGGAGACCCGGTCGGGGTCCGTCGTTTGGCCCGAGGTGACCCGGTCGGGGTCCGACGCGTGGTCCGAGGAGACCCAGTCGGGGTCCAACGTGGGTGCAGCGGTGACCCAATCTGGGCCCGTCCTGACCCAGTCGGGGTCCGACGCATGGGCCGAGGTGACCCAGTCGGGGTCCAACGTGGGTGCAGCGGTGACCCAATCGGGGCCCGTCCTGACCCAGTCGGGGTCCGACGCGTGGGCCGAGGTGACCCAGTCGGGGTCCAACGTGGGTGCAGCGGTGACCCAATCTGGGCCCATCCTGACCCAATCGGGGTCCAACGAGATCCAGTGGGGGTCCAGCGCAGGTGCGGCTGCGACCCAATCAGGATTCAAGGGGGTCCAGGTTTTTGGTTGTCCCCCTCTCAGGAGCCACCAGCTGGGGGCCATTAGTGGGTTTTGTTTGGCAGATCGGCGCTCTCCTGTTTTGTTGTTTTCAGGTGAGCGGCTGCATGCAATCCCTCCACAGTCCTGTTGGTTGTGGGATGCGGGTCGGCCACCCGAGGAACTGCTTGGAGCGTTCGGCGTCTTGGGTTGGCCACCCAATAAACTGTGTGTGTTACGGGGTGACCTGGTTCGGCCACCAGAGGACGTATTCCTGGGGGCATGGGACTGGGGCAGGCCACCTGACTGTTCATGTACTGTGGGATTTTCTGTGGGCCCATATGGTGCCAAATCATGTTCTTGTATGTCTAGCAATTTTTTGTTGTTTATCAAGTCTTAGTCTTAGTCAGGTCAAGTTCGAGCAATTTTTTTTAATTGCCTCGTGTTTCTTTGTAAGTCATAGTCTTAGTCAGGTCTGAGCAGTTTTAGATTGCCTCTTGTTTCCAAAGTCATAGTCTTAGTCAGGTCTGAGCAATTTTAGATTGCCTCTTGTTTTTTTTTTGTTGTAGCCAAAGTCAGGTCTGAGCAATTTTTGATTACCTCTTGTTTCCTTGTATGTCATAGTCTTAGTTAAGTCCGAGCAATTTTTGATTACCTCTTGTTTCCTTGTACGTCATTGTCTTTGTCAAGTTTGAGCAATTTGTGTTTGCCTCTTGTTACCTTGTAAATCTTAGTCTTAGTCAAGTTCGAGCATTTTTTTTTATTTTGCCTCTTGTTACCTTGTAAACCATAGTCTTTGTCAAGTCTGAGCAATTTGTGATTGCCTCTTGTTACCTTGTGAATCTTTGTCATAGTCAAGTTAGAGCATTTTTTTTGATTGTCTCTTGTTTTTTTTTTTCCTTGTGAGTCTCAGTCTTGTCATAGCCTTGTTCAGTCATGTATTTTCTTTTCTTTGTTTTTTTTTTTTTCCCCAGAGTCATGTATTTCTTGTATGGTTTTCTTGTCTGGTCTTTGTCTTGTTCTTGGGTTGTTTTCTTTGTTTTTTTTTCCCTGAGTCATGTGTTTGTATGTATTTCTTGTTTTGGTCTTTGTCTTGTTTTTTGGTTGGTTTCTCTCCCTCCGTACCTGTCCCCCTACCTCCCACCCTGGGGGGGGGGCAGGGTGGTTCCTTGGGGCGTCCGGAGTCCGCCCGTGGAGGGAGGGTACTGTTATGACCCGAGTGTCGGTTCTGATTGCGCTCGGGTTAAAGTTATGTCTCGCTGCCGGCCTTGACAGCTGCGGGCGGTATTCTGGCCTCTCCGGGCTCTTATTGTGAAAGTGCTCGGTGGGGCTTCCGCTTGTCAACGGTCGGTCAGCTGTTTGTCATCTGTCATTAGTACCTGGTTTATTTAAGCTGAGTGCTGGCGTCGTTAAGACGCAGCAGTGTCTGATCGCATCTGGTCACTAACCTGACCGCTATTCTGTTCACCCATCGTCACGGATGCCTGGACTATATTCACACCTCGGCTGCCTAAGGGCTTGACCGTCTTTCACCGGCACTAGTAAGTGAGCTGTATTAGCCTTATTCCCTCCGGTGTTATTTGTGCTGTAAGTCCCTGCTTTGGCAGCCCGAGTGCTATTATTACCAAGCCTGTCTGTGAGTGACTGTCTCCTGCTTCGGACCTGTAGTGTGCTGTATAGCCCTATGCTTCCTGTTCTGCAAAGACTCTGTCATCACCGTAATAAAACTCACTGAAAAACTCACTGGTGACGTTGTGTGCATCTTATGCTGGCTCGTGAGGGCCAGAGCATGACACTACAGTCAATATGCACATTACAAAAAAGAGCTATAAGGATAATAAACAATGTAGGATATAGAGACCATACCAGTTTGTTGTTTTTAAAGTCACATGTCATAAAGTTCATCGATTTAGTCAAATTTAAGACAGCACAAGTAATGTACAGGGCAATTAATAATCAACTCCCAACTAATATACAAAAAATATTTTAAAAAAAAGAGACAATGATCATAATTTGAGAGGAGACTTAAACTTTACAAAACCCAAGATACGAACAACCAAGAAAAGTATGTGCATATCTGTCTGTGGGGTGGATTTGTGGAACAGTCTGGAGCCGGAACTGAAACTATGTACAAACAGAAATCAATTCAAAAAGAGGTATAAACATTATTTGCTGAAAGGATATGTGTTAGAAGGGTAGTGTTTATATGTACGATTCACTATGCTCACTCTGGGACATTATGGGACACTATGGAATGGTGGGTGGGACAGCACTGTGTATATCTGTGTTGTTTGAGGCTGGTTTTGATGTATGGACATCAATGTATGTTAGGATGGATGGGTGGGTGTTAATGTTGATATGTAAAAAATACAGTAAATTGTTTACTTGGGGTCTTAAAGGTGGTAATTTGTATATAATTAAAATGGGTGTATTTATGGAAAAGAGTAGATGGAATTAATAAGTGTTCACTTCTTCCTTCTCCCTTTCGAACACTGTATACTGTTACTTTATTGCATTTGTCATTTGTTTTGTTTTTGTTATACTTTTTTGTTTGAAATAAAGTATCTATCTATCTATCTATCTATCTACAGCAAGCCATTACCTCTTGCAACTTTCAAATTATAGCCTTGGAAATCTGAACTATTTTATTGACAAAAAATATTTACCACTCTTGACCACTAGGGGTTATGTCACAGTTCGGCAACATACACACTTAGAGGGTTAAGTTGAATGGTGTTTACTCCTACCTGTTGTCTGACCTTATCCTCTTCTCCTCTTCAGGTTGCTGCCATCGAAGCGGTGTGTTACTCCGGGGCTGCGCATGCTCACCTGAACCTCTTCCTCACCTGGAGAATGTCTGCTCCACCCAGTCAAGCTACTTCCCTGATCCATCCGGCCAACTTCCACTTCATCTGCTCATCCTGCTTATTTCACTCCTGCCAGCCTTTCCATCTATGCACGCTGGGTTCCACAGCCAGGCCCTCTGCTTCAGCAGAAAGTCTCCCTTCCTCTTTCCCTCTTCTTCTCCCTTCTCAGTTAAGTTCATTATTAATCATTCCTCCTCTCTCTCTCATTTACAGGCTGTGTGCTTCTCCTGCGTGCCCATTTGTGTTTTGTTGTTGCTTATGAGTTTTTTGTTGTTCATTAGTTTTTGTGGTGTAATAAATCGTGTTAAACGTTACCACCTGAGTCTGGTTGTTCTTCTGGTGTTTGCTCTGTGTTTGAGTCCCTGGCTTATAAATCATGACACCATGAGAAATAATGATAGTAATAAACAAAGAATAATACAATACTAAACTGAAACCCCAGAGCAGAATAAACAACAAAACATGACAGTGATAATGAACAATAGTAAATACAGAGAATTCAAAAAAACAAACCGAGCTGAAGCTGGGAAAACACAGAATGGCAAAAATAAACTTAAAGCGTGGGCGTGGTCCCCAGCCCATACCCAGACTCTGACAACACCAAGACAAGTCAAAACCAGGACGTACAGACACAGTGACCTTGGTCTGGACTTGTCTGAGAGTTGGTCTTGACTTGGTCTCACCCCTTTAAAGTCTTTGGCTGCATTCAGACCAGGATAGTCTGGGGGTCTTGGTTCGACTGGGTGGGGAATGTGGTTTGGTTTGGTTTGGTTCACATTCACACTGCAGCGGACCAAACTGCCTGGACAACATCACACAATTACACCAGCTGTTCGTTTGGGCTGCTGTAGCCTAAACCACCACTGACCAGGAAGAAAAAATCTTGGCGAGGAAGAAATCAGGCGAAGAAAAATCAGGTTAATCGATTGGCCAGGACCAAAAATGGAAATCTGTTCCTTCAGCCAGGTTGTTTGTCCACCACAAAGGAGACATTTTTTAACTTTCCTCCTTGGCTTTCTCCTGTAAAAGGATTTCTTATTTTAATCCTTTTTATTTGCAAACACAGAATAGAACATGCAGAAACTAACCAATAGACAATAATTGTAACAAACTGGAGAAAGACAAAACAAACAAGCACATCAACATCCATTAACAAGAACAGAATAAAATAAAATAAAATACAAAAAAACCAAATAAACATACAATAACATTACACATACAACACAGGGGAGGTGTGAAGGGATGGCAGAAGTCTGGCAAAGCTGTTCCAGCAATCACAAGCTTCAAAATTCAGAAATGTGATGTCTAATAAGAGCATAAATCAGCAACACCTGCAGAGATACAGTATATGGGCGAGTGGGAGATGTCTTCATAAGACTAAAGTGAATGAATGCCCCCCACCCCAAACCCAAATAGCGTGCGCACACACACACACACACACACACCCACACACACCTATAATTGCTGCTGTTGTTGCCAACCACAACAACCATTATTATCATCAGTAACCACTGGAGCCACCGGAGTGGTGGCTCAGTTGGTAGAGCATCCGCCCCACACCCGGGAGGCAAGGGTTCAAATCCCGGCTGGGTCATGCCGAAGACCATATAAAAGTGGAACTTCCTGCCATCCAGCTTGGTGCTCAGCAATAATGGAATGGAGGAGGGAAATCTGTGGCGGCGCCTTGCATGGCAGCGGCCCTCTGATTCTACACTTGGGGTGTGTGTGATTAACACTGTAGATAGGTAAAACACAATCTCGTTCTACTGTACATGATTGGTTGTGCGGTTGAATGACAATAAGGGTGATTTAATTTAATTTAACGCCACCACCAACAACAATTACCATTATCATCATTAATAATAGGATCCAAAATGCTGCAGCAAGAGTTTTAACAGGTACTAGAAAGAAAGATCATATCTCTCCGGTTCTGGCTTCCCTTCATTGGTTTCCCATAGAACTTAGAATTAACTTTAAAATCCTTCTCCTCACTTACAAAGCTCTAAATAATCAGGCCCCTTTTTATTAAAAAGATCTGATACTACCCTATCATCCTAACAGTGCACTACGCTCCCAAAATGCAGGATTACTTGTAATGCCTAGAATCTCCAAAAGTACAATGGGAGGCAGAGCCTTCAGTGATCAGGCTCCTCTCCTTTGGAACCAGCTGCCAATCTGGATTCAGGAGTCAAACTCGATCTCTGTTTTTTTTTTTTTTTCCACAATATCTTTATTAAACCTTTTTTTTTAAACAAACATGACACAAACAATCAAACACTAACACTAAAGTACTACAAAAAAAAATGCACTAAAAACACCAACAACCACCAACAAAATCAAGTCTTCAACAATGCTCCTCTGTTTAGTCTAGACAATCCATTACATAAGTATACATATTATGTTCACCAGTTTGGAATTTACAAGGTCCACACACATCATTCACCTTCTTCTTCAAGAGTTATGTTTAAATTTTTTACATGATCAATAAAAGGTCTCCATATATTCTCAAACACAATTTCCTTTGATTTCAGTATATATGTTATTCTTTCTAATGGAAGGTTTGTTAACATCTGTCTTAACCACTGAGTCACATCTGGTCTATGAGTCTTTTTCCACAGTAGTGCAATACATTTTTTGGCATTAAGCAAACTGAGGTCTATGAATGTTCTTTCACTTTTATTAAAGTTATGCTTTTCTGGGTACAGACCCAACAAAAACAGTTTAGGATTCAAAATGATTTGTTTTGAGATTATTTTTTCAATTGTTACCCTCACCTCTTCCCAAAACATTCTTATTAATCTACATTCCCATAAACAATGAAATAGGGTTCCTTTACTTTCCATGCATTTTGTGCATGTATCTGGTATATTTTTGTTATATCTATTTAACTCCTCCGGTGTAACATACATCCGCATTAACCATTTGAAATGTATCAATTTAAGACGTACATTTATTGATTTGGTTTGGGCTTCTGTACAAGCCAATTCCCATTGTTCCTCTGAAATTTCAATTTGCAGATCTTCTTTCCAGTAGTTTAATCTTTTCTGTGAATTTTCACTTGAGGATAGTGTCAATGAGTTATAAAACTCTGAAATAATACCCTTTCTTTTACTATCTTTCATCAACATTTTTTCCAAGGATGAATAAATAGGTCGAGTGAGAGCTTTATTTTGATTTGATCGAATAAAGTTTCTAAGTTGAAGATATTTAAAAAAATGTGTTCTATTAAGATTAAATTTGACCCTCAGCTCTTCAAAAGACATTATGTTATCTGCACATGGCAAATATAAATCTTGAATCTTTTGAATCCCTTTTAAATTCCATACTTTAAATACAGCGTCCGCTCTTCCTGGTTTAAAATATTGATTACCCCATATTGGGCTAAATGGTGACAATAACTGTGGTTCTTTTAAATAATTTTTAGCTTCACACCATATTTTGATCATATGCTTTACAAATGGATTTTTAACTTGTTTTTGTAATTTTTTTGCCGAATCTGAGTATATGAATATGGGAAGAGGTAAAGGTAAATTGTATGATTCCATTTCAGTCCAGTGAGGGAGATCATTTAATGAAAAATAATATGTCATAGACCTCAGTTGTGCCGACCAATAATACAACATAAAATTTGGACATTTCAGACCTCCACGATCAAATGGTAAATATAATAAAGACAGACGTAATCTAGCCCTCCTGTTGTTCCATATAAATTCCACTAACTTTTTTTTAATTCTTGAGAATAAATCTAAAGGTGGTGGTAAGGGAATGTATTGAAATAAATAAAGTATTTTAGGTAAAATATTACTTTTAAGTATATTGATTCTCCCGATCATCGACATTGGTAGCGACATCCATCTCTGAATTGACTCATTGATATCTGTCATTAAGGCTTCATAGTTGACACTGGCGACTGATTCTAGCTTAGGCACAATTTGGATTCCTAAATATTTAAACTGATTTACAATGTTGAATTGATTTACCTCAGGGTCTGGGTAATTTCTCTGGGTCTCATTTAGCATTAATATTGAAGATTTAGTTTTATTTATTTTATATCCTGATATTTCCCCAAAATTCTTTATTAAATTCAACAAGGTCGGAATTGATTTTTTTAGATTCGACATAAACAAAATTATGTCATAGGCGTACAGGGAGATTTTATGTTCTGTTGGTCCAACTTTAATTCCATATATTTGTGAATGTAAACGTATCGCCATCGCTAAAGGTTCAATTGCCATAGTAAACAGTAAAGGTGAAAGTGGACAGCCTTGTCGACATCCTCTATTGATTTTTATTGATTTTGAAATATTGTTATTTGTTAGGATTTCTGCTGTAGCATTATTGTATATTATCTGAACCCATTTTATGAAATTATTTCCAAGTCCAAACCTTTGTTAGACTTCAACAAGAAAGGGCCATTCGACTCTATCAAAGGCCTTTTCGGCGTCCAGTGATAGGAGAGCTGTATCCGGTGCTTCTTTATTAAAATAAATAATATTAAATAGTCTTCTTACATTATGGAAGCCTTGTCTTCCCTTTATAAAGCCATTCTGATCTCGATTAATAATATTTGGTAAAATTTCTTGTATTCGTCTTGCTAAAATTTTACAGATTATCTTAAGGTCGGCATTTAATAGGCTTATTGGTCTCATATTTTCACATTTATTAGAGGGCTTACCTGGTTTTGGCAACAGTATAATTAAGGCATTATTCATGTATGATGGTAAATTATTATTTTGAAATGCTTCTAAAACCATTTCCAAAAAAGGTTTTATTAATTTATTCTTAAATTTTTTATAAAGGTCAACTGGAAGACCATCTGGTCCTGCACTTTTTCCTGATTTCATATTATCAATGGCTAGCCCAACTTCTTCTTGACTAATTTTAGACTCCAATATCTCCCTGTTTTCATTTGGAATACACGGTATAGATAGTTCGTTCAAAAACCCATTTAGTTTTGTTAAATCAGATTCATTTTTGGTATCATATAATTTTTCATAGTAATCTCTAAAGGCTCTGTTAATTTCTAAAGGATCTATAACTACCTGTCCATTACTTATAATACTGGTAATTGGTGTTTTAATTTCTAATTGTTTAATCTGCCATGCCAATAATTTTCCTGATTTTTCACCTTGTTCATAAAAAGATTGTTTCAATCTTAGAAGACTCGAGGCAGCTCTATTCGCTGATTTTTTGTCGTATTCAGCTCTCAAAATCAGTAATTCATTCTCCAACCTTGGATCACTTCCTGCATACACTTTTTCCTGAAGATTTTTTATTTTATGTTCCAATTGGGCTCTCTCCTCTCGAGTCTTCTTAGATTTTGAACCTGTATAACTAATAATATGTCCCCTAATAAAAGCTTTGAAAGCCTCCCACTTTACACATGCTGATGTTTGTGTAGTATTGATATCAAAGAACTCATCTATCTGTTTTTCTATGTACTTGACAAATTCCTCATCCTGAAGCCATTTATGCTGAAATTGCCATCTACCTGATTCCTTTGTCAATTTCTTATCTACATATATTAGACAGCAGGGTGCATGATCAGAGATCACGATGTTATCATAAAAGCAGTTTTGAATCTTGGACCTTAATTCTGTGGAAATCAAAAAATAATCAATACGTGAGAATGTCTTGTAGGTACTGGAATAACAAGAGTAGGCTTTGACTTGTGGTTTCATTTCTCTCCATATATCTAGCAATCTCAATTCTTTCATAAAATGATTAATGGTCATCCTACATCCATTGTGCGTACAGTCCAGTCCTGTTGATCTATCTATACCGGGATTCAATGTACAATTAAAATCCCCTGCTATTATATGTTGCCCTGTAAGTGATGATAAGATAAGAAATAAATTAGCAAAGAACTTTTGATCATCTCGATCTCTGTTTTTAAGAATAGGGTTAAAACCTTCCTTTTTGATATAGCCTATAGTTAGGGTGGCATCATGTGCCCCTGAACCCTTCCTTAGTTATTCTGCTAATAGGTTTAGACAGCCGGGGGACCTCCAATAATGCAATGGGCTTCACTCCTTTCTTCATGCTCAATGAAATATTTTTGCTGGTCATTAACATCTGTTTGTTCTCTCCCATAGATTGAGTCCCCATCGTGCAGCTTGCTCTCTACGTCTGTTCTTTTCTTCTTCTTCTTCTTCTCTATCCCCTCACCCCCAACCAGTCACAGCAGATGACTGCCCCTCCCTGAGCCTGGTTCTGCTGGAGGTTTCTTCCTGTTAAAAGGGAGCTTTTCCTCTCCAGCATCGCCAAGTGCTGCTCACAGGGGATCGCCTGATTGCTGGGGTCTTTCTGCAATTGTGGGGATTTCCCTTACAGTTGAAAGTGCTATGAGATGACTGTTGTTGTGAAATGGCGATATATAAATAAAGTTGAATTGAATTTAATAACAACAAACAACAACAATTACCATTATCACCATTAATAACAAGATTCAAGATTCAAAGATTTTATTGTCAATACTGCTGTAAGTGCAGGACATACAGGAGAATTGAAATGCCGTTTCTCTCTCTCTCTTCACTGGTGCGCATAATATTAAAAGAAAAGGAATAACGCTGGAAAAAAGAAAACAACAACAACAACAGTCTGTTTACAGTAATACAACCCATGGTGCAAATGGTGACAAGAAAGACCCAGACCTCTTATAGTGCAAATATAGAGATAAATGATTAACGATGATAAAACCCAGCAATCCTATATACAGACAACTAGAGATGAATACCCGTAGCTGCAGTTCAATGCAGTAGTGAAGGTGCAGACAGTAACAGATAGGACTGCAAGTGATCAGTATTGCAGTGACAGACAGACAGCAGCAGATATGACGTTTGTGCAAATGGTTGCGGTTAATGTGCAGAGACATACAGCACCAGAAGTATTACTGTTGGTGTGCCAGTCTTCCTGTGCCAACAGCTGAGGTAGTTATTGTGCGGGTGAATGTGTTACCGTCCGGGGGGGGGGTGGGGTTGCACACAGAGTTCAGGGTCCTGATAGCCTGATGAACAAAGCTTTTTAGCAGTCTTGTGGAGCGGGTCCAGAGGCTTCGGTACCTTTTCCCCGACGGCAGGGGGCTGAAGAGGGACTGTGAGGGGTGGGAAGTGTTGCCTGTGATCCTGATGGCTCTGCGGGTGAGGTAGATGTCTGGGGGGGGGGGGGGCAGAGGGGCACTGATGATCTTGCTGCCTGCTTTCACTGTGCGTTGTAGTGT
Source organism: Pholidichthys leucotaenia (assembly GCA_020510985.1). Taxonomy (NCBI): domain Eukaryota; kingdom Metazoa; phylum Chordata; class Actinopteri; order Cichliformes; family Pholidichthyidae; genus Pholidichthys; species Pholidichthys leucotaenia. Next base: position 219,006,558 of record CM035837.1, read on the forward strand.
CTTCTGGCAGGCGGCAGTGCAGCTTTCATACCACACCATGATGCAGCAACAACAACAACAATTACCATTATCACCATTGATAATAACAACAACAACAACAATTACCATTATCATCATGAATAATTACCATTATAATCATTCTCCTGTCAACCTGCTGTCAATCAGCTGTCAGCTCCTGTCAATCGGTAGATTTCTGTATTTTATTGCTTGGTTTTTGACTACTGTTCTGGCTTCTGAAAACGAGTTTGGATTACGGACTGGACATCCTCATTTTGACCACTGCCTGACTTAATATGCCGATAACCACATTTACGGACTGGGAAAATGGGAGCGGAGCTGATTGGCCCACCACTCAGCTGTTCAGTTAGCTGTTTGGTCAACATAAATCGTCCAGGATCATGGGTCCTAAGAAAGCTCAACAGGCTGAGGAGGTGGACGACATTAAAAAGTTTTTCGATTTCTTAGCTGAGGAGGTTTCTGCTGTTAGGATGCAGCAGAAAAATATTCCTGACCTGGTTGAGGAGGTAAAAGCGCTGCAGATCTAGAATGCTGAGTGGCTGACCTGGAACAATACACCCAGGTGAACAACGTGATCTTCACAGGGCTCCACATTAAACCCCGATCATATGCTCGGGTGGTGGCTGTGGACAGTGAAGGGGTACTCAGTGAGCTGGAAGCCGAATCCACTGAACAACAGGTGGCGGCCTTCCTGCAGTCCAAAAGAATCCAGCTGGACTGTAACACCATTGGGGCCTGCCACCCTCTGCCCAGGAAAACCAACAGCGACAAACCAGCTGTTATCATGAGGTTTGTCAACAGAAAACACAAGACTGCACTGCTAAAACAAGGGAGGAAACTGAAAGGAACGAACATCTACATAAACGAGCACCTTACAAAAGAAAACACAGAAATAGCCAGAAAAGCAAGATACATGACAAAGCAAAAAAAGATTCAAAACACCTGGACAACAAACTGTAAAATATAGATGAAATTAAATGGATCACCTGAAGAAGCCAAGGTTATTAACTCCAAATATTATGGAACTGGACAAATATCAATGAATATTATGATCCGGAGTCGACAGCAACAAGAGACAACTGAAGAACACTGAAGGATCACTGAAGGATCACACTCATCAGCATCAGGATATATGAAACAAACATGATATGAAACAAAAGATAAACGAACAGGAACAACAGGAGCTACATATTTTTGAATATACCGATCACAATCAACAGAACGTGGAATATGACATAGACCCTGACAATAATTTATTTACCTCCATGAATAATAACTGTAGTTATGACACAATGGTCACATCTGACTTTAAGATATCAATGATCCACTTCAACAGACATTAAAGATTATTTACATCAGTTTAAAATATAGTGGCAATATCAGAGATGTGGTTCAGTGAAGAGAAAGGAGTGGACTTTACAATGGATGGCTATTAATTAAATTATATGAATAGAAAAGTGAAAAAAGGAAAAGTTGCAATTGATGTTGACAAATGCTTGAAATACAAGGTTGTTGAAAATTTGACAGTGACTGTGGATGATTTATTTGAATGTATTACAATAGAAATCTGTTTGGACAATATCAAGAATATAGTAGTGAGCTGTGGATATAGAACACCTGGATCAAATATTGACTTATTTAAGGACTGGATGAAAAAAATGTGAAGAGTTTGTTTGCAAAAAACGATAAACGCCACTTCCAAGAAAATTTCCCTCTGTACAACAAACAACTGTTCACATTGCCTACTTATAGAAGTTCAAATTGTTTTTTTCAGAAAATCCACTATATATGCTGTTATATACACTACAAAGTTCATGTTTTTTTTCAAAAGCCAATAAACACCAGGACCCTGTTTTTACAAAACTAGATAACTCCACACACGGCAAATCAGCGCTTGGTATTTGGATGACGTGACTCAATGGTGCAGTGAGGATCAGCCAATCATGTGTCGATCTGCTGCGGCAGTGTTCTGCAGAGACCCCTACTTTGGTCTGCTCGCTTTGCGTGATTTCCCTGCCATTTTTTTTTTTTTTTTTACAATTTTGCTGCATTTTATGTCAAATATGGATAATTTTGATGAAGCAGATGAACCAGTGATGCGTTCACCAGACAAACTAGCATGGTTTTCAGGACATGTCTGCCTTTGCAAAAGTATCTGTTTTGGACTTATCTGTTTTTTGCGGAGAAAAGTACTCATAAATTGCCAAAAAATAACAATGAGTTGATGTTCAATTTTTGGATTTATTATGACTAAGATACTCATATTTCAAGTGACCATGTCTTAGAAGCTGAATTGGAAATGCTAACACATATAAACCAACAGATGAAAAAGTTGTTTTTCTCATTATTAAACCAATTGGACTTATCTGTTTTTGCAAATGAACTCTTCATGTATGCAAAACTAACTCATAAAGTTATGTTCATCTGTGGGAATTTCATTATAGATCTGATGAACTCAAAACAACATAGTTTGACAGAAGAATTTATCAACACAATGTACAGTATGGGCTTACTTCCAACAATTACCGGACCTAGCAGAATCATGTCACACAGTGCCACACTAATAGATAACATATTCACAAACATTATGGAAAATAATATCAGGAGTGGGCTTTTATTGAATGATATCAGTGACCACCTGCCGATTTTTGTTGTCTATCAATGTGGTTATAGGAAGAAAACGTACACCAAAAATATTAAATATAAAATAATAAGAACTGAAGAATCTATGTATTTACTGGCAAAGGAATTATTAATACAAGACTGGAAGATAGTTTGTGATGAAAATTATATAAATAAAGCATATGATGATTTTTTACAAATATTTCAATCATTGTATAACAAAAACTGTCCTATAAAACAATACAGTGACAGACAACAAAGCAAAAATATTCCTTGGGTCACCAAGGGGCTGTTAAATGCATGTAAAAAGAAGAATACATTATATAAACAATTCATTAAGTGCAGAATGGTAGAGGCTGAGATCTTCTTCTTCATCAATCCCTAGATAGCTGAGATCAAATACAAGAGATATAAAAACAAGCTTACTAATATAATGAGGACTTCTACGAAAGAATACTACAACAGAATATTAGAAGATAATAAGAATAACTTAAGAGGAATATGGCAAGTGCTAAATGGGATTATTAGTAATCGACCTAAGAATGCTAATTATCCAGAATATTTTATTGAAATGTGTTGGCCCTGCGATGGACTGGCGATCTGTCCAGGGTGTACCCTGCCTCTCGCCCAAAGATGCTGGGATAGGCTCCAGCCCCCCCCCCCCCCGACCCAAAAAGGATTAAGCGGAAGAAGATGGATGGATGGATGGATGGATGACAATTTGATGAATAATATGGAGGATGTGGTCAGTGGTTTCAATAATTTTTTGTAAACGTTGGTCCTGAATTAGCAAAATCAATAGTGACAACAGAAAAAAACAACAGTGGGTCTTTAAATGAAATAGAAGATAGAAATCCAAACACAATCTTTTTGGGTGCAGTTACTGAAAAGGAAATTATCGAGACTGAGAGTAACTTTAAGAACAAAAAATCAACGGACTGGAATGAAATTGACATGACAATAGTGAAAAAAGTAATTGAAGGAATTGTTAAGCCACTCACCCACATCTGTAACCTGTCATTTCAAACTGGTAAATTTCCAAACAAAATTAAAATAGCAAAAGTAATACCTCTATACAAAACAGGAGACAGTCATTATTTCACAAATTACTGGCCGGTCTCTTTACTCTCACAATTCTCCAAAATACTTGAAAAAATCTTCACTAAGAGACTGGATGATTTTATTGAAAAACACAACCTCCTTACAGATAGTCAGTACGGTTTTAGAGCAGATAAATCTACATTTTTGGCACTGATCAAAATAAATAAATTTCACTACTTGGGTCAAACTTAATGGTACTGAATTTCACGCTGGTCTATTTTACAAAAACATTAATGAAATGCTGGTTTTCAATAAGATTCTTAATGCATTTCTGAAAGATGAAGTCTATTTTTACTATCAGAAATGGAGTCTATATTTATAGAACATTTTCATGCAATTCATGTTGTTCAAATGCATAAAGTTTCAGTTGGTGTCGCTCATTATTTGAGATACATTAAGCCTTTTGATGTTCAAAGGTTTTATGGTAAAGAGTTATTTTTCTATGTTGTGCCAGATGGCTGTATTTTATAGGGCAAGCAACAACAGTTCTTACGACCTTGTTTTTGTTCAATAATAACTAGCACATACCCGTGCATGCCCGTCCTTGCCCGTAGAAACCAAGTATAAGCAAGTATTTCTGCATGCCTGTTGCTGAAGGGTCTCCTCCTGCCTCAGACAGCTGTGTTGTTCACAGTCATGCCTGCAGTGTACTGCTGGAACCTGAGGTGTTTCATGTTCACGGCATCTTTTCTGACGTGCAGCAGCAGTTCTCCTCATTCTATTGCTCTCCATCTGGTGGGTCTTCTTCTTCTTCTTCGTTCAGACCACTGGTTGAGGGATAGGTGCGTTGTAATTCCAGTTCATCATTGGCTCATCATAGGACATCATGCAAACATCATAGGCCATCCTATGATGTGCTCTGCCTATGTCTATGTGCCGTCTTATAGACATCATATCTTTACATGCAGCAGTTCTCCTCATTCTATTGCTCTCCATCTGGTGGGTCTTCTTCTTTTTCATTCAGACCACTGGTTGAGGGATAGGTGCGTCGTAATTCCAGTTCATGGGCAGGATCATGAAAACAGATGTGAGCAAAAAGTGGCTTTCGACCCTTTTCAGGAAGGCCCATGCATGCCCGTAGAAACCAAGAAACCGGAGCACCTGGAGAAAATCAGCGCTTTGCTTGGCATTTTACACATTTGTAGTGTAGACTGGCATTCTTCAAGGTTACACATTTTTACTGTGCCAGCACCTCTTTATAAACAGCATTGCTGAGAAAGCGACGCTTTTGCTTAGTTTCATCTTGAGCAACAATAACATCATAAAGACACATTAGTCTAGGCATCGTGAGTGATGGTCTATATGACATCATAAAGACACATTTGTCTATGTGCCGTCATATAGACATCATATCTTTATGACAACATCGCAAGTTCATAGGACGTCCTATGATGATCAGACAGAGTTCATAGGCCGTCCTATGATGTCCTATAAACGTGACAGACACACAGAGATTTCTTGCTTTAATAGAGTGATGATAATGATAATAGTAATGGGTTAGATTTATATGGCACTTTACATGTTAAGTGACATCTCAAAGCGTTTACAGTGAGTCCATTATTTATTCACTCTAGACAGACATTGATAGAGGTAAGCTACTTCTGTAGCCACAGCTGCCCTGGGGCAAACTGACGGAAACAAGACCAAGGTTCAAAGTTATTGCAAAGACTGTGCTGATGCTAATTTTAACGTGAAACCTTTGTCATTAAAAAATAAAAGTAATTAAAGATGTTAAGCATTCTCAGAGTAGTCATTGAACCCAGATGGAGAACGGCTGCAGTAACTAATGTATATTTTAATTCAAACTGGGCTATCTGTGTTGACCTTGCGATGGACTGGCGATCTGTCCAGGGTGTACCCTGCCTTTCGCAAAAAGATGCTGGGATAGGCTCCAGCCCCCCCCCCCCCCCCCCCCCGTGACCCGAAAAAGGATTAAGCGGAAGAAGATGAATGAATGAATTAATGAATGAATGAATAAATGGGCTAACGAAAGCTATGAGGGGGTCTGAAATGTTCATAGGCTGACTAAGGAGTGATGCTACAGCAACGAAACTAGTCATACATTACATTCAACCTTTTCTGATGCTAACTGCATTGGGTTTTTTTTTTCAGATACACTAGCTTTGGACAGTAATACAGGACTCTGAAAAGGAGACCTAGAGCCACTTCATGAAGACGGATACAACAGCTCCAGCTGGTTTCCTTAAATGTTTCCTCACTCAAGATCAGTGTTGGGTCCACCACTTTGAGCCAGAGACCAAACAGCAAAAGCAGTGGAAACACACCTCTGCTCCTCTTCAAAGAAGGCCAAAATGGTGTCATCAGCAGGTAAGGTGATGACCTCCATCCTTTATCCATCTTAACAAAGTGGCTCTACGACTTCTTTTCAAAGTTCTGGATTACTGTCCAGTGTGAGTGTATCTTAAAAGAAACAATGCAGTTAGTATCAGAAAAAAAGGTTGAATTTAATGCATGACTAGTTTCGTTGCTGTAGTATAACTCCTTCATAGTCAGCCTATGAACTTTTCAGCCCCTCCCCTCGTCTATGGACCATCTGAGGTCGCAGAATTAACACTATCAGAGTTAAAATCAACACTTCGGAGTCTATATTGGAACCACTACTGCAGTGTTAAATTAACACTTTTGAAAGAGTTAACATTATAACACTATCAAAGTGTTAACTAGCCAACTCTGTCCATAGCGTGGTATTACATAACTGTGGTTACTGCGACAGCCCTACTTACACTGTTAATATTTAACACTGTGAGTGTTGGTTAGTTAACACTCAGTGTTAAATACACTGTAAATACTTAACACTGTAAGTGTTAATATTTGTGTTAATATTTAACACCGTAAGAGTTGGTTAGTTAACACTCACAGTGTTAAACAGTGTAAATATTTAACAATGTAAGTGTTAATAGATGAGGACAAACTATGGAGGCGTGTATTAAACCACTTCACCCCTTCCTGGAGCTCCCGGGTGAGCCGCCTGTGCCCTGGCCAAAATGGTTTGCGGCATTCCAAAATTACATTGTCACGCTCGACCTGGGTGAGCTAAATAAGCTAAGAGCACGTGCCCTCCTGGTACATAATTTGGGAATTGAGGGCCAGTGTATCCGCACACTCAGGGCTTCGGATTCATTTGAGGACAGTGGTTGAGTCTAGCTAGCGAGTGTCGTTTTGGGCCATTGGAGGAAGAAATGTTACGTGACCAGCTGGTGGATCACACGAACAGTGCCGCTTTACGAGCTAGGCTACTCATGGCACCAAATGACGCAACATTAGCCAGGGCTGTCGAGCTAGTTCTCCAAATGGAGACTGCAGACAAGCTAGCTTTGGAGCTAAAGTGGTGCCAGTCACAATGGCAGCTGGAGCCTACCACCATAGCATTGGTAGCAGACCCTGATAGCGAGGATAGCTTAGACGACAACAACGCGGAAACCAACGTTATCAGCCAAAGGTCTGCCCCGGGAAAACCCCTGTGTATGAGTTGTGGGTCCGCAAAGCACCGATACAAGGCTAGGAAATGTCCAGCTAGAGGGAAGCATGGTGGCAAGTGTGGACACTTGAATCTTTATGCTAGAGTGTGCCGTGCATCTCAGCCGGAGAGCCCATGGTAGAAATCACACCACCTGCCCCCGACAACTATCCACACGGTGTCTTCGAGTACCAACGGGTGTATGTTCTGCGCAGTGACACTGGACGGCATGGAGGTACCGCTGCTGCTCGACATGGGGGCGGAGAGGTCGTTGCTGAATTGGGCCACGGCGAGGAAGTTTTTTTCCCACTACATAATAAAAGCTAACCCAGTGCCCCTTTATGGTTATGGAGGTTGCAGGCTGTGCATGGTTGGAATGTCGGAGTTAACGGTTCGCTACAAGTCTGCAACGATGGCTGACTTTGTTTCATGTGGTGGCCCAAGGCAACAACAACATGGGCTGTGACTTGTTTTATGAGCTGGGTTTCGCCATTAAAGACAACGATGGGGAAGAATGGTCTGATTGTGGCCAGTGGAACCCTCCGGTTCCGGTGGTAGAGAATGACGTTATGTGGAATGAAGGACTGACGGACACCACGGCGGTTGAGCAGGACCAGCCTCACCCAGGTTCGGCGCAGGAGGGTCCCAGTGCCGGCATTCGGAAGACGGTAGAAAGGGGTACCAAGCGTGACCGTGAGGCACCTGCATTAGCGATTGATGCTAATGTGCTAGCTCCCGATTCCTCTGGAGCTTGGCTGCAGAGAGATGGAAGATTGGCTGCTACGATGGTGACCGCTACAACGGCTTAAGAAGAGGATGGGGCCAGACCGATAGGCACAGAGAAACTGCATGCCAAGCAGCACTATATCAGGCCGAGCAGAACCCTGCTTAGGGTCACGGACTTGGTCCGGGTTTGAGAATTGGGATGTCCATGGCTAATATGGGCCAGACGACAGCCAGAGGAACACCTACACATTGTGGCAGTGGGACTCACATCTGATACAAAGTGAAGGACATAAATAGGACAAGAGAAATTAGAGTAATGACAAGTGTGGGAAACAGGAGCGAGGATAATTAGTGCAAAATAATGACAGCTGTGGGAACCCTGAACTTGAGCTAACAGAGGAAGTAAATACAGCACTGTCAAAATAAAAGCACAGGAGAACATGAATACAAAATGAGATAAGACAAAATAATACAGGAGGAGAAAATAATAATAATCACCCACCAAGGCAAGGCCAAGATAAAATACACGAACAGTGAATAGGTGAAGATCGCAATATCAATTCATATAAACACTATAAAGAGAAAACTAACAGTGAAGAAGGAGAAGCCTCTAATACAAACATAGGAATATATCATTCAGATATACGACAAGATGGCCATAGGTACATAATAATAATAACCAAGACTATAAAGGCAAAACTAAGATCATGATAACAGGAACTCTTATAAACAAACTGAAACAATGGCAAACTCAAATAACAGAATACGTCCAAAACCGTAACCAGATTAAATACTAAACTGAAGTGGGGAATGAACAGAAAACAATCAGACTAACAAAAAGCATGAGCACGGTTCCCCCACCGTGCTCAGCATCATGACACATTTTTCCAAGAGCCAGGCAGAAGGGAATGACCTCGGTGTTCAAAAGCTTTGCATAAAAACAAACATCCTACGATTAGAACCACACTGTCAACAGTGGCTGAGTACATCCTGAGTTCATCACAGGTTACAACAGGAAGCAAAGTAGAAAATGTGCGTGATGTGTAAAAGTATCTGCCATGCTGAAAACATTTTGAACATGTTCAACATTCTACCACAGCATTTCGTGACACATGACAGGTAAACTTCCCCTGTGGCAGATGTGTTGCAGGGCCTGCGTGAAACCTGCCTCAGCACGCTCCTGCGTGGAGAAAGGCCTCCGGTGTTCAGCTGAGGTCAGCATTCACACGCTGACATCAAACCTCACACAGCTGCAGGTTCCCTGGGTTTCACACCAGCCTGATGGAGCCGCTTCTGCGTAGGCAAGGCAGAGATGCAGATGGGCGGCTGTGAGAATGGCAGCACTGTGCAAGTTCTGCCTGTGTGCGTGTGTGCGTGTCGATGTGGCTGTTGCATAAGTAGTGATGGGAGCAGTTTGACAAAACAGCCTGAGCCAGCAGCAGATCCGGTTTTTCACCTGACAGGCTGCAGAGTGAACAGCTGATCTGGAGAAGCAGCTTCAAACAGCGGGTAGAAGGAGGGCGGCCTGCCGCAGCTTTGCACCTCTCCTGTCACCACTGGTCCAACGGGCGCAAAACCACCACGCAGCAAATTCACCAAGAGCTGAGCAGGGCGGCATGCACGCGGGCAAAGTCCGCGCGCCTTCTAAAATGATCTGGTCTACGGAGCAGCTGCAGCCTGAATAACTGCGGGGTTTTTGCTCCCCAATGCAGCACAAGCAGCCTGGAACAAAGAGCGACAACGATGGACGAACTGCGCGTTAAAATGAGACATGGAGACAGAGAGAAAAGGAAGCGCAGAGAGACTGAAGCCCACAGTCAGTAAAACCGAGACTGTTGATGAGAAGGAACAAATGGCAGGAGAACATCTGAAGATTTCCACCTACCTCCTGTCAGACATCCACGGGAGAACCATGGATGGGGCGCACCGGGGGACGGACTTCGGTCCTGTTCCGTCTTTATTCCCGGGTTAAGGGACAGTGAGCATATCGGGGTTTTACCGGTGAGAAGCCTGACGAGAGAGGAGGAGGAGGAAAAGAGGGAGGGACGATGTCAGATGCGGGGAGGCAGGAGGGTGGAGGAGGCGCTCATGCGCACAGACGGTGTGTGTGTTCGGATGGTCAGTGCGTAAAACCAAGAGAAAGAAAGAAAGAAAGAAAGAAAATCTCTTCCGTCAAGAACCGTGCCTACGGGATTAAACGTGGGAAAACGTTGCCAAGGTGACATTGTGTTTTCGTCACAGCTGCGATCACGTGGGCTGTGCTTCATGATGGGACAACCCGCTGTTACCGACTTTGCCTGCTGTTATGACTGAATTTGGAGCCAAGGAGACCAGCAGTAGAGCTGAACACCAGTTTATTACGCGAGGCGCTGTGCCCCCACCCACCCCTGCAGCTGCTGGCAGAGGTAAAGGCTGAAGAGACCCCCCCACACACACACCTGCAGCCCTCCATATACACACGGGGTTGGCGGGACCAGAAGGCGGATCCACCACCCTGTGCCACACAAATAAGAGCTCCAATCATAATACAATATATGAACAATAAATAACTGCATTATATCCCCCCCTGTAGAAAATCCAAAACACACATACAGTCAGCCCACCCCAATTTGGAACCCAAATCATCCACTAAACAGCACTAAACTAAAATCACAAAAGGGGCCTATGGCATTCACACAAAATAACAAAAAATTAGGGGAGATGGGGAGACTGCCGTCCTACCCCCACCCCCCCACCCCCACCCGCAAGGCCGGTTATTCTGCTGCCTATGATATATAATAGTCCAGTTATAAACTAAAAGAAAATTGCTGCAATGTCTCCTAATTAAAAGAACACAAAATAATCCCAGAACTATAAATACAGATTCAGAACAAATAACATATATATACAGTACATGTGCAGCTTGGGAAGAATGACCGCGTGGGCTCCCCAAACCATTCAACATTCAGTCCGCCCCTGGAGGTGGTTTGCCTCCCTGGCCACAGCTGGTTGCCTCAATCCCAGTGCGCCTTCTCCTCCACACCGCCGGACACTCCATTCGTCTGGGCCACGTCTTGCTGCCTTTTTTTTTTTTTTTCCCCGGTTCCGATTCCACCAGACCAGCAGCGCCACACGAGTTTGGCTGCCTTTTGCAACTGCCTTTTTCTTATCTTCGTTCTTCTTTCTACACCTTTCACTCTATATATATATATCACGGACACACAGATCGCCCCAAGGGTCTCCCGAGTCGGCAGACAGAGCCACTGTTTGCAGCGGGGGACGATACAGCAGGCAAGAGCTAGCTAGCTGGCTAACTAGCTCCAGCCGCCACCCGGTGCTAACAGAGAAGCTCGACATGCCGAGGAACTGTGGTGAAAATGACGCGGGTGCCGGGCTGGAGTTTAGGCGGCGTGCAAGAAATATAAGACAGAATAATAAAGAGCGATGGCAAGAACCAAGCAGACCGCCCGTAAATCTACTGGAGGAAAAAGCCCCCCAGGAAGCAGCTAGCCACCAAGGCTGCTCGGAAAAGCGCTCCGGCCACCGACGGAGTGAAGAAGCCTCACCGTTACAGGCCCGGTACCGTGGCTCTGAGAGAGATCCGTCGCTACCAGAAATCCACGGAGCTGCTCATCCGTAAGCTGCCCTTCCAGCGCCTGGTGAGGGAGATCGCTCAGGACTTCAAGACTGACCTGCGCTTTCAGAGCTCCGCCATCATGGCTCTGCAGGAGGCCTGTGAGGCCTACCTGGTGGGTCTCTTCGTGGACACCAACCTGTGACACCAACCTGTGCGCCATCCACGCCAAGAGGGTCACCACATCATGCCCAAAGACATCCAGCTGGCCCGCCGCACCCGCGGAGGGAGAGAGCTTAGACTTTCTGCTGCACATCCACCAACCATAATGCTCCGCACTGTGTGTCTATATATATATATATATATATAGATATATATACTGTATATATATAGTAATATGTACATATGTATACTAGGTGTTCTTGTTTTTTTCTTGCCTTCTGATTGTTGCTCTGAGTGTTGCTATCCCTGTGCTGTTGCAATCCTGGAATTTCCACATTGTGGGACTAATAAAGGCTTATCTTATCTTATCTTCTCCGGGGAACGCCATAACTCATTATTGTGCTACCACAAGCCATCCGACAGCTGAAGATAATCTTGCTGCTCGTCTGTCACCTGCAGCCGGCCCTGGTACTGTTCTATCTTCCGCTTGGCTCGCACCTGCTGTGATCTCGCCCCCGCCCGAGCCCAAACCCAGTCCGCAACTCCAAGCGGGGCCCTGCTCAGCCTGCAGTGTCTCCACCTGGCACTCGCTCTCCCAGTGCTACTTGGTCCTGCACCAACTGCTTGTAGACCCGCTGTGGACCCTGCCGATGTGGCTGCGTGTTCATCAGCCCACAATGGCCCAGCTCCGGGAACACTTGGGACCATCTTTTGGGCACTGCTCACCGCCACAGACTCTTCCCCGTGCCGCCCAATACCCTTGTCGAGGGCGACTCGGACACTGGCACAAGGGCTCTCCCGCAGCAACCCTGAGCATGACCAGGCCTGTCCACTTTCTGGAGTGCCCAGCAATTGTTCATCCCACACAGCGTTGTCCCGAACTCTCGGAACCGGTCAGTCCCACACTCCACAGCCCAACCACTCCTCCCCAGCACCACTCCTCATGGAAAACCTGAGGCCATAGATTAAGTTGCAGCCCATGATGTTCATTCCACAGGCTGTCATGATGAACTCCATATCGGCCATCTCCGCCGACTTGTACCAAGCCATCAATCTGACAGTACTCACCGTGGCCAACTGTCCTTCTCCATAGCCGCAAAGCAGCGCTAAGTGACCTCCAGTTCTGTAGCCCAGTTCAGCAGAGAACTCTCCACCCCCGTGTAGATCAGCATCGGCACTGGTACTCCATCTAACATCACCGTGCAATGTGTTCAGGTTCAGGTTCAGGTTCAGGTTCCTTTATTTGTACCTGTAGGTAGATTTGTTTTGCAGTCTGGTGGCATCCATATTTACAAACCACAATTACACTCAACATGAACACAAACACAGGCACACATGAAGCTGACTATAAACATGATAAAAATACTCAAGGCTCCATCAATCAGGATATAATCGACATCGAGATGGTGACATCCTATAAGTACCTGGGTGTTCATCTGAACAATAAACTAGACTGGTCACACAATACTGACGCACTCTACAAGAAGGGACAGCGCAGGCTGTTCCTGCTGAGGAGACTCAGGTCTTTTGGTGTACAAGGGGCGCTGCTGAAGTCATTCTATGACACGGTGGTGGCATCAGCCATCACTTTTGGAGTGGTCTGCTGGGGCAGTGGCATTACTGCAGCCGATAGGAAGAGACTGAACAAACTGATTAAGAAAGCTAGCTCTGTCCTGGGGCAACGCCTTGATCCGTTGGAGGAGATAGGAGAGAGAAGGACGGTGGCTAAACTGTCATCTCTGCTGGAGTCCGAGTTCCACCCTATGCAGGACATACTGGATGCACTGAGGAGCTCATTTAGCAGCAGACTACATCATCCCAGGTGCACAACCGAGAGGTTTCGTAGGTCCTTCCTACCAACGGCTGTCAGACTGTACAACCTAAGCAGGGCTGCTCGCAGAGATAGCAAAAAGACGTAACAAACTAATAGTTTTTTGAATGCAAAAGATGCAATAGACTTACACAATGGTCCCCTCCGGCATGCAACTAGGAACATACCGGTAGCTACGGAGGGTGAGAATATGTATGGGCACATAATCATACCATGTAGGATAACTAAGTAGACGGTTATGCTGTTTCATCCCATCTAGCAACAATGCTCTGCACTGTGTGTGTTTATATATTTACATATTTATTCCATCTAGCTACAATGCTCCGCACTGGGTGTGTTTATATTTATATATCTATATATTTATTCCATCTAGCTACAATGCTCCGCACTGTGTTTTTATATATCTACATATTATTCCATCTAGCTACATTGCTCCGCACTGTGTGTGTTTATATACTTGCATATTTATTCCACCTAGCTGCAATGCTCCGTACTGTGGGTGTTTATATATTTACATATTTATTCCATCTAGCTACAATGCTCTGCACTGTGTTCATATATTCATATATTTATTCCATCCAGCTACAATGCTCTGCACTGTGTGTCTGTGTGTGTGTGTGTGTGTGTGTGTGTATATATATTTTATAGTAATATGTACATATGTATATTAGCTGCTCTTGCTTGCTTGTTTTTTTCTTGCCTTCTGATTGTTGCTCTGAGTGTTGCTATCCCTGTGCTGTTGCAATCCTGGAATTTCCCCGTTGTGGGACTAATAAAGGCTTATCTTATCTTATCTTATCTTATCTTATAAGACAGAGAGATGAGAGAAAAACCAGAGAGAAGAGAGAAGGGTCATATTAAAAAGTTAAAGACTAGTCAAAGAGGTTAAATACCCAAAGGTCTAAAACCCAATAAAAGATTTAGAACCGAAATAAAAATCCTACAAAAATAAGTAAATATAAAATGAAATTAATAAATAGGTAACTAAATTATGTGCAATATATTGTTACAACTTGTTCAACTCTTTGACAGCAGCAGGAACAAAGCTGTTTTTGTAGTGCTGGGTTTTACTTTTTGGTAAATGTGTGCGCTCACTGGTACTCGGGGACACAGTATGTATTACCGTCAGGGTGGGAGGGGTCGAATTTCGGTGCGGGCTCTCTTGTTCCTGTCATGAGTCTGAGCTCAGACCTCGGACTCCCAATTTATGTCTCAGTATTTTATGTCTATTATGTATTATTTGGTCTATTTCTGTGTCTTTTGGTTTATGACTTAGCACCTTTCCTTCTTCCCAGACACTCCCACAAACTACTCACTGTCTGCTCCCTTACCACCTCAGCTGTGAGTAGTTGAATAATTAGGTCACCTGCTTGCTCAGCGGCCCACACCTGCTACTCATCTGTTGCCAGCTACTTATAGACTGCCTGTTCTTTCTCTCACTGCGGCAGCATTTTCTATTGTGTAATGTCTAATGTCTAGGACTGATTCCTAACGTCTGATGGACTATTCCTACCCTATACCCTCTCGCAGTGCGATTTCGGTTCTGGAGAGTCCTTCTCTGTAAGTTACTTTAAGTTTGCACTTTTGTGTGTCCTGCACAGTTTTTTTGATTTCTGTTTGAATAAATGTCACTACTGCAATTCAGTGTCTGGGTTTGTCTTTCTGCCCCTGAGGGGCCATTCATAACAGTTCTGCTGACTGGCATACTTTCGCGAAGTGGTGTAGATGGCCACACTTGCAGCAGCACTTCCCTTTTGCTGCACACTCTCTGGCCTTGTAGCGGTGGTTTGTGGACCCGCAGCCCAAACACCTGGGCTTCCCTGGGACAGACCTCATCTGTAATGCGTTGGCACCCTTGGCGTCCTCCTCGACCCTCCCATTGCTGTCCGGGTCCACTACCTGTGTAGCCATGGGGGATCTTAACTCTCGTGGCGACAAACGCTCGCTCCACTCCCGAGTCAGCTTATCCACTGCCTCCAGCTGAAGGGCCAACTCGAAGGCCCCAGATAGTATCAATTCATCAGGAAATACGAGCAGCTTAGACCGGACTGCAGCACAGTTGATATATTCCACCAACTGGTCGCGAACGATTTCTTCCTCCATCAGTCCGAATCAACACTCAGCGGCCAGCTGCCTCAAGTCCAACATGAACCGTTGAATGGGTTCGCCTACCTGTTGGCGGGGTGTTGGAACTTAATCCTTCAGACGATGACGTTGTCCAGTGCCCTGAAATGGTACGCCATCAGCTCGACCAGTTCTTCATAGCTGTCCGCATCACCAAGCGTGCCCAAAATCCTTTGTCCCTCCATTCCCAGGTTGTGCACAAGCACAACGCATGCACCCTGAACTTCTCCATCCTTCCCAGGTCCAATGCCACCATATACATTCTAAAGGCGTCGTACCACCGAGGCCACGGTACAGGCGGCTCACCTGGGAGCTCCAAAAACGGCCGAATCAGTGTCTCACACGCTTCCATGTCTTCGGTATTACCCGCTTTTATTCTTGTGCCAAATGTTATGTCTGAATTCGGAGCCAAGGAGGAGACCAGCAGTAGAGCTAAAAGCATGTTTATTACACAGGGCACTGTGCAACCAACTACAGCTGCAGCCGCTGGTAGAGGTAAAGGCAGAAGAGTCTGCCCCCCTACCCGCAGCCCTTCTTATACGCACGGGGATGGCGGAACCAGAAGGAGGAGCCACCACCCTGTACCACACAAATAAGGGCTCCATATAAAATACAATACATGAACGACAAATAACTACATTACACCTGCGCCTTTAAAAAAGTGGATGTCTCCGCAGATCCACGGTGTGTACGTCCTTATGCAGTTATGCTGTGCCGTGTTTTGTTTTGGCGGTTGTTACAGAGTTTAAGCGCAAAGCAGCTGTATGTGTCTCTCCAACACTGTGAAGGGAGAATAAAGACACACTGTTGTGAAGGTATCGTGTGCTCCATGTCTAACAGGCTACAGAACCTACCTAGAGCAAAGCCTGTTACCAGCTAATGAGCCAGGCTAAAATACGGACATTTTAGCTTTAATTCACAGGGAGCCCAGGCTACAGTTAAGAACTGCCGAGCTGTGAAAGTCAAGAAGGTAACACTGGGGGCTCGTCGCGGGAAGTATACTGCAAAAGACCAGAGTTTTAACCAGAGAAAAAAAAAATCCTTGGAAACAACAGTGCGACAGCTGAAAATAAGAGACTTTTTAAGGTAAAGAAGCAAAATAGCAGCACCAGCACGTCCTTAACAGATGACATAGAGACTGTTTGAGCTGATGTGCATGCTGTGAGCCGGATGGCAGACGTCACACTAACCTGGTCACACTAACCCGTTTCTGACTAGCATGGAGCTAATGCTAGCTGCGGATGAAACAAAGGGGCACACACCTGTGCAACCTCTGCATGCAGCATGGCAGCTCACTCCTCCACCCTCAGCATCCACCAACCCCTTCATAACATCAGTAAAAGCAGCCGGTGGGTCATTGTGGGTCATTGTCAGCCAGAATGGGATTTTGAAAATGCAGCATTCACTCCACTTGCTAAAGATGCATATAATGAAAACAAAATCACTTTGAGCTCTGCTGTCACTCCTCACAACCACCTAGCAGCTCCTTTCACTCCCATAGACTGACACTGCTGCAAAACTAGTACTCCAGCCTGTTATGTCGGAGGTCGGAGACAAAGGATGAGACCAGGTGTTGGACCGAACACATGTTTATTGACCAGGGCAGTGCGACCTAACCACACCAAACCGCAGAGCAGAGAGACGGCCAAGAGGCCATCCTTCCTGCGTGCAGCCCTTTTATAGTCACGGGTGGTGGTGTGACCGAAAGGTGGAGCCACCACCCCGTGCTACACAAATAAGAACATAGAACATAAACTATATATACAGTGGGGCAAAAAAGTATTTAGTCAGCCACCAATTGTGCAAGTTCTCCCACTTAAAAGATGAGAGAGGTCTCCAATTTTCATCATAGGTATACCTCAACTATGAGAGACAAAATGAGAGAAAAAAAATCCAGAAAATCACATTGTCTGATTTTTAAAGAATTTATTTCCAAATTATGGTCGAAAATAAGTATTTGGTCAATAACAAAGGTTCATCTCAATACTTTGTTATATACCCTTTGTTGGCAATGAGAGAGGTCAAACGTTTTCTGTAAGTCTTCACAAGGTTTTCACACACTGTTGCTGGTATTTTGGCCCATTCTGTAGGGAGCCTGAAATGAGGAAGCGAAGTGATTTTATAAATCAAGTTTTATTATCAGCTTCCAGTCCCTAACATGTCTCATCTCGATGCAGAAGCAGAATGAAGAGGCTGAGCGCAGTCAGACCTTCATACTTATACCCACACACAACAAAAGACATTGCATATCAAAGCCGACATCCCGCATCAGCGTAATCCCTCTCCATTGTCCTCTCTCTCCTCCACCTGACCCTGGGGGGTCAGGAAGTTCGTTCAGGTCTCCACCGCTGCGTCTCCGTCTGCTCGTTGATCTTCGCCGGTGGTCGAGACCTCTTGTCCTGCTCTGAGAGGTGAGGTCATTCTACATATGCAATCTCTAAACATTCCTCTTATGTCTATACATATGTAGGTATGGATATATGAATAATATAAGCCACAGCCCCCCCCCCAAACGTCTAAGAAAAGGACAATCAAATTAAGTTTACAGCTCAAGATAACATCCATGACATATTATACCGTTATTCATCTCAACAGGAAAAAGGAAAAATATCTTCAGCAGTCATGTTAACCTTCAAGCTATGTAGCATGCTCCTGTTAAAAATTCAGTGGTAACAACAACAGTATAGTTTATGTCATAAGTCAGCCTTAAAACTGTAACGGCACAATCCGACAGCATAGTTAACAACCTTTTGTCAATTTTACATCAGTCTATGTGTCATCTGGATTTCAATCTTCTCCGGAATCTGCTGTAGGCCCGCTTTGGCGTCCTGGCGGCGCCGTCCTGTAAGGGATCTGCAGCTTGGGGAGGAGAGTGGTTATTTGGTCCCTGCGGGGGGGCTGAGTTGTTTCTCTTGGGGGGTCTACCCCGTCGAGGTGCTCTCGCCACCCGTGCAGGTTCGTCGCTCAACATGAAAGCAGGTTTAAGTCTGTCAATGCTGACTGTTTCTTTTCTGTCCCCTAAATCAAGCACAAAATGCTTATCACCAGGTTCCAGCACTCTAAATGGTCCGTCATATGGTGGGCGGAGGGTTGGTTTTAAAGCTTCGTGTCTAACAAAAACGAACTCGGCGTTTTTCAAAGCTTGGGGAACAAAAACCCGCGGAAAACAGTGATGTACGGGTCCGGGGAGCGTGTCTGGTCCCGTGCTGTTTAGGGGTCTCAGGGCTGGTAGGTGCCCGGGCTCTGGATGTTCTGGTAAGAACTCACCTGGGAGCCTGAGAGGTTGTGCAAAAACTAATTCTGCCGGGGAGGCGTCTAGATCCTCCTTAGGCGCAGAACGCAACCCTAATAAAACCCAGGGAAGTTTATTCACCCAATCTGTATCTGTCAGTGAGGCCCTGAGGGCGGCCTTTAAAGACCTATGAAAACGCTCGCATAACCCGTTAGCCTGAGGGTGATATGCGGTGGTGCGATGAATTGTCGCCCCTAAGCTGCTGACCATGGCTGACCACAGTTCTGAGACAAATTGGGGCCCCTATCGGACGTGATGTCCGATGGGATGCCGAAACGCGCCACCCAGGTTGTTAAAAAAACGCGAGCGACTTCCGCGGCTGTGGTTGATGCCAGCCGGACCACTTCTGGCCAGCGTGTGGTACGGTCTACCATTGTTAAAAGTTGTGTGAACCCCTGCGACGACGGTAGTGAGCCCACGAGGTCGACGTGTACGTGGTCAAACCTCCTGGCTGGGATTCGGAAAGGTTCTAGAGGAGCTTTTGTGTGTTTGTGAATTTTGGCGCGTTGGCAAGACATGCAAGTCCTCGCCCACTCCTTTACATTTTTGCGCAGGCCTGGCCAAACAAATTTCTCCGCGACCATTTTCACCAAGGCGAGTGCACCGAGTCAAAAACGCGGCAGTGCCACGCGGCTGGGACTGCCGGGCGAGGTCGACCGATTGACACGTCGCAGATTGGGGGGGCACACCGTCACGCAAACCCCTTTCCTCCAGCCTTAACCCTGTTGGTCCAGACTGGAGCGCACGCACGTCCGCGTCACTGCTTTGTTCTGCTGCCATGGCCGCGTAATCTATCCCTACGTGAATTGGGGCCGCGTACGCGTCCGCGTTGGCCATGAGCTCTGCGGCTGTGGTAGTATAATCTGCTTCCTCGTACCCTGACGATGTCACGGCGCGGGAGAGGCAATCTGCCACCACATTAAGTTTGCCTGCCACGTGTCGGATATCTGTGGTAAACTCTGAAATTGCAGCGAGCTGTCTTTGTTGCCTGCCTGACCACGGTTCTGAAATTTTAGCCATCGCAAAAGTGAGTGGTTTGTGGTCTACAAAAGCCGTGAAACGCCGCCCTTCAAGCCAGAACTGGAAATGGCGGATGGATAAATGAAGCGCTAGCAGCTCTCTGTCAAAAGTAATGTATTTGCGCTCGGTTTGGTTTAAGGATTTACTAAAAAATGCTAGCGGTTGCCAGGTTCCGCCGACATGTTGCTCCACAACTGCCCCTATGGCCAGGTCTGAAGCGTCTGTGGTCAGCGCTATGCGGGCCAAGGGATCGGGGTGGACCAACAATGCGGCATCCGCTAGTGCTCTTTTTACTTCCGTGAAGGCGCGTTCCCGCTTCGGGGTGCATTCGACTGCGTTGGAGGATTTTTGTTTTCTGAGCGCGGCATATAGGGGCTGCATGAGTTGAGCTGCGCGAGGGAGGAAACGGTTGTAAAAATTTACCATTCCTAAAAATTCCTGTAGCGATCTGACCGTTTGTGGTCGGGGGAAATTTGCTACCGCACGTACTTTGTCCGGCAATGGGACTGCCCCTTCTGGTGAAACTCTGTGTCCTAAAAAATCAATTTGTGACACGCCGAATCGGCATTTGGCTGGGTTAATTATTAACCTGTGCTCTTCTAGCCTCTGAAAAACCGTAGTGAGGTGTTGTTCGTGTTCTTCCTCCGACGTGCTGGCTACCAGAATATCGTTGAGGTAGAAGGACACGAAGGGGAGGTCGCGTAATACTGCGTCCATCATACGCTGAAAAGTTTGAGCAGCGCCTTTGAGGCCAAACGGCATTCGCAAAAATTCAAAAAGACCAAAAGGGGTTATTACAGCCGTTTTAGGAACGTCCTCCGGTCGGACCGGAACTTGGTGGTAGCCGCAGACCAGGTCTATTTTAGAAAAAATGCGCGCACCCGCCAGATGTAGTGAAAAATCTTGGATGTGAGGGATGGGGTAGCGGTCATGGGCTGTTGCATTGTTTAATCTGCGGTAATCACCGCAAGGTCTCCAAGAACCGTCGGTTTTCGGGACCATATGTAGTGGCGATGCCCAAGGGCTTTTTGAGCGCCGAATAATGCCCAGTTTTTCCAGGCTGGCAAACTCGTCGCGTGCTATGGCGAGCTTGGTCGCATCTAAGCGCCGAGCTTTGGCAAAAACAGGTGGGCCTGTTGTGGGGATGAAGTGTTCAACCCCGTGTTTCGCTACTGTTGCTGAAAATTTGGGAACTGTGAGTGCTGGAAATTGGGTGAGGAGTTGGTCAAACTTACCTCCTGCTGAGGTGACGCTGGCCTGCACGGGTGGTGGAGAGACTCGAGCTGAGCAGGGGATAGAAGAAAATGACAGTGCATTAACCAGGCGTCTGTTTGCAAGATCGACTAACAACCCATGTGCACATAAGAATTCAGCGCCCAACAAGTTAAAACTCACTGCCGCTATAATAAATGTCCACCTATAATTGTGGCTGTGAATGGACAGTGGCAGGTTTCTTTCACCGAAGGTGTCGATGATCGAGCCGTTAGCTGCCATCGCTCCGTTTCCCCGGGGTCCTGTTGCCCGGTCTGCATTGGACGGGGTGATGAAACTCACCTGAGCTCCGGTGTTGATGAGGAACTGTCTCCCGGAGCGTCCGTCAGTCTCGTAGAGCAGCTTGTTTGTCTCGCCGTGAGCCGTAGCTGCTAACGGTTCCTCGGCTTTGGCGTTTCCCGAGCTCTTGAAATTGCAGGGGGGCACGCATTTGTACGCCCTCTCGGTGAAACGTTGATGATAGTAGCAGAGGTCATTCCGCTTACTGCGCCTTGGTCGCGTCGCTGCCATGGCAGGCGGGTTCTGCTCCGTCGTCTGTGACTCTCCGCTGCTCTGGGCCTCCGCGCCAAGATCTGCAGATGCTGCTGTGGCCATCTGTTCGCCGCAGGAGTTGATGAGCCGCTGCACTTCTCGGGCCAGCGTGCGGAAGTCCTGCTGTGTGCTACACCGCATGTTGGCCAGGATCCCTCTCATGTGCGACGGCAGAGTGCTGAGGAAGATATGCTGAAAGAGGAAGTTGTCATTGTCTGCCTCCCTCAGCTGTGGCATGTCTTCCATGAGGACCATCGGTCTGCGTCCTCCGTGGCCGTAAATCGCCAGAATCCTCCCGACCCTTTCCTCGGCCGAGGGGACGAAGCTCTCGATGAGGGTCGCCTTCAGTTCTCTGTATTTGTCGTGGGCGGGTGGTTGTTGTATCACGCTCCGCGCGCATCTTGATGTGGCGGCATCGAGTCTGGCGACGATGTGATAAAATTTGATCTCATCCGCCGTAATCCCCGCCAGTGCAAACTGAGCCTCAGCCTGCTGGAACCACGAGCTCGGGTCATTTTGCCAGAACTCTGGGAGTTTGATGGCGACGGCGCTTGCCTGGGCTGCCGCTGATGAGTCTGTAGGGCGAGAACGCCTTTCTTCCGTTCTCACGGCGGGGCTGGGGACGGTGCTCGGTTGAGCCCTCTCTGACGATTTTGCTGTGGGGGAACGTCTTCCATCTGTTCCCCTGTCTGCGTTGGCGACGGCGCTTGCCTGGGTCGCCTCTGATGAGCTTGTAGCGGGAGAACGTCTTTGGTCCATCCTCACGTCTGGTCACCGATGTAGGGAGCTTGAAATGAGGAAGCGAAGTGATTTTATAAATCAAGTTTTATTATCAGCTTCCAGTCCCTAACATGTCTCATCTCGATGCAGAAGCAGAATGAAGAGGCTGAGCGCAGTCAGACCTTCATACTTATACCCACACACAACAAAAGACATTGCATATCAAAGCCGACATCCCGCATCAGCATAATCCCTCTCCATTGTTCTCTCTCTCCTCCACCTGACCCTGGGGGGTCAGGAAGTTCGTTCAGGTCTCCACCGCTGCGTCTCCGTCTGCTCGTTGATCTTCGCCGGTGGTCGAGACCTCTTGTCCTGTTCTGAGACGTGAGGTCATTCTACATATGCAATCTCTAAACATTCCTCTTATGTCTATACATATGTAGGTATGGATATATGAATAATATAAGCCACACATTCCTCCATTCAGATCTCCTCTAGAGCAGTGATGTTTTGGGGCTGTCGCTGGGCAACACGGACTTTCAGAGGGAGTTGAAAGTCCCTTTGAGATCTGGAGACTGGCTAGGCCACTCCAGGACCTTGAAATGCTTCTTACGAAGCCACTTCTTCGTTGCCCGGGCAGTGTGTTTGGGATCACTGTCATGCTGAAAGACCCAGCCACGTTTCATCTTCAATGTCCTTGCTGGTGGAAGGAGGTTTTCACACAAAATCTCACGATACATGGCCCCATTCATTCTTTCCTTTACACAGATCAGTCGTCCTGGTCCCTTTGCAGAAAAACAGCCCCAAAGCATGATGTTTCCACCCCCATGCTTCACAGTAGGTATGGTGTTCTTTGGATGCAACTCAGCATTCTTTCTCCTCCAAACACGACAAGTTGAGTTTTTACCAAAAAGTTCTATTTTGGTTTCATCTGACCATATGACATTCTCCCAATCCTCTTCTGGATCATCCAAATGCTCACTAGCAAACTTCAGACAGGCCTGGA
Source organism: Pholidichthys leucotaenia (assembly GCA_020510985.1). NCBI lineage: Eukaryota > Metazoa > Chordata > Actinopteri > Cichliformes > Pholidichthyidae > Pholidichthys > Pholidichthys leucotaenia. The sequence continues at coordinate 219,030,014 of CM035837.1, forward strand.
CATGTACTGGCTTAAGCAGGGGGACACGTCTGGCACTGCAGGATTTGAGTCCCTAACGGCGTAGTGTGTTACTGATGGCAGCCTTTGTTACTTTGGTCCCAGCTCTCTGCAGGTCATTCACTAGGTCCCCCCATGTGCTTCTGGGATTTTTGCTCACCGTTCTCGTGATCATTTTGACCCCACGGGGTGAGATCTTGCATGGAGCCCCAGATCGAGGGAGATTATCAGTGGTCTTGTATGTCTTCCATTCTCTAATAATTGTTCCCACAGTTGATTTCTTCAAACCAAGCTGCTTACCTATTGCAGGTTCAGTCTTCCCAGCCTGGTGCAGGTCTACAATTTTGTTTCTGGTGTCCTTTGACAGCTCTTTGGTCTTGGCCATAGTGGAATTTGGAGTCTGACTGTTTGAGGTTGTGGACAGGTGTCTTTTATACTGATAACGAGTTCAAACAGGTGCCATTAATACAGGTAACGAGTGGAGGACAGAGGAGCCTCTTAAAGAAGAAGTTACAGGTCTGTGAGAGCCAGAAATCCTGCTTGTTTGTAGGTGACCAAATACTTATTTTCCACCATAATTTGCAAATAAATTCTTTAAAAATCCTTCAATGTGATTTTCTGGATTTTTTTTTTCTCATTTTGTCTCTCATAGTTGAGGTATACCTATGATGAAAATTGGAGACCTCTCTCATCTTTTAAGTGGGAGAACTTGCACAATTGGTGGCTGATTAAATACTTTTTTGCCCCACTGTAAATAACTATATAACAGTTTCCCTCCCTCTCAAAAAAGTCCAAAACACACACATACAATTGAAACCCTCCCCAATTTAGAACCCGAATCACGCACTAAGAAAACTAATCTTAAGTCACTAAAAGGGGCCTATCACAATCACACTAAACAACTAAAAACTAGGGGAGAACAGGTGGACTGCCATCCCACCCCCACACGGCAAGACAGATTATTCTGCTGTCTGTACTAACGAAAAGTCAATCTAAAAAAAAAATTACTGCCGTGTTCCTAAATTAAAATAAAATAAACGAAATAATCCCAAACTGTATATAAAATGATACACCAAACACATGCATAACAATTAACTTAGGTACACACGACTAGGGGAAGAAACCCCGTGGGTCCCCTGGACTGTCCCTTCTTCAAACCGCCCCTGGAGGCGGCTTATCTCCCGGGCCGCAGCAGGTCACCTCGGCCCTGATGTGTCCCCTCTTCCTCACTGCTGGATGCTCCACTCGTCCAGGCCCATGTTCCTCGAACCTCTCCCAGGAATGCTGCAGGTCATTCAGGTGCCTCCACGAGCCAACCGACAGCTGAAAATAAGCGTCACGCCATCCAGCTATAACACGCAGCCGGCCCTGGCGCTCCTCCACCTGCCGTTTTCCCGTACCCTCCGTGATCCCGCCTCCACTCGAGCCCAAACCCAGTCCGCGACTCCCAGTGGGGCTCTACTCAGCTTGCACAGTCTCTGCCTGGCTTCACTCTCCCAGTGCCAGCTGGTCTTGCCCCGACCTCTTCTAAATCCACCGCGGGTCTCGCTGAAGTAGCCCCGTGTCCACCGGCTCACTTCAGCTGAACTCCAGGAACACCTGGGACCATCTTCTTGGCATCGCTCATCGGTGCTTTGTCGACCCACAGCCCATACACTTGGACTTCCCTGGGGCAGACCTAAACATCACAACGTTGGCATCTTCCGCGTCGTCCTCAACGCTCTCATCGCTGTCCAGGTCCACTACCTGTGTAGCCGTGGGGGATCCTAACTCTTGCGGTGACAGACGCTCACTCAGCTCACCGAGTTAACTTATCTACTGCCTCGAGCTGGAGCGCCAACTCGACGGCCCTGGATAGCATCAGTTCACCCGGAAATGTGAGCAGCTTCGACCAGACTGCAGCACAGGTATTATGTATGTTGTGCCAACTGGTCACAGACCATTTCTTCCTCCAACGGTCCGAATCAACACTCGGCGGACAGCTGCCTAAAGTCTGACATGATCCGTTGGATAGACTCGCTCACCTATTGGCGGCGCTGTCAAAATTTAATCCTCCGGATGATGACGTTATCTGGTGCACAAAAATGGCGCACCATCAGTTCAATCACTTCTTCATAATCATCTGCATCACCGAGCATGCTCAAAATCCGTTGTCCCTCCATTCCCAGGTTATGCACGAGCAATGCACGTGCCCTTAATTTCTCCATCTTTCCCAGGTTCAGTGCCACCATATACGTCTGAAAGGCGTCATACCACCTAGGCCAGGGAACAAGTGGCTCAACTGAGAGCTCCAAAAATGGCCGAATTGGGGCATTACACGCTTCCATACCTTCAATTTTGTCTGCTTTCATCCTCGTTGCCAAATGTTATGCCTGAGGTTGGAGCCAAATGATGAGACCAGGTGCTGAACTGAACACACGTTTATTGACCAGGGCAGTGCAACCTAACCTCACCAAACCACAGGGCAGAGAGATGGCCAAGAAGCCGTCCCTCCTGCATGCAGCCCTTTTATAGTCACGGGTGGTGGCGTGACCGAAAGGCGGAGCCACCACCCTGTGCCACACAAATAAGAACATAGAACATAAACCATATATAAATCACTAATAACACAGCCATCCATGCACAAGCACAGCCCAGTTATGATGTGGTAGCCCAAAGCTGCAGCGATCCCTCACCCCACACTGCAACATGGCAACAAGTTACACAAAATGAAGTGTGCCAACATAGTCAGTGTGTGCAAAAGCAAACCCAGTCAGCTCCACTTTACTGCTCTTCACATTTTGTGCACAGCACTGAGTCCAGTGACAGCAGTGATGATGAACGCTCAGCCAGGTCTGCGCTCTCAAAGGGAATTAAGACAGCGAAGCATGCCTATGCGGAGAAAATCCAGGGACACCTCTGTGACACAAGGAACACCAAACGGATGTGGCAGGGAGTTCGGGCGCTGACGGATTATAAGTCCAGGCAGGGGGTCGATGATGATGACGCTTTGCTTCCAGACAAGCTCAACAACTTCTTTGCACGTTTTGAAACATCAAACCCGACAATCAGAGGGAGGGCTGGCCCATCTCCACCATCTGTTGGGCCAGCTATCATCATCAATGCAGCGGACACACGGAGGACCCTAATCAGGGTCAACCCACGTAAAGCTGCAGGTCCGGACAACATCCCGGGACGTGTGCTTCGAGACTGCGCGAGCGAGTTGGTGGATGTTCTGACTGACATTTATAACATCTCACTGAGTCAGGCCATCGTTCCCAGATGCTTCAAGACCTCTATCATAGTACCGGTGGCAAAGAAACCAGTTGTGTCCTGTCTGAATGACTATCATCCTGTTGCATTGACACCAATTGTGATGAAGTGTTTTGAACGGCTTGTCAAACCACACATCACAGCCTGCCTCCCTGCTTCACATGACTTGCTCCAGTTTGCATATCGTTCAAATTGCTTCACAGAGGACGCTATAGTCACCACCCTGCACTCTGTTATCACCCACTTGGATCAGAAAGACACCTACGCCAGACTCCTGTACACTGATTTCAGTTCAGCATTCAACACCATTATTCCCCAGAGACTGATGGAGAAATTACTCCTTCTTGGTCTGAACACCGCCACATGTCTCTGGATCCTGGATTTCCTGACTGAGAGACCTCAGTCTGTATGTGTTGGAAATAACATCTCCAACTCTATCACGCTGAGCACCGGATCCCCTCAAGGCTGAGTACTCAGTCCACTGTTGTTCACACTTCTAACACATGACTCTGTATCCAGACACGAGGGGAACCAGATTAAGTTTGCAGATGACACCACAGTGGTGGGACTTATTCAGAGGGATGAGGAATCAATGTACAGGGAAGAAGTTAGAGACCTGGAGGGCTGGTGCAGGGAGAACAATCTGGTGCTCAACGTGGACAAAACGAAGGAGTTGATTATCGACTTCCGGCGGTCATGGCCTGAACACGTCCCTCTCAGCATTGGCAACCGTTTGATGGAGAGAGTGGAAAACATCAAGTTCCTCAGAGTGCAGATCTCGCAGGACCTGACCTGGAGCAAGAATTCCTTGGGGATCTGGAAGCGGGCCCAGCAGAGACTGCACTTCTTGAGGAAACTCAAACAGGCCTCTCTCCCCATTTGCATACTCAGGACCTTCTACAGAGGTGTGGTGGAGAGTGTTCTGACATACTGCATTGCAACATGGTACTCCAGCTGCAGTACGTCAGACAAAAAAGCTCTGCAGAGGATAGTTAAGGGAGCTGAGAGGGTAATTGGAGTTTCCCTCCCCTCAGTCCAAGAACTTTTTCAGAACTGTTGTAGGATCAGGGCACTGAACATTGTCAAGGACCTCCCTCACCCTCTGCATAAACACTTTGAACTTCTGCCATCTGGCAAACGATTCCAGAGCATCAGAGGCAGAACCCCCAGACTGATTAACGGCTTCCTTCCACAAGCTGTTAGGATGCTGAACAGTTGATCCGGAATCTTTCATACTGCTACTACTACTACTACTGCACCTTATGGACATTATGTATATTATTTGTATATTATAGTTCTAGTTAGTTTTCAAGTATGTCTCAGGGCTGTGTGAATGGCTGTGTTGGGGTGGGGGGTGAGGGTGTGTGTGAGTGTGTCTTAAATTATGTTCTTTTTACTTATATGGATGCCGAGAGGACTGGCAATCTGTCCAGGGTGTAACCTGCCTCTCGCCCAAAGATGCTGGGATAGGCTCCAGCCCCCCCGTGACCCAAAAAGGATTAAGGGGAAGAAGATGGATGGATGGATGCCAAGAGAAACGCAATTTCATCTTGCCTGCACTACAGTTGTATGTACAGCAATATGACAATAAAGGTTGATTTGATTTGATTTGGGATAGGCTCCAGCCCCCCCCCCCCCCCCCCGGGACCCGAAAAAGGATTAAGTGGAAGAAGATGAATGAATGAATGAATGAATGAATGATTTGATTTGAACACTGGAAAAAAAGAGAGAACTCCCACACTGCAACCAGGTCAGTTTGATCGGTCAGGGACATGGAAAGACTTTATCAGTTCAAAAACTGTGCAAAAGCAAATCATTGGAAAGAAAAGACAAAGGCTGTGCATCTTTGTTTTAGTTTAACTGGTCCAGCTGGTGCCATCGTTCACGAGAACCCAAAATCTGCTCGCTGGAATTACCAGTGGATTGTGGAAGAAATTGAAGCTGCTTATGGGCCGTGTTCAGAGCATGCTGCAGCCATTGGTATTGAACTGAGACAAAGAGTCAGAAAGCCAGGTGAGGCTTTGCACACCCTCAGAGATGACATCTATGAAAAAGTCTCCATTATGTATGCTGACCGCACTGAGACAAAGTAGGACTTCATCATTGTGGAGCTTTTTACCAATGCTTTAGCAGATACTGAAGTGGTCCAAAAGCTGTTAGAGGAGCAACCACGCACCCTGGCAAGAGCATATGAAATTATGCTCGGGTATGAGGCAACTAAGCAGGCAGCCAGAGCCGTCACACAGTTAATGCAAACAGGGGCACGTGGTTCTGCAATGCCGGGGACCCGAGCAGCAATGGTACATGAAAATGCCAATGTTTTGCTGTTTGAACAATCAGCTAGTGTACCCAGTACTCCTACCCAGCTACCAGAGAGGGCACTAGAGTTTTATCAGCAGCGCCAACCTAGTAAAAACAAGCATAAAAAAATAAATTCATGGGAGGTGATTTGTCACAATTGCTCTGGAGTGGGACATTTGCAGAAACAATGCCCATCTCCTTGCCAACTCCCACAGAGCATGCCAAGTGTCAACATGAACCCATTCCCCAATACCAGCACTGTGGTAATAATAATGCATCAGATTTATATAGCACTTTATCATAGACACTTTACAAGAAGATACATTATTCATTCACTCCAGACAGACAATGGTAGTGGCAGGCTATTACTGTAGCCACAGCTGCCCTGGGGCAGGCTGACGGAAACGTGGCTGCCAATCCACGCCAATGGCCTCTCCGACCACCACTGAACATTTAAACATTTTATACATTTATACACATTCATACCCAGTGTTATGGGCACTGGAGGCAATGCGGGTGAAGTGTCTTGCCCAGGGACACAACGGCAGGATATCTGGGGAGAGCGGGATTCGAACCGCCAACCATCGGGTTATTAGACGACCTGCTCTACCTCCTGAGCCACTGCGGTGTGCAAAAAGACTCTAGAAGAAGAGGTATGTGTTAAGATAGAGATTCATGGACTACAACTCTGTGCACTGCTAGACACTGGTGCATGGAGGAATGTGTTGCCACTCCATCATTTTCACTCCACTCCAGCCGACTCAAAACCCCTAATACAACCATCCCTCGTACAGGTCTTACAGGGCATTGGGCCAGAGGGTTTGACAGTCTTACAGACGTGGACAAAATTGTTGGTACCCCTCTGTTAATGAAACATCATTTTTGTCCAGGCCTATTTCATGAGTTTGTTTTTTAAAATAATTCTGTTGAACCACAATTCAAAAGCATTGTCTGATTTTCATCGGTTAATTTTCATAGAATTTTTATTTATTACCACTTTTGTCAGATTCAAGTTATTTCTGTGACCATTGTGAGTTTTTCTTTCATTAACAGAGGGGTACCAACAATTTTGTTCACGTCTGTAGGAGAAGTTGTTCTGCCAGTGCATGTTGGGAGCAGAGTGATTCATGAAAACTTCATAATGGCAGACACAGCGGAGAATACTGACATCATCCTGGAGCACCCCTTCCTGCAGCAGTCACACACCTGCCTAGACTATGGCCGCAGAGAGATAACCATCTTCAGTGAAAAAGTGTCCTGCTACGATCCCAGCCACCAACCCAAAATTCATATAGTCAGAGTGGTTCGCACAACAATTTTGGAGCCTGGATGTGAGTACATGGTGCCTGGCTTTTCCCGCCTTAGTCATTCTGCTGGTAAAGAACTGATACTTAGCCCCACCAAAACTTTTGTCACAAATCACTGCATCCTCATCGCCCATGCTGTGGTGCAGCCCCAGTGATTCACAGGCATCCCCATCAGTCTTTAACTTGGGTACCACGCCTGTCACACTAAAAAGAGGGGCTGCTGCTGGAGTCCTCCAATCGGCGCAGGTATTGGAGGAGGTAAACCCTCGCCCACCAGAAATGCCAATATTTCTTGAACCTGTTAACCCTGTCTCTGTTCCCAGTCACCTGCAGGCCCTGTACATTGAAAGCTGCATTGGTCTACCAGAGGGTGACCACCACAATCTAGCCCACCTGCTGCGGTCCTACAGTGACGTCTTTTCTACAGGCCCCACTGACCTCGGCTGCACCAGTATCGTGCAGCATGGCATCATGACTACCCCAGGGCCACCTGTGAAGCAACCACCATGTAAGATGGCCAGGAATAAACAGGAAGCAGCAGACCAGCAGGGACAGCAAAGCCTGGAGGCAGGCCTAGCCTGACCCAGCAACAGTAGCTGGGCTGCTCTGATTGAAATGGTGAAAAAGAAAGACCAAACCTCCAGACTGTATGTAGATTATAGACTCCTGAACAAACAAACAATAAAAGACGCTTATCCCCTGCCATGTATCTAGGAGACTCTGGACACGCTGTCCACTGCCAGATACTTCAGCACGTTAGACCTGATATTGGGGTATTGGCAGGTAGATCCCACAAAGCTGCAGCCTTTTGCACGAGAAAGGGTCTGTTTGAATGGAAGGTGATACCCTTTGGACTCTGTAATGCACCGGCCACGTTCCAGAGACTAATGGACCGTGTGCTAGTTGGACTGCAGTGGGAAACATGTCTGGTGCATCTGGACGATATCGTAGTTCTGGGGCGAGACAGTGCACAAATGTTGGAGTGATTAGTGCAAGTGTTTGACAGACTGCATGAAGCTAACCTGAAACAAAAACCATCTAAGTGCTGCCTGTTTTGTGAGCAAGTGGCCTACCTGGGACACACTGTTTCAGCCAATGGTATCGCCACGGACCCCCACAAAATCCAGCAAGTGAGAGATTGACCCACTCCACAGCATGTCACGTAGGTGAGGCAGTTTGTTGGCTTGGCCTCCAACTACTGTCAGTTTTTTGCCAATTTTGCCACCATAGCCACGCCACTGCACGAACTCACCAAAACATATGCATGCTTCAATTGGACAGCTGAATGTCAGGAGGCATTTGAAGAACTGAAAGGAAGGCTGGCATAAGCCCCTGTTCTCAGATGTCCCCTTGATGAAGGTGAACTCTTCCTCGACACTGACACCAGCGACTGGAGGATCAGAGCAGTCCTCTCCCAACTGCAAGGCGGCGAGGAGAGGATGCTAGGCTATGGGAGCACAGGATTGTCAGCCACAGAGCAAAATTACTGCACCACCAGATGAGAACTCTTGGCAGTAGTAGAGTTCACCTCCCATTTCAGACAATATCTACTCAGCTGGCCATTCACCATCCGGACTGACCATAGCAGTCTGCGTTGGTGAAAGAAACTGAGAGAGCCTGAGGGCCAGTTAGCTCACTGGCTGGAGAAACTGGCTGAATATGACTTCAAAGTGATCCATCGGCCAGGGAAAATCCACCAGAATGCAGACACACTCTCACGATGACCCTGCAGGGGGTCCTGCCCCTGTATGCTGCCAGACCCCAACCTCAACAGCAACCAGCGCCAACACAGAGGGGTGCAGTGCAACCTGTTTGAAAACTCACCTGAGACTACTGCTCTCTTAACCTCTACAGAGCAACGACCAGTGTGAGTAGTGGAAGAAGATGACTGCAGAGCAGCAGCAGACCCAAAACCACCACCAGTGGGGGTAGAGCATCCCAGTATCATCAGCTGCAAGGATGCCACAGCTCATCCAAGCATATGCCGGGTGAGTGAGACACCACATACCAGCCTGTTCTCCGGCTGGACCCCAGAACAACTTGGTAGAGAACAAAAGACTGATTGTGACATAGCACCAATGTGGGGGTGGATAGAAAAGGGAGGCCACCAGCTGCCATGGACAGGTGTAGCAGTTTGTAGCCCTGCCACAAAGCCTACTGGGCACAGTGGAAGAGACTATATTTGAAAGATGGAGTATTATTGAGGAAATTTTACTGCACAGAAGGTTAAATGTTTTATCCACAAATCCTGCTGCCGCACACATACCGCAAATCTGTTATGGAACAGATGCACAATGGTCCTGTCGGTGGTCACATTTGGAGCAGAGAGAATGCTGGCATGACTTAAAATCCGGTGCTATTGGCACAACATGAGAGACGATGTCACACTGTGGTGTTGTACCTGCACCAGTTGTGCTGCTAAAGCCTGTCCCAAGAAAAGTCCACAGGCAGCTATGGGCACAGTATGCATTGAAGCCCCTATGGAAAGAATTGCGGTCGCCCTAATGGGACCCTTAAATGAGACTGAAAGACACAACCACTTTACACTGGTAGTGCAGGACTACTTCAGTAAGTGGGTTGAAGCTTTTCCTTTCCCTAATGAATAGGCATCAGTAGTGGCAGAAAAGATCATCTCCGAGTGGGTGTGCAGATATTGAGCCCCTTATTCTCTACACAGTGACCAAGGCACCACCTTCAAGTCAGCTGTTTTCCAGGGCATGTTTGAACTACTCGGCATTGAAAAGACACGGACCACCCCATTTCACCCACAGTCTGATGGACAAGTGGAGCGTTTTAACGCCACCCTGCAGAAAACCTTAGCAGCCACAGCTGAGAGATGCCACTGGGACTGGGAATTAATGATCCAGTATGCAGTCATGGCTTATCGTGCAACTAAATACTGTAGCTCCACTGGCCTGACTCCTAATATGATGCTATTTGGCCGCGAAATATCTGAGCCCACTGACCTGGTGGCTGGGCCACCTCCCGACCATGAACGCCTCAACACCCCACCACAGTATGTTCTACAGCTCAGGGAAAGGTTGGAGTTCTCTCAACAGTTTGCAAGAGAAGCCCTGGGAAAGTCTGCTCAATGTGCTAAACGACAATATGACAAGAACATTTGCCAGGTTCAGTACCAGCTTGGTGCAGCAGTATGACAACTGATTAAAGGCACTAAGAGAGTGAAGAATAAGGTACAGAAATTCTTAGCTTCTTACGAGAGCCTCTACTTCATCATGGACCATCTGGATGACCTAGTCTACCACATAAAGTGAGGTCCCAGGTCAGAGGCCAAGGTAGTTCACCAGTACAGGACAGACTCAAGCCCTATCACTCCAGGACCCCACTGGACAACAGCTGGGTTTTCCAGAACCCCAACACATCAACACCAGTGGAGGTGTCGACCCCTGCATTAGAGGAGGATGCTTCTGACATTGACTTAAGTCCCCTCGACCTGTGGGACACTCCATCAGAGACAGTGGTTCCTGCTCCAGAGACTCCTGGGGGCAGCCGCCCCCAGCTATCCATCTCTCCCATCAGCAGCCAGCCTCCTGCCAGCCCTGCACAGCCTCAACTGGATGAGGTTGGCACCCAACACTCTACCGGGAGGGAATGATGCCTTTCTCCTCTGCCTGTCACGCCAGCTCGTCATCCATGGAGAACTCGGCGAGCACCACACATGTATGGTGAGTGGGTCAGTTAGTTAGAAACCACTAGAGGACAAAAGCAGTCAACGTCAACGTGGGTCAGGGTGTAGGTGGATCGCTGCCCTACCCAGTAAAAAAAAAAAAAAAAAAAAAAAAAAAAGCAAAGAAGAAAAATGGTTGTAAAAAAAAAAGAAAAAAAGTGTGTACTGTTGAAACTGTTGCAAATAAGTTGGATTGTTCACATGTTAAATATGACTGTTATATATCTTGGTCATGGGTCTGATTATTTATGTTACAAACAGCAAGCTAAGCAAATGTTTATGAGCTACATATTCTGTGCAGTGGTATTTTATATTTGGTGTTCAATGAACGGTGAAGATTATCTCGGTGGTCTTTTGAACAACTGAGCAGAGTTAACCTTATTACCCTGCCTTAAGTGAAGAGAGGTATCAGCTACTCTGCTAATCTTCTGGGTCAGGTATACATTGGGGTATTCCACCAGGTTTGATAAGAATGCACTTAACCCTTTAACTGCCCTAGGTGCCATGTGGCGCCTGGGGCAATGCAAGGCAACTCAAGCCCCCCCCCCCCCCTAGTGGTTAAGAGTGGTATAAAATTTGTCAGTAAAATAGTTCAGATTTCCAAGGCTATAACTTGAAATTTACAAGAGATTATGGCTTACTGTCAATTAGAAAGATGTAGAATATGATCCAACGTTTCAGATAAGAATAAATTTACACTGTAGAATGTGTAAATGATGAGGCAAGTTGGTCTCAAACAGTTTATTACACATTCTCTCTCATGAGCATGGTAGAAAAGAGGGCATTTCACACAGAACTCTTCACTTATATACTCAGGCCCTTCTACATATCAAAACGTCACATTGCATTCACATAAAAGATCACTTTGCATGCACTTCCTTAATCCTTTAATATCCCCCTCACAGACTCTGGCACACAAAGCATCCTCCAAGCCGTCTCTGCATACAAAAGATCACATTTCGCAGCTTCCTGTTATCTCCAAGGAAAGTCTGCCCTTTGTTCTCATCAAAGATGCTGCTCGTTATGTTTTGGCCATGTGCGGCCACACACCCCCCTCCAGCATATTGGATCGAACAAAAGAATAACAGTCTGTATGCTGAATCATTACACATCAATCCACATGCTGTTTGGGCTTCAGTCTCCTCCCGTATCTGCTGTAACCAGGATTCACCGCCTCCGCGGCGCTGTCATGCTGGGGAGCTGCTGTCTGGGGGAGAAAACCTTTTGTCTGTCCCTGTGGGTGATCTGGGGAAATTCTACTCTGGGAAGCCCCCCGTGGGGGTCTTCCGCGCCGAGGGGCCCTTGCCAACAGCACTTGCTCGTCCGTCACCACAAAAGCGGGTTTGAGTCTGTTAATGCCAACCTTTTCCCTCCTACCCCCCAAATCTAGCAAAAAATGCTTGTCCCCTGCTTCCAACACTCTGAACAGTCCATCATAAGGAGGTCGCAGTGGGGGGGTGATGCGCGTCATGTCTGACAAAAACAAACTCCGCGTTTTTCAAAGTTTTAGGCACAAAAACACGCGGAAAACTGTGATGAACGGGGCCCGGCAACGTGTCTGAGTCAATACTACGCTGCAACAGCTGAGACGGGGAGCTGCCCGGCGCAGGATTATCCGGGAGAAACTCCCCGGGCAGCCGAAGTGGCTGCGCAAAAATGAGTTCAGCTGGGGAAGCTTCTAAGTCTTCTTTAGGCGCAGAACGCAACCCTAATAAAACCCACGGTAGCTTGTTACCCAATTGGCATACGTCACTGACGCCCTGAGAGCCGCTTTCAATGACCTATGGAAACGTTTGCATAACCCATTAGCCTGAGGATTGTACGCGGTTGTGCGGTGAATTGTGACACCTAGGCTGCGGGCCATTGCTGACCAAAGTTCGGAAACAAATTGAGGGCCTCTGTTGGACGTAATGTCCGACGGGACTCCAAAACGTGCCACCCATGCTGTTAAAAACGCGCGCGCTACCTCCTCGGCTGTGGTTGACACGAGTGGAACCACTTCCGGCCATCGCGTGGTGCGGTCCACCATTGTCAGAAGGTGTGTGCACCCCTGTGATGGCGGGAGGGGGCCCATGATGTCTACGTGAACATGGTCGAACCTCTTAGCCGGGATGTGAAACGGCTCCAAGGGAGCCCTCGTGTGTCTGTGTACTTTGGCTCTTTGGCACGCCATGCAGGCTGCTGCCCACTCTTTCACCTGTTTGCGAAGACTTGGCCACACAAATTTCTCTCCTACCATCTTGATTGACACGTGCACCCCCAGGTGCGCTAAAGAATGAACCGAGTCAAAAACGCGGCGGCACCACGCGGCCGGTACCACGGGACGTGATCGCCCCGTGGAGACATCGCAAATTGGGGGGGGGGGGGCACACCGTCTTGCAGCACCCTGCTCTCCAGCCTTAACCCTGTTGGTCCAGACTGGAGTGCGCGCTCATCCGCGTCACTAACCTGCTCTGTGGCCATGGCTGCGTAATCTATCCCCACGCGGACAAGGGCCGCCACGGCGCGTGAGAGGCAGTCTGCCACTACATTCAGTTTACCCGAGACATGCTGAATATCGGTAGTAAACTCTGAAATGGCAGCCAGCTGTCTCTGCTGCCGGCCCGACCAAGGTTCTGAAATCTTGGCCATTGCTTGTGGTCAACGAACGCGGTGAAACAGCGCCATTCCAGCCAGAACTGGAAGTGGCGAATAGCCAAGTGGAGAGCCAGCAACTCCCTGTCAAACGCAATGTATTTACGTTCACTATCGCGCAAAGTCCTGCTGAAAAAGGCGAGCGGTTGCCAAGCCCCGGCTACACGCTGCTCCACGACCGCCCCATGGCCACGTCTGACGCGTCAGTAGTGAGCGCTATGCGGGCCGTTGGGTCTGGATGTGCCAACAACGCAGCATTTGCCAGGGCTGCCTTGACTTCCGAGAACGCCCGCTCTCGCTCCGGGGACCATTCAGTCTTATTTGCGGGTTTCTGCTTTTTGAGCGCGGCGTACAGTGGTTGCATGAGCTGCGCTGCGCGGGGGAGGAAACGGTTATAAAAATTCACCATTCCCAAAATCTCCTGTAACGCCCTGACCGTTTGTGGTCGGGGAAAATCTGCTACCACGCGCACTTTGTCAGGCAGCGGAACCGCTCCTTCGGGAGAGACGCGGTGCCCCAAAAAATCGATCTGCGTCACCCCGAACTGACACTTCGCTTGACTGATTATTAAACCGTGCTCTCCCAACCTCCGGAAAACCGCCGTGAGGTGGGTTTCGTGTTCGTCTTCGGACGCGCTGGCTACCAATATATCGTCCAGGTAGACGAATACGAAAGGGAGATCGCGCAGCACTGCATCCATCATGCGTTGGAATGTCTGTGCAGCCCCTTTAAGCCCGAATGGCATGCGCAAAAACTCGAATAGGCCAAACGGAGTTATCACCGCTGTTTTGGGTATGTCCTCAGCGTGCACTGGGACTTGGTGGTAACCGCGGACCAAGTCTATTTTAGAAAAAACGCGCGCTCCTGCCAAATGAACGGAAAAATCTTGGATGTGAGGAATTGGGTAGCGGTCGTGCGCTGTGGCGTTGTTCAATCTGCGGAAATCCCCGCAAGGTCGCCATGAACTCTCAGCTTTAGGGACCATGTGTAGCGGGGAAGGCCATGGGCTGTTTGAACGCCTGATGACGTCCAACCTCTCCAGGTTGGCGAACTCCTCGCGCGCTATGGCCAGTTTAGCTGCGTCCAAGCGCCGAGGTTTTGCAAAAACGGGCGGCCCGGTGGTGGTAATAAAATGTTCCACCCCGTGTTTAGTGACAGCTGCCGAAAATGTGGGGACCGTGAGTGCTGGGAACTGAGTGAGCAGTGTGTGGAACTTACCACTTGCAGCTGTGACGTTGGCTTGTGATGTTGGCCGGGACGCTCGAGCTGTACAGGGAATAGAATCAAAAGACAGTGCATTAACCAGGCGCCTGTTAGCGACATCAACCAACAACCCATGTGAGCACAAAAAATCAGCCCCCAATATATTGAAATTCAATGCTACTATGACAAAAGTCCACTCAAAAGTACGGCCGTGTAGAGACAGAAGCAGAGTCCTCTCACCAAAGGTTTTAATGTCCGAGCCGTTTGCTGCTGCCATCTGGGGGCCGCTGGAACCTGCCAGCCGGTCGGCGTAGGACAGCATGATGAAACTCAGCTGGGCGCCGGTGTGTACGAGGAAATGTCTCCCGGAGCGTGCGTCCGTTAAGTAGAGCAGCTTGTTCTCCTCCCCGAGGGTCGCAGCTGCTACCGACCCCCGGTCTTGGCGTTTTCCCGAGCGCTTGAACTGGCACGGTGGTATACGTTTGCGTGCCTTCTCTGCAAAGCGGTGGTGATAGAAACAAAGGATGTCTCCTCCGCGTTCCTTGGCGCCCGCTGCCGCTGTTGTCGGTGGTTCTGGTACCGCTGTCCTTGGCTCTCCGCCATCTCCGGCCGTCGCGCCGAGCTCCGTTGCTGCCGCCGTGGCCGCGCGCACTCTGCTGGCGTTGACAATCCGATGCACCTCCCGTGCCAGCGCACGGTAGTCCTGCTGGGCCAACAACGGTGAACTGGCCAGGGCCGCTCTCGTCTCTGACGGCAGGGTCCTGAGGAAAAGGTGGGTAAAGATGAAGTGGTCATCGTCCGAGCCTTTCAACCTCAGCATCTTCTCCATCAGGTCAATGGGCGTGCCATCTCCCAACTCGGTCAGTGCCAGGAGTCTCTCTGCTCTCTCCTCAACCGAGAGAGTGTAGTGCTGGATGAGTGCAGCCTTCAACGCGCCGTATTTGTCGCTGGCTGGTGGCTGCTCCAGAAGGCTCTCCACATGTTGAGCCGTGTGGCTGTCGAGCTTTGCGATCACATGGTAGAATTTCGTGTCATCTACCGATATCCCCCGGAGGGCGAACTGCGCCTCAACCAGGTGGAACCAGGAGCGTGGGTTGTGCTGCCAAAAGTCCAGTAGCTGGACTGTAACGGCATACACTTGGCTGGGGGCTCCCAACGAGGCTGGCTCCGGGGAATTCTCTTTGTGTTGCATGCTTCGTCTTGGGTCACCAGTCAGTCACCACATTCTCTCTCATGAGCATAGTAGAAAAGAGGACATCTCACACAGAACTCTTCACTTATATACTCAGGCCCTTCTACATATCAAAACGTCACATTGCATTCACATAAAAGATCACTTTGCATGCACTTCCTTAATCCTTTAATATCCCCCTCACAGACACTGGCACACAAAGCATCCTCCAAGCCGTCTCTGCATACAAAAGATCACATTTCGCAGCTTCCTGTTATCTCCAAGGGAAGTCTGCCCTTTGTTCTTATCAAAGATGCTGCTCGTTATGTTTTGGCCATGTGCGGCCACAACACATCTAATTTGCATAATGTTGCGGCAGCTATATAAATTACATAACTCAGTCAATAAGTTGACATGTGCAGTTGCTGTGCTCTGCCACTGGGGGCGCGCGACCTGTCCATTTATTCTGGGCAGTTAAAGGGTTAACCATACCATCTGTCTTTCAGGGTGTGAATAATTGTTTTGATGTGGACACTTTATGGATGTTGCACATTCTCCTCCAGCTTTCTTTCCCTGAAGTACTGCCCTAGTAAAGACTGTGGGTGAGGAACAGCAATTATTAATCGTTAATGTTCTATATATAATGTCCTATGTTTATGTGAATCCTGGAGTGATGTTAAAGAAGTTAATTGTCATCCAGATTGGGGGTAGTGTTACGACTTTTCCTGCCCCTTTAAGAAAGTGGATGTCTCCGCAGATCCACGGTGTGTACGTCCTTACGCAGTTACGCTGTGTCGTGTTTTGTTTTGGCGGTTGTTACAGAGTTTAAGCGCAAAGCGGCTGTATGTGTCTCTCCAACACTGAGAAAGGAGAATAAAGTCCCACTGTTGTGAAGGTATTAACTTGTGCTCTGTGTCTGACAGGCTACAGAACCTACCTAGAGCAAAGCCTGTTTCCAGCTAACGAGCCAGGCTAAAATACAGACATTTTAGCTTTAATTCACAGGGAGCCCATGCTACAGTTAGGAACTGCTGAGCTGTGAAAGTCAAGAAGGTAACAACTGTAAAAATTCCAGCTCGGACTTAAATCAGCAGCTAACAACCTGATATAATTTAGTAGAAATGAAAACTTAAAATTGTCAAACTGCGACATAACCCCTCGTGGTCAACAGTGGTAAAGATGTTTTTCAAGAAACTAGTCAGATCAGATATCAGAACTTTCCAAGACTATAACTGTCAATTAGAAACATGTAGAATATGATCCAAAGTTTAAGATCATCATCATCATAGCAGTCTATAGGTCAAATAAGTTAATTTTGTCTTCTCTCAATTATTTATCTTTTGTTCTTATAAAAGACAAAAATAAAATAGAAAGGAGATGTCTTTACTTTCTTAACATGTTTCGACTGTACGCTGCAGCCTTCGTCAGAAGAGTCAGCTGATTGCTGCCAGGTGACATTTATCAGCTGATTTTCGCTGGAGAAATTGGAGAAAACACAGGCACGCTTCAGAAACCACCTGAGATTTAACCTCCGTTGCAGAGATGATGATGTCACACCAGCAAGCCTCAATATAAGAAATCCAATCCCGACCAAAAATGCAGAGAAAATTATCAATAAAGCACGGAAAGACCTGATTAAAGAATGGATAAGAATGACGGCAAGCAAAGTGGACAGAATCAACAACCAGATCAAAGAGGAAATGGACATTTTCAACCAACGCTACCCGACCAACCAGGAAACGCAGGAGCAGATAAAAGCACAATTAAAACATACACACGAACAGGAATTCATTATAACGAAAAACCGCCAATTGAAAAAACTAAAAAAACTCACCGAAAGGAAGAACGGACAAAGACAAACACACATGGAAATGAAGGCTAAATGGGTCAAAAACTTATCAAAACGCACACTCACCGACACGGAGAAAACAGTGCTGAGCAGAGGACTGAACTTCGCCATCACACCAGCCAGAATACCTCATGATGAATCCATCCTCGCAACAGAACTTGCATGTGAAAAAATCCAGGACCAAGGGAAAAAAGCATCACTCCAGAACGCAGTCGCAGGAATCCTAAAAATGGCCAAATTACCACAAAGCAACGTTACAAGAGAAGAAGAAAAAGCATTAAACTCACTCAAGACAGATAAAACAATCACAATCCTCCCAGCAGATAAAGGCAGAACGACAGTAATATTGGACACGGAAACATATGAAAAACAGATGGAAACCATGTTGGCAGATGAAGGCACATATGAAATCATTAAAACAAACCCCACAGAAGAAAAGAAAAAAATGCTAAAAGCCCTTCTCAAACCCCTATTAGAAAGCAAAAAAATCACAATGGACACATATGACCACCTGATCCCCACAGCCAGCATCACCCCCCGGATCAATGGAACTCCAAAAATACATAAGAAGGATATCCCACTGCGGCCAATAATAGACAGTATTGGATCAGTTACGTACAATTTATCAAAAGCCCTGGCTG
The DNA here is from genome assembly GCA_020510985.1 of Pholidichthys leucotaenia. Classification (NCBI taxonomy): domain Eukaryota; kingdom Metazoa; phylum Chordata; class Actinopteri; order Cichliformes; family Pholidichthyidae; genus Pholidichthys; species Pholidichthys leucotaenia. Next base: position 219,048,057 of record CM035837.1, read on the forward strand.
GAATCATCAAACCCCTCCTTGGACTATCAGATTTCCACTGCAAAAACTCAAAAGAGCTGGCACAAGAACTCAAAGATATGAAAATAGAATCAGACGAGATCCTCATTTCACATGACGTCATTTCATTATTCACAAAGACACCCGTTGACATCACACTACATATAGTACAAGAATGCCTCAATAATGACAGTACCCTAAAAAGACGCACAAATCTCACAGTTCACGACATATTCGAATTATTACAGTTTGTTGCCAAATCCACTTATTTTCAATTCAGAGTAAAAATTTACAGGCAAAAAGAAGGATTTGCAATGGGAAACCCACTATCAGCCATTATGAGCAGCTTTTTCATGGAGGATCTGGAAAACAAAGCCATCAACACAGCACCTAGACAATGCAAACCCACCCTTTGGAAGAGATACGTGGATGACATTCTGGAAAAAATAAGGAAAGGACACACACAAGAACTCACTGACCATCTGAACAGCACAGACAGCACTGGAAATATAAAATTCACACACGAAGAGGAGGAAAATGGCACCATAGCCTTCCTGGACATGAAAAACCACCACAACGATGACGGCAGCATAAAAATCACAGTCTACAGGAAACCAGCCCACACAGATCAATACCTCCTATGGACATCGGAACACCCCACAGCACACAAGCTATCAGTTGTCAGGACGTTATATGAACGAGCCACCATCATCACAGACCAAGAAGACAGACAGGAGGAGGAAAACCACATAAAACATGCACTTATATGCTGCCAATATCCAGTATGGGCTATAAACAAAGGGAAACAGCAAGTCAAAAACAAAGAAAATAAACAGGAAATAAGACACAGAACAAAAGCCAAAATCAAAAACAAGGACACCATAACTATTCCATACATACGAGGGATCACGAAACCAATTCAAAGGATCATGAAAAAAATACAAAATAAACACAGCAGTCAAACCACACAAAAAATTAAGACAGTTATTAGTACACCCCAAGGACAGAATAGAACAAGACAAAAATTGCAATGTAATATATGAAATATCATGCAGATCATGCAACAAAACCTACATTGGAGAAACTGGAAGATCATTCACCACAAGGAAAAAGAACACCGGAAGGAATGTGAGAAGGAAACACAAGGACGACTCACAAGATCACAAAAAGAAAAGGCAGAACAAGAAACATTAAAATCAGCAATATCAGATCACTGCAAAAGAAATAATCACATCATGGACTGGGACAACACAGAAATTATTGGATCGGAGAGCAACAGACACAAATGCTGGATCAAGGAGGCCATAGAGATCAGGAAGCGGGGAAAAGACACCATGAACCAAGATGAGGGAGCCTTTATGCTTTCCCACACCTGGGATCACATTCTCCAGAGACCATCTGACGGCGGGAGGCGGGGCTGGCTCGGTGGATCTGACAGGTCTGCTGAACTGGCCCCGCCTACGAAAATCAGCTGATAAATGTCACCTGGCAGCAATCAGCTGACTCTTCTGACGAAGGCTGCAGCGTACAGTCGAAACATGTTAAGAAGGTAAAGACATCTCCTTTCTATTTTATTTTTGTCTTTTATAAGAACAAAAGATAAATCATAGCAGTCTGTCGTGGTGTCTCATCATGTAAGTGTGGAGTTTCTTCACCTGCACTCTGAAGACAGTCCAAGTTTCAGCGCCCTACTATAGAGTAGCCAGTACTGTCACGCTGTACACTTTGCATTTCACACGGATAGACATCCATCCATCCATCCATCCATCTTCTACCGCTTTTCCGGAGGTCCGGGTCGCGGAGGCAGCAGTTCAAGCAGAGAAGCCCAGACTTCCCTCTCCCCAGCCACCTGCTCCAGCTCTTCAGAGGGGATACCAAGGCGTTCCCAGACTAGCTGGGAGACATAGTCTCTCCACCAAGTCCTGGGTCTGCCCCGGGGTCTCCTCCCAGTGGGACGTGCCTGAAACACCTCAAGTGGGAGGCGTCCAGGAGGCATCCTAATCAGATGCCCATACCACCTCAACTGACTCCTTTCAATGTGGAGGAGCAGCGGTTCTACTCTGAGCCTCTCCCGGATGACTGAGCTCCTCACCCTATCTCTGAGGGTGAGTCCAGCAATCCTACGGAGAAAGCTCATTTCAGCCGCTTGTATCCGCGATCTCGTTCTTTCGGTCATTACCCAAAGCTCGTGACCATAGGTGAGAGTAGGAACGTAGATTGACTGGTAAATCGACAGCTTTGCCTTAGAACTAAGCTCCCTCTTCACCACAACAGACCGGTACAACGTCCGCATCACTGCAGATGCTGCTCCAATCCGTCTGTCGATCTCTCGCTCCATTTTCCCCTCACTCGTGAACAAGACCCCAAGATACTTAAACTCCTCCACTTGGGGCAGGAGCCTGTCCCCAACCCGGAGAGGACAATCCACCTTTTTCCGGCTGAGGACCATGGACTCGGACTTGGAGGTGCTGATTCTCATCCCAGCCGCTTCACACTCAGCGGCAAACCGTCCCAGCAAGAGCTGTAGGTCATTGCTGGATGAAGCCAACAGGACAACATCATCTGCAAACAACAGAGATGAGATCCTGTGGTCACCAAGCATGACACCCTCCATTCCCTGGCTGCGCCTAGAAATCCTGTCCATAAAAATTATGAACAGGACCGGTGACAAAGGGCAGCCCTGGCGGAGTCCAACTCTCACTGGGAATGACTCCGACCGAGTGTTGGCAATGCGAACTAAACTCTCACAACGGTCGTACAGAGACCGAATAGCTCGTAACAACAAGCCCGATACCCCATACTCCCGAAGCACCCCCCACAAAAATCCACGAGGGACGCGGTCAAATGCCTTCTCCAAGTCCACAAAACACATGTAAACTGGTTGGGCAAACTCCCACGAACCCTCAAGAATTCTCGAGAGGGTAAAGAGCTGGTCCGATGTGCCACGGCCAGGACGAAAACCACATTGCTCCTCCTGAATCCGAGGTTCGACCAACGGCCGGACTCTCCTCTCCAGTACCTTGGCATAGACCTTCCCAGGGAGGCTGAGGAGTGTGATCCCTCTAAAGTTGGAGCACACCCTCCGGTCCCCTTTTTTGAAGAGAGGAACCACCACCCCGGTTTGCCATGCCAAAGGCACTGCCCCCGACCTCCACGCAATGTTGCAGAGGCGTGTCAACCATGACAACCCAACAACATCCAGGGCCTTGAGGTACTCGGGGCGAATCTCGTCCACCCCCGGGGCCCGGCCACCAAGGAGATTTTTAACCACCTTGGCGACCTCAGCCCCTGTGATAGGCGAGTCATCCCCCTCGTCCCCAAACCCTGCTTCCTCTGTGGAAGGCGTATCAGTGGGATTGAGGAGATCCTCGAAGTATTCCTTCCACCGCCCGACGATATCCCCAGTTGAAGTCAACAGTGTCCCATCCGCACCATACACAGTGTGGACGGGGAGCTGCTTTCCCCTCCTGAGCCGCCGAACAGTTTGCCAGAATCTCTTTGAAGCCGACCGAAAGTCTTGTTCCATGGCCTCACCGAACTCCTCCCATACCCGGGTTTTTGCTTCAGCAACCACCCGAGCTGCACTCCGCTTGGCCTGCCGGTACACCTCAGCTGCTTCGGGAGTCCCACAAGCCAACCAAGCTTGATAGGACTCCTTCTTCAGCTTAATGGCCCCCCTCACCACTGGTGTCCACCACTTGGTTCGGGGGTTGCCACCACGAGATGCACCGACCACCTTGCGGCCGCAGCTCTGGGCTGCCGCTTCAACAACAGAGGTGGAGAACATGGCCCATTCAGACTCCATGTCTCCAGACTCCCTCGGAATGTGGTTGAAGTTCTTCTGGAGGTGGGAGTTGAAGACCTCCCGGACAGGGGCCTCAGCCAGACGCTCCCAGCACACCCTCACTATACGTTTGGGTCTACCAGGTCTGAATGGCTTCCTCCCCTGCCATAGATAGACATAGGATAGACATAGGAGTGAATTTACGCATCTAATTTGCATACAAACAAAAACATTCGTCACTTACCTCTGGCAAAGCGACATCCTTTAGCGGCATTCTAGTGATTATTTTGTCCTCTCCCGGTCATTTTAGCTTTGTCTCCTACATCCAGAAACTGTTATTGATTATTCCACCGTAATTTCGCTTTTATTCCGCGGGAATTTATCTTATACTGATGACATACAACCGGCGATTGTCCTCCAGTCACATGGCGCTCCGGGTTCCGGCAGATGAATTCAACGAGCCTCATGCTCCCTGTGTTATAAGAACATGTCAACATCTACCTTCATAAGTTAAATAATCTCTTTTTAGAATCATAGTTGGCAAATTCGGGACCAAATCCTCCGAATTTCCTTGTCCGTGGGCAATTGCGAATGTCCACAATGACGATCGGTGTCCATCTTGTGCTGTGATCGCCATGACGATTAAGAAGAAGGAGGATTTCTTCTTCTCTGGTGTATTATGTGTCATCCATGAGTCCTCCAATGCATGCCTGCCACCTTGTGAACTGGCGTGATCAGTATAAATCCTCAGTAAAGGTGAACAGTGTTTAGGAAAGTAAAATCAGTTGACAGGCACAGCGCCGCGCTCTGCCACTAGGGGCACACAGAATCTCACACTCAAAGGGTTAGCAGGAAGAAACCTCCAGCAGAACCTGGTTCAGGGAGGGGCAGTCATCTGCTGCGACTGGCTGGGGGGTGAGTGGATAGAGAAGAAGAAGAAGAAAAGAACAGACATGTGGAGAACAAACAGCACAATGGGGACTCAATCTGTCATAAACTCTCCGTGTGTGTTTCCACAGTGCACGGAGGGAGGGAAGGATGGAAGGATTTACGCGCAGGGTTTCACCACACACACATTTATTGACATGACACAGTTCAAAAAATAAAGACTTACAAGAAGGTAATGATGTATACAAAACAGCTGACACAAAGTGGATAGCGGGCAGACCACTGTGTACCGTGGCCAGAGGAAAAATAACACAATTTACACACAAGCGCTTGGGAGAGTGGGGAAGACTACAACTTACTTGGGGGAACGCAAACTGGGCAACAGCCTAAGCGTAGCAGTATGCTGCGGGGAGAAACGCCACCAGAAGCGTAGCAGAATTACTGCAAAGGGAAACGCTTCTGATCCAGCATAGCAGCAACCGCAGAGAGAAACGCACAACAGTTTACTCACGAGTAGAAACAGTCCAAGAAGTCCAATCCTCCAGCGAGCATAGTCCAGTAGTCCTTCATGACGTGACGGTCACACCACGGAGAACGAGAGTGTGACTCATATAATGACCCAGCGGCGTTTGTCTAGCAAAGAGCCGCTTAAATACAAATGCCGCTGGCCACACAAATTGGGCACACCTGGGCGAGGTGCGGGAAAGATAATTACTGGGGCTGGGAACAGCTGATGGAACTAAGGAGAGCGAGAGGGTGTGGTTAGACCAGCAAACTGTCAGCAGCATAGGAGAAAATAGATTACAGAGGCTGTCTAACAACTGTCGGTCAGGTAGTGGCTATGGATAAGGGAATAAGTACCAAAATACACAAGATGCACATAAACGGTGAAACCAAAACCCACAGAGAGATTGAGGCAGAGCTGGGGAAAGCCAAGCCGGCTCGGCTCGTGACAGGGCCCCCCCTTTAAGGGGTGGATGCCCAGACACCCAAGGTAACATCAAGACCCCCCCACCCCAACAGTTGCAACAACAACAAACAACACAAACCTGGGTCGGTGGTAGGGGGAACAGGAAGGAGGGAACACAATGCCCCACCCAGGACCAACAATTAACCCCCCCATGTCCATGGGCGTTGGGGCTCAAGAGGCTGCCCAGAGTCCCAGGCCCAGCAGAAGGTCCGGTGGATGGAGTCTGGCGGCCTGCCGGAAAACATGAGCCACCTGACCCGGGGAGTCAATTCTTCTGGAGGCCGGCCCACATTGATTAGCCACCAGGTCCGAAGAGGTGAAGCAGGAGGTGGCCTGCCCACCAGAAGGTTCACTGGTGGATAACAGGACTTGAGAAAGAGGACCTCCACGACGTATGGCAGGGATAAGGGGACCACAGCATCCTCAGGGTGGTCCGCAACTGCACCCGCGGTGGACCCCGACCGAGCCAGCTCCGCTGCACCCACGATGGACTCCAGCGGGAGCCTCACTGCACCCCTGGTGACCTCCAGCCGAGGCTCAGCTGCACCCGCGGTGACCTCTGGTTGAGGCTCAGCTGCGCCCCGGTGGACCCCGATTGGGCCAGAACTGCAACCACGATTGTCCTGGTGTGGGACGTGGCTGCACCCATGATGGGCTCTGGTTGGAGCACTGTTGCACCAGCGGTGACCCCCATCGGGGGCGTTGTTGCTCCTGCGGTGGCCTCCCCAGCAAGGGAGGTGGTGCTCCTAACGCCACCTGGCACTGGATCCCGATCCTTGGCGGCCTCCGGCGAAGTCTGTTGCTCTCCAGCGACCCTGACAGAGGGCTCCGACCCCGGAGGGAGAGAAAAAGAGACCAGGTCAGAGTCGCCAGCAGCGGCAGAGCCCAGTGAGGTGGCCCCAAGGGCTACTATGAGCTGCCCCAGGCCCTCCTCGCCATGAGTCGGGCAGTGTGACTTTAACATATGAAGAATTGGCACAATGGAACACACTTGCCTGAACTCGGGTTCCACCGCGGTCCAGGACTCCGGCGATTTGGGGTGCGTAGCCTCTGTCATCGCACCTGGTGCTGTGCCCCCCGTCAACCTCCTCTGGGACCGCCAACCTCTCGTCATCATCGGTTGACAACCCCGGTGATGGCAGCTCCTCTCTGGCGACCCTAGTGAGGGGCTCAGCAGGCATAGGAGAGAAGGAATGGTTAGGGTCGCCGGCAGCTTAACAGCTTCTTTGCCCGGTTTGAGCCCACCTCCCCTCAATACTCGTCCCCCTCCCATCCCCTCTCTCTCTACAGGTGCATGAGGTGAGGAGGAAACTGAGAGCAGTGAACCCCTGCAGAGCTGCTGGTCCAGACAGCATCCCAGGAGTGGTGGTCAAAGCACGTGCAGACCAGCTGGCTGAGATCCTCACCAAGTTGTTCAACCTCTCCCTGATGCACTTCACCGTCCCATCCTGCCTCAAGGCCTCCACCATCATCCCCATCCCCAGAAAGTCTGCAGTTGACAGCCTGAATGACTACAGACCCATAGCGCTCATGTCTGTAGTCATGAAGTCTTTTGAACGACTGGTGTTCCAGCACATCAGAGACTATCTTCCCCCCCCTCCTTTGATTCTCATCAGTTTGCCTACAGGGAGAACCGGTCTACGGAAGACGCTTTCACCACCACTCTCCATAGAGTACTGAGCCACCTGGAGAACCCAAGGGGCTACATGATGATGCTGTTTTTGTACTACAACTCAGCTTTCAACACCAACATCCCAGACATCCTGATCAACAAACTGCACCTCCTCCAGATCCTCCTCCTCTACCTGTTCCTAGATAGAGAACTTTCTCACCAACTGTCCACAAACAGTCAGACTTTGCCCTCACCACTCCTCCACACTGTCCCTCAGCGCTGGCTCCTCCCAAGGCTGCGTGCTAAGCCCTCTACTGTACTCTCTGTACACCTTTGACTGTATTCCAACCCACTCAACCACCGTCATTGTGAAATACGCGGACAACACCACCTTAGTTGGGCTCATCATCAATGAGGATGAGAAGGTATGCAAGGCGGAGGTAGAGAATCTGCTGCTGTGGTGCCAAGCAAACAACCTGGAACTGAATGTCCAAAAAGCCAAAGAACTCATACTGGACTTCAGAAAGAACAGAGAGCCCCCCCCCACACAATAAATGGCGACCGCATGGAAACCGTCCCCGCCTTCAGGTTCCTGGGCACCCACATATCCTCTGACTTCTCCTGGACTGTCAACACCAAGGCCCTGATGAATAAAGCCCAGCGGCAGCTGCACTTCCTCCGTGTCCTGAGGAAGAACAACCTGGACCAGAAGCTGCTGCTGGCCTTTTATCACTGCTCAGTGGAGAGCATGCTCACATATTGTCTGGGTGTGTGGTACACTGGCTCCACAGGAAAGCTGTACAGAGGGTCATCAACACCGCCCAAAAATTATCGGCAGCCCTCTGCCCTCCTTGGAAGGCATCTCCAGATCCTCCTGTCTCAGAAAGATCAAGGGTATCACAGGAGACCCCTCACATCCCGTCCACCACCTGTTTGACCTGCTTCCCTCTGGACGACGGTTCAGATCAGTCAGGTCCCACACCTCCAGACTGACAAACAGTTTCTTCCCCTGGGCCATCCAGACTGCAAACAGTCAGAGGCCCCACCCCCTCCCTCCAAACTCTCACATGCTCAGAACTGAGGACCTTTTAATTACACAGGGTTACAAAAATAATTTTTTTGTAAGTTGTCTTTTTTCAACTGATTTAAGACAATTTTGCACCGCTGAATCTGAAAATGACATATGTTTCTCTCGATCAGATGCTAAGTAAAAACCTGTACTTAGTACTGTGCCTGCACTTACCTTTATATAAAGGTAAGTGCATGTAAATTGAATGTTACATCATCATTGTTAAATTCAAAAAAATTTCAAGACATAAAAAAGAATTTTGCATCATATAAGCAAAAATACCCATGCATGTAAACAAAAACATATAAAACAACATGTGGCCATAATTCAAAAAGTTGACCTGATTGAGCAAAACCAGTGATTTTTGGATTCAGCACATCTAAATTGTCCTAAATCAGCAAAAAAAAAAAACCCCTCAGACAATAAATTTTGTGTTGGCCAGTGCTATCACTATAACTCGCCTGTCTTTGCACTCCTCACTTTCATGTATATTGACCCATCTGTGAAACCACTACTGTGTATATTTTCCATAGTCCTTGAGCCATTTTACTCTATTATGTGTTCTGCACTCCACACTGTTATGTACATAGTTCCACACGTGAAGCCGCTACCGTACCTGTATATATACCATCCATCCATCCATCCATCCATCCATCCATCCATCCATCCATCCATCTTCTTCCGCTTAATCCTTTTCAGGTCGTGGGGGGGCTGGAGCCTATCCCAGCATCTTTGGGCGAGAGGCAGGGTACACCCCAGACAGATCGCCAGTCCATCGCAGGGCCAACACAGAGAGACAGACAACCATTCACTCTCACAGTCATACCTAAGGACAATTTAGAATCCCCAGTTTTGATGCCAATTAACCCAACTTGCATGTTTTTGGCATGTGGGAGGAAACCGGAGAAATCCCGGAATAAACCCACGCAGACACGGGGAGAACATGCAAACTCCACACAGATCACTGTTGGTTGGTGTCAAAGACCCTTTGACCTTGTACCTCAAGATTGAAGTTAGGTTCATCAGCTTGCAGTTCCTAGAGGAATTTCCCTCATAGGAAATTCTGTCACATGTGTGTGTGCTTAGTGACTGTTGAGAGTTAACCCAGCTGTACTGTCTACTATTTATCAGGGGACCTCCATTGCCTGTATACCAGACCCCCAGACTGAGTGACCTATCCAGTCAGACACCTGGAATACACCCCTGGTATTAACCACAGCCTCTCATGGTCTTGCATTGCTCTTGGTAAATCTGGGTAAATATTTAAGACCAGGAAAATTGATCTTTAGGAGGTCTGTTTTAAAAACACCTTAAAGAGTAACCTTTAAAAACTCATGAAAATGTGACACCTCTTGTAGAAAAATACCTTCTTGAAAAAAATCACCCAAGGAAATTGGACACTGAATCAGTGATCTTACAAACTCCCATACTGTCTTTTAATATGCTGTTGTGGTGGACACACATAAGAGAGTGTATTGTGACTCACATTTTAGGTCAGAACAAAGGCAGGAAGCTGCAGGAATCTTAGCTGTGGTATGCAAGGCTTGAGACTGTGGGGGGTTTAATTAAAGGATTAAGGAAGGGATGCATTGGAGACAGTGGAAGTGATATCATGGAGAGAAAATGCATTGTGACTGTCTTTATAATGCAAGGTGGTCTTTGTGACATGTGACCATCCTGATATTTAAGGACGAGAGTTTACTGTGTGATTCTCTTTCTCTGCTTTGAGATGATGGTGTTGTGAATAAAGCTGACTTTGAGAGAGAACTCTGCCTCGTCATTTTCACATCACCACACTGGTGACCCGAGACGTATCATGCAAGAGGAGAATTCCCCCGGGCCAGCCGCGTCAGGAGCCCCCAGCCAAGCGAATGCCACTACAGTCCAGCTACCGGACTTCTGGCAGAACAATCCATGCTCCTGGTTCTACGCGGTTGAGGCGCAGTTCAACCTCCGGGGGATATCGGTAGATGCCACGAAATTCTACCACGTAGTCGCAAAGCTGGACAACAACACGGCCCAGCATGTGGAGAGCCTGATTGACCAGCCGCCGGATAGCGACAAATACGGCACGTTGAAGGCTGCACTCATCCAGCAATTCACCCCCTCGGCGGAGGAGCGAGCAGAGAGGCTCCTGGTGCTGACGGAGGGGGAAAACAACATGCCCGCGAGCCTGATGGAGAAGTTGTTGAGGTTGAAAGACTCTGACGACGATCACTTCATTTTCACCCACCTCTTCCTCAGGACTCTACCGTCAGCAGCGAGAGCGACCCTGGCCAGTTCGCCACTGTTGGCCCTACGGGACTACCGCGTGCTGGGCCGAGAGGCACAGCGGATTGTCAACGCCACCAAGTGGCGCGCAGCCATGGCCGCTGCAGCGGAACTCGGCGCGACGACCGGAGATGACAGGGGGCAAGAGGCAGCGGTGCCAGACTCACCGACGACGGCGGCGGCAGGGGCCAGGGAACGTGGACCGGACGTCCTTTGTTTCTACCATCGCCGCTTCACAGAGAGGGCACGCAAGTGTGTACCGCCGTGCCAGTTCGGGCGTTCGGGAAACGCCAAGACCGGGGGTCGGTAGCAGCCGCGACCCTCGGGGAAGAGAACAAGCTGCTCTACTTGTCGGACGCACGCTCGGGGAGGCAGTTCCTCGTCGACACAGGCTCCCAGTTGAGTTTCATCGCACCTTCCTACGTGGACAGACTGGCTGGTTCCGGAGGTCCCCGGGTGACAGCAGCGAATGGCTCAGAGATTAAGACCTTTGGTGAGAAGACTCTGCTTCTGTCTCTACACGGCCGTACATTTGAGTGGACTTTTGTTGTAGCAGCAGTAAATTTCAATATGTTGGGGGCTGATTTTTTGTGCTCACATGGTTTGTTGGTTGATCTTGCTAACAGGCGCCTGGTTAATGCACTTTCTTTTGATTCTATCCCCTGTACAGCGCGAGTGGCCCCGCCAACAGCACAAGCCAACGTCACAGCAGCAAGCGGTAAGTTCCACACACTGCTCACCCAGTTCCCAGCACTCACGGTCCCCACATTTTCGGCAGCAGTCGCTAAACACGGGGTGGAGCATTTTATTACCACTACCGGACCGCCCGTTTTTGCAAAAGCTCGGCGCTTGGACGCAGTTAAACTGGCCATAGCGCGCGAAGAATTCACCAACCTGGAGAGGTTGGGCATTATCCGACGTTCAAACAGTCCGTGGGCTTCCCCCCTACACATGGTCCCGAAAGCTGATGGATCATGGCGCCCTTGCGGGGATTTCCGCAGGTTAAACGACGCTACAGCACACGACCGCTACCCAATCCCACATATCCAAGATTTTTCCGTTCATTTGGCAGGGGCGCGCATTTTTTCTAAAATAGACTTGGTCCGCGGTTACCACCAAGTCCCAGTGCGAGCTGAGGACATACCCAAAACAGCGGTAATAACTCCGTTTGGCCTATTCGAGTTTTTAATGCATGCCATTCGGACTTAAAGGGGCTACTCAGACGTTCCAACGCATGATGGACGCGGTGCTTCGCTATCTCCCTTTCGTGTTCGTCTACCTGGACGATATTTTAGTAGCCAGCACGTCCGAAGACGAACACGAAAAACACCTGGCCACAGTTTTCCGAAGGTTGGGAGATCACGGGTTAATAATCAACCCAGCGAAGTGTCAGTTCGGGGTGGCGCAGATCGATTTTTTAGGACACCGCGTCTCCCCCGAAGGAGCAGTTCCGCTGCCTGACAAAGTGCGCGCGGTGGCAGATTTTCCCCGGCTGCAGACGGTCAGGGCGTTGCAGGAGTTTTTGGGAATGGTGAATTTTTATAACCGTTTTCTCCCCCGCGCGGCGCAACTCATGCAGCCGTTGTATGCCGCGCTCAAAAAAAAGAAACCCGCGGATAAGATCGAGTGGCCCCCGGAGCGGGACCAGGCGTTCTCGGAGGTGAAAGCAGCCTTGGCAATGGCTGCGTTGTTGGCACACCCAGACCCAATGGCCCTCATAGCGCTCACCACTGACGCATCAGAGGTGGCCATAGGGGCGGTTGTGGAGCAACATGTAGCCGGGGTTTGGCAGCCCCTCGCCTTTTTCAGCAGGACCTTGCGCGATAGCGAACGTAAATACAGCGTGTTCGACAGGGAGCTGCTCGTTCTCCATTTGGCCATCCGCCACTTCCAGTTCTGGCTAGAAGGACGCTCTTTCACCGCGTTCGTTGACCACAAACCGCTAACATTCGCGATGGCCAAGGTTTCTGAACCGTGGTCAGGCCAGCAGCAGAGACAGCTGGCCGCGATATCAGAGTTTACCACTCATATTCAGCATGTGGTGGGCAAACTGAATGTAGTGGCAGACTGCCTCTCGCGCGCCGTGGTGGCCCCAGTCAGCGTAGGGGTAGATTATGCAGCCATAGCCGCGGAGCAGGTTAATGACGCGGACGTGCGCGCTCCAGTCTGGACCAACAGGGTTAAGGCTGGAGAACAGGGTGCTGCAAGACAGTATGCCCCCCCTAATCTGTGATGTCTCCACTGGACGGCTGCGTCCAGTAGTACCGGCCGCGTGGCGCCGCTGCGTCTTTGACTCGGTTCATTCTTTGGCGCACCCTGGAGTGCGCGCGTCGGTCAAAATGGTGGGAGAGAAATTTGTGTGGCCGAGCCTCCGCAAACAAGTTAAAGAGTGGGCAGCAGCCTGCACGGCGTGTCAACGAGCCAAAGTACACAGGCACACGAGGGCTCCTTTGGAGCCGTTTCACATTCCGGCCAAGAGGTTCGATCACGTTCATGTGGACCTCGTGGGCCCCCTCCCGCCGTCACAAGGGTGCACACACCTTCTGACAATGGTGGACCGCACCACGCGCTGGCCTGAAGTGGTCCCGCTGGCATCAACCACGGCCGAGGAGGTGGCGTGCGCGTTTTTAACAGCTTGGGTGGCGCGCTTCGGCATTCCGTCGGACATTACGTCCGACAGAGGCCCTCAATTTGTGTCCGAGCTTTGGTCGACAATGGTCCGCAGCCTGGGTGTCACAATTCACTGCACAACCGCGTACAATCCACAGGCTAACGGGTTATGCGAACGTTTTCATAGGTCATTGAAAGTGGCTCTCAGAGCATCACTGACGGATACAAATTGGGTTGACAAGTTACCGTGGGTGTTATTGGGGTTGCGTTCTGCGCCTAAAGAGGATCTAGGAGCCTCCCCAGCAGAGCTCGTGTTTGCGCAGCCACTCCGGCTGCCCGGGGAGATTCTCCCAGATAACCCTGCGCCAAACGCCTCCCCGTCTCAGCTGTTGCGGAGTAACATAGAATCAAGCACGCTGCCCGGCCCCGCGCACCACAGTTTTCCACGCGTTTTTGTGCCTAAAACTTTGAAGAACGCAGAGTTTGTTTTTGTTAGACACGATGCGCATCGAACCCCGCTGCGACCACCTTATGACGGACCATTCAGAGTGCTAGAAACAGGGGACAAGCAGGTTTTGATAGATTTGGGGGGTAGGAAAGAGAAAATTGGCATAAACAGACTCAAACCCGCTTTTGTGGTGGCAGATGAGCAGGTGCTGTTGGCGAGGGCTCCACAGCAGGTAGACCACCGCGGGAGGATTCACAGAGTAATGTTTCCCCAGAACACCCACAGGTGCTGACAAAAGGTTTCCACCCCCAGACGGCAAACCCCCAGCACAGCCCCGCAGAGACGTTGAATCCCAGCTACAGCAGATACGGCAGGAGGCTGAAGCCTATACAGCATGTGGACTGATGTGTATTGATACTATCACGGCATGCATGTGGTTATTCTCTTGTTGTTCTGTTTGTTCTAAAATGTTGGGGGGGGGGGGGGTTTGTGTGGTGGACACACATACGAGAGTGTTTTGTGACTCACATTTTAGGTCAGAACAATAGCAGGAAGCTGCAGGAATCTTAGCTTTGGTATGCAAGGCATGAGACTGTGGGGGGTTTAATTAAAGGATTAAGGAAGGGATGCATTGGAGACAGTGGAAGTGATATCATGGAGAGAAAATGCATTGTGACTGTCTTTATAATGCAAGGTGGTCTTTGTGACATGTGACTGTCCTGATATTTAAGTTAAGGACAAGAGTTTACTGTGTGATTCTCTTTCTCTGCTTTGAGATGATGGTGTTGTGAATAAAGCTGACTTTGAGAGACAACTCTGCCTCGTCATTTTCACATCACCACACTGTAATATTTATTGAAAGTCTGCAAAGCTCAGCCAAAACAGGATATACTTGCCTGAAAACAGTCAATTAAATCAAAATGATGAAAATTAAAAATCAAACCATAAAACTGATTGGAAAAACCTTGATTCAAAAAGCTGAAAGTTGTAAAATCAGTCATTTGATCAAAAATAAAAAGTTTCAAAACCCAATAAAGTTCAAAAATCACCACAATTAAATCAAAATGATGAAAGTTAAAAATCAAGTCAAAAAACTGATTGAAAAACCTTGATTCAAAAAGTTGAAAGTTGTAAAACCAGTCATTTGATCAAAAATCAAAAGTTTCAAAAAACTTAAAAGTTCAAAAATCACCACAATTTACTCCAGATGTGAAAACAATTAAAAATATGAAACATCTGAAAGAGTCCAAAATAAAAGTAACCCTCTGAATAATAAAACCTAGTAAAAACATCTAATTAATTGGTGGATAAATGTCTAAAAAGCCTTGATGATGAGATTGGGGGGAAAAGGATGATTAATAGCTGGTCTTCTCCGTCGAGGCCCACCTTTCACAGGGAAAAAGGGAAGAAGTGGGCGAGGCTGGATAGCTGACTCTCGAGGCTCTCCTTCTCTTCTTCCACCAGCTGGACCTGTGGTCTGCGAGGCTGTCTGCCGGGTGAGACGAGCCCTTGAAGCGGAGACCTCAGTCCGGAGAAATCTTGCAGCCCCGGCTTCCTCTCACTCCTCTGCAGGGATGATGTAAGGCGGCAGGCTGGGAGCGCAGCCAGCGGTGGTGTCTTCACTTCCCTTTTCTGTTCACCCAAAGTGCTATTTTCTCCCTTCTTCGCTGCAAAAGATTTACAGTTGTTAAAAGCTGAAGAGATGAGATGGTAGATGATCCATTCCCTTGTGGCGGTCCCTGTATCTTCAGTCTTTTGCTGTGGGATGATGGGGGTCTTGGAGTCCGCCGAGAATGAACATTTTGGGGCTTTCAGGCTTGGTTTTTTATACATTCTTGACACTCAGTTGTGATTGGCCCGCAATCTCACCCTAGGCTTCTTGGCCTCTTATGATTGGCTTAAAGTTAACTTTTTTATAACAATTATTATATAACAATTACCTCATTCTGCACATGTTTTACCCCCCCAATTCCAGTAAAGCCATGTGCCTGATCATGCGCCCAACTCATGACTGCTTGGCTTTGCCTATCTCATCACTTCAAACTGTAGACCAATTTCACTATTGCCGCAATTTTCCAAGATACTTGAAAAAACTATTCTGTGTGTCACACTGGCCGTTCTTACCTGCCCAGCTCATATTGTGACAGCGTCTCAGTGGGCTTCCAGCTGTCAAGCTCTACGGGACAGCTGGAGCCCAATTACCTCATCAGCTGAGACGCTGTCAACCATTATAAAAGGAAGCAGCTCCGATCATTCGGGGCTGTGACCTCGCACATGATTATCCACGCTGTCCTCTGGCGTGGGCAAGGCTGGAACCCCTACGTCCGGCGCCAGCCACCTTTCTGTCATCCTGCATCATGTGTAAGTGTTTACCCTTGTCATTGTTGGTGTTTTGGCCCCACGAGGCCCTGTTCCTTTGTTCCTTTCCCCTGTTCACAATAAAATACGCAAACTCACTGGTCTGCCCTCGGCTCTCGTTGTATGGCTCGCGAGAGCCATACGTAACAGTAGGTCACAGCCAAGTGAGTTGCCGGCGGCTGTGAGTTTGCTGTTTTGGACTTTGACTTTGTTCTTCCTGGTCTGGGTGTCAACGTTGGGAGCATGCCGACTCCCAGGAGCCGCGCTCGGCGCTTGGGCAACGAGCTAGCTAGCGCCCTGGAGTACGTCGATGGGACGCTCTTTGCCGCTAGTCTCGACGACGACCCAAACCTGATTCGCTGGCACCTAGACTATGCTGAGGTTCTTCTTAATAATCTCCCTCGCTACACCGACCACCCCGAAGTCAGCGTGAGGAGGGCTGAACTCGCCGTGCAGCGCAAGACACTCCGTGGGCTGGAGGGAAATCCCGGCAGGAAGCCGAAGAGGAGGCATCCCCGCTCCTCATGCCCGGATCCCATTCCTGCCTCTACTCCGGTCCACGACTTCGCTCCGCACAGGGGTGATCTCCACCAGAGAGCTTCGTCATTCAGGAATCCCCTGGAGAAGCTCCAGCGAGCAGCTGCTTCCATCTGGGATCACATGGCGGTGGTTCATTCAGCAACAAGTCCTTCTTTGGGTTTTGATCATATGACGGCAGCAGTCAGACTGGTGGAGAGAAATCCTAGGCTAAGGGACTTCCCGGAGTTTGCCAACCTCCTCGCCTCGGTCTCGGCACAGGAGCAGCGATTCCCGAACCTTACCTTCGCCTCGCCCTCTGCAAGTAGCCGTCGTCACACTGGTTGCCGACCTCGGTATGAATCCCATCCGGATCCAGTTCCGGGTCGCCGCAAGGTCTCAACTCCCCACACAGCTGTCACTCCTGCGCCTCATCAGAGGGAAAATCCCGCAGCCTCGTCTCCCGAGCCATCTTTCCCCACTGTTACGTCAGCGTTTCGGGCCCGGCTCATCTCGGCTGTCACCCCCTCCTCCTCGACGCACCTCCCGGCTGCTGTGTGTATCCAGAGTCCTGTCTTGGCAAGCTCCGTCCCGGAACCATCGCGAGCGACTCCCCGAAGTCTTCCAAGGGGGTCCTCCGTTACTGTCGGGTGGGAGAAGGGAGGAGCAACGTCCGCCACAGCGGTCACCACCCAGCCTCCAGGAGACAGGCAAGTCCCAGTTAGTTCATTCACTTATTGTGATTTGCTTTGTCAGACTCCTGGAGGTGGAGTTCGGGATTCGCATCTCCCCGAACTCCCACCACCCGCTGTGGCTGTAATTATTAATCCCGCATCCTCTGTGTCTCCCTCCGCTGAGCAATCCTCGATGCCAGGCCAACGTCGTGGGATGAGGAGGGGGCCTGCGGTTCTGGAGAGCCTGGTTCCGGTTCCGCAGCTACGCTGTGGGCGGAGGAGGAGAGCGGACTGCTGTGTGGAACCTGCGCCGACGACGAAGTGTCCCCGGGTCTCCACGGAGGAGCGGTCCAGTCCGGCGGGACGAAGGTTCTCCTGCCACCACGCCGTGTGGGCCATCGGCGTGGGCACCGGTGCCAGAGGACTCGCAAGCTGCACATATCATCATGCCAGCTGCGGAGCCCGACGCAGCTGAGTGGGAGCCTGAAGACGACCTCCTGGTGCCTGAACCTGGATCTTCGCAGTCCTGGACGGCGTCAGAACCCGAGATCAGGCAAGTGCTCTACTTATCTTTCTCCTTCTCATTTTAGAGCATTTTAGCCTGTCTCTAGGGGAGATGAGCCGGGTGCAGCCGGGTGCAGCCGGGTGCAGCCGTCTGCTGCGTCCGAGCTTGTCTTGCCGGGTTCTGGCGCTGCCGGTGATCCTGATCCCGGTTCTTCTCTCTCTCCTGAGACTTCTTCCAGGGTCGCCGGCGAGGAGCTGCTATCGCCTGCTGTGCCAGAGGTTCCTGGTTCGGGATTGGAGGTCGGCTCTGGTGCGGCGCCGACCCAATCGAGGTCCGACGAGGGGTCTACCGAGACCCGATCGGGGTCCGACGAGGGTTCTACCGAGACCCAATCGGGGTCCGTTGCGGGAGCAGCCGCGATCCTATCGGAGTGCAACGCGGGTGCTTCAGAGACCCAATCGGGGTCCAATGTGGGTGCAGCACCAATGATATCCAGGTCCAGTGAGGCAGCTGCAGATCCCCTGCCATCGGACGTTGGACCGGCTCATCATCATCTTTCTCCCCTTCTTTGTCATCATCATCTGATTCACCCTCATCTTTCCCCCAAGCTTCCTCCACCAGGGCCTATATGGACCTCTCACTTTAGGCCCGGCTCGCCCTCATTGTCTTTCTTCACAGGGAAGCCGTTGCCCCTCTCTCCCCTACGGGCCTGGTGGCTGAGCGATGCGGGCTGGCCGCCAGAGGGTCTGCCGTGCCCATTTGGCTCTTTGGTGCGGCCGCCCGACCTATTGGACTTCCTGTTCGGCGATCTGGTCCGGCCGCCCGAGAGACTGTGTTTTCTGGCCTGGGATTTGGGTAGGCCGCCTGAATTTTTCCCTTCTACCCTGTTGGCGGTTTGGACGCTGGGTGCGGGGAGACCCCCGAACTGAATTTTCTCTGCTGTGCTTAGTCTTTGTGTTTTTGGGTGGGTGCAGCCATGTAATCCCTTGTAATTGAATGAATGAATGAATGAATGAATGAATGAATGAATGAATTTATTTATTTCGGATAGTACATTACAGGTTAAAAGAAACTGTATAATATAACAACAAGGTCAAATTAGACAAAGACTCCTTCTACTATACAATTCCACGTGAGTTATCCGAAATGGGTGATGGCTGAAGCCGCAGCTTATATTGCCCACCCATATTCCATCCAAGAATTCAAAGGAGAAAAAAGAGAAAACAAGACAAGAGCGATTACAATTTAAAACAAGGCTAAGACAAAATATGACTGAGAGAAAAAGAAAACTGAGCTAGTCTAAGTTAAGCGGTTACTATTCAAAAACAAATCTAAGACATAGTGTCACAGAGAAAAAAGAAAAACTAAGCTATAACACAACACAGGCTGGAAATGTCAATCCTTATGTGAGTTTACATGTCGTCTTGTAAATATGTTTGGAGTATTTCTTCCTTTAGTTTTTGTTTAAATTGTCCAAGCTTTGTACACGATTTTAATTCAGGTCCAAAATCGTTCCATAATCTGACACCTTGCACTGAAATACAGTGTTGCTTGGTAGTTGTTCTCACTGTAGGCTTTTGAAATATACATGTTCCTCTGAAGTGATATCGTTTCTCCCTTGTTTGGAACAACTTTTGGATATCTCTACATGTCTGTTCTTTTCTTCTTCTCTGTCCCCTCACCCCCCAGCCAGTCGCAGCAGATGACTGCCCCTCCCTGAGCCTGGTTCTGCTGGAGGTTTCTTCCTGTTAAAAGGGAGTTTTTCCTCTCCACCGTCGCCAAGTGCTTGCTCACAGGGGATTGCCTGATTGCTGGGGTCTTTCTGCAACTGTGGGGGTCCTCCCTACAGTTGATAGTGCTATGAGATGACTGTTGTTGTGAAATGGCGCTATATAAATAAAGTTGAATTGAATTGAATTGAATTGAATATTTGCGGGCAGTGATAGATTCTTCACTTTGAACATTATTATTGCGGTTTTAAAGTCGATCAGATCTTTCAACTTGAGAGTTTTTTGTTTAAGAAAAAGTGGGTTTGTTGGTTCCCTGTAAGCTGCTTTGTTGATTATTCTAATAGCTCTCTTTTGAAGCATAAAGAGTGGATATATGTTTGTTTTATATGTATTTCCCCATACTTCATTACAATATGTCATGTATGGGAGTATTAATGAATGATACAAGGTGTATAGTGTGGGTTGATTCAGCAAATTTTTCACTCTGTGTAATATTGCAATTGATTTGGATACTTTACCTTTTATATAATTAATATGTGGCTTCCAACACAGTTTGTTATCAATTATTACTCCAAGGAATTTAGTTTCGGATACCCTTTCAATCTCTACACCATTTACACTGAGTTTGGGTACTGGGTAGTTGTGATGGTTGTTAAAGACTATAAATTTTGTCTTGCTTAAATTGAGCGTTAATTTGTTTGAATCAAACCACAGTTTCAGCTTTCCTAATTCCTTTCCGAGTGTATCCAGAAGTTGTTCCAAATTGTTTCCACTGCATAGCAGGTTAGTGTCATCAGCAAACAATATTAAGTCCATTTTTTCTGAAACTTTACATATATCATTTATATACATATTGAATAATAATGGTCCCAAAACTGAACCCTGTGGGACTCCACAGGTGACCTTCAGTAGCTCTGAGTTTTTGTTGTTAACACATACAAACTGATATCTATTCTTTAAGTAACTTCTTAACCAGGACAGTGCTACCCCTCTGATACCACAATTTTGTAGTTTCTTTAATAATAGATTGTGATCTACTGTATCAAATGCTTTTTTAAGATCCAGGAATACTCCAACTGAATACTCTTTATTTTCAATGGCTGTTGATATTTTTTCTGTAAATTCCATTAAGGCATATGCTGTTGTCCTTTTGTGTCTGAACCCATATTGCTGCTCACACAATAAATCATTCTTCAGTATGAAGTTGTCAATTCTCTCATAGAATATTTTTTCAAGTATCTCAATTAATATTTCAATATTAATATTAGTATTTCAAGTAATTGCTTCGCGTTTAGCGTTTTTTTTTTTTCTCTCTTCCCCTCCTGTTTGAGGGATGCCTGTACTTATTAGATTTCACCCTTAGGAGTCTCTCCTCTCATTTTATGGTCTCCTGGGTTGTCTTTTTTTGAATCTGTCTGTACTTTATTATTGTTGTCTATGGAGTATTGTGGGTTTTTTCCTGTACCTCATTCTCCGTTATTGCCACGTTTATCCTCTACCTAATCAGTCATTTTTTTCCTGCCGTCCGCATATTGTTGCCTATGGAGTATTGTGGGGTTTTTTTTCCTGTACCTCGTTCTCTGTTATGCCACGTTTATCTTCTGCCTAATTAGTGTTTTTTTTTTCCTGCCGTCCGCATATTGTTGCCTCTGGAGTATTGTGTGTTTTTTTCCCCCCTCATACTCTGTATTGTTTCATTGTTAATTGCTGATGTTTATTCTCTCCCTCCTGGCCTGCGCCCCATCCGCCCACCCTAGGTGGTGGTGGTGGTGGTGTGGGGTCTTGGGTGTTACTGGCCGTTCTGAGCTTGGCATGGAGGGGGAGGTACTGTCACACTGGCCGTTCTTACCGGCCCAGCTCTTATTGTGACAGCGTCTCAGCGGGCTCCCAGCTGTCAAGCTCTACGGGACAGCTGGAGCCCAATTACCTCATCAGCTGAGACGCTGTCAACCATTATAAAAGGGAGCAGCTCCGATCATTCGGGGCTGTGACCTCGCACATGATTATCCACACTCTCCTCTGGTGTGGGTAAGGCTGGAACCCCTACGTCCGGCGCCAGCCACCCTTCTGTCATCCTGCATCATGTGTAAGTGTTTACCCTTGTCATTGTTGGTGTTTTGGCCCCATGAGGCCCTGTTCCTTTCCCCTTTTCACAATAAAATACACAAACTCACTGGTCTGCCCTTGGCTCTCATTGTATGGCTCGCAAGAGCCATATGTAACACTGTGAGAGAATTGACAACTTCATAATGAAGAATAATTTATTGTGAGAGCAGCAATATGGGTTCAGACACAAGAGGACAACTGCATTTGCTCTCATGGAATTTATAGAAAAAATATCAACTGCCGTTGAAAATAAAGAGTATTCAGTTGGAGTATTCCTGGATCTTAAAAAAGCATTTGATACAATGGATCACAATTTATTATTAAAGAAACTACAAAATTGTGGTATTAGCGGGGTAGCACTGTCCTGGTTAAGTAGTTACTTAAAGAATAGATATCAGTATGTACGTATGTGTTGGTAAGAAAAACTCACAGTTACTGAAGGTTACTTGTGGAGTCCCACAGGGTTCAGTTTTGGGGCCACTGTTATTCAATATGTATATAAATGATATATGTAAAGTCTCGGAAAAAATGGATTTAATATTGTTTGCCGATGACACTAATCTATTATGCAGTGGAAGCAATTTGGAGCAACTTTTGGATACACTTGGAAAGGAATTAGGAAAGCTTAAACTGTGGTTTGATTCAAACAAATTAACGCTCAATTTAAGTAAGACAAAATTTATAGTTTTTAACAACCATCACAACAACTTAGTATCTAAACTCAGTGTAAATGGTGTAGAGATTGAAAGGGTATCTGAAACTAAATTTCTTGGAGTAATAATTGATAATAAACTGTGTTGGAAGTCACATATTAATTATATTAAAGGTAAAATATCTAAATCAATCGTAGTACTACACAGAGTGAAATATTTGCTGAGTCAACCCACACTATATAACTTGTATCATTCATTAATACTCCCATACATGACATATTGTACTGAAGTATGGGGAAATACATATAAAACAAACATACATCCAGTCTTTAAGCTTCAGAAGAGCGCTATTAGAATAATAAACAAAGCTGCTTACAGGGAACCACCAAACCCACTTTTTCTTAAATTAAAAGCTCTCAAGTTGAAAGATCTGGTTGACTTTAAAACTGCAGTAATAATGTTTAAAGTGAAGAATCTATCACTGCCCGCAAATATCCAAAAGTTGTTCCAAATAAGGGAGAAACAATACCATTTCAGAGGAACATGTATATTTCAAAAACCTTCAGTGAGAACTACCACCAAGCAACACTGTGTTTCAGTGCAAGGAGTAAGATTATGGAACGATTTTGGACCTGAATTAAAATCATGTACAACGCTTGGACAATTTAAACAAAAACTAAAGGAAGAAATACTCCAAACATATAAGATAAGATAAGATAAGATAAGCCTTTATTAGTCCCACAATGGGGAAATTCCAGGATTGCAACAGCACAGGGATAGCAACACTCAGAGCAACAATCAGAAGGCAAGAAAAACAAGAGCAGCGAGTATACATATGTACATATAAACATAAATATATAGACACACGGTGCGGAGCATTGTAGCTAGATGGAATAAATATATAGATATATACTACCTGTGGTATATATCACTCATATATTCCATACCTACATTTGTTAGAGCATGTGGAAATGTTTGGGACAGAATATACAAAGGAACTTCACACCTCTGAAAGGGACAAAGGAATCTCACCGCCGTGTGAAGACCAATGACGTCACAGGACGCCATGGCAACAGACCTGACACCTTCACCCCCTAAGGCCAGGAGAGGTTTTCCCATCACCTCCCAAGACGAAGGGAGGAGTTAACAGGACTAAGGGGGGATTTAGATAACAGGGGATTTCAGCCTGTATTTTGCATGTCTTTGATGTGTGCCTGTATTTAACCAGCGAGCTGGGCAGAAATCTTTCTCTTTGCCTTCTGCCAAGCTCTGCACCAGATGAGACAAGATAGAAGAGTTTGTTCATTAAAGACTCTGCTTTTGTGATACAAAACCGCCTCGTTATTTCCAGCTCATCTACACTGGTGACCTTGACGCGAGTATGGACCTGAGGCGTTCTTCAAGCGACTCATCCGCGGCGAATCTGACTTACGCCAGCGACAACGCAGACGAGGGAACAAGCAGACAGCTGTCCCCCCCGGCAGAGGGTACCGAGAGAGCTCAACCGAGCTCCAGCACCGCCGTGAGAGCCGAGGCAAGGCACTCTCACCCGGCGGGCACAACAGTGATGATGTGCACACACGCCGTCGCTGTTAAACTACCAGATTTCTGGCGAGAAGACCCGGCCTCTTGGTTTCTCCAAGCCGAAGCCCAGTTCATTCTGGCGGGCATCACGGCAGACGATACTAAGTTCTACCATATTGTCTCCAAACTCGACTCCGCCACTTCGAGGTGTGTGCGAAGCTTGATCCAGCAACCACCGGCCCGGGACAAGTATGAGACACTCAAGGCGACTATCGTAGCGAATTACGTCCCGTCGGCGGAAGAAAGAGCCGAAAAAATCCTGGCAGTCTACGGCCACAGAGGGGGCAATCCAAAGACCCTCATGGAGGATTTACTGCAGCTCAAGGAGGAGGACAATGATAATTTCCTCTTTCAATTTATTTTCCTCAGCACGCTACCACCACACATGAGAGGGACACTCGCCAGTATGAAGTGCAACAATCATCAGGACTTCCGCACACTGGCCAACGAGGCTTATCGGCTCGTCAACGCCTGCAGAGATTGGACACCCACAGCGACATCCGCAGACCTCAAAACTGACGCCCCGAACCTGGGAGAGTCACAAACCACAGAGCAGGCTCAACCCATGGCGACAGCAGCGCGACCCAAGCGCAACTAACAGAATGACGTCTGTTATTATCACCACCGCTTCGCCGAGAAAGCCCGGAAATGTGTTCCCCCCCTGCAAGTTTATGATGTCGGGAAACACCAAAGCCGAGGGCCGTTAACGGCAGCGGTTCTCGGCGAGAAAAATAAGCTGTTATACGTGATGGATGGACACACAGGCAAGCAGTTCCTCATCGACACGGGAGCCCAGCTGAGTTTCGTCATGCCCTCCCACGCAGATCGAGCCATGGGCACCCGGGGCAATGGAGCAGTGGCAGCCAACGGCTCGGACATCGACACGTTCGGGGAAAAGAGCCTGCATCTCCTCATTCACGGCCGCAGCTACAGATGGACATTTGTTGTAGCGGCGGTGAGTTTTAACTTGTTAGGCGCAGATTTTCTGTGTGCACACGGGTTATTAGTTGATCTAGCAAATAGGCGCCTGGTTAATGCACTGTCTTTTGCTTCTATTCCTTGCTCAGCTCGAGTCTCTCCACCACCTGTGCAGGCCAGCGTCACTACGGCAGGAGGTAAGTTTGAGCAACTCCTCACCCAATTTCCAGCACTCACAACCCCCAAATTCTCAGCCACTGTAGCCAAACACGGGGTTAAACACTTCATTCCAACAACGGGACCTCCCGTTTTTGCCAAAGCTCGCCGCTTAGACGCGGCCAAGCTCGACATAGCAAGGGACAAATTTGCAGCTCTTGAAAAATTAGGCATTGTCCAACGTTCAAAGAGCCCTTGGGCTTCACCACTTCATATGGTTCCGAAATCTGACGGTTCTTGGAGACCGTGCGGAGATTACCGCAGATTAAACAACGCCACAGCGCATGACCGCTACCCCATCCCTCATATACAGGATTTTTCACTGCATTTAGCGGGCGCACGCATTTTTTCAAAGATAGACTTAGTCCGCGGTTATCACCAAGTCCCAGTCAGAGCTGAAGACATTCCTAAAACAGCAGTTATAACCCCTTTCGGCCTTTTTGAATTCCTGCGAATGCCTTTCGGCCTCAAAGGTGCTGCTCAGACTTTTCAACGTATGATGGACGCAGTCTTACGCGACCTCCCCTTTGTTTTCGTCTACCTCGACGACATGCTGGTAGCCAGCTCATCGGAGGAAGAGCACGAGCAGCACCTCACTACCGTTTTTCAGAGGCTAGAGGAGCACGGATTAATAATTAATCCAGCCAAATGCAAATTCGGCGTATCGCAAATTGATTTTTTGGGACACAAAGTCTCCCCGAAAGGGGCAGCTCCGCTTCCAGACAAAATTCATGCGATAGAAGGTTTTCCACGGCCCCAAACGGTCAAATCGCTACAGGAATTTTTGGGGATGGTTAATTTTTACAACTGTTTCCTCCCTCATGCAGCTCAGCTCATGCAGCCCCTGTATGACGCGCTCAAAAAAAAGAAAGCTTCCAACGCAGTCGAATGGACCCAGGAACGTGAACGCGCTTTTGCGGAAGTTAAAAACGCCCTAGCTAACGCCACAATGTTAGTCCATCCAGATCCCTCGGCCCGCATTGCTCTAACCACAGATGCTTCAGACTTGGCCATAGGGGCAGTTGTAGAACAACTTGTCAAGGGGGTCTGGCAACCTTTAGCATTTTTTAGCAAATCGCTAAACCCGACGGAACGCAAATACAGCACTTTTGACAGGGAGCTGCTGGCGCTCCATTTATCCATCCGCCACTTCCAGTTTTGGTTAGAAGGGTGGAGTTTCACGGCTTTTGTGGACCATAAACCGCTCACTTTTGCTATGGCTAAAATTTCAGAACCTTGGTCGGGCAGACAACAAAGACAGCTAGCTGCGATTTCAGAGTTCACCACAGACATTCGACATGTAGCGGGCAAACTTAACGTAGTAGCGGACTGTCTCTCTCGCGCTGTGGCACCGCCAGAGCACGAGGAGACAGATTACACTGCTTCAGCAGCTGAGCTTTTCTCTAACGCAAACACATATGCAGCACCTATCCATGAAGGGATAGATTATGCAGCCATGGCGGAAGAACAAAGCAGTGATGCAGACGTGCGCGCGCTCCTGTCTGGACCAACAGGGTTAAGGCTGGAGGAAAAAGGGTTGCGCGACGGCGTGCCCCCCCAATATGCGATGTTTCAACCGGCCGACCTCGCCCGTTAGTACCAGCTGCTTGGCACTGCCGCATTTTCGACGCAATTCACTCCCTCGCGCACCCAGGTGTGCGCGCCTCGGTCAAAATGGTTGCCGAAAAGTTTGTGTGGCCAGGCCTGCGCAAAAACGTAAAAGAATGGGCAAAAACTTGCATTCCTTGTCAGCGCGCCAAAGTACACAAACACACAAAAGCCCCTCTGGAGCCTTTTCCAATCCCTGCTAGAAGGTTCGACCACATTCATGTTGACCTCGTGGGGCCGCTGCCTTCCTCCCAGGGTTTCACACAGCTGCTAACAATGATAGACCGCACCACGCGCTGGCCAGAGGCAGTCCCTCTGGCGGCAACTACAGCGGAGGAAGTCGCTCGCGTTTTTCTAACAAATTGGGTGGCACGTTTCGGCGTCCCATCAGACATCACGTCAGATAGGGGGCCTCAATTTATCTCAGAGCTCTGGTCAGCCATGTCCAACAGTTTAGGGGCAACAATTCACCGTACCACCGCTTATCACCTTCAGGCTAATGGGTTATGCGAGCGTTTTCACAGGTCCTTAAAGGCCGCCCTCAGAGCCTCATTAACGGACACAAATTGGGTAAATAAACTTCCCTGGGTTTTATTAGGGTTGCGTGCGGCACCTAAAGAGGATTTAGACGCTTCCCCTGCAGAATTAGTCTTTGCTCAGCCTATCAGACTACCAGGTGAATTTTTACCAGAAAACCCGGAACCAGGGCATCTCCCAGTCTCAAGGTTTTTAGGCAGTAACAGACCGGACTCTCTCCACGGTCCAGCTCATCACTCCTTTCCACGAGTTTTTGTTCCTCAAACTTTAAAAAACGCTGAGTTTGTTTTTGTTAAGCATGAAGCTCTAAAACCAACGTTACGCCCAGTATACGATGGCCCGTATAGAGTGCTGGAAAATGGTGACAAACACTTTGTGCTTGATTATGGGGATAGAAATGAAACGGTCAGCATTGACAGACTCAAACCTGCCTTCTTGTTGAGAGACGGACCTGCACAGCTGGCTCGAGCACCTCGGCGAGGTAGACCCCCCAAGGGAAAAGTCTCAGCCCCCAGGCAGGGAACAGATAATCTCTCTCCTTCCCACACTGCAGATGCCTCACAACAAGGTCCCAGCAGGACGCCTAAACCAACCTACAGCAGCTTTGGGAGAAGATTGAAACCCAGACTGCGCAGGGACTGATTACACCACTCTGTAATTTTTCGCTAATTGTGCCGCAACAGTTTAGGACTGACTTATGATTATACTATGCTGTTATGTTTTCACTGAACTCTCTTAGGAGCATGGCTGCTTGAAAGTTTCTTCTGTGGCAACAGCTGTAACACGTAGTATGTCTTAGTAATTACCCTAGACTGTGAATCTTTCTGTGTCCTTTCATAGTTGTTTGGGGGGCCTGTGGTATATATCACTCATATATTCCATATCTACATTTGTTAGAGCATGTGGAAATGTTTGGGACAGAATATACAAAGGAACTTCACACCTCTGAAAGGGACAAAGGAATCTCACCGCCGTGTGAAGACCAATGACGTCACAGGACGCCATGGCAACAGACCTGACACCTTCACCCCCTAAGGCCAGGAGAGGTTTTCCCATCACCTCCCAAGACGAAGGGAGGAGTTAACAGGACTAAGGGGGGATTTAGATAACAGGGGATTTCAGCCTGTATTTTGCATGTCTTTGATGTGTGCCTGTATTTAACCAGCAAGCTGGGCAGAAATCTTTCTCTTTGCCTTCTGCCAAGCTCTGCACCAGATGAGACAAGATAGAAGAGTTTGTTCATTAAAGACTCTGCTTTTGTGATACAAAACCGCCTCGTTATTTCCAGCTCTTCTACACTACCATTCAAAAGTTTGGGGTCACTTAGAAATTTCCTTATTTTTGAAAGAAAAGCACTGTTTTTTTCAATGAAGATAACTTTAAACTAATCAGAAATACACAATATACATTGCAAATGTGGTAAATGACTATTCTAGCTGCAAATGTCTGGTTTTTGGTGCAATATCTACATAGGTGTATAGAGGCCCATTTCCAGCAACTATCACTCCAGTGTTCTAATGGTACAACGTGTTTGCTCATTGTGTTAGAAGGCTAATGGATGATTAGAAAACCCTTGTGCAATCATGTTAGCACAGCTGAAAACAGTTTAGCTGGTTAGAGAAGATATAAAACTGACCTTCCTTTGAGCAGGTTGAGTATCTGGAGCATCACATTTGTGGGGTCAATTAAACGCTCAAAATGGCCAGAAAAAGAGAACTTTCATGTGAAACTTGACAGTCTATTCTTGTTCTTAGAAAAGAAGGCTATTCCCTGCGAGAAATTGCCAAAAAACTGAAGATTTCCTACAACGGTGTGTACTACTCCCTTCAGAGAACAGCACAAACAGTCTCTAACCAGAGTAGAAAGCGAAGTGGGAGGCCCCGCTGCACAACTGAGCAAGAAGATAAGTACATTAGAGTCTGTAGTTTGAGAAATAGACGCCTCACAGGTCCTCAACTGGCAGCTTCATTAAATAGTACCCGCAAAACGCCAGTGTCAACATCTACAGTGAAGAGGCGACTCCGGGATGCTGGCCTTCAGGGCAGAGTGGCAAAGAAAAAGCCATATCTGAGACTGGCCAATAAAAGAAAAAGATTAATATGGGCAAAATATCATAGACATTGGACAGAGGAAGATTGGAAAAAAGTGTTATGGATGGACGAATCGAAGTTTGAGGTGTTTGGATCACACAGAAGAACATTTGTGAGACGCAGAACAACTGAAATGATGCTGGAAGAGTGCCTGACGCCATCTGTCAAGCAAGGTGGTGATAACGTGATGGTCTGGGGTTGCTTTGGTGCTGGTAAGGTGGGAGATTTGTTCAGGGTAAAAGGGATTTTGAATAAGGAAGGCTATCATTTTTAACCTATTATTTTAACCTATTGAGTTTTGAGAGCTTCATTGACCTCTGTCTTCTGAAATTAACGTTCAAATGTTTTCATAAATCAGCACCCGAGCCACTTGCTGGTTTTGTCCAAAGACAGGACAGCAGCAGAGCCACCAGGAGTTCTGTTAACAATAACTGTAAAATATTCCACCGCAGAACCACATTTGGACAAACAGCTTTCTCTATAAAGGGCAGTCACATCTGGAACACAATGCCAAATGAAATTAAAATAATAACGGACTTTAAAACATTCACTAAAAATGTTAAAAACTGGCTGAAAAATAAACAAGAATGTACTCATGTATGAATTAATTGTCTGCAAAGTGAGAGTGAATGAAGGGAAGGAATAAATGTGTTTGTTTATAGTGAGTGACGGAGGGAGGAAGGCCTGAAATAGGCAAATGTGAGTTATGTTATATGTGTTAAATGTGAGTCAGGCTGTTATATTTGTGTATTTATAATATTTATAAATGTGAGTCAGGCTGTTATATTTGTGTATTTATAATATTTATAATTGTGTATTTATAATTTTTCTGCATTGATGTATGTGGTTATTGTGTATATTTTTTATCTTGATTCTTTTTTCTAAAGCCCATCCAGGGACAAGAGTTGCAAATTAGCTAATAGCTATACACTCTATGTGCAACACATCAGATTGATTGTCTTTGATTAATTGTCTATGTTTATTGCACTGTCCCTGTCAAATAAACTAATCTACTACTATCACTCCATTTTGCAACGCCATGCCATACCCTGTGGACAGTGCTTGATTGGAGCCAATTTCATCCTACAACAGGACAATGACCCAAAGCACGCCTCCAAATTGTGCAAGAACTATTTAGAGAAGAAGCAGGCAGCTGGTATTCTATCTGTAATGGAGTGGCCAGCACAGTCACCAGATCTAAACCCCATTGAACTGTTGTGGGAGCAGCTTGACCGTATGGTATGCAAGTAGTGCCCATCCAGCCAATCCAACTTATGGGAAAGGCTTCTAGAAGCGTGGGGTGAAATTTCTCCAGATTACCTCAACAAATTAACAGCTAGAATGCCAAAGGTCTGCAATGCTGTAATTGCTGCAAATGGAGGATTCTTTGACAAAAGCAAAGTTTGACGGAAAAAATTATTATTTCAAATACAAATCATTATTTCTAACCTTGTCAATGTCTTGACTATATTTTCTATTCAGTTTACAACTCATGGTGGTAAATAAAAGTGTGACTTTTCATGGAAAACACAAAATTGTCTGGGTGACCCCAAACTTTTGAACGGTAGTGTATAAACACACAGTGTGGAGCATTGTAGCTAGATGGAATAAATATATGAATATATAAACACACACAGTGCGGAGCATTGTAGCTAGATGGAATAAATATGTAAATATATAAACACACACACAGTGTGGAGCATTGTCGCCAGATGGAATAAATATATAAATATATAAACACACACAGTGCGGAGCATTGTAGCTAGATGGAATGAAACAGCATAACCGTCTACTTAGTTATCCTACATGGTATGATTATGTACCCATACATATTCTCACCCTCTGTAGCTACCGGTATTTTCCTAGTTGTATACCGGAGGGGACGATTGTGTAAGTCTATTGCGTCTTTTGCATTCAATACTATTAGGTTGTCACGTCTTTTTGCTATCTCTGCAAGCAGCCCTGCTTAGGTTATACAGTCTGACAGCCGTTGGTAGGAAGGACCTGCGAAACCTCTCGGTTGTGCACCTAGGATGCTGTAGTCTGCTGCTAAATGAGCTCCTTAGTGCATTCAGTGTGTCCTGCATAGGGTGGAACTCGGACTCCAGCAGAGATAACAGTTTAGCCACCATCCTTCTCTCTCCCATCTCCTCCACTGGGTCAAGGCGCTGCCCCAGGACAGAGCTAGCTTTCTTGATCAGTTTGTTCAGTCTCTTCCTATCGGCTGCTGTAATGCCACTGCTCCAGCAGACCACTCCAAAAGTGATGGCTGATGCCACCACCGTGTCGTAGAATGTCTTCAGCAGCGCCCCTTGTACACCAAAAGACCTGAGTCTCCTCAGTAGGAACAGCCTGCGCTGTCCCTTCTTGTAGAGTGCGTCAGTATTGTGTGACCAGTCTAGTTTATTGTTCAGATGAACACCCAGGTACTTGTAGGATGTCACCATCTCAATGTCTGTTCCCTGGATGTTTACTGGTGCTGTGAGGGGTTGTCCTTGCCTGCGGCAGTCCACCACCAGCTCCTTAGTTTTCCTTGCGTTGATCTGGAGGCAGTTCGGATGGCACCAGTCCACAAAGTCTTGGATAAGCCCTCTGTACTCAGCTTCATCTCCGTTGGAGATGAGGCCAATGATCACAGAGTCGTCAGAGAACTTCTGTAGATGGCAGTGTGTTGTATTGTGTGAGAAGTCTGCAGTATAAAGGGTGAACAGGAAGGGAGCCAAAACCGTTCCCTGGGGGGCCCCCGTGCTACCGATGATCGTGTCGGACACACAGTCCCGGGTTCTCACAAACTGTGGCCGGTTTGTGAGGTAGTCCAGGATCCATGATGACAGGTGCTGGTCCACCCCTGTGCACAGCAGCTTGTCCTTCAGGATCATCGGTTGGATGGTGTTGAAAGCACTGGAGAAGTCAAAGAACATGATCCTCACTATATTCCCGGGCTTCTCCAGGTGGGACAGAGAACGGTGAAGGAGGAAGATCACCGCATCCTCCAACCCAGTGCCATGCTGGTAGGCGAACTGGAGTTGATCCATCGCTGGTCCCACCAGGGGGCGGAGGTGAGCAAGGAGCAGTCTCTCCAGGGTCTTCATCATGTGGGATGTCAGGGCCACTGGTCTGTAGCTGTTCAGATCTTTGGGGTGGGAAGTCTTTGGTACAGGTACCACACAAGATGTTTTCCACAACTGTGGTACCCTCCCCAGCTTCAGGTTCAGGTTGAAGATGTACTCCTCAATCCCACACATGAGTCGGCTGCCTTTTTTGCAACAGCGGCTCAATTCTGAGTTTTTTCTTCCTCTATCTTTCCGATCCAGTGACAACTTTCTGATCCGGCGACACCTTACACACTTTATACATCACGGACACACAGATTGCCCCAAATGTCCCCCGAGCCGACGGACGGAGCCACTGTTTACAGCAGGAGACGGTACAACAGGGAAGAGCTGCTAGCACTCAACCGCCACTCGGTGCTAAAGGAAAAACTCAACAGACCGGGAGAAATAAGGCGAAAACAACGTGGTTGTCGGGCTGATGTTAGACGGCGGACAAGGAATATAAGGTACAGACCCACCCTCCCATCCGTTGTTATGGGGAATGTACGATCTATATTGGAAAAGGTAGACGAGCTAGTGGCTATCTCCCGCTACGATAGCATATACCGGGAGTGCTCCCTCCTTTTGTTTACCGAGTCGTGGCTAACTGAACTAGTAGCAGATGCTAACATTGAGCTGGAGGGTTTTCCACGCGATACGGGCAGACCGAACATCAGACAGTGGCAAAGCAAGGGGCGGTGGAGTGTTGATATATGTTAATAACAACTGGTGCAGACCAGGACACATCACTGTTAAAGAACAACACTGCAGCAAAGACATCGAGTTGCTAGCTGTTAGCATGTGGCCTACCTATCTCCTGAGGGAATACTCACACGTGATCTGCATTGTTATTTATGCAAATCCGACAGCGAACGCTGGGACAGCGCATGACGTCATCCACTCAGTAACTGGCAGGCTGCAGACAGAACACCCAGATGCTCTTCTCCTCATCTCAGGCGATTTCAACCAGGTTTCACTGTCTCCCATTCTACCCACGTTTACCCAATATGTCACATGCCACACTAGAGACAATAAAACACTGGACTTATTCTACGCAAACACTAAGGAGGCGTACAACTCCCCCCACTCGGGAGATCGGATCACAACTTTGTTCATCTCCGGCCGGTGTACAAACCCCTAGTGCACAGACAACCTCTGGCCATGCGCACAGTGAAGTTATGGTCTGAGGAGGCAATGGACGCTCTAAAAGGCTGTTTTGAAACCACCGCCTGGGAGCAGCTCTGTGATCCACGTGGTGAGGACATCGATGGCCTCACTCACACCATCACGGACTACATCAGCTTCTGTGTGGACAACACCGTTCCCACCAAGACCATACAGTGTTGCTCAAACAACAAACCCTGGATCAACCCTGAGATAAAAACACTTCTGAGAGAGAAGAAGAGGATCTTCAGGTCGGGGAACAGGGAGATGCTGAAGTCCGTACAGAGGGAGCTGAGGAGGAAGATCAGAGAAGGCAAGAACAGCTTCAGGAAGAAGATGGAGGACAAGCTGCAACAGAGCGACATCGGTGGGGTCTGGAGAAACCTTAAAACCATCTCTGGGCTCCAGAATACCTCCCCCCAGGCCACGGGGGGCAGGGAGTGGGCGAACAATCTGAATCTGTTTTTTAATAGGTTTGACCAACCGCCCTCCCCCCCAACTGCACAACAACCACTGCTGCCTCTGAAGACATCAAGTCCTGCTGCCCACTCCCCACTCCACCATCACCCCCCCACTCCCAACACACAGCCCCCCAACCTGACCCTCACTAAGACCCAGGTGAGGACGGAGCTGAGGAAGATCAAGGCGAGGAAGGCGTCGGGACCGGACGGCATCAGTGCAAAGCTCCTCAAGTCCTGTGCAGGCCAGCTTTGTGATCTCCTTTCTAACTGCAAAGCCCACTCCTGCTTCTCTCCTTTCTTGAGTTGATCTCCCACTCCAAAAGAAGATGTACCCATGGTCTTCCAAGCTGTCATATCCAGGCAATCTTGTTTCACTAAGTGCAGCTATGTCTACATTGTACCTGTTCATTTCCAGGACCACAAGCGTGGTCTGTCTTTCTGGGTGCTGTGATGTTGTTCTGTCCAACAAAGTATGTACATTCCGTTCTGCTACACACAAGGCTGCTGTTTTCCTCTTCTTTTGTCTTCCAGGTCCTAGCTTACTTTTCGATACAAGATGACATGTAAAATCACATAAGGATTGTTATATCCAGTCTGTGTTGTGTTGTTGCTTAGTTTTTTTTTTGTCACATTTTGTCTTAGCTTTGTTCCAAATTGTAATCGCTCTTGTTTTGTTTTTCTTTTTAATTCTTGGATGGAATATAGGTGGGCAATATAAGCTGCGGCTTCAGCCATCACCCATTTCGGATAACTTATGTTGAACTGTATAATCAGAGGAGTTATTGTTTAATTTGACCTTGTTGGATTTTTTTCCCTTTGTTATATTATTCTGTTTCTTTTTAATCTATCCGAAATAAAGATTCATTCATTCATTCATTCATTCATTCATTCATTCATTTTCCATCACCAAAATACCTCAACTTGCTGTTCCAACCAACTTTCACTTCCTCATTATCATGTGCTTTTCCAGTCAATAAGGCTTTCCAACATTTCACAGTCTAACCCCACATGAACCTTTCTTTGTGCAGTTAAAATGTACATACAATCACACAGTTTGATTACATTCATTATTTCTGTTGATTACATACATCTTAATCAATGAGTATACATTTGCTTTACTGATTACACAAGATATTACATTTCATGGCATATGCTTTCAATATTGCTTTGCATTCAGTTCTATGATTCACCAGCCATGTCTGCTCCCATCTTTCCTGACCACAGGAGTGTGGGCCTTCTGATAATTTCGTGACCCCTGCTGGACTCCCTGTGATGTTTTCTGTATTCTTGGGCCACTTGAAGCAGGATTCCCCATTTTCTTTTCATAGGGGGCATATCGGTATGATTGGGAGGGTCTGCTGCTTTCAGCCTTCTTGTGGTTACTGGGGTCATGTCGTGGGGTACTCAAACACTGGGGGCTGGGATCGAACCCAGGATCTCCTGGCCAAGGGAGAGTTGTTGTTCTGCCGCAGTGCTAACCACTCCGCCACCACGCTGCCCATGTATATATACCTATGGGCTATTTATTATTGTTACTTTTGCCTATACCTCAGTCGTATGGTTAATCGTAAATCCTTCTCTTACTTTATTGCACAGTAGCCTGGTGGAGCACCCACAATTTTGTTGTGCTGTACTACTGTCATCATCATCATCATCATCATAGTAGTCTGTCGTGGGCGGCAATGACTGTTTCATTTAGGTCTGATCAGATTCCTCCACACAGCTCTGTCCTCAGCCTTCCGCTGCCAGGAACTCCTGTCTATGTCCAACTTCTTCAAGTTTCTTTTTACAGTGTCTTTAAATCTGAGCCTTGGTCTACCCTGATTGCGTTTCTCCTCACGTAACGGTGAGTAGAGTAACTGTGGAGGGAGACGCTGGTGGTCCATCCTCTCAGCATGTCTGAGCCATCTCAGGTTCATCTGTATTAGTATGTCCTCTATTGATGGTAGACCAGCTCGTTTCAACACTTCTATGTTGGTTATCTTGTCTTTCTATGAGATGTTCATTATGGCTCGAAGGTGTCTCATCATGTACGCATGGAGTTTCTTCACCTGCACTAGAGCATCTTTAGCATCTTCAGTGAGATCTCCAGGGTTGTTTAGTAGTTGGTCAAAGTGGTCTGCAAAAACTGTCCAGGATCTTGTCTTTCTCCTGCAAAACTGTTTCACCATCCATGGCCTTTAGTTGGATCAATCCTCTTGGTTTAAGGCCGTAGATTTCTCTCAAACCTGTGAAGAATGTGTTCATGTCCTTGCTATCTGCTGCAGTTTGAAGTTTCTCCGCTTTTTCATCCCACCAGTTGGAATTCATCTCTCTGGTGTACTTCTGTAGCTCACTCTGAGCCATTGAGTATTTCTTCTTCTTCTTCTTCGACCTTGTGTTACACTGTAGGTTTTCCTGCCTAGCTGTATTCCAAGCTTCGAGTAGTTTCTTCAGGTGTTCATCATGCTCATCAAACCAATCTTGACGTTTCCTCTCAGAGTAGCCTAATACATCACCCGCAGTCTGATACACCGTATCCTTCAGTGTTGCCCATTTCTCTTCTATGTCATTCTCTGAGTTGTTGCTGTCCCAGTCTTTCAAGTTTTCATCCATTTCCTGTATAAGTTCTTCCTGCTTCTTTTGGCCTTTCAGTGCACTAGTGTTTAGCTTCCGTGATGGCTTCGCACCTGTCCTGCAGTGCTGTTTTCGTCTGCAAATCCTTAATCTAGATCTCAGCATAACATGATCAGTACCACAGTCCGCGCCTCTCATTGCTCTGGTGTCCAATACATCCCTTATATCTCTCTGCCTGACTATGATGTAGTCTAATAAGTGCCAGTGCTTGGATCTTGGATGCATCCATGTCTTCTTGTGTGTGTTCTTGTGCTTAAATAGAGTGTTGGTTATCACAAGGTTGTACTCTGAACATAGTGCAAGTAGAAGTTCTCCATTAGCATTGCACTTGCCTACTCCATGACTGCCTAGTACTCCTTTCCATTTCTCAGTGTCCGAACCAACTCTGGCATTAAAATCTCCAACGAGTATCAGCCTGTCATCAGTCGGTACACACCTGATAGTCTCACTTAAATCACTGTCGAACTCTTCCTTCACCTCCTCTGTGTTGGTCATTGTTGGGACATATACACTGATGAGTGTGGCATACATCTTCCGCTGTAGTGGGAGTCTCATTGTCATTATCCTGTCGTTGATTGGCACCGGTTCCTCATCAAGCATTGCTGCTATCTCCTTTCTAACTGCAAAGCCCACTCCTGCTTCTCTCCTTTCTTGAGTTGATCTCCCACTCCAAAAGAAGATGTACCCATGGTCTTCCAAGCTGTCATATCCAGGCAATCTTGTTTCACTAAGTGCAGCTATGTCTACATTGTACCTGTTCATTTCCAGGACCACAAGCGCGGTCTGTCTTTCTGGGTGCTGTGATGTTGTTCTGCCCAGCAGAGTATGTACATTCCATTCTGCTACACACAAGGTTGCTGTTTTCCTCTTCTTTTGTCTTTCAGCTCCTAGCTTACTTTTTGCTGCCTGTCAGAGTGTGAATAGATCAGCGTGGACCTTGTAAGCCCGGGCGACGTCCGAGCCGGTATGAGTTGCTTTCTGATTGACCATTTCATGAAACTGCTTGCAAAGTATTTGGGTACTGCTAGCTTTTGCTGGACTAGCAGCACATTCTTGGCAGATAAAGGTATTATCAGTGGCAAAGACAAGCCAAGACAAACTGACTCCAGTATCTGTTGCAGTGACTGACCAGATGATAGGTTTGTTTATCTCTGCTCTTTGTGTAGTGCATGTCACAATGCACCGACTGGCACAGTCCACCACAGACCTTGCGACAGATGTGTTTATCTGCCAGGATGTCCAGTCTCACCCTGTGTAACTGGGAGTTGTCCACCACAGACCTGTGACAGATATTGTTTTTAGTTCTGCCAGGATGCCCTCTTTCACTCTCCACACCCTCGGAAGGCTGGGGATGATGGTTGAGTCGCCGACAGCCCGACCCATGAGACAGGTAGTACCGGTTTTCATGGTTATCCGGTAGCAAGCAAGCCAATGCCTGACCTGACACACACACACACACACACACAAAATGATGTAAGTTTCATGTAAAAACTGCCAATTTCTGACCAAAAAAAGTGGAATTTTATGGATAAGAAGCTGCAACTTTAGCAAAAAGACAAAAGAAGGTGTAAATTTCCAACTGCTTACAACCTAAAACACTGCAGATATAAGATTTGAGTAAAATGCTGCAAGTTTAAGCTTTTTTTGTAACTGCAAATTCAAGAGTAAAAAAGTTCTAAATTCATGAGGAAAAAGCTACAAAATTATGAATAATAAAAAGCTGCAAATTTTCAAGTAAGCTGCACATTTCTAAGTAAAATAGCTCTAACTCTGCAGGAAAATCCTGCAAATTTATGAGAAAAATCCTTACATTTACAAAAGAATGTTTCTAATTTACATGGAAAAAGGATGTGATAAATTGGCGTGTGTTGGGCATTTTTTTTAAAAGACAGCCGTGAGGAGGAACTCAGTGGTGATGTTCGGAGGTGTTAAATCCTACAGATCTGCATTAATGATCAGGGAAAAGGAGAAGAAATGGTAAATGGCATTCACTTACATAGCGCTATAAGAAGAGGAATAGGTGACACCCAGCAGCAGAAACAATCCAGTTAACCCAGGAAGAGTAAACACATGACACCCAACAGATCACCCCCCCCCCCCCATGACATCAGTGGGAACAGCTGGGCCAAACTTCACACCTCTGTCGATTTACATGTTCCCTTCTGAGGACAATTCAAACAGAGCTGATGCTGAGATGGAAACCAAAGGGTTAAAGGGTGACGTGGCTTTAACAGCAGCACTGACACCCCCCCCCCCCCCCAACTGACCTGCTGGCCAGGAACTAACAACTCCTCAGGCCTGTTAACACAATTTTAACAACAAAAGGACAGAATCAGAATCAGAATCAGATTTATTGCCATTGTTCATGTAGTACACAAACTAGGAATTTGTCTCGGTGCAATGCTGCAACATTAAACATGATAAAATAAAAGAAATAAACTATACATGCAATAAAGTGTAGAATAAGAGTGAGTAATACTAGTCAGCAGTTTAAATATATTAGCGAGCAGCAGATAATGTGGAGAACCATATAGTGCAGTCGGTAATGCAGGAAGAAAACAGTGATGATTGACATGAGTCTGGTTGAGCTGCTGTACATAGTGCACGAGAGTCAATAAGTCACTTAGTGTTCAGCAGTCTGATGGCAGAGGGGAAGAAGCTGTTCATGTGACGGGAGGTTTTAGTCTGGATGGACCGAAGTCTTCTACCTGAGGGGAGAGGGGCAAACAGTACGTGACCAGGGTGTGAGGGATCGGCTATGATCCGGCCAGCACACCTCCGGGTCCTGGAGATGTACAGATCCTGGAGAGATGGGAGCTTGCAGCCGATCACCTTCTCAGCAGTGCGCACGGCGCGCTGCAGCCTTAGTCTGTCCCTGGCAGTGGCTCCTGCGTACCACACGGTTATGGAGGTGGTGAGGATGGACTCGATGATGGCTGTGTAGAACTGCACTAACATCTTGGTGGGTAGCTTGAGCTTCCTCAGCTGCCGCAGGAAGAACATCCTCTGCTGGGCCTTTTTGATGAGGGAGCTGATGGTCGGCTCCCACTTGAGGTCCCTGGTGATGGTGGTGCCTAGCAAGCGGAAGGAATCAGCAGTGGTGATGGGAGAGCCTGTGAGGGTGAGGGGGGGCAGAGGGGTTGTGACTTTCCTGAAGTCCACAATCATCTCCACTGTCTTCAGAGCGTTCAGCTGCAGGTTGTTGTTGTTGCACCAGGACGCCAGCTGGGCCACCTCTCTCCTGTAGGTGGACTCGTCGCCGTTGGAGATGAGCCCGATGAGGGTGGTGTCGTCCGCAAACTTGATCAACTTGACAGACTGGTGGCTGGAGGTGCAGGAGTTGGTATAAAGGGAAAAGAGTAGGGGGGAAAGTACACAGCCCTGGGGTGATCCGGTGCTGATGCTAGCAGAGTCTGAGACAGTCTTTCCCAGCCGCACATGCTGCCTCCGGTCTGACAGGAAGTCGGTGATCCACCTGCAGAGGGAGTCAGGCACGTTGAGCAGGGACAGCTTGTCCCGGAGCAGAGCGGGGCGGATGGTGTTGAATGCGGAGCTGAAGTCCACAAACAGGATCCTGGCGTAGGTTCCCGGGGAGTCCAGGTGCTGCAGGATGGAGTGGAGGGCCAGGTTGACTGCGTCGTCTACAGACCTGTTGGCTCGGTAGGCAAACTGCAGCGGGTCCAGGAGGGGGGTGGTGATGGACTTGAGGTGGGGCAGGACCGGGCGCTCAAAGGACTTCATGACTACAGAGATAAGCGCTACAGGTCTGTAGTTGTTAAGTCCAGTGATCCATGGCTTCTTGGGACAGGGATGATGGTGGAGGATTTGAGGCAGGATGGCACATGGCATAGCTTAAGGGAGGTGTTAAAAATGTCTGTGAAGACAGGAGCCAGCTCTTTCGCACAGTGTCTCAGGGTGGAGGGAGACACGCCGTCCGGACCGGGGGCCTTGCGCGGGTTCAGTCTGGAGAACTGTTTGAGCATGTCCTGCTCACTGATGACAAGGGCAGGGTGGGAGGAGGGGGGGGGCGCCTTTGATGAAGTAGGGATCGTGGAGGCTGTGGAGCTGGAGGGAGGGGGGGAGTTGGACACAGATGACGAGGTGTCAAAACGGGCATAGTGTTGGGACAGTCTTTGACAAAGGGCTTTGTCATCCTGACCTTTAGGAGCCTGAGGCCGATAATTGGTGATTTGCCTCAGTCCTCTCCACACAGAAGCCGAGTCGTTAGCAGTGAACTGCTGCTGGAGTCTCTCAGAATACACAGATTTAGCTCTCCTCAGCTCTCTGTTAAACCGATATTTAACCTCCCTGTAGCAGCCCCTGTCTCCACTTTTCAGCGCTGCTTCCTTCTCCTTCCTGATCTGTCTGAGCTTAGCAGTGAACAAGGGCTTATCATTAGAGTACATCACCCTGGTGCGCGATGGAAGGATGCTCTCCTCACAAAAGTGGATATAAGAGTTCACAGTGTCCGTGTATTCATCCAGATCATGCGTGGCTCCTTTAAACATGCCCCAATCAGTTATTTCCATGCACGTTTCCAGCTTCTCCTCAGCTTCACTGGTCCATTTCTTCGTAGTGCTCACAACAGGTTTAGTGAGCTTCAATCTCTGTCTGTATGTGGGAATGAGGTGGACCATCACGTGATCAGATAGTCCGAGCGCAGCGCGGGGAACAGCGCGATATGCGTCCTTAACTGTGGTGTAACAGTGATCCAGTGTGTTTATTCCTCTGGTGGGGCATTTAATAAACTGTTTGTAGCGGGGGAGATCGTGGCTCAGATTGCTCTGGTTAAAGTCGCCAACCACAATAACCAGAGAGTCTGGAAAAATCCGCTCCGTGTGTTGGATGTGATCTGCGAGCACGCGCTGAGCTTCGCGCGAAGGACATAAGATAAGATAAGATAAGGACATAAGATAAGATAAGATAAGCCTTTATTAATCCCACAATGGGGAAATTCCAGGATTGCAACAGCACAGGAATAGCAACACTCAGAGCAACAATCAGAAGGCAAGAAAAAACAAGAGCAGCTAGTGTACATATATGTGTATATATATATATATATATATATATATATATATATATATATATATATATACTGTATATATATATATATATATACTGTATATATATATATATATATATATATATATATATATATATATAGACACACAGTGCAGAGCATTGTGGTTGGTGGATGTGCAGCAGAAAGTCTAAGCTCTCTCTCCGCGGATGCGGCGGTCCAGCTGGATGTCTTTGGGCATGATGGTGGTGACCCTCTTGGCGTGGATGGCGCACAGGTTGGTGTCCTCGAAGAGACCCACCAGGTAGGCCTCGCTGGCCTCCTGCAGAACCATGACGGCGGAGCTCTGGAAGCGCAGGTTGGTCTTGAAGTCCTGAGCGATCTCCCTCACCAAGCGCTGGGAGGGCAGCTTACGGATGAGCAGCTCCGTGGATTTCTGGTAGCGACGGATCTTTCTCAGAGCCACGGTACCGGGATTGTAACAGTGAGGCTTCTTCACTCCGCCGGTGGCCGGAGTGCTTTTCCGATCAGCCTTGGTGGCCAGCTGCTTCCTGGGGGCTTTTCCTCCAGTAGATTTACGGGCGGTCTGCTTGGTTCTTGCCATTGCTCTTTATTATTCTGTCTTATATTTCTTGCACGCTGCCTAATCTCCAGCCCGGCACCCGCATCGTTTTCGCATCAGTTCTCCCGGTATGTCGAGTTTCTCCGTTAGCACTGGGTGGCGGTTGAGTGCTAGCTAGCTCTTCCCTGCTGTATCGTCTCCTGCTGTAAACAGTGGCTCCGTCCGCCGACTCGGGAGACCTTTGGGGCGATCTGTGTGTCCGTGATATATATATATAGAGTGAAAGGTGTAGAAAGAAGAAGGAAGATAAAAAAAGGGCAGTTGCAAAAGGCAGCCAACTCGTGTGGCGCCGGAACCGGAACCGGAACAGGACATGCAAAAGATTGAAGATTCCCTTTGATTTAACAGGATAACAGCATGAATTTTCTGGTCTGTGAATGAACAGAGCAGCCATGAGTGTTTCACTGAGTCACTTATTGAATTATAATAGTTAATCTAAGTCACAATTTCAGGAAACATAAACTTCAGGGGAAACATAAACCCATGACACATTGTTTTAAATTTTGCTGATTTTTCTTTTTTCCGTTTCTCTTCCAGTCCTGATGGCCACTTTGTGATTGCTTTGAGTTTTTAAAACATCATTTTAAGAATAATGTTAACTGACTTAAAGTACATTTCTAACTACACTATATCATACAATATGTGATTTAACATACAATTTCATTTGATCGCATTTAGATCTTTATTCAAACAGGCAGAGTATTTGCAACCAACTTAATTATGAGGACGATCAAGGCAAGGAAGGCCTCGGGACCAGATGGCATCAGCGTGAAGCTCCTCAAGTCCTGTGCAGACCAGCTATGTGGGATTGTGGAGCACATCTTCAACCTGAGCCTGAAGCTGGGGGGGGGGGGGGGGGTGGTACCACAGTTGTGGAAAACATCTTGTGTGGTACCTGTACCAAAGACTTCCCACCCCAAAGACCTGAACAGCTACAGACCAGTGGCCCTGACGTCTCACATGATGAAGACCCTGGAGAGACTGCTCCTTGCTCACCTCCGCCCCCTGGTGGGACCAGCGATGGATCCACTCCAGTTCGCCTACCAGCATGGCATTGGGGTGGAGGATGCAGTGATCTTCCTCCTTCACCGTTCTCTCTCCCACCTGGAGAAGCCCGGGAATGCGGTGAGGATCATGTTCTTTGACTTCTCCAGTGCTTTCAACACCATCCAACTGATGATCCTGAAGGACAAGCTGCTGTGCGCAGGGGTGGACCAGCACCTGTCTTCATGGATCCTGGACTACCTCACTAACCGGCCACAGTTTGTGAGAACCCGGGATTGTGTGTC
Organism: Pholidichthys leucotaenia; assembly: GCA_020510985.1. Taxonomy (NCBI): domain Eukaryota; kingdom Metazoa; phylum Chordata; class Actinopteri; order Cichliformes; family Pholidichthyidae; genus Pholidichthys; species Pholidichthys leucotaenia. Next base: position 219,091,465 of record CM035837.1, read on the forward strand.
CGACACGATCATCGGTAGCGCGGGGGCCCCCCAGGGAACGGTTTTGGCTCCCTTCCTGTTCACCCTTTATACTGCAGACTTCTCACAAAACACAACACACTGCCATCTACAAAAGTTCTCTGACGACTCTGCGATCGTTGGCCTCTTCTCCAACGGAGATGAAGCTGAGTACAGAGGACTTATCCAGGACTTTGTGGACTGGTGCCATCGGAACTACCTCTAGATCAACGCGAGGAAAACTAAGGAGCTGGTGGTGGACTGCCGCAGGCAAGGACATCCCCTCACAGCACCAGTAAACATACAGGGAACAGTCATTGAGATAGTGACATCCTACAAGTACCTGGGTGTTCATCTGAACAATAAACTAGACTGGTCACACAATACCGATGTACTCTACAAGAAGGGGCAGCTCAGGCTGTTCCTACTGAGGAGGCTCAGGTCTTTTGGTGCACAAGGGGCACTGCTGAAGACATTCTATGACACAGTGGTGACATCAGCCATCACTTTTGGAGTGGTCTGCTGGGGCAGTGGCATTACAGCAGCCGATAGGAAGAGACTGAACAAACTAATCAAGAAAGCTAGCTCTGTCCTGGGGCAACGCCTTGACGGAGTGGAGGAGATAGGAGAGAGAAGGATGATGGCTAAACTGTCATCTCTGCTGGAGTCCGAGTCCCACCCTATGCAGGACATACTGAACGCACTGAGGAGCTCATTTAGCAGTAGACTACATCATCCTAGGTGCGCAACTGAGAGGTTTCGCAGGTCCTTCCTCCCTACGTCTGTCAGACTGTATAACCTAAGCAGGGCTTCTCGCAGAGATAGCAAAAAAATGTGACGACCTAATAGTATTGAATGCAAAAGATGCAATAGACTTACACAAATGGTCCCCTCCAGTATACAACTAGGACAATATCACTCGCTACGGAGGGTGACAATATGTATGGGTACATATTCATACTATGTAGGATAACTAAGTAGACGGTTATGCTGTTTATTCCATCTAGCTACAATGCTCCGCACTGTGTATATATATTTATATATTTATGTGTACATATGTATATTCACTGCTCTTATTTTTCTTATCTTCTTAATTATTGCTCTGAGTGTTGCTATCCCTGTGCTGTTGCAATCCTGGAATTTCCCCATTGTGGGACTAATAAAGACTTATCTTATCTTATCTTAATTAAGACTTGAACAAAAACAATCAATCTGAATACAACTGAGAGCGTTTAAGAATAAAAATCTTTGGATTACTTAATGAAGTTCTGCCTGCAGTTCACCTGCACTCAAACATTCCAATTACCGCTCATGAGACGGACCAGATTCCATACAAAATGTTAAAAATTTTGCTTTGGCTTTGTCTTTAAGGGGTTGCTGTTCCAATTAAGTCTCAAGTGTTGGAGAGTCCACCTTTGTATAAAACGGCCACGTCAGCATACCACAAAAGGCTCAAAGTTGCTAAGATAATTCAGAGGTTAAACTGGCTGTTAATGTCCTTTAAACCCTGCATGGCTTTGACAACGTGGAACCGGCATTTCACTTTGAAATGGATGGCTCGAGTTATTGCAAACGAGCAAGTTTAAAACACACACTAAAGTTAAGAGTATTGCAAGAAGGAAAATAGTTTAATATAAAACACAGCTGTCTTATCTTCAAATGTCCTTTACAAATGAAGAGACTCAAACTGAAGAAAAATGTAATTCGAACCACCAACCCTCTGGTTACTGGACAACTCGCCCTGCGCACTCCGGGGAAAACCGAAGCCCGCTCATCGGAGCCGCTGGCTACCTTGGGCACCTCGCCGTACCGCGTAGTGCCCTCATCCAAGGCGCATGGAGCTCCAGCACTGAGAGACTGCCTGACCTCCATGGCACACAGCTGCTGCTGCTCACTCCCGGGGTCCTCAGCATCGCTCTGGTTGGCGTCGTTCTCCACCGCTGTACTACTGTACAATGACAATAAAGCTTATTCTGTTCTATTCTGTAAGAAGACAAATATACAAGGTCACTGGCAACTGTCCCAAACCATGGCAGGTAACAGAAATTATGGAAACAGTAAAACAAACAAATACACGAATTCTTAATAGCTAATGAAATTAAAATGTCAAGTTTAACACTGTCATTTTATTAAGTCATGAGGAAATCTTGAAATGCTGGAAATATTGTACAGAACAACCATGGCCTTATATTCATACTGTGGAGCGTGTAAATAACGAGGTGGATTTGGCTCAGATGATTTATTACACATCTCACACATGAAGCATAGACAGAATGGTATCTCAGCAGAGACTCTTCTCTTAAATACTATGGCGTCCCTCTAGAAGCTTCTAACACACAAAAGGTCACATTGCATTCACTTCCTTAATCCTTTAACATTCCTCTAGAAGTTTCTAACACACAAAAGTTCACACTGCATTCACTTCATTCATCCTTCACACCTCCCTGTTATCTCACCAGGGAACCTCTGCTCTTTGTTCTTGTCTAAGATGTTACACAATTATGCTCTCCCCATGCACCGCCATACCCCCCCCCCCCGAGCATCTTGGATAGAACAATAGAATAACAGTCTGTATGCTGTGATAGAACCATTAAACATCAATCCACATGCTGCTTGGGCTTCAGTCTTCTCCCGTATCTGCTGTAACCAGGATTCACCGCCTCCGCGGCGCAGTCATGCTGGGGGGTTGATGGGGGAGTAAAACTTTTTGTCTGTCCGTGTGGGTGCTCTGGGGAATCTTTTCTCTGGGGAGCTCCCCGTGGGGGTCTTCCACGCCGAGGGGCCCTCGCCAACAGCACTTGCTCGTCCGCCACACCGAAAGCGGGTTTGAGTCTGTCTAAGCCAATCTTTTCCCTCCTACCCCACAAATCTAGCAAAAAATGCTTGTTCCCAGTTTGCAGCACTCTGAACGGTCCATCATAGGGTGGTTGCAATGGAGGGCGATGGGCGTCATGTCTGACAAAAACAAACTCCACGTTTTTCAAAGTTTTAGGCACAAAAACGCGCGGAAAACTGTGGTGGGCAGGGCCTGGCAGCGTGCTTGTGTCTAAGCTACGCTGCAACAGCTGAGATGGGGAGCTGCCCGGCGTGGGATTATCTGGCAGAAACTCCCCGGGCAGCCGAAGTGGTTGCGCAAAAACGAGTTCTGCCGGGGAAGCTTCCAGATCCTCTTTAGGCGCAGAACGTAACCCCAATAAAACCCACGGTAGCTTGTCTACCCAATTTGCATCCGTCAGTGAAGCCCTGAGAGACACCATTTCAATGATCTAGGAAAATGTTCGCATAACCCATTAGCCTGTGGATTGTACGCAGTTGTGCGGTGAATTGTGACACCCAGGCTGTGGGCCATTGTTGACCAGAGTTTGGAAACAAATTGAGGGCCTCTGTCGGACGTAATGTCTGACGGGACTCCAAAATGCGCCACCCATGCTGTTAAAAACGCGCGCGCCACCTCCTCGGCTGTGGTTGCCGCCAGCGGAACGGCTTCTGGCCAGCGTGTGGTGCGGTCCACCATTGTCAGGAGGTGTGTGTACCCCTGTGATGGCGGGAGGGGGCCCACGAGGTCCACGTGGACATGGTCAAACCTCTTAGCCGGAATGCGAAACGGCTCCAAGGGAGCCTTCGTGTGTCTGTGTACTTTGGCTCGTTGGCACGCCACGCAGGCTGCCGCCCACTCTTTTACTTGTTTGCGAAGGCTCGGCCACACGAATTTCTCTCCTACCATTTTGACCGACGCGCGCACTCCTGGGTGTGCCAAAGAGTGAACCGACTCAAACATACGACGGCGCCTCGCGGCCGGGACCACGGGACGTGGACGACCCGTGGAGATATTGCAGATTAGGGGGGGCATGCCATCCTGCAGCACCCTGCTCTCCAGCCTTAACCCTGTTGGTCCAGACTGGAGTGCGCGCACGTCCGCATCGCTAACCTGCTCCGCAGCCATGGCTGCATAATCTATCCCCACGCAGACCGGGGCCACCGCGGCACGCAAGAGACAGTCTGCCACTACATTCAGTTTGCCCGACACATGCTGAATATCGGTAGTAAACTCTGAGATCGTGGCCAGTTGTCTCTGCTGCCGGCCCGACCACGGCTCTGAAACCTTGGCCATCACGAACGTTAGCGGCTTGTGGTCAACGAACGCGGTGAAACTGCGCTCTTCCAGCCAGAACTGGAAGTGGCGAATGGCCAGGTGGAGAGCCAGCAACTCCCTGTCGAACACGCTGTATTTACGTTCACTGTCGCGCAAAGTCCTGCTGAAAAAGGCGAGCGGCTGCCAAGCCCCGGCAACGTGCTGCTCCACGACAGCCCCTATGGCCACATCTGAAGCGTCAGTGGTGAGCGCTATACTGGCCGTTGGGTCTGGATGTGCCAGCAATGCGGCGTTTGCCAGGGCTGCTTTGACTTCCGAGAACTCCCGCTCTCGATCCGGGGTCCATTCGACCCTATCCGCGGGTTTCTGTTTTTTGAGCGCAGCGTACAGTGGTTGCATGAGCTGCGCTGCGCGGGGAAGGAAATGGTTATAAAAATTCACCATTCCCAAAAATTCTTGTAGCGCCCTAACCGTCTGCGGCCGGGGAAAATCTGCTACTGTGCGCACTTTGTCAGGCAGTGGGACCACTCCTTCGGGAGAGACGCGGTGCCCCAAAAAGTTAATCCCCGTCACCCCGAACTGACATTTCGCTGGGTTGATTATTAACCCATGCTCTTCCAACCTCTGGAAAACTGTCGTGAGGTGGGTTTCGTGTTCGTCTTCGCACGCACTGGCTACTAAGATATCGTCCAGGTAGACGAACATGAAAAGGAGATCACACAGCACTGCATCCATCATGCGTTGAAACGTCTGTGCAGCCCCTTTAAGCCCAAATGGCATGCGGAAAAACTCGAATAAACCGAATGGAGTTATTACCGCTGTTTTGGGTATGTCCTCAGCGCGCACTGGGACTTGGTGGTAACCGCGGACCAGGTCTATTTTAGAAAAAACGCGCGCTCCTGCAAGGTGAATGGAAAAATCCTGAATGTGAGGAATTGGGTAGCGGTCGTGTGCTGTGGCGTTGTTCAACCTGCGAAAATCCCCGCAAGGTCGCCACAAACCCTCAGCTTTAGGGACCATGTGTAGTGGGGAAGCCCATGGGCTGTTTGAGCGCCTGATGATGCCTAACCTCTCCAGGTTGGCGAACTCCTCGCGCGCTATGGCCAGTTTAGCTGTGTCCAAGCGCCGAGGTCTTGCAAAAACGGGCAGCCCGGTGGTGGTGATAAAATGCTCCACCCCGTGTTTAGCGATTGCTGCCGAAAACTTCGGGACCGTGAGTGCTGGGAACTGAGTGAGCAGTGTGTGGAACTTACCGCATGTAGCTGTGACATTGGCTTGTGCTGTTGGCCGGGTCACTTGAGCTATACAGGGAAGAGAGTCAAAAGACAGTGCATTAACTAGGCGTCTATTAGCGACATCTACCAACAAACCATGTGCACACAGAAAATCAGCCCCCAGTATATGAAAATTCAATGCTGCTATGACAAAAGTCCACTCAAATGTACGGCCGTGTAGAGACAAGAGTAGAGTCCTCTCACCAAAGGTCTTAATCCCCGAGCCGTTTGCTGCTGCCATCTCGGGGCCGCTAGATCCTGTCAGCCGGTCAGCGTAGGTCGGCCGGATGAAACTCTTCTGGGCACCGGTGTCCACGAGGAAATGCCTCCCCGAGCGTGCGTCCGTCACGTAGAGCAGCTTGTTCTCCTCCCTGAGGGTCGCGGCTGCTACCGACCCCCGGTCTTGGCGTTTCCTGAGTCGCTTGAATTGGCACGGTGGTATACATTTGCGTGCCCTCTCTGCGAAGCGGCGGTGGTAGAAACAAAGCGTGTCTCCCCTACGTTCCTTGGCCCCCGCTGCTGCTGCCGTCGGTGGCTCTGCTGCTGCCGTCGATGGCTCCTCGCCTCCTCCGGTTGTCTCATCGAGCTCCGTCGCTGCCGCGATGGTTGTGCACCCCCTGGTGGCGACGATGATCCAGTTTGCTTCCCGGGCTAGCGCACGATAGTCCCGCTTGGCCAGCAATGGTGAATTGGCCAGGGTCGCTCTCGCCGCTGACGGAAGGTTCCGGAGGAAGAGGTGGGTAAAAATAAAATGGTCGTCGTCTGTACCCTTTAACCTCAGCATCTTCTCCATCAGGTCTATGGCCGACCCGTCTCCCAACCCAGTCCGCGTCAGGAGTCTCTCTGCTCTCTCACCAACCGAGAGTGTGTAATGCTGGATTAGCGCAGCCTTCAGCGTGCCATACTTGTCGTCGGTTGGTGGCTGATCAAGCAGGCTCTCTACGTGCTGAGCCGTGCGGGCGTCGAGCACTGCAACCACATAGTAGAACCTTGTGTCATCAGCTGATATCCCCCGGAGGGCGAACTGCGCCTCGACTAGGTGGAACCAGGAGTGCGGGTTGTGCTGCCAAAAATCTGGTAGCTTGATCGCAACAGCACATGTGTGGCTGGGGGTTCCCATCGAGGTTGGCTCCGGGGATCTTTCATTGTGTTCCATGATTCGTCTTGGGTCACCAGTGTGGAGCGTGTAAATAACGAGGCGGATTTGGCTCAGACGATTTATTACACATCTCACACATGAAGCATAGACAGAATATCATCTCAGCAGAGACTCTTCTCTTAAATAACATGGCATTCCTATAGAAGCTTCTAACACACAAAAGGTCACATTGCATTCACTTCCTTAATCCTTTAACATTCTTCTAGAAGTTTCTAACACACAAAAGGTCACACTGCATTCACTTCATTCATCCTTCACACCTCCCTGTTATCTCACCAGGGAACCTCTGCTCTTTGTTCTTGTCTAAGATGTTACACAATTATGCTCTCCCCATGCACCGCCATAATACCACATATTTTATACATTTCCCTGCAAACCATAAATTAATTCAATTTCTCACTCATTGCTTAACATATTCCTTTTGAGTACTCTGATACTCAAAAGATTTTTTTTGGAGTTGGGTATGCATCCACTCTCTGGTTTACAGACTTGCTATTTTTAAGATACATTGTGGAGAGTGTAAATAAAGGAACCAGACTTGCACAGTAGACAAACTTTATTTCTCTCTCTCTCACTTCATTCTTACACAGAAAAAGAATCTCTCAATACACCAGGGTCTCTCCTTTTATACCACTCCATTCCTTCCCCCTGCCGCCTGAAATCTTGCATCACAATACATTCACACATCCACCCCTTACTGTCCCCGCAGCTACTCCTTCCTGCTGCATTACCATAATTTCTTCCAATACAATACGTACTGTCCTCCTCCGTTTAATCCCCCACGCTCTACCGGCAGAGGGACTATTCCCCTCCCCTCTGCTTCCAGTCTGAGATGAATATCCCAGCATGGGTTCCCTACAACATATAAGTTCCATTTACCCTTATTCCATGAGTAGCCACGCCACAAACCCTTTATTAATGCTGACTGGACAGCATGAATTATCATGTAACAACAACAGCAATCATAATAATAATAAGCAGCAGTGACTGGTGCAAAATAAGAAGTCTATTTATTTATAAAAGGGACAATGCATATTAATGAACAAATTAATTGAAATATGCAAGATTATAGACAGTTAATTTCTATCTTTAAGGTGTACCCTGCCTCTCGCCCAAAGATGCTGGGATAGGCTCGAGCCCTCCCCCCCCCCCACCCGACCTGAAAAGGATTAAGCAGAAGAAGATGGATGGATGGAATGCCTTGATAATGCTTGAGTTGATAAGCTTGTGTTTATGTGGCATAAGTATTGGATTTTAATGTTTGACTTAAGTCCACCTGCATTTTACTATAGGCTATTTTAGCCTTTTTTACAAAATAAAGCTATATGATATATTTTTATTTTAACCTTTATTTAACTAAAGGAAGGAACTAAGGAAAATCCCATTGAGATTAAAAACCTCTTTTTTCAAGGGAGTCGTGGCCAAGAGGCAGCAAAAAAAATCACATCGGTGTGTCATCGGTGTGTGTCCACCCCGATGACCCTGCCCCTGGAAAAAAGTCCAGGTTCAGGAAATTTTTGGGCTTTAACTCCTGGTTCCAGTTCAGGGCCTTGCCTAGGTCTTCCAGCCATGGCCCAATGTTTGTAGGATTGACGGGCTTCAGCATGACAAGAAGCTTTCAGTTATCAAGCTCCCCTCCTGTGGAACCATGTTCCCAATTCAGTTCGGGGGGCAGACACTCTCTCTTTATTCTAGAGTAAGTTGAAATCTTTTCTCTTTGATAAGGCCTATAGTTAAAAATGTTGCCGTTGTCTTCACTCGCATGTACAGCCCAACCAGGCTTGATACTAGAATGTCTGGCTTTGAATATTGTATTTGTTATGTTTGCTTTGAATGTAACTACCGCCAGGCCTCCTACTTTCTATCTCTTTATTCAACCCAGCCGATCAAGGCGGATGGCTGTCTTCTATGACCTATGGTTTCACTCGAGGTTTCTGTCCATTAAAGGGAAGTTTTTCCTCGCCTGTGTCGCCGCAGTGCTTGCTCTTAGGGGTCTCTGCTGGGTTCTATAAATTTGAGAGAGTGGCCTAAACCCACTCTTTTGTGTAAAGTGCCTTGAGATGACTTATGTTGTGATTTGGCACTATATAAATAAAACTGAATTGAATTGAATTCATAATTTTTATGGACAGGATTTCTAGGTGCAGCCAGGAAACAGAGGTGCATTCATGGTGACCACAGGATCTCATCTCTGTTATTTGCAGATGATGTTGTCCTGTTGGCTTCATCCAGCAATGACCTACAGTTCTTACTGGTACAGTCTGCCGCTGAGTGTGAAGTGGCTGGGATGAGAATCAGCACCTCCAAGTCCGAGTCCATGGTCCTCAGCCGGAAAAAGGTGGATTGTCCTCTCTGGGTTGGGGACAGACTCCTGCCCCAAGAGGAGGAGTTTAAGTATCTTGGGGTCTTATTCACGAGTGAGGGGAGAATGGAGTGAGACATTGACAGATGGATCAGAGCAGCATCTGCAGTGATGCGGACATTGTACCAGTCTGTTGTGGTGAAGAGGAAGGTGAGTACATTGCAGGCCCAACGCTGCAATGTACGTCTCAAACACAGCCAGCCAACGAGGCCACAATATTGCTGGTTCTCCTGGGTACTCCAGAAATGGCTGTAGAGGTGCCCCGCACGCCTCCATGAATTAATCCTCATTCGCCAAATGTTAGGTCCACAAACCTGGTAATAAAAGAGGCTGACGAAGAGGTAGCACTGAACACTGCTTTATTATATATTGTGAACACACAGCATATGACACACCGTGGCGGAGTCATCCGGGGCAAGAGGAAGCCCTCATGGTGAATGTCTCTTAAAATAGGGCGGTGTGATGACACAACAGGAAGGCGGCGTCATCACACTTCATAATAAAACCCCACATAACAGTACCACTATTTCGCATGGATCTTTTTAGCTTAACTCAGTATGTTTCAGTGTACTGTAGATTCTATCAGTAGCCTCCATCCGAGGCAGTCTCTCTGCTACCACCATCGAATCTTCTGTCTCCTTCTACGCAGCCTGTACGCATGAGACGATCAATACGAACAAGCGTAGTATGCATGTACACTTTGCGCTGGATCTGTATCCTGGCTGTTTGCTAATGTATTAACTTAACCACGTAATGAAGGGGTCAAATTATTGCACATTATGGGATTTTTGAAAATATTGATCATACATCGTACGGAGGGCAAAATTATTATACAAATAAGATAATTATCATATGTCTGGCAACACTGGGGAGCAGCTACCGATAACAGCAAGGTACAAAGGAGCAATGTGCTGTAAAATTCAGAATAAGTGCTCATTAAGATAAAATTAACAAATAAAATATAAAAATAATTATTGAATATAACAACAAACAATAAACAGTTTAAGGAGCAATTCTAATCTGTTACATGAGCAGAAGAAAGACCTTTGTTCCATGTATGATGATATAGTTGCTGCACCCTAATGGAGGTAGACCTTTCTATAAAAATAACAAACATAACAAAAAGTTTAACATCAGGCCTGGCTGGAATACTTTTGGAGACCTTTGGGACCACCAGTAGTTTAGATTTTTGGGAGTGCAGCGCTCTGGTTGGATGATCGAGAAGATAAGATAAGATAAGATAAGATAAGCCTTTATTAGTCCCACAATGGGGAAATTCCAGGATTGCAACAGCACAGGGATAGCAACACTCAGAGCAACAATCAGAAGGCAAGAGAAAAACAAGAGCAGCGAGTATACATATGTACATATAAATATAAATATATATATATAGACACAGTGCGGAGCATTGTAGCTAGATGGAATAAATATATGAGTATATAAACACACAGAGCGGAGCATTGTAGCTAGATGGAATAAATATATAAACATACACAGTGCAGAGCATTGTAGCGAGATGGAATAAATATATAAACACACAGTGCGGAGCATTGTAGCTAGATGGAATAAATATATGAGTATATAAACACAGTGCGGAGCATTGTAGCTAGATGGAATAAATATATAAACACACATAGTGCGGAGCATTGTTGCTAGATGGAATAAATATATAAACACAGTGCGGAGCATTGTAGCTAGATGGAATAAATATGTAAATATATAAACACACACAGCATGGAGCATTGTAGCTAGATGGAATGAAACAGCACAACCGTCTACTTAGTTATCATACATGGTATGATTATGTACCCATACATATTCTCACCCTCCATAGCGACCGGTATTTTCCTAGTTGTATACCGGAGGGGACCATTGTGTAAGTCTATTGCGTCTTTTTGCATTCAATACTATTAGGCTGTCACGTCTTTTTGCTATCTCTGCAAGCAGCCCTGCTTAGGTTGTACAGTCTGACAGTCGTAGCTAGGAAGGACCTGCGAAACCTCTCGGTTGTGCACCTAGGATGATGTAGTCTGCTGCTAAATGAGCTCCTCAGTGCATTCAGTATGTCCTGCATAGGGTGGAACTCGGACTCCAGCAGAGATGACAGTTTAACCACCATCCTTCTCTCTCCCATCTCCTCCACTGGGTCAGGGCACTGCCCCAGAGCAGAGCTAGCTTTCTTGATCAGTTTGTTCAGTCTCTTCCTATCGGCTGCTGTAACGCCACTGCCCTAGCAGACCACTCCAAAAGTGATGGCTGATGCCACCACCGTGTCGTAGAATGTCTTCAAGAGCACCCCTTGTACACCAAAAGACCTGAGTCTCCTCAGTAGGAACAGCCTGCGCTGTCCCTTCTTGTAGAGTGCGTCGGTATTGTGTGACCAGTCTAGTTTATTGTTCAGATGAACACCCAGGTACTTGTAGGATGTCACCATCTCGATGTCTGTTCCCTGTATATTTACTGGTGCTGTGAGGGGTTGTCCTTGCCTGCGGCAGTCCACCACCAGCTCCTTAGTTTTCCTCGCATTGATCTGGAGGCAGTTCCGATGGCACCAGTCCACAAAGTCCTGGATAAGCCCTCTGTACTCAGCTTCATCTCCGTTGGAGATGAGGCCAACGATCGCAGAGTCGTCAGAGAACTTCTGTAGATGGCAGTGTGTTGTGTTGTGTGAGAAGTCCGCAGTATAAAGGGTGAACAGGAAGGGAGCCAAAACCATTCCCTGGGGGCCCCCCGTGCTACCGATGATCGTGTCGGACACACAGTCCCGGGTTCTCACAAACTGAGGCCGGTTTGTGAGGTAGTCCAGGATCCATGATGACAGGTGCTGGTCCACCCCTGCGCACAGCAGCTTGTCCTTCAGGATCATCGGTTGGATGGTGTTGAAAGCACTGGAGAAGTCAAAGAACATGATCCTCACCGCGTTCCCGGGCTTCTCCAGGTGGGACAGAAAACGGTGAAGGAGGAAGCTCACTGCATCCTCCACCCCAATGTCATGCTGGTAGGCAAACTGGAGTGGATCCATCGCTGGACCCACCAGGGGGCGGAGGTGAGCAAGAAGCAGTCTCTCCAGGGTCTTCGTCATGTGGGACGTCAGGGCCACTGGTCTGTAGCTGTTCAGATCTTTGGGGTGGGAAGTCTTTGGTACAGGTACCACACAAGATGTTTTCCACAGCTGTGGAACCCTCCCCAGCTTCAGGCTCAGTTTGAAGATGTACTCCACAATCCCACACAGCTGGTCTGCACAGGACTTGAGGAGCTTTGCGCTGATGCCGTCCGGTCCCGACGCCTTCCTCGCCTTGATCTTCCTCAGTTCCGTCCTCACCTGGGTCTTAGTGAGGGTCAGGTTGGGGGACTGTGTGTTGGGAGTGGGGGGGTGTTGGTGGAGTGGGGAGTGGGCAGCAGGACTTGATGTCTTCAGAGGCAGCAGTGGTTGTTGTGCAGTCGGGGGGGGGGGGGTTGGTCAAACCTATTGAAAAACAGATTCAGATTGTTCGCCCACTCCCTGCCCCCCGTGGCCTGGGGGGAGGTATTCTGGAGCCCAGAGATGATTTTAAGGTTTCTCCAGACCCCGGTGATGTCGCTCTGTTGCAACTTGTCCTCCATCTTCTTCCTGAAGCTGTCCTTGCCTTCTCTGATCTTTCTCCTCGGCTCCCTCTGTACGGACTTCAGCACCCCCCTGTTCCCCGACCTGAAGATCCTCTTCTTCTCTCTCAGAAGTGTTTTTATCTCAGGGTTGATCCAGGGTTTGTTGTTTGAGCAACCCCGTATGGTCTTGGTGGGAACGGTGTTGTCCACACAGAAGCTGATGTAGTCCGTGATGGTGTGAGTGAGGCCATCGATGTCCTCACCATGTGGATCACAGAGCTGCTCCCAAGCGGTGGTTTCAAAACAGTCCTTTAGAGCGTCCATTGCCTCCTCAGACCATAACTTCACTGTGCGCATGGCCGGAGGTTGTCTGTGCACTAGGGGTTTGTACACCGGCCGGAGATGAACAAAGTTGTGATCCGATCTCCCGAGTGGGGGGAGTTGTGATGAGGTGTACGCCTCCTTAGTGTTTGCGTAGAATAAGTCCAGTGTTTTATTGTCTCTGGTGTGGCATGTGACATACTGGGTAAACGTGGGTAGAATGGGAGACAGTGAAACCTGGTTGAAATCGCCTGAGATGAGGAGAAGAGCATCTGGGTGTTCTGTCTGCAGCCTGCCAGTTACTGAGTGAATGACGTCACACGCTGTCCCAGCGTTCGGAGTCGGATTTGCATAAATAACAATGCAGATCATGCGTGAGTATTCCCTCGGGAGATATGTGGCCACATGCTAACAGCTAGCAACTCGATGTCTTTGCTGCAGTGTTGTTGTTTAACAGTGATATGTCCCGGTCTGTACCAGTTGTTGTTAACATACATTATCACTCCACCGCCCCTTGCTTTACCACTGTCTGATGTTTGGTCTGCCCGTATTGCGTGGAAACCCTCCAGTTCAATGTTAGCATCTGCTGCTAGTCCTGTTAGCCAAGTCTCTGTGAATAGGAACAGGCTACACTCCCGGTATATGCTATCGTAGCGGGAGATAGCTGCTAGCTCATCTACCTTTCCCAGTATCGATCGTACATTCCCCATAACAACGGATGGGAGGGTGGGTCTGTACCTTATATTTCTTGCCCGCCGCCTTACTCCAGCATGGCACCCACGTCGTTTTCGCCTCAGTTCTCCCGGTATGTCGAGTTTTTCCGTTAGCATCGGGTGGCGGTTGAGTGCTAGCAGCTCTTCCCTGCTGTACCGTCTCCTGCTATAAACAGTGGCTCCGTCCACTGGCTCGGGAGACATTTGGGGCGATCTGTGTGTCCGTGATATATATGGAGTGTAAGGTGTTGCCGGATCAGAAAGTTGTCACTGGATCAGAAAGAGAGAGGAAGAAAAAAAACAACAACTCAGAATTGAGCCGCTGTTGCAAAAGGCAGCCGACTCATGTGGCACCGGAAGTGAAGAGAACTAAGAGTTCTTGCAGATAAGAAGGACCCATACCATTAAGGGCTTTATAAGTTAGGAGAACTATCTTGAATTCAATTCTATATTTTATTGGGAGCCAATGTAAAGAAGCTAAAACTGGGGTAATGTGATCTCTTCTCCCTGTTCTCATTAGGATACGCGCAGTTGCATTCTGAATGAATTGGAGAAACTTTATGGACTTATTAAGACAACCTGATAAAAATGAATTACAGTAGTCTGGCCTAGAGGTGATAAAGGTGTGTACAAATTTCTCTGCATCTTTATGAGACAGGATGGACCTAATTTTAGAAATATTATGCCGATGGAAGACGGCAGTCTTAATGGTTTGCTGTATATGAAAGTTGAAAGACATATCTTGGTCAAAGACAACTCCAAGATTCCTAACAGAAAACGTAGAAGCCAGTGCAATGCCATCTAGTGTTGTTATCTTACTAGAAAGAGTACTTCTAGCATGTTTGGGGCCAAGAACAGTGACTTCAGTTTTATCTGTATTCAGCAATAGAAAGTTGTAGTTCATCCAAGTTTTAATACCCTTAAGACACTCCTGGAGTGAATGGCTGGGATCATCTGGATTGATGGATAAATATAATTGAGTGTTGTCAGCGTAACAATGAAAATGAAGAGGATGCTTCCTCATAATATCTCCCAAAGGCAGCATGTATAATGTAAACAGTTCTGGTCCAAGCACCGATCCCTGTGGAACTCCATAGCTAACCATGGTCTGAATAGAGGACTTGTTATGGACATGAACAAACTGGGAACATTCTGATAGATAAGACTGGAACCATCTTAGCGTTGTTCCTTTCAAACCAATTTGCTGTTCAAATCTCTCTAGCAGAATAGGGTGGTCAATGGTGTCAAAGGCAGCACCAAGGTCCAATAAGACAAGGACGGAGACAAGTCCTTTGTCAAATGCCATAAGGAGGTCATCAGTGACTTTCACTAAGGCTGTCTCTGTGCTGTGGTGTTTCTTAAAACCTGAATGAAATTTCTCAAATATAGAATTATTTTCTCAAAAAGTGCACAGTTGGTTGGCAGCTAGTTTTTCAAGGATCTTAGAAAGGTAGGGGAGGTTAGATATTGGTCTATAATTGGACAAAATCCCAGAATCAAGCAAAGGTTTTTTTAAGCAGAGGTTTAATTACTGCCACTTTAAAAGACTGTGGTACATGGCCTATCAATAGAGACATATTAATTATGTTCAAAAGCGGTGGACTAATCAGAGATAGTGATTCCTTCAGGAGTCTAGTGGGGATTGGGTCTAAGAGACAGGTAGTTGGTTTAGAGGCTGAGACTATTAAGGCTAGATCAGAATGACTAATACGAGAAAATTCAGAAAAGTGGAATTCTGAGCCTGTGGAGACAGCAGTGTTGGGCAGATGCTTGGTATTTTTAAGGGGGCTATTTTTTGGAATAATATTCCTAATACTAACAATTTTATCATTAAAAATTTTCAAAAAGTTATCAGCACTAAGAGTTGGAGGAATGAAGGGATCTATGGCATTTTGGCTCTTGGTTACCTGAGCCACAGTGTTAAAAAGAAATCTATGGTTGTTTTGTTTTTTTCCCCTCATGGATCGTTACCTTATCGTGGTGGGAGGTTTGCATGCCCTAGTGATCCCAGGAGCTATGTTGTCCAGGGCAATTTGCCTTTGGTATGGTCACCCAAGACAAACTGGTCCTGGGTGAAGGGCCAGACTAAGAACAATCCAATAGACTCCCATGATAAATACTAGAACAAGGATTCAGTGTATCCCGCCCGGTATGGGGTTACCGGGGCCCCACCCTGGAGCCAGGCCTGGGGGAGGGGCTCAATGGCTAGAGTCTGGTGGCCGGGTTTCCGCCCATGGGACCCTGTCGGGCTCAGCCCGAAGGAGTTACATGGGTCCGCCCTCCAGTGTGCCCACCACCTGCAGGAGGGATCATGGGGGTCTGGTGCTATGTGGATCAGGTGGTAGTCAAAGGCGGAGACCTTGGCAATCTTATCCCAGGCTTCCTAAATTGGCTTTTGGGATGTGGAATGTCACCTCTCTGGTGGGGAAGGAGCCTGAGCTGGTGCATGAGGTTGAGAGATACTGGCTAGATATTGTCGGGCTCACCTCAACACACAGGTCTGGTTCTGGAACCAGTCTCCTGGAGAGGGGCTGGAGCTTGGCCTACTCTGGAGTTGCCCCAGGCGAGAGACGACGAGCATTATCTCCCCACCTTGCTGCCTCTATATTGGAGTTTTCCCCGGTGGATGAAAGGGTTGTTTCCCTGCACCTTCGGGTTGGGAAACGGGTCCTGACCATCATTTGTGCCTATGCAACAAATGATGGTTCAGAGTACCTACCATTTTTGGAGTCTCTGACTGGGGTGCTGGAGAGTGCTCCCCTTGGAGACTCCATTGTCCTACTGGGGGACTTCAATGCTCATGTGGGCAACGACAGTGAAACCTGGAAGGGGGGGATTGGGAGGAACAGCCTGCCCGATCTGAACCCGAGTGGTGTTCAGTTATTGGTCTTCTGTGCTAACTACAGTTTGTCCATAACAGACACCATGTTCAAGCATAAAGGTGCCCATATGTGCACCTGGCACCAGGACATGCTAGGTCGCAGGTCGATGATCGATTTTGTTATCGTGTCATCAGTCCTGTGACCGTGTGTCTTGGACACTTGGGTAAAGAGAGGTGCAGAGCTGTCAACTGATCACCACCTGGTGGTGAGTTGGATCCGATGGCAGGGGAGGATGCCATTCAGACCTGGTAGGCCCAAACATATAGTGAGGGTGTGCTGGGAACGTCTGGCTGAGGCCCCTGTCCAGGAGGTCTTCAACTCTCACCTCCGGAAGAACTTCAACCACATTCAATTCAATTCAATTCAATTCAACTTTATTTATATAGCGCCATTTCACAACAACAGTCATCTCATAGCACTTTCAACTGTAGGGGGGACCCCCACAGCTCCAGAAAGACCCCAGCAATCAGGAGATCCCCTGTGAGCAAGCACTTGGCGATGGTGGAGAGGAAAAACTCCCTTTTAACAGGAAGAAACCTCCAGCAGAACCAGGCTCAGGGAGGGGCAGTCATCTGCCGCGACTGGCTGGGGGTTGAGGGGACAGAGAAGATGAAAAGAACAGACATGTAGAGAGCAAACAGCACAATGGGGACTCAATCTATGGGAGAGAACAAACAGATGTTAATGACCAGCAAAAAAAAAAAAAAATATTTCATTGAGGGTGAAAAAAGGAGTGAGGCCCAGTGCATTATTGGAGGTCCCCCGGCTGACTAAACCTATTAGCAGCATAACTAAGGGAGGGTTCAGAAACACATGATCCCTCCCTAATTGTAGGCTATATCAAAAAGGTAGGTTTTAGCCCTATTCTTAAAAACAGAGATCGAGTCTGACTCCTGAATCCAGATTGGCAGCTGGTTCCACAGGAGAGGAGCTTGATAACTGAAGGCTCTGCCTCCCATTGTACTTTTGGAGATTCTAGGTATTACAAGTAATCCTGCATTTTGGGTGCGTAGTGCTCTGTTTGGATAATACGGTAGTATCAGATCTTTTAAATAAAAAGGAGCCTGATTGTTTAGAGCTTTGTAAGTAAGAAGAATGATTTTATACTTAATTCTAAACTCCATGGGAAGCCAATGAAGGGAGGCCAGAACCGGAGAGATATGATCTCTCTTTCTAGTACCTGTTAAAACTCTTGCTGCAGCATTTTGGATCAGCTGAAGACTTTTTAAAGATGTTTTAGGACAGCCTGATAATAAAGAATTACAATAATCTAATCTCAAGCTAACAAAAGCGTGGATCAGGTTCTCAGCATCACTCTGAGACAAGATGCTCCTAATCTTGGCAATATTACGCAAATGATAGAAGGCAGTCTTAGAAAGAAATTTAATATGCGAATTGAAGGACAGATCTTGATCAAAAATAATTCCAAGGTTCCTCACAGAGCTATTAAGAGAAAGAGTAACCGCATCCAAACTGAAAGTTTGATTTGGAAAGGTATTGCTAAGGTTTTTTGGACCAACAAGAATGACTTCAGTCTTATCTGAATTTAATAGCAGGAAATTACAAGTCATCTAAGCTTTGATTTCCTTAAGACAGGCTTCTAACTTGGCTAATTGATTACTATCATCTGGCTTCATTGACAGGTATAATTGTGTGTCATCTGCATAACAATGAAAATGTATACAGTACTTTCTAATAATGTTGCCTAACGGAAGCATATATAAACTAAAAAGAGTAGGGCCTAGCACAGATCCCTGTGGAACTCCATGACTAAGCTTTGAGTTGAAAGAAAACTCATTATTGACATGAACAAACTGGAACCTATCAGATATATAAGATCTAAACCACTGCAACAAAGTTCCATTAAGTCCAACATAGTGTTCTAATCTATCAAGTAGAATATTATGATCGATAGTATCAAAAGCTGCACTAAGGTCTAAAAGGACAAGTACAGAAACCAGTCCATTATCAGATGCAATGAGGAGGTCGTTAGTGACCTTCGCTAAGGCTGTTTCAGTACTATGATGGATTCTAAACCCAGATTGAAACTCTTCAAGTAAACCATTTCCCTGCAGGTGGTCAAATAATTGCGTAGTAACAACTCTTTCTAAGATTTTTGAAATGAAAGGGAGATTAGAAATTGGTCGATAGTTAGCTAAAGCTCCTGGATCTAGCGTTGGCTTTTTGAGTAAGGGTTTAATTACAGCTGTTTTAAAAGCCTGCGGTACATGGCCTAAAGTTAATGAAGAATTGATTATATGAAGAATAAAGCTACCAATAAGTGGGAAGACTTCTTTAAATCACCTGGTAGGAATAGGGTCTAAAAGACAAGTTGAAGGTTTGGATGAGGAAACTATTTTGTCTAACTCACAAAGGTCGATTGGAGTAAACTCATCAAGACAGACATCAATTGAAGGAGTTGTAGTAGTTACTGTATTTAAATTAACTGTGGGAAGAATCAGATTGATTTTATCACTGATGGATGAAATTTTATTATTGAAAAAGTTCATAAAGTCCTGACTAGTAAGCTCTAAGGGAATACTAGGATTAACAGAGTCCTGACTCTTTGTCAACCTGGCTACAGTGCTGAAAAAAAACCTGGGATTATTCTTGTTCTCTTCTATTAATGCAGAATAATAACTCGTTCTAGCTTTTCTAAGAGATTTTTTATAAATTAAAAGATGATTTCTCCAAGCTAAATAGATTTCATCTAAATTAGTGGAGCGCCATTTTCTTTCTAATTGATGAGTCTTCTGTTTTAAGCTACAAGTTTCTGTGTTGAACCAAGGAGTTAGAAATCTCTGATTAGACTTTTTCTTTTTTAAGGGGGCCACCAAGTCTAGAGTCTGATGCAGAGAAGCTGTAACACTATCCACCATGTTATCAATTACAGAAGGAGCAAGCTGTCTATAGCTTATTTCCGTTGTGTTGACACATGGCATAGAGGAAACAATCTGCATAAATTTGGTAACAGCATCATCTGAGAGGCATCTAATGTAATAATATTTTTCTTTAGGGGCCAAATAGTCAGAAATAGTAAAATCAAAGGTTAACAGACAATGGTCTGACAGTACAGGGTTATGAGGAGACACTACAAGATTTTCTATTTCTATGCCATATGTCAGAACAAGGTCCAACGTATGGTGGAGACAATGAGTAGAATTTCCTACTTTCTGAGAAAACCCCATCGAGTCTAATATTGAATTAAATGCCAAATTAAGGCACTCACTATCTACATCTACATGTATATTAAAGTCCCCTACTATAATTAATCTGATTTCAGCACTAAATCAGCTAAGAATTCGGCAAATTTGGATAAAAACTCTGAGTCGGTTGATGAAGGACAATAAACTATTGCAAATAAAATTGGGTTTAGCCTAAAATTGCTTAAGTGCCCAATAATGAGGACCAGGCACTCAAAGGAATTATAACGTGTTTTTTGCTTTACATTAACAAGTAATTTGGAATTGTAAATTGTTGCTACTCCTCCTCCACGACCAGAACTTTTGGGATTTTGACAGTTTAAATAACCAGAGGGAGTTGATTCATTTAAACCAACATAATCCTCTTGTCCTAACCAGGTCTCCGTAAGGGATATTAAATCAATCTAATTATCAATTAACAGATCATGGACTAGCAGAGACTTGGGAGTTAGAGACCTAATATTTAACAAACCACATTTAATTTTTAAATTATGAGGAGGAACAGAGGCCAAATCATTCAGTTTAGAGGCTTCATGTTTAATTTGAGTTTTACCAACTTTTTTATAATCACTTTGGGATGCTTATACATTATAATTTTATTTACTTTGGAGGGAGCAGACAATGATTCTCTGATGGGAAAGACAGGGGCTAAGTTGAGGGGTGGTGGATGAAGAGGAGCCGCAGAGAGGCGTGTAAGACTGTGACTCTGTTTCCTGGTCCCAACTCTGAGTTGTCAAGGTTCTGGAAATTTGGATAAAAAAGATGCCAGATTGTTAGATAAACGAGACGCACCATCCAAAGTGGGATGGACGCGTCTCGTCTAATAAGACCAGGTTTTCCCCAAAATGAACTCCAATTGTCTATGTAGCCCACACTGTTTGCAGGACACCGCACAGACAGACAGCGGTTGAAGGATGACAAGCGGCTAAACATGTCATCATTGGTCAGATTGGGGAGGGGCCCAGAGAATACTACAGAGGCAGACATTGTTTTTGCAAAGTCACACACCGATTCCACTTAAAGTTTCATGACTTCCGACTGCCGGAGTTGGATGTCATTAATGCCGGTTTGAAAAACAGTTGTGGAGTATTTACAGTTACTTTTAGCCAGCATTTTCAAGTGTGACTCGATGTCGCCTGCTCTGGCCCCAGGGATGCATTTGACTATGGCCGCTGGAGTCTCTAGGTTCACGTTTCTTTACTACAGAGTCGCCAATGACCAGAGTTTTTTCCTCAGCGGGTGTGTCACTGAGGGGGGAAAAAGGATTAGAAACATGAACAGGTTGGTGGTGAACCGGGGCTTTGCGACTACGCTTCCTTCTCACCGTTATCCACCCAGTCTCCTTGCTGCTGAGGAGGACCGGAGGACCGCTAGCAGGCCGCCCTAAGCTAGGGAGCTCCGCTGCAGCTAGGGGATGTCCGTCAAGATTAATTCGCACAGACCGTGTTTCAATGCAGCGGAGCCGGGATTCCAAATCAGACAACCTCGCCTCGAGTGCCTCAAAAAGACAACATTTATTACATTTACCGTTATCACTAAAATAGGCAGAGGTGTAGCTAAACATCTGACATAGAGAGCACAGCAGAGGAGAACGGGAAGGAGAGCTAGTAGCCATAGCTAGTGGCTAACACAAACACCGATGAAAGCTGAACAGAAGGCTAAAGAGGGTGATTAGACGATACTGAGTGCGCACACAGGTGCAAGAGGTGCAAGAGGCTTGATAAACAGAAGTAAGAGCTAATGGTAGATGGAAAAAGTGATTGAAATACAATTAAAAGCAAAATCTTCAGGAGAATGAGAAGAGCTAACCACAGAGCAAACCACACACAGCCAGCAACACAGGAAGTGATGATACGTTACCACAGCAGGCACAGATCAGGCACAACACTGAAGATGCAGCTTCGCTTTCGCTTTATCACACCTTTGGAAAGCTGAGTTCAATTACTCTAGCCACACCCAGGCCCAATTACTGCCACACCTGTTCTCAATCAAGAAATCACTTAAATAGGACCTGCCTGATAAAATTAGAATTAAGACCAAAAGATCCTGAAAAGCAATCCAAAGAAATTCAGGAACAAATGAGAAAGAAAGTAATTGAGATCTATCAGTCTGGAAAAGGTTATAAAGCCATTTCTAAAGCTTTGGGACTCCAGCAAATCACAGTGAGAGTCAGTATCCACAAATGGCAAAAACATGGACCAGTGGTGAACCTTCCCAGGAGTGGCCTGTGGACCAAAATTACCCCAAGAGCACTGGGACGACTCATCCAAGAAGTCACAAAAGACCCCACTTCAACATCGAAAGAACTGCAGGCCTCACTTGCCTCAGTTAAGGTCAGTGTTCATCACTGTCGCGTGAATTGCCTATAAAAATATTTGTCATAAGGTACAGGAATTATTTATTTTATTTAA
This sequence comes from Pholidichthys leucotaenia, assembly GCA_020510985.1. Lineage (NCBI taxonomy): Eukaryota > Metazoa > Chordata > Actinopteri > Cichliformes > Pholidichthyidae > Pholidichthys > Pholidichthys leucotaenia. The sequence goes on from CM035837.1 coordinate 219,113,465, forward strand.
TAGTGGGTGTGAAAGGGGGCGGAGTTAAACCATCACTTCTACACCCGCTAAATTAAATAAAAGCACTTGTAAAAGGGGCATCAGTCCTAATGGACAATAATATTAACTTTAATTTTATTTAATTTTGTACCTTCAATTACTTAATGAATCAGTCTCAAAGTTTCAGTGAGTTCTTGTCCTGCCGTGATTAGGAAACATGTATATGTGAAAGGAAAACGCTTCAACTGCTCTCATTTACCCTTTATTAAACTCATTCAGGTTACATGGCATGGCGTTCAAATGATGGATAAACAGATTTAAATGATGACAGCGTAATATATCACATCAGCTGTTATTGGATTCCTGAACATAAAATCCAGCGTTACACCTCTGTAGAACCAAGGAGGAACCAGACTTAATGTTTCAACGGTAAATGAGGCTGAAATGTTTTAACAAAACAACGCAATTTTATGGGGAAAGTTCATAAGCTAATTATCTAAAATGACTTCTGAATTAATCTACAAAAATTTAAGGGCAGTTACTTAAAAATAACTAAGAGTTTTCCTTCAGGTTACAGCTCTATCCTGTGGCTGAGAGACTAATTGAGCCCTGAAATACGGGCCATATTCAATTGTAATTTAATTGTTAGGACATCACGTTTTAACCCAGCAGATAGGAGAAGTAGGAGTTTCACTTACAAAACAGCTGTAGGTCCACGTTTCAGCGGGTCGATGCCGGCCGAGTTGGGAGTTAGGACGTCGGAGGAAGCGGCTGCTGCGATGCCTCCTCACAGCCGTGGAAGTGTAAACTCAGCTGGGGGCTCGCCAGACAGTGGCAGCAGGGGATGGTCTGTCACAGAGCGGCGTGACAAGTCCTTGGAAAAGTGTCCAAATTTGAGGTCTCTTGTAGTGGGATAGATCAAAAAAACTGAAGGAGGAACGTCTCAGTCTCTGTTCACTTTAAACTAGGCAAATTAAAGGTCCACTTTAATGGCGTGAAAAGTCATGAAAAAAAATGAGAAAAACATTTACTAGGATAAGAATGGCTTCTGAGGTGAAGGAAAAAGTTTGAGAATTTGATTCTCTAAAAGGACAAGCTCTAAAGAAAAAATATGGTTTCTCCTCAGTGACCAGAAAATAACAAAAGACTTGACAAACTTCACAAAGAACAGAATAAAACTTCACAGGACCTTGAAACGGTGGAATAAAATCTTCTTCTGAGATCTAGATTACTATTCTGCTTCTTTAATCTTAATTTAGTTCCTAATCTTTCTCAAAATCTCTTTCTTTCTTCTTCTTTCTGTGTTTCTAATTCTTAATTCTCTCACCGTTCTCTATCTGCTACTTGTTACATTGTTACTTTACTTCTTGCTAATCTTCCTGCCTTACTTTTCTTTGTCTGATCTTACTTCGCTCTTCTTACTCAACTCAAATCTAACTTCTCTCTTTTAAAGTTACCTCGCCGGGTCGTAAAACTGATGATGTCGATTGCAAGACTGACCAATCGACTTTTTCAGAAGCAGTTTGAAATGGCTGCTATCCAATGTGAGAGCATTTCTTTGTTTGAGAGCAGCCAATCAAACGAAGACACCATCCCATGAAATTGCAGAGGGAAAATCAACACTCAGTCAGTTCTTATGAAATTAGGTGCTCAATATAAAATCTAACTAAATTAAATGACTTGGCTAATATTTGGTGATCATGCATTTATACCATTACTCCAATTTTACATTTGTTTGAATAACACTCATGAATATAACATTTCTTATACATAATTATAATGCATGCATTCACATTTAGATCAAAATGCAGCAAACCATGCAGCAAACCATGGTTGGTGATAAAAGAGGGATGATTTTCAGTGTCCTTAGGATCCAGAGGATAAGCTGAAAGAGACTTAATGTTTAGAACAAATTAAAAGTCATCTTACATACTGAAAACACATTTCGTAGGTATCCACTAGGAGGTACTGTTGAGCTGTAGATGATTTCCTTTAGGTCCATGGTATCTGGGAGAAAACCTGGATAGTATTGTGGGCTATAAACCCGTCAGATTAAGCGGTTTATGACTCTCTTTTTAAGACATTGATTTCCTGTGAAAAGATACGTTATCCAAATGCAGTGTTCACGTTGGAGGTCTGGTCTCTTGAGTTTTATGTTCCTTTGAGCCTTTAAAAGCAAATTCTGATCCTTACAATCTCTGCAAGAGGCAACTGTTTACATTGGGGTCCTGGGAAAGCAAGCATCTTTGGTCAGGCCTGGAAGAGGCCTGCATGAGTCGACATAAAAGCCAGTGATATTCCTGAAAAGGCAGAAAAGTGGTATTCCTGTGTAATGAATAAAGTGAAATTCCTATAAAATGAAGAGAAGTGCTCTTCTGTCTTGGTTTGAGGAGACGATGATGCTACAATCACTCCACCATAAGAAAGACACTGGGTCAAATGGCTTCATGGCAGAGTTCATAGATGAAAACCACCGCTGAGCAAAAAGAACATAATGTCATGAATGGCTGCTCCAGGGCAACAAGACAGACCCGCACGCTGAACTGCACAGTGATATTTATTAACAAAAGAGAACAGGAAAAAAAAACTGTTTACGAAAAGAAAATACAGGCAAGGTAAACTTATAGAAAAGCACTCCAGATCCGGAATCACACTGCAAGTGCTGGGCAGGCAACTGAGGAGGAAAACTGTGCTGGAAACATAAAAATACAAATGAAGATAACTCACGGAAAAGCACTCCAGTGCCAGAAGCGCACTGTGAGTGCTAAGAAGACAACTTAGTAGGAACACTCAATCATTCAGTCAGTAAGTCAGTCAAGACTGCCGCAGTGACAGAATAACTGGCAGTCCTAAAATAGTATAGCGCAATGAGCTGCAGGTGCGGGCGATGAGCAGGCAGGTGACCTAATTGTTCAGCTACTCACAGTTGAGATAACAGTGGTACAGAGTGAATAGCTGGTGAGAGTGTCTTGAGAAGAGGAGGGCACGTGTCAAAAAAACAAAATATGTACAGAAACTGACAAAATAATAATAACAGACATAAAATATTCAGAAATAAATTAAGAGTCTGAGCTCTGTGGAAACATGCGCTCAGACTCATGGCAGAGCCCCCCCTTTAAGGGGTGGTTTCCAAACACCAACGGGTAACACGCAGAAGAACCCCCCCCAAGAGAAAAAGGACAGCAAAAAAACACCCTGGGTGGGAGGTGGGGGATACAAGTAAGGAGGGAGTAAAAATATGGAGCCCAGTCTGGACCCGCGCTAGCGGTGGTGCTGGGATGGAGCATAGCAGCACCCGCGGTGGCTCCAGGCTGGAGCAATGCTGCACCCATGGTGGGCCCAGGCTGGTTAAACGCTGCACCCACGGTGGACCCCAGGCTGGGGTGTAGCGCCCATGGCGAGCCCATACTGGAACACAGAACCCATGTTGGATTTATGCTGGGGTGCAGCAGCCACGAGGGTCCCCGACCGGGACGCAGCACCCACAGAGACTCAGACCGAGGAGGAGGAACCCAAACGATGGTCTCGGGCAGAGGGGGGGAGCTGCACCCACGAAGGTCCCGGGCTGGGACAGGGCACCCGCGACGACCTCTTCTGCTGGGGAAGCTGAACCCATAGCAACCTCAGGCAGCGAGACTGGACCCACGGAGACATTTGGTTGTGCTGGAACATTCCTGGTGACCCTGGGAGGAAGCTCTGACAACACACACAGAGAAGCAGGGTCAGGGTCACTGGCAGTGGCGGAGCCTGGCGAGGCGAGCTCAGGTACAGCGAGTGGCTGTACCCAGCTCTCCTCACAAAGAGCCAGGCAAGATTTCTCCAAAACTGAGACAAGGAAAACAAAGGAGAACACTTGCCTGAGCTCGAGCTCCACCACTGCCCAGGACTCTGTTGATCCAAACAACGACAACGTCTTGGGCCCAGTCTTTTGGAGGTCCAGCTCTGTCGCTAACTGTGCTGCAGCGGTCTCCGCAGCTGGAATGATGATGATTACAGTCTCGGTTCCCCCAGGTATAGTGGCCCATGCTGGTGGCTCTTTGGCGTGGCAGCTTGGGGTAGGCTCACTGTTGGCAATGGAACTGGATCCTCCAGGGCCACAGGCTCCTCCCACGTTTGGTGGCTCAATTCCTGGGTCGACGGACACTTGGGCTAGATGAGAAGACACAGAGAGGGCTGGTGAGCAACTAATAACTGCAACAGGTGGAGAGAGCTCAGGGGACTGCATTTCCTGAGCCTCCCTACCTGGAATCAGGCAAGGCATGTCATCATAAAGTGAAATAGAATGAAATTAAACTTGCCTATTTTCACGGTGTTCGATGTTGTCTGCTGCAGTAGGTGTAATTTCATCCCTCTCCGTTGCTACAGTGGAGACGGGCCCCTCGGAGGATCATGGAGGAACCGCCCCTGTTGTCATGGAGATGGACGGAGCTGGGGGACAAATGTAGGATCTCTCAGCAGCGAAAGAGAACACCGAAGTGGAGTGAAGAGCAGCAGCGAAAAGCCCGGAAAAAGCTGAAGATCCAGCTGGAGAGGAGAGAGAGGAAGGCTGAACTGCTGGGGGGGGGCTTCGGCTTTGGCATCGAGACAATGGCTGCCAGAGAGGTGGGGGAATTCCTCTGGCAGTCTGGAGCAGGATGACGGCACAGCCATAGAGCTGATGACATGCATGATGGCGCTGGAGCTGCTGAACCGGGAGAGGAAGTGGATGTCTGCTTAGGAGAGTGCCTATGCAAGGGCTTCGTTTCAGCAGGAGCTGACCCCATAGTTAGCCCGGGGAATGACCGCTGAAGCCGGGAGACTGTGGATAGCAGTTCCATACATTGGGGATATCTCCACAAGCCGGGGCGTGCCTCCACAATACCCACTGCTGCATTCATTCTTTCCCAGGCCTTTTTGGGTGCACAGGCTTTGGATAAAGACTCCCGCCAACTCTTCCTCCAAGCTCGGCAACCCCGCTGCCAATCTCCCTTTATTTGTGTGAGGCCGGCGAGCAAGGGACATGATGAGCTCCAGTACACAGGTGAGTGAAAAAAGAAGAGACAAAAAAATTCACTACTGCAGCAGCTGCATCTTAATCGTGGCAACAGTCTTCTGTCATGAATGGCCCCTCCGGGGCAAAGACACAGACCCACGCACTGAACTGCAAAGTGATATTTATTAACAAAAGAGAACAGAAAAGAACAAAAACTGTCCAGGAAACAAAAATACAGGCAAGATAAACTTATAGAAAAGGACTCCAGAGCCGGAATCACACTGCAAGTGCTGGGCAGGCAACTGAGGAGGAAAACTGTGCAGGAAACATAAAAATACAAATGAAGATAACTTACGGAAAAGCACTCCAGCGCCGGAATCACACTGTGAGTGCTAAGAAGACAACTGAGTAGGAACACTTAATCAGTCCGTAAGTAAGTCAGTCAAGACTGCCACAGTGAAAAATAAACTGGCTGTCATAAAATAGTATAGCACAATGAGTGGCAGGTGTGGGCGATGAGTGGGCAGGTGACCTAATTGTTCAACTACTCACAGTTGAGTTGGCAGGGGAAGAGAGTGAGTAGCTGGTGGGAGTGTCTCGAGAAGAGGAGGCCACATGTGTCAAAAAACAAAATATGTACAGAAACTGACAAAATAATAATAACAGACATAAAATACTCAGAAATAAAGTAAGAGTCTGAGCTCTGTGGAAACATGTGCTCAGACTCATGACACATAAAACCTACCGTATTTTTCAGACTATAAGGCGCACCAGATTATAAGGTGCGATATCAATGAACGGGCCTATTTTCATACATAAGGTGCACCGGATTATAAGGCGCATTAAGTGAAACAAAACAGTCAGATAAGTCTAGCTTTATTCAACTCATTCACAATAACTCTCAACATTGTTCAGTTGTAACACATAAAATACAAAACAATACACTCACTTTTTCAGTTCATTCCTCTTCCACAAATCCATCAAATTCTTCATCTTCAGTGTTTGAGTTTAACAGTTGGGCGATTTCGGCATCAAGCATGCCCGGATCCCTCTCGTCATTATCCGAGTCAGTCTCGTTGCTGTTACTTAGCTGTTCAGTGATGATTCTGGCCTTCATGAAAGCTCGGACAACACTTGAGTTTTAAATCCGCTTCATAAGCATGTCTCTTAACAGGTGCCATTTTGGGGTCCTGTCATGATGTAACAGCGAGGCGAGGCCAGATTTCAATTTTCAATTAGACAATTTTTATTTTCAATAACTCACAAGTAAATAGTTCCCAAAACATCCGACACGATTCTCAGCAACAATCCACAAACAAAACTCACTATCAATCATCACACCTGTTTTATACTAACTGGAGATAATTAGGGCTAATTAGCCCCTACCATAACCCCAGGTAAAACAATAAACATTTTCATTGTTTGCACATACCCACTAATCTCTAAAAATACATAAATACTTCCCCGACTATATACAATATAAATATAAATAACATATAATAAATAACAATATAAATAATTCAATAAATAATTCAAACCCCTATTTACAAAAGCTAAACCACCCCTCTAACTTACCATACATGCTTCCTTCCTGCTGGTGTCCTATAAAAGGCCCTCAACCCCTAACGGAGTCTTTTGCCCGGACACCCACAGGAAGCATGTTGGCAAAGGTATTTGAAACAAATTATTATCAATTATTTTACCAAATACTTACCTACCCAAGGGCATTCAAATTAGACAAAGACAGATCCCAAAATAATCTGTGTACTTTAACAAATAATCATACTAACATTTACAACATTACAAATATAACATGATCACACAATACAATAAGTCATAACAGTGGTGACACTCCATTGTCACATTTCCTCCCCCCTTTCCCGAGAGTACAGTACTCTACGAGTCACGTACTCTTGAGAGGCTATCAGCTACAAGGTTGATCTTCCCTGCCACATACCGGACAGTAAAATTATAAGGTTGAAGGGACACATACCACCCTGGGAGACGACTGTTTACGTCCTTCATCCTGTCCAGCCACTGTAGGGCCCGATGATCTGTCTCCAATACAAAATGACGCCCCAATAAATAGTACTTCAGAGACCCAATTGCCCATTTCATGGCAAGACATTCCTTTTCTACCGTAGAGTATCGTGTCTCCCGGTCCAACAACTTACGGCTCAAGAACAGTACTGGGTGTCTCTCTCCCCTCTCCTCCTGGAGAAGTACTGCTCCAATGCCAACTCCTGAAGCATCTGTCTGTAAAATAAACGGGCGAGCAAAGTCTGGACTGTAGAGAACCTTCTCCCCAGAAATAGCCCTCTTCAGATCCTCAAATGCTCTATCACACTCCTCTGTCCATTTTACCTTATTTGGTGCCGAAGCCTTAGTGAGGTCAGTCAACACTGCTGCTCTTTCAGCAAAGTGGGGAATAAACTTACTATACCATCCTACCATTCCCATAAATGATCGTACCTTCTTCTTAGTGGTGGGTACAGGATAGGTCCGGATGGCATCCACTTTACCTACTCGTGGTCTAATAATCCCCTGACCAACCACATGTCCCAGGTACTCCACCTGCTGCTGTCCGAACGCACATTTGCATGGATTGATTGTCAGTCCTGCCCTCTTAATCAGCTGAAGGACCTGCCTAAGGTGTATCAAATGTTCTTCCCAGGTCTGACTATAGATGACCACGTCATCCAGATAGGCAGCCGCAAAATTTGATACCCTTCTTAAAACTTGGTCCATAAGCCGCTGAAAAGTTGCAGGTGCCCCCTGAAGGCCAAATGGCATGACCCTAAACTGGAAACTGCCATAAGGTGTTTTAAAGGCTGTAAGTTCCTTTGTTTCCTGTGCCAGTGCCACCTGCCAATACCCCTTGCATAGGTCCAGAGTAGAAATAAATCTAGCCCTGCCCATTTTCTCTAACAGTTCGTCAATCCGGGGCATGGGGTATGACTCAAACTTAGATAATGAATTAATGTATCTAAAGTCAATACAGAATCATAATGACCCATCCTTTTTGGGGACCAGCACAATCGGGCTACACCACTCACTGACTGACTCCTCGATCACTCCCAGCTGCAACATCAAGTCAATTTCTTGCTTCATTTTTGGAACCAATCGCTCCGGGATCCTATAAGATTTTCTACGTGGAACAGCTTCCTCTTTCAAATGAACCTTATGACGCACCAGTGTGGTGAAACCAGGTCTCTCCTGAAACAGTTCTGGATCTAAAAGTGCCTCCAACTCTCTCTGCTGATCCACCTGCAAATGAGACACTTGAAACAAATAAGGCTCTGACACATTTGTGAGAAAGGACTGTTCTCTCTCCTCATCCACTTCCGTCGCACAAATGAAGAGCTGATGTGTCTCCTGAAGAACAGGTTGCTGCTGATGATGACCAGGCTGCTGAAACTCTTTCAACAAGTTAATATGGAAGGTCTGATATTTTACCTTCCTGTCAGGCATATATAGTTTGTATGTCACTGAGCTTAGTTTCTTAGAAATTTCATATGGCCCCTGCCATCGAGCCAACAGCTTACTGTCACACGAGGGCAGCAATAACAAAACCTGTTGTCCTGGCTGAAAAACCCTTTTTCTGGCCTTCTTGTCATACCAAGTTTTTTGTTTGACCTGCGCCGTCCTCATGTGCTCCTGAGCCAAAGCAGTCATTCGATCCAGTTTCTCTCTCTCATCTTAATGACATAAGAGACCACATTGTCCTGATCACTCGGTGGACTCTCCCAGTGCTCCTTTAATAAGTCCAGTGGGTGGGCCTTTCACCTGACGACCATACAGCAGTTCAAAAGGTGAGAACCCTGTTGAAGCCTGGGGCACCTCCCGATAAGCAAACAATAAGTATGGTACTCATTGGTCCCAATCCGAGCCCGTTTCAGAAACAAATTTCTGCAGCATATTTTTTAAAGTCTGGTTAAATCATTCCACTAGTCCATCAGTCTGAGGGTGATATGGGGTTATACCCTTAATACTCAACAGCTTATATACCTACTGCAACAGTTTTGACAAGAAATTTGTTCCACAGTCTGTCAGGATTTCTCTGGGTATGCCTACCCTTGCAAACAACTGGATAAGGCAGTTGGCAACCTGCCTAGCCTTGATAGATTTCAGGGGAAAGGCTTCTGGGTACCGAGTAGCATAGTCACAAATTACTAGAATGTATTTATTACCAGAGGAGCTTCTCTCTAGGGGGCCAACTACATCCATCCCTATTCTATCAAAAGGTGTTCCAATGATTGGTAATGGTTGCAGTTGGGCATGAGCTACTGCCCTAGGTGATGTAATCTGACATATTGAACATGTTGTGCAGAAGTCCTTTATCTGGGTATACATCCCCGGCCACACAAACCTTCTAGCAATTATCTGCAAAGTTTTATGAAATGCTAGATGACCTGCCCAAGGGATAACATGTCCCAGTTCCATAATTTTTGGTATGAGGTCCTGTGGCAAAGCTATGGCCATAACTTCACCTTGTTGCTGGTACAAAATGCCCTTTTTAATGACATATATGGCCTCAGCCAAACAATCCATTCTACCCTGTTTCACACCCTCAATCTCCGAGACTTTACCAAACCATGGTCTAAGTGCTGGGTAAGCTTTCTGCAATGCAGCTATGTCAGGAGGGATGTCAAACTCTACTGATTGATTTAGCTGTGGTGTTTCTTCACCCAAGTTCTTTGCTGACGCTAACACCTTATCTCTTCTCCTCTGAGCCTTGGATTTAGGTTGCTTAATAGCGCCTGCCTCTATCTCAGAATCATAAAATGGTAGCTCCTGAAGAACATTGGCAGCCCTCTGTGCCCTGGTTGTCACCAAATTACAATTTTTCACCACAGGTGTGTTTACTCTCTGCTCAACAGTGCCACCTGCCTGACCCTCAGTTTGTTCCTCTCTAACCTGTTGTATGATGTCCAACAAAGTTGGAACATCATTGCCAAGAATAACTGGATAAGGCAAATCAGGCACAAGAGCTACAGGAAGGAGATAAGTTTGACCCCCTACTGTTAAATAAACCTCAGCGGTCGGGTACAATTTCTTATCCCCATGGACACAACTGATATTTATTTCCGACTCATTCCACAAATCCCTAGGGACCAAACTTGGTAGCACAACTGTTTGAAAACACCCTGAATCTAACAGGGCCTCTTCACACTGACCATTAAGCAACACCTTCATTTTATACACGCCACTGTGCACTGGGGCTGAAAAAGTGGGTCTAGGAACTGAACATAATAATGATGGTTTCTCATTCTTTATGGCAGGGCATGAATACTGGGTGTGACCGATTTTATTACACTGATAACAGCGTATTGTGGCAACCTGGGGAGAGCCTAATTGTATACCATCTTAGACAAGAACAAAGGACGAGCAGATCATCTTTTGTGTGTGAGAAGATTCTAGATACCCTAGTAAGATAACAGGGAGGTGTTAAGGATGAGTGGGTTGATTGCGATTGGACGAGAAGATCATCTTTTGTGTGTGAGAAGATTCTAGAAGAATGTCATGGTATTTAAGAGAAGAGCTTCTACTTGAATGTCATTCTGTCTATGCTTGATGTGAGAGATGTGTAATAAATCGGCTGAAACAAATCTGCCTCTTCATTTACACGCTCCACACTGGTGACCCAAGACGTATCATGGAACACGAATCAAGATCCCCGGAGCCGACCTCGACGGGAACCTCCAGCCACGCATGTGCTGTCGCAATCAAGCTACCGGATTTCTGGCAACACAACCCGCGCTCCTGGTTCCACATCATCGAGGCGCAGCTCGCCCTCCGGGGGATATCGGCAGATGACACCAAGTTCCACTATGTGGTCACAGTGCTCGACGCCCGCAGGGCTCAGCACGTAGAGAGCCTGCTCATTCAGCCACCAACCGACAGCAAGTACGAGGCGCTGAAGGCTGCGCTCATCCAGCGCTACACAGTCTCGGACGATGAGAGAGCAGAGAGACTTCTGACGCGGACCGAGTTGGGAGATGGGTCGGCCATAGACCTAATGGAGAAGATGCTAAGGTTAAAGGGCACGGACAACGACCACTTTCTGTTTACCCACCTCTTCCTCCGGAACCTTCTGACAGCGGCGAAAGCGACCCTGGCCAATTCGCCGTTGCTGGCTGAGCGGGACTATCGTACGCTAGCCCGGGAAGCAGACCGGATCATCATCGCCACCAGGGCGTTCACGACCATCGCGGCAGCAACGGAGCTTGGCACAACGACTGGAGGAGGCGAGGAGCCACCGACGGCAGCAGCAGCGGGGGCCAAGGAGCGCCAGAGAGACACGCTCTTTTCCTACCACCGCCGCTTCGGAGAGAACGCACGCAGATGTACGCCACCATGCCAATTCCAGCGCTCGGGAAAACGCCAAGGCTGAGGGTCAATAGCAGCGGCGACCCTCGGGGAGGAGAACAAGCTGCTCTACCTGACGGACGCATGCTCGGGGAGGCATTTCCTCATGGACACCGGCGCCCAGAAAAGCTTCATCCGGCCGACCTACGCTGACCGGCTGGCAGGATCTAGCGGCCCCGAGATGGCGGCAGCGGACGGCTCTGAGATTAAGACCTTTGGTGAGAAGACTCTACTCTTGTCTCTACACGGCCGTACATATGAGTGGACTTTTGTCATAGCAGCATTAGATTATCATATACTGGGGGCTGATTTTCTGTGTGCACATAATTTACTGGTTGATCTTGCTAACAGGCACCTAGTTAATGCATGTTAATGTTCTTTCAACTCATTCCCCTGTATAGCTCGAGTGACCTGGCCGACAGCACAAGCCAACGTCACAGCAGCAGGCAGTAAGTTCCACACACTGCTCACCCAGTTCCCAGCTCTCACAGTCCCGACGTTTTCGGCAGCCATCGCTAAACACGGGGGGGAGCATTTTATCACCACCACCGGGCCGCCCGTTTTTGCATGACCTCGGCGCTTGGACGCAGCTAAACTGGCCATAGCGCGCGAGGAGTTCGCCAATCTGGAAAGGTTGGGCATCATCAGGCGCTCAAACAGCCCATGGGCATCCCCGCTACACATGGTCCCTAAAGCTGAGGGCTTGTGGCGACCGTGCGGGGATTTCCGCAGGTTGAACAACGCCACAGCGCACGATCGCTACCCAATTCCCCACTTACAGGACTTTTCCGTTCACCTCGCTGGGGCGCGCATTTTTTCAAAGATAGATCTGGTCCGCGGTTACCACCAAGTCCCAGCGCGCGCTGAGGACATACCCAAAACAGCGGTAATAACTCCGTTCGGTTTATTCGAGTTTTTGCGCATGCCATTCGGGTTGAAAGGAGTGACACAGACGTTCCAACACATGATGGATGCAGTTCTGCGCGATCTCTCGTTCGTGTTCGTCTACCTGGACGATATCCTGGTAGCCAGTGCGTCCGAAGACGAACACGAAACCCACCTCATGACAGTTTTCCGGAGGTTGGAAGAGCACGCGTTAATAATCAACCCAGCGAAATGTCAGTTCGGAGTGATGGATATTGATTTTTTGGGGCACCGCGTCTCTCCCGAAGGAGCGATCCCGCTGCCTGACAAGATGCGTGCAGTGGCGGACTTTCCCCAGCCGCAAACGGTCAGGGCGCTACAAGAATTTTTGGGAATGGTAAACTTTTATAACCATTTCCTTCCCCACGCAGCGCAGCTCATGCAACCATTGTACGCCGCGCTCAAAAAACAGAAACCCGCTCATAAGGTCAAATGGACCCCGGAGCGAGAGCGAGCGTTCTCGGAAGTCAAAGCAGCCCTGGCAAATGCCGCATTGCTGGCACATCCAGACCCAACGGCCCGCATAGCGCTCACCACTGACGTTTCAGATGTGGCCATAGGGGCGGTTGTGGAGCAGCGCGTGGCCGGGAAATTGGCAGCCGCTCGCCTTTTTCAGCAGGACTTTGCGCGACAGTGAACGTAAATACAGCGCGTTTGACAGGGAGTTGCTGGCTCTCCACCTGGCCATTCGCCACTTCCAGTTCTGGCTGGAAGGGCGCAGTTTCACCGCGTTCGTTGACAACAAGCCGCTAACATTCGCGATGGCCAAGGTTTCAGAACCGTGGTCGGGGCAGCAGCAGAGACAGCTGGCCGCGATCTCAGAGTTTACTACCGATATTCAGCATGTGTCGGGTAAACTGAATGTAGTGGCAGACTGCCTCTCGCGCGCCGTGGCGGCCCTGGTCTGCGTGGGGATAGATTACGCAGCCATGGCCGTGGAGCAGGTTAGTGACGCGGACGTGCACGCGCTCCAGTCTGGACCAACAGGGTTAAGGCTGGAGAGCAGGGTGCTGCAAGACGGCTTGCCCCCCCTAATCTGCAATGTCTCCATGGGGCGCCCGCATCCCGTGGCCCCGGCCGCGTGGCGCCACCGCGTATTTGACTAGATTCATTCTTTGGCGCACCCGGGAGTGCGCGCGTCGGTCAAAATGGTAGGGGAGAAATTCGTGTGGCCGGGCCTTCGCAAACAAGTGAAAGAGTGGGCGGCAGCCTGCGCGGCGTGCCAATGAGCCAAAGTGCACAGACACACGAAGGCTCCCTTGGAGCCGTTTCGTATTCCGGCTAAGAGGTTCGACCATGTTCACGTGGACCTTGTGGGCCCCCTCCCGCCATCACAGGGGTGCACGCACCTCCTGACAATGGTGGACCGCACCACGCGCTGGCCGGAAGCGGTTCCGCTGGCGGCAACCATGTCCGAGGAGGTGGCGCACGCTTTTTTAGCAACATGGGTAGCGCGTTTTGGAGTCCCATTGGACATTACGTCCGACAGAGGCCCTCAATTTGTTTCCGAACTCTGGTCAGCGATGGCCCGCAGCCTGGGTATTACAATTCACCGCACAACCGCGTACAACCCACAGGCTAATGGGTTATGCGAAAGCTTTCATAGATCATTGAAAGCGGCTCTCAGGGCTTCATTGACGGATGCAAATTGGGTAGACAGGGTACTGTGGGTTTTATTGGGGTTGCGCTGCGCGCCTAAAGAGGATCTGGAAGCTTCCCCGGCAGAACTCGTTCTTGCACAACCACTCCGGCTGCCCGGGGAGTTTCTGCCAGATAATCCTGCACCGGGCAGCTGCCCGTCTCAGCTTTTGCAGCGTAGCGCAAACACAGGCACGTTGCCTGGCCCTGCCCACCACAGTTTTCCGCGCGTTTTTGTGCCTAAAACTTTGAAGAACGCAGAATTCATTTTTGTCAGACACGACGCCCACCGCCCTCCACTGCGCCCACCCTATGATGGACCGTTCAGAGTGCTGGAAACAGGGGATAAGCATTTTTTTGCTAGACTTGGGGGTAGGAGGGAAAAAATTGGCATAGACAGACTCAAACCTGCTTTTGTTGTGGCGGACGAGCAAGTGCTGTTGGCGAGGGCCCCTCGGTGTGGAAGACCCCCACGGGGAGCTCCCCAGAGAGACGATGCCTCAGAGCACCCACACAGACAGACAGAAAGGTTTTCCCCCCAAACAACAGTCCCCCAAAGGCAGGGCAGAGCCGTGGAGGCGGCGAATTCTGGTTACAGCAGATATGGAAGAAGACTGAAGCCCAAGCAGCATGTGGACTGATGTTAATGGTTCTATCACAGCATGTGGACTGTTATCCTTTTGTCCTATCTAAGTTGCTGGGGGGGGGGGGGGTGGCAACCTGGGGAGAGCCTAATTGTATACCATCTTAGACAAGAACAAAGGACGAGCAGATCATCTTTTGTGTGTGAGAAGATTCTAGATACCCTAGTAAGATAACAGGGAGGTGTTAAGGATGAGTGGGTTGATTGCGATTGGACAAGAAGATCATCTTTTGTGTGTGAGAAGATTCTAGAAGAATGTCATGGTATTTAAGAGAAGAGCTTCTACTTGAACGTCATTCTGTCTATGCTTGATGTGAGAGATGTGTAATAAATCGGCTGAAACAAATCTGCCTCTTCATTTACACGCTCCACAGTATATCTTTATTTGCAACACGTGATAGGCTCCAGCCCGCTCACAACCCAAAAAGGATTAAGCGGAAGAAGACGGACGGACGGACGGACAGTACATATTACTCTGCGAGGCTCCTGACTATGGAGTAATACTAGCCGTAATGCTCCAACAATCCATCAAGCGGTGCGGCTTCGTAGCTTACCAAAGTCGTACTAAAACATTTTGACAGATTTTTGAGCGCCGTGTGCCACATAAAATCGGTTTGAGGTCAGTAAGCACAACCAGAATTAATACATAAGGTGCACCGGATTATAAGGCGCAATGTCGATTTTTGAGAAAATTAAAGGATTTTAAGTGCGCCTTACATTCCGAAAAATACGGTAATCTCAGTTTTGCAAGAAAACATCTTGATGATCCCCAACGCTTTTGGGAAAATACTCTGTGGACTGAGGAGACAAAAGTTGAACTTTTTGGAAGGTGTGTGTCCCATTACATCCAGTGTAAAAGTAACACAGGCTTTTAGAAAAGGAACATTACAGCAACAGTAAACTATGGTGGTGGTAGTGTGGTGTTCTGGGGCTGTTTTGCTGCTTCAAGACCTGGAAGACTTTCTGTGGTAAATGGAACCATGAATTCTGCTGTCTACCAAAAAATCCTGAAGGATAATTGTCATGAACCTCCTCGTGTGCTTTACGCAGCACACGGAGGAAGAGAAGTCCAAATGGATTTATGTGCAAGGGTTCACCACAACACATTTATTAACCAGAAAACCAAACATGCAAACAGTTCCAAGTTACAAATTACTCAGACGCTTAGGAGTCCTCCAGGACGCTCAACAGTCTTTAGGTGAGAACTACGGGAAAATACATACAGTTAATACTCACAATACTGGAGCAGTCCGAGCAAGTCCAAATAAAGCACCAATTGAAACACAATCCTTCATTAACCTTGACTGTCATACAGCGATTAACGACTGTATGTTTAGTGCAATGATCCAACAGTGCTTGACTGGCAAAGGACACCTAAGTACAAGCACTGCTGGCTGCACAAGTTGGGCACACCTGGTCGAGGCACGGGAATGACAATCACTGGGAAGACAGCAACTGGCTATCAAGAGAGAGGGGGCATTGTTGGACCGGCGAGTGTTAGACAATGCCCACCCAAATGTGGCTGAAAAAGGCTGCCTAACAGCCGCCGGCCAGGGGGGTTACTATGGGTAGGGAAAAGAGAAAGAACACAGACATTAAAGCAACAAGAACTCAACAGATAACACAAAACATAATAAACCCCATACCTGAGCCCCAGGAAACGGTCAGAACCGAGGCTACAGGAAAACATCGGCTTGGTTCATGACAACAATGTCTGGCCATCTGTTTGTGACCTCAAGCTGAAGCGCACTTGGGTTCTGCAGCAGGACAATGATCCAAAACACACCAGCAAGTCCACCTCTGAATGGCTTAAGAAAAACAAAATGAAGACTTTGGAGTGGCCTAGTCAAAGCCCTGACCTGAATCCGATGCTGTGGCATGACCTTAAAAAGGCAGTTCATGCTGGAAAACCCTCCAATGTGGCTGAATTACAACAATTCTGCAAAGATGAGTGGGCCAAAATTCCTCCACAGTGCTGTAAAAGATTTATTGCCAGTTATCACAAACGCTTGATTGCAGTTGTTGCTGCTAAGGGTGGCCCAAGCAGTTATTAGGTTTAGGGGACAATCACTTTTTCACACAGGGCCATGTAGGTTTGGACTTTTTTCCCTTAATAATAAACACCTTCTAAAAACTGCATGTTGTGTTTACTTGTGTTATCTTTGTCTAATATTTAAATTTGTTTGATGATCTGAAACATTCAAGTGTGACAAACAAACAAAAACATGAGAAATCAGGGGGAAACACTTTTTCACATCACTGTATTACAAGAGGACTATACATGTCACCCAACACCATCATGGCAGGAGTTTTCTGAATCCTCACCTGCTGTTTTCTGACCTATAAAAGAAGGATCCAAAGAGGAGAAAAACAACACAGATGTTTTGTGTTTTAAGAGCTGGAGCTGATCCAGACGACTGTTCGTTACTCCACCCTGGGCACTCTTTGAAAATGATGACGTACCGGAGCCTGTTTTTGTAGTCTTTTAATTTACATATTTTTATAACCTTATACTTTAACAGACAACACCCAGCAAATTTAATTACATGGAAAATTGTCTTTTAAATTGACAGACATCATATATGTAAGTTGTGCAAAATTCAATGGGGATCAAAAATAATTTCTGTTTTGTCATTTATTTCCATGGATTTTTTTTTTTTTTTTCTGATTTAAGGTCCCACATGTATAAGTAGAGGGGGCGGGGCTTAGGCTCTGTATTGCTAACAGCTGCTCATAGCTGCCTTGCTCAGAGCTAACTGATGTAAATTAAAGTCTGAATGAACCAATGAAATAAACAATACCGTAACAGTACCACTGTTAGAGCTAACACCGTCACATCTGGAAGAGTCAAACCAGCTTTTTGGAGAGAAGAATGAGATAAATGCTGAATGTTTTTTAATGAAGGGGTTGATAACCGGTAGCGGCGTGATGACGCAGCCAGCCGCTGCCATCTTAGGCCTCTATTCATAGTGATATTGGAGCTCAGTGCTCAGCCAACCTGTATTGTATATTAGAGACTTGTCTGTAATAGTTTGCATTCAAAGCAGCACCACTCTCTGTGACACCGGGTTTCCAGACATAACAGTTCTGATGGTTTTTCAACAATCATGTGACCAACAGACACATTTCAGAAGGTTAAAACCGACAAATGTGGGCTGTACGGTGGTGCAGTGGTTAGCACTGTGGCAGCACAGTTTACCCTCGGCCGGGGGATCGCGGGGATCATGAGATCATGGGTTCGATCCCTGCCCCCGGCCAACAGTGATCTGTGTGGAGTTTGCATGTTCTCCCCGTGTTGCGTGGGTTTACTCCGGGATTTCTCCGGTTTCCTCCCACATGCCAAAAACATGCAGGTTAGGGATACGGGGCGCTTGCGCACGCAGCGGCTGGTGGCTTGTCACCAGACTGCAAAACAAATCTACCTACGGGTACAAAATAAGTAACAAAAAAAAAAAAAAAAAAATCACCAGTTTTTAGTCAGTGAGCCCTTTAATTAATGAATTCTTTCCTTGTGGCCCGTGGCCTGGAAACCAAAGTATTAAGATCTTAAGTCTAACAAGGAGGAAATGTTACTGGAGATTTATAGTTAGGTTTGTAATTTTGTTGGTAAATCTGACAGTGTTCTTTCCTGTACACTTGTACTTCCTGCACTGAGCCACCAGAGGGCGGCCTGCAGCCACACCTCCCTGCTCTCTGGTCTCATTTTTCTGTCCGCTCCTCTTCTGTAGTTTCTGCTGGGATGCACACATGTATCCACCTTATCCACTGGTACTGCTGTGTTCCAGCTGTGAAGGACTGATTTTAGCCTGAGACAACAGTGACGACAGCTGCAGATTCAGAAACATCTGCACTGAACCATTTACACTACCGTTCAAAAGTTTGGGGTCACTTAGAAATTTCCTTATTTTTGAAAGAAAAGCACTTTTTTTTCAATGAAGATAACTTTAAACTAATCAGAAATACACTCTATACATTGCTAATGTGGTAAATGACTATTCTAGCTGCAAATGTCTGGTTTTTGGTGCAATATCTACATAGGTGTATAGAGGCCAATTTCCAGCAACTATCACTCCAGTGTTCTAATGGTACAATGTGTTTGCTCATTGCGTCAGAAGGCTAATGGATGATTAGAAAACCCTTGTGCAATCATGTTAGGTCTGCAATGCTGTAATTGCTGCAAATGGAGGATTCTTTGACTAAAGCAAAGTTTGAAGGAAAAAATTATTTCAAATATAAATCATTATTTCTAACCTTGTCAATGTCTTGACTATATTTTCTCTTCATTTTACAACTCATGGTGGTAAATAAGTGTGACTTTTCATGGAAAACACAAAATAATTGTCTGGGTGACCCCAAACTTTTGAACGGTAGTGTATGTCTTTGCCTCCATGGCAATGAAGGTGGAAGAGATGAGTGCAAATTAGCACATTCAGACAAAAAGAAAGTGTTTTTACAACAAAAAGTTGTGAAATTTATGGTGAAAATTTTCAATTCTTTTGGAAAAGTCACACCTTTATTCAGAAAAACTGCAAATGTATGAGAAAAGTTGATGTGAGCAGCCTGACAGCAGCAGCGCGGCGTCTCGGCCTCCTACATCAGTCTGCTGGTGTGTTAATTTGATCATGATGGTCTGAGCAGAATGGCTGAGCTGCCTTTTTTTAAATTAATTTTTTCCTGTTCTTGGTACTGTAAGGAGTTAGGTATATGATTGCAGGCACTAGGTAGCACTAATCTGGGTGAACAAAGGTCAGGTTCTGAACCTTGAATTAATCCCTGGTTTTGGTTCTACGGGACCAGGATTCCCATTCATTTCATGGTGTGCTCCTCTTCCCCTAGATGGGTCGTCTTTGGTCTTTCTATACTCTGGTCTCCATTACAACGCTAGTAATTAGTAAAAACAAGAAGGCAGACACTTATGACTGTGCATGAAGAGTTTGAAAATGGTTGAAGTGAGGGATGCACCGATATATCAACTCAGTATCAGCGGATGGTCACATGGTCAGCTGCCATTGGTCTAACTGCAGAAAAGTTCATATTTACCAGTGGCAGTAGCCAGTGGTTTGGTTTCACAGCTTCACTGATTTTGTACTATGGCTTCAAGCTGCAAGTTCACAAATATCCAGTAGTTGGCAGCCTGGTCCCAAGTGAAATGCTCTGGGAGGAGTTCATTGGTCATGAAAGTGAAATTAAAGAGAAATGTTGGTAATCCTGGACCCCGTTCTGCAGCTCTTCACCTCTGCCTCTCATGTCTTTCTTCAGTTTCTGGACTAAATTTGGCACAGTGCCTCACCTCTTTATGTCCCAGCCCTCCCTAGTCCCAATCTGTCATGAATGCCCTTCGGGGCAGCAACCCACGTGCTGGACTGCTAGTTTGCGAAATTTATTTAGTTTGGTCTTATTAAGTATTTAGTTTGGACTTTGTGTGAAACACAACACAAAATCCAACACAGTGCTTCAACATTAAAATCCAAACTGTCAAGCAAACAAACTTACAAGTTAAACACACCAGAACCAGGGCTCGGTTCTGGTGGAGACGAGGGAAGAGAAACCCAACACTCTGGTAAGGAGGATTGAACATAACGGCCCTTAAATAAGGCTAGACACAAATCAAACAAATCATGACAGGTGTGAATCACATGTGCGGGCTGGGGAGAACATGACAATCAGCTGTGAGTCATGAGGAGAGGAGACGGGGCTGACAGTTTGACAGGAGCACCGCCCACAACCAGGGAAAAAACCCGGAAGTGCCCCTGACAACTGCAACCCCAGAGATAGAAAGAATGAGAAGACACTGGCAAAAATAAAGTGGAAACAAATAAGGACAAATAAACCCAAATATCCAAATAATAAAACTACACTGAACGTAGACAGGAAAATAAATCATACAAAGAAACAATACCGAATAAGTGAAAACAACCCAGAAATAACATCACAGGCATACAACAGCAGAATACAATAGTACACAAATATAAAAAAACAAAAATGCAAAGAGACAAAGCACGGTGAAATCCCCCAGTGCAAAGATTGTGAAAGCCTCCCCCCCCCCCAAGGGGTGGATACCAGAGACCCCGGGCAACATCAAAAGAAAACAAGGACCCACCCACACTAAGAACCCACCCCACCCCGGATGGGAGGAGGGGGACCCAGGATCGAAGGGACCGGAACAAACCAGAGAAAATAATAAGAACTCCCATGACTCACACCACAGCAAAACCCAGGCTAGGAAAAAAAAAACAAAAAAACAACCCTCTCAGGATCCACACCAGACAAAACCAGGGACCTAGGCCTCCAAGACAAAGGAGCTAGACTGTTCTGGTGGCCAGCTTAAGTCCCAGGCCTGGTAGACGGCAAGGTGGGAAGAGTCAGATGCCCTGCTGGAGAATATGAGCCACCCAACAAAACAGCAAAATTTGTCAGATGGTCGGACAGAGTTCTTTAACCACCAACACAGAAAAGGTGATCCAGGGGCCGGCCGCCCAACCGGGATGACCAGAAATGAGGGGAATGGAGGAACAGGTGTAACCACGAAGGCATCCAGTAGAGGAGGGGGAATAACGATGGCATCTGGCACAGGAGGGGGGACCACAACGGCGTCTTGCACAGGAGAGGGAACCACGGCAGTGCCCGGCAGAAAACGGAGAACCATGACAGCACCGGCAGAGGAGGGGGATCCACAACAGTGTCCGGCAGAGGAGGGGGGACAACGATGCTGTCCGGCAGAGGAAAGGGGACCACGACAGTGTCAGGCAGAAGATGGGGAATCACGACAGCTTCGAGCAGAGGAGGGGGAGCCATGACGGCGTTGGGAAGAGGATGGGGAACCACAACACCCTCAGACTGGCCATCGGCATCCTCGGTTGTCCCGAACTGGAACATAGTAGCACCCTCAGTGGTCCCAGACTGGGACATAGTAGAACACGCAGTGGCTCCGGGCTGAAGCAAAGCTGCACCTGCGGTGGATCCTGATTGGAGCAAAGCAGCACCCACAGTGGCTCCAGGCTGGAGCAAAGCAGCACCCACAGTGGCTCCGGGCTGGAGAAAAGAAGCACCTGCGTTGGCTCAGGGCTGGAACAAAGCAGCACCCACGGTGGACCCAGACTGGGCCAATGCCACACCCACGGTGGACCTGGACTGGTCAAAAGCTGCACCCACGGTGGGCCCAGACTGGGCCCAAGCTGCACCCATGGAGGCCCTGGGCTGGGACGGAACACCCGCAACAACCTCAACTGATGGGGAAGCAGCACCCTTGGAGGCCCTGGGCTGGGATGGAGCACCAGCGAAGACCTCAGATGTAGGGGGAGCAGCACCCACGTAGGTCCCCAGCATGGATGGCACACCAGTGAGGACCTCGGCAGGAGGAGCTGGACCCATGGTTATCTTTGGCGGCAAGGCTGGACCCACAGGGACTTCTGGCAAAGTTGGGCAATCCTTGGTGACCCTGGGGAAAAGCTCAGATGGGAGAGGCAGAGAAACAGAATCAGGGTCACTGGCGGCAGTGGAGTCCGTCGAGGTGAGCTCAGGTGAAGCTGATGACTGCACCTTGCTCTCCCCACCAAGAACCAGACAAGATCTCTCCAGTATAGAAACAACAGAAACAAAGGAGAGCACTTGCCTGAGCTCGAGCTCCACCGATGTCAAGGACTCCGTCAATCCAGACAATGACATCTCGGGCTGGGCCCTCAGGAGGTCCAGCTCAGACTCTGCTGTGGCAAGCAGCAGGCATGGTGGTCGATGCAGTCCCGAGAACCCCAAGCAGAGTGGCCCGCGCAGGTGGATCACCCAACGTGGCCACAGAAGGTCAGCTTCCTGTTGGCGCTGGATCCTGTTCTGCTGAGGCCAGGGGATGCTAAATCGTTGGCACAGGCTTCAGCTTGGCCACAGCAGAACAGGATCCAGCGCCAGCAGGAAGCCAAAGCACCAGCGCTTCTCCTCCATCCAGACTGTGGCTGCGGGACTGGGACCAGGTCCTCCAGAGCAGCAGGCTCCTCCATCGTCTGGTGGGTCACTTCAGAGGCTGGCAGACACTCAGGGGGGAAAAGAGGAGACACAGAGAGAGCAGGTGAACAGTCGAAAGCTGCAGTAGATGGTGAGGACTCAGAGGACTGCCTAATCTGAACCTCACCTTCAGGAGTCAGGCAAGATAATTTATGCTTATTTTAATGAGAAGAAAAAAACACTTGCCTGAAGTCCTGGGCTGTGATGTCTTCTGCTGCAGCAGGTTTGGAATTAGCCCTCTCCGTGACTTCATTAGAAGAGGGCTTCCAAGGAAACCCTTGAAGAGCCGCTTCTTAAGCCACAGCAATGGGCGAAGCTGGGTAACAAATAGTCAAACCCTCAGCAGTGGGAGGAATCACCAAGGAGGAGGAAGAGGCAGCAGCAGTGGGAGAAAAAGCTGATGGAACAGCTGGAGAAGATAAACTAGATAAAGGGACCGCTGCGGGAGTTTTTGACCTCGGCGATGGGGAAACTGCTGACGAGGAAATGGAGGAGCTCTTCCAGCAGGATTTTCTTGAGCAACGGTGGGGAGCAGTAGGTGGAGATGTAGACTCATGGAGAAAAAGGAGAGGCTCTGGAGTCAGGAGATGCTCACTCGTCGGCTTAAACTCCGGGCCCCCCGGGGAAACCTCCTCCAGCTTCTGGGCAAGATCCAGGAGGAGCCATTGCTTATATTTAAATGAAAGCTCCGTCTCCACTAAAATAACCTGTCTGCACTCCTCCCGCTCCTCGGCCGATGGTGCGGGGCAGTGTTCGGGAGGAGGAGGCGGAGCTGCCGCCGAAGAGCAATGAGAGGCTGGAGGTTTCCATGTCCACGGGCGATTGCTCTTCGTCGGTGCAGGCACAGACATCGGTGTGATCTCTCCCAGCCTGTGACTCATGGATGGTGAGGCGAGTATGGAGAGGAGTAGGTCTGTGAGCTCCAGATGGTCCCACAGGCTGGGGCATGCCTCAAGTACCTGCACCGCACCCTCCAGACACTCTCGGGCTGCCTCGGGAGTACAGCAGGCACAAGCTTGTGAGAGAATGTTCTTCAGGACACATACAGTCCACCGCTCCACTTCACTCAGACCAGGAATAGAAAAATCTGGGGTGACAGACATGACTAACCCCAGGTTAAAAAAAAAAAGAAAAAAAAGAAAAAAACCATAAACTAGCAGCAGCTCGGTCTTGAACGGGCTGGAGTCTTCTGTCAAGAATGCCCCTCGGGGCAGAGAGGAGAAACCCATGCACTGGGCTGCTAGTTTATGAGATGTATTAAAGAAACAAAACACAAAATCCAACACAGTGCTCCAACATAAAAATCCAAACTGTCAAGCAAACAAACTTAAGATAAGATAAGATAAGATAAGCCTTTATTAGTCCCACAATGGGGAAATTCCAGGATTGCAACAGCACAGGGATAGCAACACTCAGAGCAATAATCAGAAGGCAAGAAAAAAAAAACAAGAACATCTAGTAAACATATGTACATATTACTATAAATGTATATATATAGACACACAGTGCGGAGCATTATGGTTGGTGAATGTGCAGCAGAAAGTCTAAGTTCTCTCTTCGCGGATGCGGCGGGCCAGCTGGAAGTCTTTGGGCATGATGGTGACCCTCTTGGCGAAGAAGAGACCCACCAGAAACCCATGTGGGCCTCTCTGGTCTCCTGCAGAGCCATGACGGCGAAGCTCAGGAAGCGCAGGTGGGTCTTGAAGTCCTGAGCGATCTCCCTCACCAGGCGCTGGACGGGCAGTTTACGGATGAGCAGCTCCGTGGATTTCTGGTAATGACGGATCTCTCTCAGAGCCACGGGCCTGTAACGGCGAGGCCTCTTCACTCCGCTGGTGGCCAGAGCGCCTCTCCGAGCAGCCCTGGTGGCTAGCTGTCTCCTGGGGGGCTTCTTCCTCCAGTAGATGTTACGGGCGGTCTGCTTGGTTCTTGCCATCGCTCTTTATTATTCTGTCTTATATTTCTTGCACGCCGCCTAAACTCCAGCCCGGCACCCGCGTCGTTTTCGCTACAGCTCCCGGTATGTCGAGTTTCCCATTAGCACTGGGCGGCGGCCAAGTGCTAGCTAGCACTAGCTCCTCCCCGCTGTAACGTCTCCCGCTGTAAACAGTGGCTCCGTCCGCCGACCCGGGAGACCCCCAGGGCGATCTGTGCATCCGTGATATATATACAGAGTGAAAGGTGTAGAAAGAAGAAGGAAGATAAAAAAAAGGCTGTTGCAATGGGCAGCCGACTCGTGTGGCGCCACCGGTCCGGCGGAACCGGAACCGGAAAAAAAAAACAACAACAAAAAAAACTTGCTTATAAACACACTTGTGCTCCGCACTGTGTGTTTATATATTTATATAGTTATTATATATTTATAATAAATATTTATTTATAATAAATATATATATTTATTCCATCTAGCTACAATGCTCCGCACTGTGTGTGTTTATATATTTATATATTTATTCCATCTAGCCACAATGCTCCGCACTGTGTGTTTATATATTTATATGTACATATGTATACTCGCTGCTCTTGTTTTTCCTTGTCTTCTGATTGTTGCTCTGAGTGTTGCTATCCCTGTGCTGTTGCAATCCTGGAATTTCCCCATTGTGGGACTAATAAAGGCTTATCGTATCTTATCTTAACTTACAAGTTAAACACATCAGAACCAGGGCTGGGTTCTGGTGGAGACGAGGGGAGAGAAACTCAACACTCTGGCAAGGAGGAATGAACATAACGGCCCTTAACCTCTTGCACTCCGTTGTACCGCGGACGGGCAAGTCTCTGCGTCCTAGAGCGCACGAGGGCGCACGAGAGCGCCCTCGTGCGCCCTCGTACGCTCTAGGACGCATGATGGAGATGGTGATGTAGGTGGTGATGGCGTCCAAGCGCGCATTGAAAATAAAAGCTGCAGACACAGCCGCAAACAGATTAGTTCATCTGCTTGACCTCTCATTCGACTAATAAGAGCCTTGAATTGGGTTTCTGAAACCTTGAAGAACCAATGACTGAAAACCTAGCAAGAAGGACCCGTCTACCAAGGCTGTGAATGCAGTGAGCCAATTGAAGCAGAGAAGTTCGCAAGCTGTTTTTTTTAAGGCTGGGTGAAGACTGACTGCTGCAGCGGATCAAAAAAGGACCCGCAGGAAGAACCCCACAGACCCAGCAGCACGGAGACCATCAACAAATGCAACCTGTGTGACAGGGAGTGCCATTCGCGCATCGGCATGTTCGGCCACAGGCGGTGCTTATTTTGTTTTTGTTCCAGCAGAGTAGACGTTATGATTTCTTCCATGGTCATAGACCGATGGAGGCTGACGACGAAGGCTGAGTGACACACACGCCTTCGCCAGTCTTTTTTCAATTACTACTGTTATTTGTTTTGAAAAATTGTTCGCCAAAAACTGCAATCATGGAAGCACAAAACCGCAATAATGGAATTATGTTTTGATCGGGTCGCGAGACCAGAACCACGAGCGGACCAGCGTCGCGTTCGTCTGACAATGGGGAAGAGAAGTTTGCCAGGACACTGCTGTGAAGAGGTAAGGTGTTAAAAGCTAAATTATTCTTTATTCCTGAAAATTGTAATCCAAAATGACTTTTGACCGATTGGTAAATTACAACTGTGTGGCGCACGAAGTCTGAAGTTTGTGCGCCACGGTACACGGTTCGTTCGTCGCGTCCAGAACGTGAACGCAGCCCCCCCCCCCCCGCTATTCTTCTGTAGCGAGGGGGGGAAGCCACGGTGACTGAGCTGCTGTCCCACATCCCACATGAGGCTAATCCGTCATGTAGCGATGGCCGATGTCCATCCTCTGTAGCGGGGGGGGGGGGGGGGCAACCCCCCCCACACACACAGACACAGCCCTGAGTGTGACCTTTCATTAGAGCCCAAAATGAAGCTTCTATATTGAATCTTTCAAAAGTTACAGACATTTTTCCAAACTGTGCCATTTGGCACAATTTGGCACAGTTCAAAAACGCCTGGGAACTACCTGAGGAAAAAGCTGTGTAATATATTCATTTTTTGTGGTATTGTTACAAAATTTGGACCTCAGCTGGATAACACTTGGTTCTACATTACTGTTGCATTTTCCAGCCCGGATCTGAAGCTGTGTGTTATTTGCAAGCATTTGTATCCAAAAAAACACCCAGGCCAAATTTATTTTCTTCAAGTTCACTATGTTTAGATGACTGTAACTCAGTGGCCGGACCACTTAGAGAGATTATGACTGTTTTGCCAAAAAATTCAAAGTGTTTTCTTTTAAATGAGACCGACCCTATGAAGATGCTGCAAAGGGTTGAAGAACAGCTTTGGATTTAATTTGGGCACATTATTTTTTGGCGTTTTTAGGGAAATTGACCGGAGTGCAAGGGGTTAAATAAGGCTAGACACAAATCAAACAAATGGTGACAGGTGTGAATCTCATGAGCGGGCTGGGGAGAAAATGACAATCAGCTGTGAGTCATGAGGAGAGGAGACGGGGCTGACAGTTTGACAGGAGCACTGCCCACAGCCAGGGAAAAAACACGGATGTGCCCCTGACAACTGCAACCCCCCGAGAAAGAAAGAATGAGAAGACAATGGAAAAATAAAGTGGAAACAAAAAAAGACAAATAAACCCAAATATGTAAATAACAAAACTACACTGAACATAGACAGGAGAATAAATTATACCAAGAAACAATACTGAATATGTGAAAACAAATTAAAAATAACATCACAGGAATAAAACAGCAAAATACAATAGTATACAAATATGGAAAAAGACAAAGGCAAAGAGACAAAGCACGGTGAAATCCCCTCGTGCACACATCAAGGAGAAGTTTTGTGTGGGACCAGATAGAGTGATGATATAGAGTTAAGTGCGTGGTGGTAATGCAGCTGTTTGTCAACCGCCAATCAAATCTAAAAGAAGAAGAAGAAGATCGTGACACCGTCACTGTCTGGTTTTTACCTGAAGCCAGTCCTGATGAGGTGTTCTGCCCACAGCCTCTGCTCTTCTTGTACCACTGTTGTGGGGTGAATCACGGTAACCTGTGGCCCTGTGTGAGGCTGCCTGAGAGTTAACTCAGCTGACCCTCATGTTCCTGCCAGCACTGGTCTAATAAATGCTGGATCACCAGTGAAAAAGACTTCCATCTTAAGGGATTTCTTCATGTCTTTTTAGTTTATATATGCTTCTGTTAGTCAACATTATTAGAAAGCACTTTATACATTTTCGTTGTTATGCAGACGACACACAATTATACCTGTCAATGAAGGCAGATGATAGTAATCAGTTAGCCAAATTAGAGGCCTGTCTTAAGGAAATCAAAACTTGGATGACTTGTAATTTCCTGCTATTAAATTCAGATAAGACTGAAGTCATTCTTGTTGGTCCAAAAACCTTAGAAATACCTTTCCAAATCAAACTTTTAGTTTTGATGCAGTTACTCTTTCTCTTAATAGCTCTGTCAGAAACCTTGAAATTATTTTTGATCAAGATCTGTCTTTCAAGTCACATATTAAATTTGTTTCTAAGACTGCCTTCTATCATTTGCGTAATATTGCCAAGATTAGGAGCATCTTGTCTCAGAGTGATGCTGAGAAACTGATCCACGCTTTTGTTAGCTCTAGATTAGATTTTTGTAATTCTTTATATCAGGTTGTCCTAAAACATCTTTAAAAAGTCTTCAGCTGATCCAAAATGCTGCAGCAAGAGTTTTAACAGGTACTAGAAAGAGAGATCATATCTCTCCGGTTCTGGCCTCCCTCCATTGGCTTCCCATAGAATTTAGAATTAAGTTTAAAATCCTTCTTCTTACTTGCAAAGCTCTAAACAATCAGGCCTCTCTTTATTTAAAAGATCTGATACTACCGTATTATCCTAACAGAGCACTACTCTCCCAAAATGCAGGATTACTTGTAATACCCAGAATCTCCAAAAGTACAATGGGGGCAGAGCTTTCAGTTATCAAGCTCCTCTCCTGTGGAACCAGCTGCCAATCTGGATTCGGGAGTCAGACTCGATCTCTGTTTTTAAGAATAGAGTTAAAACCTACCTTTTTGATATAGCCTACAATTAAGGAGGGATCATGTGTTTCTAAACCCTCCCTTAGTTATGCTGCTAATAGGTTTAGTCAGCCGGGGGACCTCCAATAATGCACTGGGCCTCACTCCTTTCTTCACTCTCAATGAAATATTTTCTTTTTTTGCTGGTCATTAACATCTGTTTGTTCTCTCCCATAGATTGAGTCCCCATCGTGCTGTTTGCTCTCTACATGTCTTTTCTTTTCATCTTCTCTATCCCCTCACCCCCCAGCCAGTCGCAGCAGATGACTGCTCCTCCCTGAGCCTGGTTCTGCTGGAGGTTTCTTCCTATTAAAAGGGAGTTTTTCCTCTCCACTGTCGCCAAGAGCTTGCTCACAGGGGATCGCCTGATTGCTGGGGTCTTTCTGCAACTGTGGGGGTTTCCCCTATAGTTGAAAGTGCTATGAGATGACTGTTGTTGTGAAATGGTGCTATATAAATAAAGTTGAATTGAATTGAATTGAACTGAATTGAATGTCTAGAGGACTGGGTTTCCTGTGTGACTGAGACATGGCTGACTGTCGGTGAGTCCAGTCATTTAACTGAACTTTTCCCCATGACTGCTGCTACTTTAATTCCCTGAAGACCAGGAGGAGGAACAGCATCTGTCTCTATAAGAGTTAAAAGCTTTTCCTGTCATTTTCATTCACAGCTTTGAACTGAGTTTATTAGAGCTGGGCTGTTTTCACACAGAGCTAACACCAGAGTTGTTTAAAGAATCTCAGCAGTTTTAAGGGGTCTATTCAATTCAATTCAATTCAACTTTATTTATATAGCGCCATTTCACAACAACAGTCATTTCATAGCACTTTCAGCTGTAGAGGAAACCCCACAATTGCAGAAAGACCGCAGCAATCAAGTGATCCCCTGTGAGCAGCGCTTGGCTAGGGTGGAGAGGAAAAACTCCCTTTTAACAGGAAGAAACCTCCAGCAGAACCAGGCTCAGGGAGAGGCAGTCATCTGCTGCGACTGGTTGGGGGGGTGAGGGGACAGAGAAGATGAAAAGAACAGACATGTAGAGAGCAAACAGCACGACAGTGACATAACGTTCGGCTCAGGAGACACACACACACAGGCTCAGAGTAGTTCAAACTGTTTATTAACAACAGGGATGTTTGGGTGCGTGTCTGCGGAATGTTAATGTGTTGGTGGTGGCGTCTGCTTCGGACCCAGAGGCAGGAGACCGTTCAGCCGGCAACCCTATGGGAGAAATCAGACACAGGGTGATGAGCACACACCAACACGGGAGGAGAATAGGCGAGGGAGAAAAGCTTACTTGTTTGGGCAGATGACTGGCGCTTCAAGGATGGAAGCCCGGGAGACAGCCACCTGCAGGGCTCGGTGCAGCAGTGAGGAGAGACGAGGGACGGGATTGTCCGCCGCCAAGGAATCCACCTGTGCACAGGGGAGCAGACTGGAGAGATGAGGTAAGTGAACTTCTTACCGGAGATGAGGATGCTGAAGAGAATGTGGTAGAAGTCCATACAAAGGAAATGAAGTCTACGGCTTCAGGCCGACGCTCAGGGCGAGGCGGCTTTTATCCTTCGCCGCTGACGAGTAGCAGGTGCGTGAGCAGGTGGCGCCGCTGATGAATGGCGCGGCGTGACAGACAGGAACTCAATCTATGGGCTATCTATGCCACTTTATTGTAGACTCACTATTACAGTACAGGCACTCCCGTCCAGCAGAGGTGAGGTCAAAGAGACCGTCCCTCGTCCGGACAGCCCTCTTATACCCCACACAATAATACATCCTACTAACAACACAACACGTTCCCCTCAATCACGCTCCTCCAGGTTTCACTGTCATTGCCCACATGTGCATTGAAGTCCTCCAGTAGGACTCTCGCCCGAGGCAACTCCAGAGTAGGCCAAGCTCCAGCCCCTCTCCAGGAAGAACCAGAGCAGTGCATTGAGGTGAGCCCAACTATGTCAAGCCGGTATCTCTCAACCTCATGCTCCAGCTCCTTCCCTACCGGAGAGGTGACGTTCAACATCCCAAAAGCCAGTTTCAAAAGCCGTGGATCAGACCACAAAGGTCTCTGCCTTTGCCTGCCACCTGATCCACATAGCACTGGACCTCCATGGTCCCTCCTGCAGGTGGTGAGTCCACTGGGTGGCACACCCATGTAACTCCTTCGGGCTGATCCTGCCCAGCTCCCATGGGCAGAAACCCGGCCACCAGACACTAGCCATCCAGCCCCTTCCCCAGGCCTTGCTCCTGGGCGGGATACACTGAATCATCATGGGATTCTGTTGGATCAATCTTAGTCTGCCCCTTCAGTCAGGACCAGTTTGTTTTGGGAGACCCTACCAGAGGCAAATTGCCTCAGGCATCATAACTCCTGGGATCACTAGGGTACGCAACCCCCCCAGACAATAAAGTGGCAATCGATGAGGGGGGGGGGGTAAATGAAAAAAGTATTTGCCTTAATTTCTGGTCTCCTGCTGCCGGACTGACTGCCCCAGGATGAGTAGAAGGAACCGGAGCCTACACTTCGGGCTGAACAGGTTCAGAAGCGTGCACCTTGGGAGCAGCTGGAGCTGTGGTGTGTCCCTCGGAGTCAGCTGAAGGTGTGGTGGTCACCTTCATTCCTGATGCAGGAACCTCGGACGTGAAGAGAGAGATGGAGGACTGGTCAGTACAGGAACCAACAGTGGAGCCCAGCGGAAGTCAGAAGCAGATTGGGGCTATAACTGGGTCCCTCCATCAGGAGCAAGGCAAGACTCTTTAAGTACAGATGTTAATGATACTAAAGGAGGTATTTGCCTTAACTCCTGCCACATGGTTGGCAAGGACCCTGGTGACTCTGCTGCTGACAAGGCGATTTCCACCTCTGGGGACGCTGAGTGGGTGGCAGACACAGTGATCTGGCATGCAGCGGTGAGCGGTTTCACCAGGGCAAATGATGTGGGTGAGCCCTCCTCCGCTCGCGCACTTTGTGGGAGTGGACCGGAGGTGGAAGAACGGCAAGGAGCTGGAGAGGTCTGAACCCAGGGATGGTCCATTGTTGGCACAGGTTCAGATGTTGGGGCACGACCTCTCACCTGCTCACGGAGGGTATGTTGGAGTTTCAATGAGGACACAATGAAACCAATAGCTCCTTCTTCCTCTGCAGACTGGGAGTCACCTGGAGAGTACCTTCTGTGATCTCCAAATACTCCAGAGCCTTCTCCTGTGTACGAGAGGAAAGTGCTTCAACCAGAGAGTCTCTGAGCTGCTCCAACCCCTACGTTCCTCTGCGTTATAACTGACAGTGTCTAAGTAGATTTCTGAAGAGTTCATGTCAGGTAACGGGACAGATGAGATGGCCGCTGCAGGATCGGGTGTAATGACAGCTGCTGGAGCAGTAGTGGTGGAATGCCGGGAGGAGCGGGGTTTCTTCAGAGCTCGCGTCCCCACTGCGACCCTTGAAATATGTTGGTCCCTGAGAGAGAGAGAGAGAGAGAGAGAGAGAGAGAGAGAGAGAGAGAGAGAGAGAGAGAGAGAGAGAGAGAGAGAGAGAGAGATTTGATTTGATTTTTCAACACACCTTTATTGTCACAAGTTCAACAGAAAAACACAACAACTAAAACAACTAAAAGAAGCAATGGAAAAGTAAAATGACTCACTGACAAGAAATCAAAGACAAAAGTAACCAAACCAGGAAAACTACAACAAAAACTTGCTTCTTATATCAGGACAATACCATAGGTAATTTTCCCCTCCTTAACACAACACAGGATGTGCTTAAAGCACCACATAGCCTCAAAAGTTTCAACATTTTGCATCAGATGATAGTAATTGTAATCAATCATTATTCGAGCCTTGATCATGTCAACCAGTATGTCTTTTATATTACAATCCAGCATTTGTTCAATTTTTCTTTTCCTACTAACATAAATAGCCATTTTAGCCTGACCCAGGATGAAATTTAAAAGTTCACTCTTTTTCTTAGTTCTCTGCCTATATGGAAAGCCCAAGATAAAAATCTGCAGGGAAGACTTCTCCAAACAGATAAAACAGCTTCCCCAAACAAACAAACAACAATTGCAGTCTGTTACAGTCCAGAAAACAATGAAACACAGTCTCTTTCTGAGGACAAAATGGACAAACCTCAACAACATTTGGGTTTAAAATAGAGATAAAAGCATTTACAGCCACAGCACCATGTAAAACTCGCCATTGTAGGTCTCCAACCTTCTTAGTTAATGGTGGTTTATAGAGTGCTCTCCAGGCAGGCCTCACCTCTGAACCCAAACCCAAGTGTTTCCTCCATGGTGTATCAGCTCGACCTTTTAACTTATTTACATTTAAAACTTTCACCAAAAGTCCATACATTTTTTTTACCAGGACAGTCACAAATGTTAATGTGTTCAGAGTTTAAAAACACACCAGTGCCATCTTTAAAATCAGGAGATAAAACACTAAAAGGAAGAGGCTCATCAGCAGTTCGCACAGAGTTTTTGCAGTGTAAAACAATAGCAGAGTGTTCTTCTGCAGACAGGCAGTCTCTCCAATCTTTCAGCAAGTTCATTATAGTTCTGACTGAAGAAACGCCAAGAGCCGAGCACAGGGCAACAGCATTGCCCAAGTTAGGACCACATAAATTCACCAAGTGTCCCAGCGTTGTAACCTTTGCAGAAATGAACTTTTTTAAAACAGAAGGTCCTAAAGCATTGCCCACATCAAAACGGGTCCCGAACACAAGTGGTTCCTTTAAAAGCCAGAAAGGTGACAAGGAAGCCTGGGGAGAGTTCTTTTTAAAAAGTCCCCAGATTTTAAAAGCACTTTGGTAAAACTGGGGAAGTTCTGGGAGTTTTTGGCTCCTTAAGTCCATTAAAAACAGCGACTCCTCTAGTCCAAGCCCTCCACAGCGAGCCAGGACAGCCCTGGCAATAGGCCTCCACACAAGGTCGAGGGGGCCACTCAGCAGTCGCTGAATGAACTGCAGGTGGAAGACAGCCCCCCCTGCTGGCCAGGTGGATGAGCCCTTGACCACCTTCTTCCCTCGGTAAAAAAAGGATGCTCTGTGGAACCCAGTGAAGATGGTCCCAGAAAAAGTCCATGACTATAGATTGCACTCTGGCCAGCAAATTGGGTGGAGGGTCCAGACAAGACAGTCGATGCCACAGCATCGAAGCAATCAAGTTGTTGATGATTAAAACACGACCTCTGAAGGACAAGTTTGGCAGAATCCATTTCCATTTTTTTAGTCTTCCTTCAACTTTTTCTAAAAAACACTCCCAATTTTTCCCAGTAAAAGTCTGATTTCCTAAGAACACACCAAGATATTTAAAACCACCTTGTGTCAACGAGAGGTCACCAGGTAGGGCAATTTTTTGTGGTCTCCCCCCCACCACAACAGCTTCACTCTTACCCCAATTCACTCTCGCTGAGGAGCACTCACCAAAAAGATTAACAGTTCTTAAAAGGTAGTCTACATCATTTTGATTTCTTGTAAAAACAACATCATCAGCATAGGCAGACACTTTAAAAACAGAGTCAGAGTTGGGGACTTTAAAACCAGTGAGGCCTTGCCTTAGTTTACAAAGGAGGGGCTCGATGGCAAGAGAGTACAGCATACCTGAGAGGGGGCAGCCCTGTCGGACACCCCTCTCAACTTTGAAAGGAGCACTCAAACCACCATTAATCTTAAGAATACTCTCAATGTCTCTATACAAAGCCTGGATCTTGGCGATGAACCCTGAGCTGAAACCAAAGGCCTCTAGTGTCTGCCAAAGGTATGGATGTTCAACTCGGTCAAACGCCTTTTCTTGGTCTATTGAAATAAGACCAAGTTCTTTGACCAATGAGCTGGAGAGGTCCAAAACATCACGAATTAAAAAAATGTTGTCTGTAACCAACCTACCAGGTACACAGTAGGTCTGGTCTACATGTATGACCTGCTCCATCACCTTCCTCAGTCTGGTAGCCAACACTTTGGAGAGAATTTTGTAGTCAGTACAGAGGAGGGCCACCGAACGCCAGTTTTTAATGTCTTTCAAGTCGCCTTTCTTGGGAAGGAGGGTGAGGACTGCTCTCCTACAACTTAGGGGCAGGTGACCCTTCCGCAGACTGTCAGACAGTACTTCCAGCAAGTCCTCACAGATCTCAGACCAGAACGCCTTGTAGAACTCTGATGGTAGACCATCTATCCCTGGGGCTTTTCCACACTGAAGAGACCGGACAGCCACTGCTAGTTCTTGCAGAGTGATCCCGCTCTCCAGCTCCGCATTCATGCTAGCCATCACCTTTGGCAAGTCCGTCAAAAAATGACTCAGCGCATGTGGATTCTCAACAAATTCTTTCTTAAAGAGATCTTTGTAGAAAGCAGCTGCAAAGCGACGGATCTCCGCAGACTCATGGATCGGCCGCCCGTCCTCGGAGCTGAGAGAGTGGATCATCCTCCTCTGACCATTCTTCCTCTCCAAACCAAAGAAAAAATGAGATGGAGCGTCCATTAGTGCGATGTTCTGGAACCTACTGCGTACCACAGCGCCCCTGGCAGCCACACCCAGTAGGTCAGTTAAAACAGACTTTTTGCCATTGAGGGCCTCAATATGTCCTCTTTCTCCTGTGGAGCCTGCCAAAGACTGCAGCTCCACTACTTCTCTCTCCAGGTCCCTGACAGACCTGGCCAAGTCTCCAGAGACATTGCGAGTATACTGTAGGCACAAATTCTTTATTTGGCTCTTCCCTACATCCCACCACTGCTGCAAAGAACTAAAATTTGATTTTGTTAATTTAAAATTACTCCAAAAAACATAAAAGCAGTTTTAAAACTGTTATCCGACAAAAGTGATGTGTTAAAATGCCAGTATGCACTACTGCACTTTATATTCTTGATAAAAACACAACACTGAACCAGGGAGTGATCTGTAAAGCCAACAGGGACTATAAAAGCACTTTTAAAAATGCTAAAATGGTGCTTAAAACTGTAAACCCTATCCAGTCTAGCTAAGGACAGAATATTGTCCTTTCTATGGCTCCACGTGTACTGTCTAGCCTTGCCATGAAAATTCCTCCACACATCACACAGATCATGAGCTTCTATGAGACCTTTTAAACTTCTCTTGGGTGCAGCATGTGGCTCTGGGTGATTCCTATCCATAAGAGGATTTTCTGTACAATTAAAATCACCTCCCACAAATAAAAAGTCATCATTACTGCAATTTTTGATCGTGTCATCTAAAATATTTAAAAAGGCCAATCTTTCTGTGCCTACGGTTGGAGCATACACATTTATAAAAACAACTTTCACATTCTCAAAAACAGCTCGAACTTTTAAAATAGGGGCCTGCAATTATCTCATCAATGTCATAAGAAAGTGGAATAAAATCTCGAGAAAATAAAATGCCCACTCCACCACTGCTGCTGCTTTTATGACTGAGAATAATTTCCCCTTGGAATTCCCTCCTCCAGTCAGCAGCATTGTCCTCAGAACTATGAGTCTCCTGAACAAACAGAACATTAATTTTCTTGCATTCTTCAAGAGTAAAAACACACGCTCGCTTGGACATTTCCCTTGCTCCATTGATGTTGAGTGTGCCAAAATTAAAACTGCACATGCATATAAGAGGGCAAAGCCAATACAAAAACAGAAAAGAAAGAATGAGCGATAAAAGACTAATCATCCTGGGCAATTTTGTTCTTAACTTTTAGTACAAGCTTTTTTAGTCTGTAGACCTCCTGATCAGTAAAACTTTCCTGCTCAAGCTCTCCCCTATTTTTCATGTAGACCCGAGCAGAGTCAACAAAACGTTTTAGATCAGGGAAGAAGTTTTCAACTTTAACCATTCTGGATCCCTTAGTGTCCTGCAAAAACTTCTGTATTTTTGTGAAGGGGTAACCGCCTCCACTGGCCACATCATCACTGCTTTCACCATCACTCTCTATCTCAGACCCAGCATAAGAATCTGGTTGAGATAGAGAAACCTCAGAACTGTCTTTGACAATCCTTTTTACTTTGCTCCTCTGCTGTTTGGTTTCCAAATTCTTCCGCTTGATTGAGATTTTACATAACTCTTCATCTATTTCGATGTTATCCTCATCCTCCAACACTGACTCAGCCACCCTGGTAGCTGTCTCTTCTTGTTTTTCGCTCACCCTGTGCTGTGGTTTTATATTCATCTTTCTAGTCCCACCATCTACCTGTGCCTCATTTGGCTCATCTGTATGATCCTCAGCGTGATCCCTCTCGGTAATCTCACCCTTGTCCACAATGTTGGTCTGTGCAGCAGCCCTGCGATGTGCTTTAACTTTTGTTGCTGTTTCATTTATGATCGACAGGCCGGCTGCGCCGCCAGACGGCCCCGCGGCCTCGGCCGAAGCGCCCGGTGGCACAGCAGTGCCATCAGCCTCGGAGGGCGGCAAAGCCGCTCCGTCGCCAGACGACCCCAAGGCCGCACTAGCGGCTTCCCCCAAGTGATCACCCCCCACTCCCCGAGGGCATGATCGAATCAAGTGTCCCTCCATTCCGCAGCCGAAACACTTCATATTATCAGAGGTGACGTGGATGGTGTAATCAAAGCCGTCAATCCGGTATTTAAATACGAGGTTGAGGCTTTCCTCGCTATTCTTTAAAATCATGAGCACCTGTCGCCTAAAAGACATGACATGCTTTAAACGTGGGGACTTACAACCGAGAGGGATGTGCTTAATGGGGGACAAAAGCTGCCCGTGTCTCGACAGCTCCTTCTCCAACAGCTCATTCTTTAAAAATGGTGGGACATTTGATATCGTAATTCTCTTTGCGGGATTTACCAGAGACAGAACAGGAACCAGTGTGTCTTTAATCACAACCCCGCTCTCCACTACCTGGTTAACTTTTTCAACACTGTCGAGGAAGATTACCACGGCACTATTCATTCTAGAAGCTGATCTAACGCTTTCATAACCGACCAACTCCCCCACAGCCAGACTACATTCCTCCACTGAGCAGCTGACAGCCGGAGCCAGTATGACAGCATGCCGGCGTGTCAGCTTCTCGAACCCGGAGCCTCCCTCCAAAACCATGCTGACGAGCAGAGCTGGCAGCAGAAACCCCCCTCCCAGAACGCCTAGCCCACCCCAGCTACAGAAAACAACAAAAATTAAGATTATTTAGCAAAAAAACACTTTAAACACAAAAAGATAGAGAAAAGTTTGAGGTAATTCACTCACGCTGTCACACGCTCCCAGCTCACACTCACAACCACGCCCACTCAGAGAGTGAGAGCGAGAGAGAGAGAGAGAGAGAGAGACAGAGAGAGAGAGAGATTTTGATTTTTAAAGGATCTTTAATAAACACACTTGTCCATCAGTCAATACAATTTCTATATCATGCTATGTTACACAGAAAATTAATCCCCCAAAAAACGCCCAAAAAAAAGCTGTCCATCATGAACTGAACAGAGGACATTCTCCAGGGACCAGAGGGTCCTGAAACCTTCCACATCCCCATTCCCCATAAAAAACTGAAAGTCCAGCCTGATTCTGGCTTTAAGTAGCCTCACAAATAAAATTTTGACATCAACATCATTCTCAACATTTTCAAGTTTTCTTCTCCGGCTTACATAGATAGCCAACTTTGCCTGCCCTAAAACAAAGTTCAGTAGTTGACACTTCTGCTTAAAACGACGATTGTACATAAAACCACAAATGAAAACCTGCTTAGAGAAAACTTCCTTAAAAATATGAAAAAGTTTTGTGAGAAGTTCAAAGAGGCCACTCAGGCGCTGACATTCAATAAAACAATGAAAAACTGTCTCCCTAGAGGAACAAAAAACACACTGATCACTGACACTGCTGTTAATCACAGAAACAAAAGCATTGACAGCTATAATACCATGCAGGACCCTCCACTGTAAGTCTCCATGCCTCTTAGGGAGAGGGGCTTTGTAAAGAGCCCTCCAGGCAGGCCGATGCCCTTTTCCTAGTTTAAAATAGGCTCTCCAAGGAGTGTCCACACAGGTGTTCAATCGGTCCTTGTTGAGTGCCATCACCACCAGTCTGTAGAGTGCCTTACCACTGGCTCCTCCAAAGTCCACACCAGTGGGAGCACAGAATGCCAGTAAGGAGCAAGGAGCGACGTCAAAGTCCATATAGAGCGTGAGAGAGGGAAAGGGGTCAGTGCTTTCTGGCTGCAGCGTGCCATTGCAAAAGTCCAAGAGTAGGGAGTGCTCAAGTCCATGAAGCTCCTGTTTCCAGTGTGCAAGAAGACCATCGATGAAACGATTCGACCTGACACCAAGATGAGCTGCTAAAGCTGAGGCGTTGTTGAGGCCAGGACCAGCCAGTTCCACCACTTGCTTCAGAGTGAGAACGTTCCTGGAACACAGCCTATCAAGGAAGGTCCTTCCAACTCCCGGCAGGACACCAAGGCGACCACCAAAAACCAGCGGCTCCCTCAACGACCAGTAGAGGGAATCGCATGGCCCTCTTTGTTTTTTAAAAAGAGTCCACACTGAAAAGAGACTGCGGTAAAAACTGGGTAAAGACAGTGCATTAGAGTTCTTAAAATCCATTAAAAACACAGGGAGGTCTAGCCCAAGCCCAAGGACTCTCTGTAAAACAACACAGGCCAAAGGCCTCCATACCAGGTCCTGGGGGCCCGTCAGCAGTCTCTGTATGAAAGTCAGTCTAAAAGCAGCACCTCTACTAGCTAAATGAATCACTCCTTGCCCCCCCTCCTCTTTGGGAAGAAATAACAGGGCTTGAGGAACCCAGTGGAGTCCACCCCCCCAAAAAAAGTCCACCAAAACAGACTGAATTTTGGACAACAAACCAGCAGGGGGGTCCATGCACATGAGGCGGTGCCACAGGGATGAGGAAACAAGATTATTTAAAATGAGCACTCTTCCTCTAAAAGATATTCTCGGCATTAGCCACTTCCACTTGTTTAGTCTCCCGTTAATCTTCTCTATGACCCCATCCCAATTTTTTTGCTCAAACTGCTGATTTCCAATAAAGACACCAAGATACTTAAAACCTCCTTTTTTCCAAATCAACCCACCCGGCAGCGTAAGCTGATTTTCTAGTTTCTCCCCCACCATCAGAGCCTCGCTTTTTCCCCAGTTTATCTTTGCAGAGGAAAGTTGGCCAAAAAGATTGACACTCCTAACCAGAACGTCAATGTCACTCTGCTTGTTTAGCAGAATGACTACATCATCTGCATAGGCCGACAGCTTGAACGTGGTGTCACAGCCAGGAAAAGTAACTCCTGATAGATCCCTTCTCAGGCAGTGAAGCAAAGGCTCTATGGCGAGGGAGTACAGCATCCCTGAGAGAGGGCAGCCCTGCCGAACCCCCCTCTGGACTTTTAAAGGGGCAGACAGGCCCCCATTTATCTTCAGCACACTCTCAATGTCACTGTACAAGACCCGTATCCTGGCTATGAAGCCTGGGCTGAACCCAAAAGCTGTTAAAACTGTCCATAAATATTGGTGTTCAACCCGATCAAACGCCTTTTCCTGGTCAATTGAAATCAAACCAGTTTCTACCGCCAATGAACCAGAGACCTCCAAAATATCCCGAATTAAAGTGACGTTGTCACTAATCAGCCTGCCAGGCACACAGTAAGTCTGGTCTACATGAATGAGCTCGCTCATCACCTTTCTCAGTCTTCGGGCCAGAGCTTTTGAGAGAATCTTGTAGTCTGTGCAGAGCAGAGAGACTGGCCTCCAGTTCTTTAGGCTCTGGAGGTCCCCCTTTTTCGGCAACAGTGTGATGATGGCCCTCCTGCAGGTCGTGGGTAGGGTCCCCCTTTCCAAGCTATCTTGGAGAACCTCCAGCAGGTCTGGACCAAGCAGGGGCCAGAATTCCTTAAAAAAGTCCACAGAGAGACCATCTATGCCTGGTGATTTTCCATTCTGGAGGCTCATTAGCGCCGTATGCAGCTCAGACAGAGACAGTGGAGCATCCAAGCCGGCAACAAGGTCCTCTGAGAGCACTGGAAGACCATCAAGGAAAACCTGGCCCAGTGCCGTGTCCTCCCTCCACTCTGCTCTAAACAATTTACTGTAAAAGCTAGCAGCGTGTTTCCTGATCTCTGCTGCTGTGGAGATTGTTCTCCCGTCATCGCCCAACAAGGAGTGAATGAGCTTTCTCTGTCCATTTTTCCCCTCCAGTCCAAAAAAGTACTGGGAGGGCGAGTCCATCAGAGCTACATCCATGTAGCGTGAGCGGACCAGAGCACCCTGTGCGGTGACCCCTAGCAAGCTAGCCAAGGCTGACCTTTTTGACTTGAGAGCCTCTAAGTGCTCCTGTTTTCCTGTAGAACTGAGCAACTCCTCTAGTTCTACCACCTCAGTCTCCAGAACTTTCAAGGATTGGGTCAAGCTACGAGTGACATTTTGAGTGTACTGTTGGCAGAGTTGTTTTATCTGGGCCTTACCAAAATCCCACCACAATTGGAGAGAACTAAAAGAGGGTTTTTGTTCCCTGTGTGACTTCCAAACATCATGAAAAACCTCTTTAAAAAACACATCATTTAAAAGTGTATTGTTAAAATGCCAAAAAGCACTCTTACACTTTACATTTTCAATAAACACAGAACAAAACAGCAGGCAGTGATCAGTGAAACCAACAGGACAGATACAACTATTTTTAAAAACACTCATTTGATGTTTAAAACCATAAAAACGGTCTAACCTAGCCATAGATAAAAGGTTATCTTTGACATGGCTCCAGGTGTACTGCCTCTGGTCCCCATGATGTGATCTCCACACATCGGCCATTTCATGTGTTTTCACCAGTTCTCTCAGCCTATTGGCAGAAGCAGGGTGAGGCTCCTGATGGTTCCTGTCTAGTCTGTGGTTTAATGTACAGTTAAAATCACCCCCCAGAAATAAAAAACTATTTGGATCACAGGACTTAACCGTATCCGAAAGCACGTCAAAGACCCTGATCCTCTCTGCTCTCTGTGTTGGCACATACACGTTTATAAAAACGAAGTTCACGTTTTCAAACTGTACCTTTAATAAGAGGAAATGACCTCTCACCACCTCTTCTACCTCATAAGAGACAGGCACACAACCCCTAGAGAAAAGTACAGCCACCCCCCCACTGCTACTGGATTTGTGGCTAAAAAAAATGCAGCCATCCCACTCTTTTCTCCAATGGCTCTCAATGTCCACAGTGCTGTGAGTCTCCTGGACCATCAGCACGTCAAGTTTCTTTAAATTAAAAAGCTTGTATAAAGAGGCCCTTTTTACATCATCCCTGGCCCCATTAATATTGAGAGTGCCAATTCTAAGGTGGGGCATTAAAAAGGATAAAAATAGGGTACAGTAAAAAAACACACACATAGCATAAAAGGGAAGAAACAAACTAAGAGTCAACATGACTGTTAGTAATTTGCAATTTCAGTTTAGCAACCAGTTTCTTTAAACGATAAATTTCCTGATCAGTGAAAGTCTCATTCCCATCATTCAGTTTCATAAATTTGCGAGCTGATGCCACAAATAACTCCAGATCTGGAAAGTAATTTTCCACTTTCACAGCTCTGCTCCCCTTGGTCACCTGGAGAAATTGCCTAATTTTGGAAAAACAATAGGAGCTTTGCTCCTCCTGCGTCTGCGTCTGCATCATTTCAGACTCAGCTCCACTTTCGTCAGAGACGCTCTCATCTAGTAAATCTAACTTCCCAACCCTACTAGATTTAGCAGAGCTCTGTAAGTTTTCAGCACTTTTTCTTTTTTGTGCAGCTTTAAAAGGATCCTCTTCAGCAAAACTACATTCCTGCATTTCTTCATGAACTACAACGTTTGTCATGCAGTGTTTGCTCTGTGTGTCCCCTACAGCCTCAAACCGCTCCTCCCCCGCCTGCAAAGTCTGTTCATTTACGTTCCTTCGTTTAACTGCACTTTTACTTACACCCTCCACCTGTTTACCCCGGGCGACAGGCTCGTCACAATGATCAGAGCTGCCGCCAGACAGAAATTCCCCACCATCACTGTTTGGGGGGGCAACTACCGCGCCCGCCGCGGCCACCCCAGCAGAGGCGGCCGCGGCCGCCCCAGCACAAGCGGACGCGGACGCGGACGCGGACGCGGACGCGGACGCGGACGCGACCGCCCCAGCGGAAGCGGGCGCCGCAGCGGCATCCACCGCACCACATGTAGCGCTACCCTCCGGACCACCAGAAACAGCGGCGTCACCTTTCTTACCGCCAGTGCTCTTTGTGTTCGCCTTTTCAGGACATGACCTAATAAGATGGCCTTCTGCGCCACACGCAAAACACTTCATGGTTTCAGATGTTGCAAACACCAAGTAGCTAAAGCCGTCAATCCTGAAATTAAAAGACGCATTCAGTTCAGCAGAGCTGTCTTTCAACACCATGAAACACTGCCTCCTATGACATACAACATGCTTCAGCAGGGGTGATTTACTACCCAGAGAGACCATTCTGATAGGGGACACAACCTGGCCAAAACGGGACAACTCTCTAATCAGCTGATCATTTTTAACGAAAGG
This sequence comes from Pholidichthys leucotaenia, assembly GCA_020510985.1. Taxonomy (NCBI): domain Eukaryota; kingdom Metazoa; phylum Chordata; class Actinopteri; order Cichliformes; family Pholidichthyidae; genus Pholidichthys; species Pholidichthys leucotaenia. The sequence continues at coordinate 219,156,485 of CM035837.1, forward strand.
AGGAGCGTTTGAGATGGTGATCCTCCTAGACGGATTCGCCAGCGGTAAAACGGGAGTAAAAGTGTCACCTATGACCACTCCCTGTGCCACCACCTGATCAGCTTTCTCAGTCGAATCCAGAAAGATCACAATTGCGCTGTTCATCCTCGATGCTGATTTTATGCTGCCATGCCCAACCACCTGTCCTACAGCGAGGCTGGCCTCCTCCACAGAACAGGGAACTGTCGGGAGGATTCTCACACCATGACGCCGGGTTAAGCGCTCAAACTCCACACCACCATCAATCACCGGCATGATGCCGGCCGGGAAAAACCGGCAGCAGAAGCTACCGTTCCCCAACACACTCACTCCAACACTCACACCCCAGCACACACACACTCAACCCACTATATTAAACACACACACCTCAAACACACAAGATAGAGAAAAAGTTAGAAAATACAAAGTTTAAAGTACTCACTCGACACCACTCCACACACCTGCTCCCACAAACGCCCACGCATGCGCACGAGAGAGAGAGAGAGAGAGAGAGAGAGAGAGAGAGAGAGATTTTTGATTTTTAAAAGATCTTTAATAAACACACTTGTCCATCAGTCAGTACAATTTCTATATCATGCTATGTTACACAGAAAATTAATCCCCCAAAAAACGCCCAAAAAAAAGCTGTCCATCATGAACTGAACAGAGGACATTCTCCAGGGACCAGAGGGTCCTGAAACCTTCCACATCCCCATTCCCCATAAAAAACTGAAAGTCCAGCCTGATTCTGGCTTTAAGTAGCCTCACAAATAAAATTTTGACATCAACATCATTCTCAACATTTTCAAGTTTTCTTCTCCGGCTTACATAGATAGCCAACTTTGCCTGCCCTAAAACAAAGTTCAGTAGTTGACACTTCTGCTTAAAACGACGATTGTACATAAAACCACAAATGAAAACCTGCTTAGAGAAAACTTCCTTAAAAATATGAAAAAGTTTTGTGAGAAGTTCAAAGAGGCCACTCAGGCGCTGACATTCAATAAAACAATGAAAAACAGTCTCCCTAGAGGAACAAAAAACACACTGATCACTGACACTGCTGTTAATCACAGAAACAAAAGCATTGACAGCTATAATACCATGCAGGACCCTCCACTGTAAGTCTCCATGCCTCTTAGGGAGAGGGGCTTTATAAAGAGCCCTCCAGGCAGGCCGATGCCCTTTTCCTAGTTTAAAATAGGCTCTCCAAGGAGTGTCCACACAGGTGTTCAATCGGTCCTTGTTGAGTGCCATCACCACCAGTCTGTAGAGTGCCTTACCACTGGCTCCTCCAAAGTCCACACCAGTGGGAGCACAGAATGCCAGTAAGGAGCAAGGAGCGACGTCAAAGTCCATATAGAGCGTGAGAGAGGGAAAGGGGTCAGTGCTTTCTGGCTGCAGCGTGCCATTGCTAAAGTCCAAGAGTAGGGAGTGCTCAAGTCCATGAAGCTCCTGTTTCCAGTGTGCAAGAAGACCATCGATGAAACGATTCGACCTGACACCAAGATGAGCTGCTAAAGCTGAGGCGTTGTTGAGGCCAGGACCAGCCAGTTCCACCACTTGCTTCAGAGTGAGAATGTTCCTGGAACACAGCCTATCAAGGAAGGTCCTTCCAACTCCCGGCAGGACACCAAGGCGACCACCAAAAACCAGCGGCTCCCTCAACAACCAGTAGAGGGAATCGCATGGCCCTCTTTGTTTTTTAAAAAGAGTCCACACTGAAAAGAGACTGCGGTAAAAACTGGGTAAAGACAGTGCATTAGAGTTCTTAAAATCCATTAAAAACACAGGGAGGTCTAGCCCAAGCCCAAGGACTCTCTGTAAAATAACACAGGCCAAAGGCCTCCATACCAGGTCCTGGGGGCCCGTCAGCAGTCTCTGTATGAAAGTCAGTCTAAAAGCAGCACCTCTACTAGCTAAATGAATCACTCCTTGCCCCCCCTCCTCTTTGGGAAGAAATAACAGGGCTTGAGGAACCCAGTGGAGTCCACCCCCCCAAAAAAAGTCCACCAAAACAGACTGAATTTTGGACAACAAACCAGCAGGGGGGTCCATGCACATGAGGCGGTGCCACAGGGATGAGGAAACAAGATTATTTAAAATGAGCACTCTTCCTCTAAAAGATATTCTTGGCATTAGCCACTTCCACTTGTTTAGTCTCCCGTTAATCTTCTCTATGACCCCATCCCAATTTTTTTGCTCAAACTGCTGATTTCCAATAAAGACACCAAGATACTTAAAACCTCCTTTTTTCCAAATCAACCCACCCGGCAGCGTAAGCTGATTTTCTAGTTTCTCCCCCACCATCAGAGCCTCGCTTTTTCCCCAGTTTATCTTTGCAGAGGAAAGTTGGCCAAAAAGATTGACACTCCTAACCAGAACGTCAATGTCACTCTGCTTGTTTAGCAGAATGACTACATCATCTGCATAGGCCGACAGCTTGAACGTGGTGTCACAGCCAGGAAAAGTAACTCCTGATAGATCCCTTCTCAGGCAGTGAAGCAAAGGCTCTATGGCGAGGGAGTACAGCATCCCTGAGAGAGGGCAGCCCTGCCGAACCCCCCTCTGGACTTTTAAAGGGGCAGACAGGCCCCCATTTATCTTCAGCACACTCTCAATGTCACTGTACAAGACCCGTATCCTGGCTATGAAGCCTGGGCTGAACCCAAAAGCTGTTAAAACTGTCCATAAATATTGGTGTTCAACCCGATCAAACGCCTTTTCCTGGTCAATTGAAATCAAACCAGTTTCTACCGCCAATGAACCAGAGACCTCCAAAATATCCCGAATTAAAGTGACGTTGTCACTAATCAGCCTGCCAGGCACACAGTAAGTCTGGTCTACATGAATGAGCTCGCTCATCACCTTTCTCAGTCTTCGGGCCAGAGCTTTTGAGAGAATCTTGTAGTCTGTGCAGAGCAGAGAGACTGGCCTCCAGTTCTTTAGGCTCTGGAGGTCCCCCTTTTTCGGCAACAGTGTGATGATGGCCCTCCTGCAGGTCGTGGGTAGGGTCCCCCTTTCCAAGCTATCTTGGAGAACCTCCAGCAGGTCTGGACCAAGCAGGGGCCAGAATTCCTTAAAAAAGTCCACAGAGAGACCATCTATGCCTGGTGATTTTCCATTCTGGAGGCTCATTAGCGCCGTATGCAGCTCAGACAGAGACAGTGGAGCATCCAAGCCGGCAACAAGGTCCTCTGAGAGCACTGGAAGACCATCAAGGAAAACCTGGCCCAGTGCCGTGTCCTCCCTCCACTCTGCTCTAAACAATTCACTGTAAAAGCTAGCAGCGTGTTTCCTGATCTCTGCTGCTGTGGAGATTGTTCTCCCGTCATCGCCCAACAAGGAGTGAATGAGCTTTCTCTGTCCATTTTTCCCCTCCAGTCCAAAAAAGTACTGGGAGGGCGAGTCCATCAGAGCTACATCCATGTAGCGTGAGCGGACCAGAGCACCCTGTGCGGTGACCCCTAGCAAGCTAGCCAAGGCTGACCTTTTTGACTTGAGAGCCTCTAAGTGCTCCTGTTTTCCTGTAGAACTGAGCAACTCCTCTAGTTCTACCACCTCAGTCTCCAGAACTTTCAAGGATTGGGTCAAGCTACGAGTGACATTTTGAGTGTACTGTTGGCAGAGTTGTTTTATCTGGGCCTTACCAAAATCCCACCAAAATTGGAGAGAACTAAAAGAGGGTTTTTGTTCCCTGTGTGACTTCCAAACATCATGAAAAACCTCTTTAAAAAACACATCATTTAAAAGTGTATTGTTAAAATGCCAAAAAGCACTCTTACACTTTACATTTTCAATAAACACAGAACAAAACAGCAGGCAGTGATCAGTGAAACCAACAGGACAGATACAACTATTTTTAAAAACACTCATTTGATGTTTAAAACCATAAAAACGGTCTAACCTAGCCATAGATAAAAGATTATCTTTGACATGGCTCCAGGTGTACTGCCTCTGGTCCCCATGATGTGATCTCCACACATCGGCCATTTCATGTGTTTTCACCAGTTCTCTCAGCCTATTGGCAGAAGCAGGGTGAGGCTCCTGATGGTTCCTGTCTAGTCTGTGGTTTAATGTACAGTTAAAATCACCCCCCAGAAATAAAAAACTATTTGGATCACAGGACTTAACCGTATCCGAAAGCACGTCAAAGACCCTGATCCTCTCTGCTCTCTGTGTTGGCACATACACGTTTATAAAAACGAAGTTCACGTTTTCAAACTGTACCTTTAATAAGAGGAAATGACCTCTCACCACCTCTTGTACCTCATAAGAGACAGGCACACAACCCCTAGAGAAAAGTACAGCCACCCCCCCACTGCTACTGGATTTGTGGCTAAAAAAAATGCAGCCATCCCACTCTTTTCTCCAATGGCTCTCAATGTCCACAGTGCTGTGAGTCTCCTGGACCATCAGCACGTCAAGTTTCTTTAAATTAAAAAGCTTGTATAAAGAGGCCCTTTTTACATCATCCCTGGCCCCATTAATATTGAGAGTGCCAATTCTAAGGTGGGGCATTAAAAAGGATAAAAATAGGGTACAGTAAAAAAACACACACATAGCATAAAAGGGAAGAAACAAACTAAGAGTCAACATGACTGTTAGTAATTTGCAATTTCAGTTTAGCAACCAGTTTCTTTAAACGATAAATTTCCTGATCAGTGAAAGTCTCATTCCCATCATTCAGTTTCATAAATTTGCGAGCTGATGCCACGAATAACTCCAGATCTGGAAAGTAATTTTCCACTTTCACAGCTCTGCTCCCCTTAGTCACCTGGAGAAATTGCCTAATTTTAGTAAAACAATAGGAGCTTTGCTCCTCCTGCGTCTGCGTCTGCATCAGTTCAGACTCATCTCCACTTTCGTCAGAAGCGCCCTCATTCAGTAAATCTAAATTCCCAACCCTACTAGATTTAGCAGAGCTCTGCAAGTTTTCCGCACTTTTCCTTTTTTGTGCAGCTTTAAAAGGATCCTCTTCAACAAAACTACATTCCTGCATTTCTTCATGAAACGCAACGTTTGTCATGCAGTGTTTGCTCTGTGTGTCCGCTACAGCCTCAAACCGCTCCTCCCCCGCCTGCAAAGTCTGTTCATTCAGGTTCCTTCGTTTAACTGCACTTTTACTTACACCCTCCACCTGTTTACCCCGGGCGACAGGCTCGTCACAATGATCAGAGCTGCCGCCAGACAGAAATTCCCCACCATCACTGTTTGGGGGGGCAACTACCGCGCCCGCCGCGGCCACCCCAGCAGAGGCGGCCGCGGCCGCCCCAGCACAAGCGGACGCGGACGCGGATGCGGACGCGGACGCGGACGCGGATGCGGACGCGGACGCGGACGCGGACGCCCCCGCAGAAGCAGTCGCGGCCGCGACCGCCCCAGCAGAAGCGGGCGCCGCAGCGGCATCCGCCGCACCACATGTAGCGCTACCCTCCGGACCACCAGAAACAGCGGCGTCACCTTTCTTACCGCCAGTGCTCTTTGTGTTCGCCTTTTCAGGACATGACCTAATAAGATGGCCTTCTGCGCCACACGCAAAACACTTCATGGTTTCAGATGTTGCAAACACCAAGTAGCTAAAGCCGTCAATCCTGAAATTAAAAGACGCGTTCAGTTCAGCAGAGCTGTCTTTCAACACCATGAAACACTGCCTCCTATGACATACAACATGCTTCAGCAGGGGTGATTTACTACCCAGAGAGACCATTCTGATAGGGGACACAACCTGGCCAAAACGGGACAACTCTCTAATCAGCTGATCATTTTTAACGAAAGGAGGAGCGTTTGAGATGGTGATCCTCCTAGACGGATTCGCCAGCGGTAAAACGGGAGTAAAAGTGTCACCTAGGACCACTCCCTGTGCCACCACCTGATCAGCTTTTTCAGTCGAATCCAGAAAGATCACAATTGCGCTGTTCATCCTCGATGCTGATTTTATGCTGCCATGCCCAACCACCTGTCCTACAGCGAGGCTGGCCTCCTCCACAGAACAGGGAACTGTCGGGAGGATTCTCACACCATGACGCCGGGTTAAGCGCTCAAACTCCACACCACCATCAATCACCGGCATGATGCCGGCCGGGAAAAACCGGCAGCAGAAGCTACCGTTCCCCAACACACTCACTCCAACACTCACACCCCAGCACACCCACACTCAACCCACTATATTAAACACACACACCTCAAACACACAAGATAGAGAAAAAGTTAGAAAATACAAAGTTTAAAGTACTCACTCGACACCACTCCACACCCCTGCTCCCACAAACGCCCACGCATGCGCACGAGAGAGAGAGAGAGAGAGAGAGAGAGAGAGAGAGAGAGATTTTTTTTTTGATTTTTCAACACACCTTTATTGTCACAAGTTCAACAGAAAAACACAACAACTAAAACAACTAAAAGAAGCAATGGAAAAGTAAAATGACTCACTGACAAGAAATCAAAGACAAAAGTAACCAAACCAGGAAAACTACAACAAAAACTTGCTTCTTACATCAGGACAATACCATAGGTAATTTTCCCCTCCTTAACACAACACAGGATGTGCTTAAAGCACCACATAGCCTCAAAAGTTTCAACATTTTGCATCAGATGATAGTAATTGTAATCAATCATTATTCGAGCCTTGATCATGTCAACCAGCATGCATGTCTTTTATATTACAATCCAGCATTTGTTCAATTTTTCTTTTCCTACTAACATAAATAGCCATTTTAACCTGACCCAGGATGAAATTTAAAAGTTCACTCTTTTTCTTAGTTCTCTGCCTATATGGAAAGCCCAAGATAAAAATCTGCAGGGAAGACTTCTCCAAACAGATAAAACAGCTTCCCCAAACAAACAAACAACAATTGCAGTCTGTTACAGTCCAGAAAACAATGAAACACAGTCTCTTTCTGAGGACAAAATGGACAAACCTCAACAACATTTGGGTTTAAAATAGAGATAAAAGCATTTACAGCCACAGCACCATGTAAAACTCGCCATTGTAGGTCTCCAACCTTCTTAGTTAATGGTGGTTTATAGAGTGCTCTCCAGGCAGGCCTCACCTCTGAACCCAAACCCAAGTGTTTCCTCCATGGTGTATCAGCTCGACCTTTTAACTTATTACCTCCGCCAGGCCGAAAGGCCAGGAGGAGGTAATGTTTTTGCCGGGGTTTGTCTGTGTGTTTGTCTGTGTGTTTGTCTGTTTGTCTGTCTGCCTGTCTGTCTGTCTGTCTGTCTGTCTGTTTGTCTGTTGGTTAGCAAGATAACTCAAAAACTTTTGGACGGATTTCAATGAAACTTTCAGGCGTTGTTGGAAATGGTACAAGGAAGAACTGATTAAATTTTGGGGATGATCCGCATCACCCTCTGCATACAGGAATTTTTTAAAGCATTTTTCCACACTGTGACATACGGCCATTTTCAACATGTGCGCAGGCGCAATGGAGGGCGCTGGGCGTCGTGTCTGACCAACACAAACTCTGCCTCCTTCAACGTTTTAGCCACAAAAGCATGCGGAAAACACTGGTGGCCTGGGCCCGCCAGCGTGCCTGTGCCAGCCATAGGCGCTGCGCACATTGCGTTGGTTGTCGTGTCTGACCAACACAAACTCCGCATTCTTCAACGTTTTAGGCACAAAAGCACGCGGAAAACACTGCTGGCCTGGGCCCGCCAGCGTGCCTGTTTTTGCGCCACGCTGCAAAACCTGACACGGCCACCTGTCCGCCGCCCGATTATTTGCCACAAATTCCCCGCCCAGCTACAGGCGCTGCGTAAAAACGACCTCTCTGCCGGGGAAGATTCTAAATTCTGTTTTGCCGCGGAGCGCAACCCCAATATAATATAAAACCCACGGCAACCTGTCTAACCAATCTGCATCCATCAGTGGAGGAGATGGACACACCAACACTTCAGTTTATTACCTCCGCCAAGGAGGCAATGCTTTTACAACCGTAAAACGGGGCTATAAGGGACGGCGGGGTAATATGGGACACTTTTCTAAATGTAATTCTGCTTTTTTAATTTTGCTTCCGCCTAGATTTGATGAAGGATTCGTGGATATTTGACAATAACAACACAACTCAGCGTCCTGCTCAAAATAAAAAAGCAGAATTACATTTAAAACATTTCCCAGAAAAGTGTCCCTTATTAACCCGCCGTCCCTTATAGCCCCGTTTTACACTGTCGTCGTCGGCCTCCGTCGGTCTATGATGACCATGGAAGAGAATCCTAAACGTCTACTCTGCTGGAACAGCACCGCCTGTGGCTGAACAGGCCGATGTGCGAATGGCAGTCCCTGTCACACAGGTCGCACTTGTGGGTGGTCTCCGTGCTGCTGGGTCTGTGGCGGTTCTTCCTGCAGGTCCTTTTTTCATCTGCAGCAGCAGTCAGTCTCTCTTCACCCGCCTTGAGCTGTCTGGTCAGGGTGCCTCTCCATTTGGAGCGGTCCGTTGCAAGGTCCTCCCAGCGCTCTGTGTTGATCTCCAGGGCCTTCATGTCTCTCTTGCAGATGTCTCTAAAACGCAGCTGTGGGCGGCCAACGTCTCTCTTGCCAGTTGCCAGTTCACCATAGAGGAAGTCTTTGGGGATTCTGCCATCCTCCATACGGTGAACGTGGCCTAGCCAGCGGAGCCTGCGCTGTCTGAGTAGAGTGAACATGGAGGGAAGGCCGGCGCGGGACAGAACTTCTGTGTTGGGCACTTTGTCCTGCCAGGATATGTCCAGGATGTGGTGAATGCAGCGCAAGTGGAAGGAGTTCAGTCTCTTTTCCTGCCGGGCGTATGTTGTCCACGTCTCACTCCCATAGAGCAGTGTGCTGATGACGCAGGCGTTGTACACTGCCATCTTCGTCTTGACAGAGAGTTTGGGATTCTCCCACACTCGTGTGGTGAGGCGAGCGAGTGTGAAGGCTGATTTTCCAATCCTCTTGTTGATCTCTGTATCAAGGGAGAGGTTGTTGCTGATCGTGGACCCCAGGTACGTGAACTGATTCACGACCTCCAGCTCGTAGTCGTCAATGGTGATGGTTGGTGGTGCTTCCGTGCCTTGCGCCAAGACGTTAGTCTTCTTCAGGCTGATGGTAAGCCCGAAGTCCTTGCATGCCTGGGAGAAGCGGTCCATAAGGGTCTGAAGCTCCTGCTGTGTGTGGGTAGCGACTGCAGCGTCGTCTGCGAACAACATGTCTCTGATTAGAGCCTCGCGTACTTTGGTTCTGGCTTTCAGGCGGGCGAGGTTGAAAAGCCTGCCGTCAGATCTTGTGTGCAGGTAGATTCCCTCTGTTGCTGTGCTGAAGGCATGCCTCAGGAGCATAGCAAAGAAAATCCCAAAGAGGGTTGGCGCAAGTACACAGCCCTGTTTCACTCCGCTGCGTATGTTGGAAGGCGTTTTACACTACTGAACCACTAATCCTATCACTATCACATTGATTGTCATTCATTAATTGTCTGTTTATTGCACTGTCCATGTCAAATAAACAAATAATCATTGTGAATCCAATTGCTAGTCATATCTCTTCATGCTCAGGGAATCTGAAAACGTACACACAACAGAGATGAGGAGGGATATGGTCTGAGCGCCGGATCACACGGCGTCTCATCCCACTGTGACAGTGATATTGTGATATACAGGACAGTGAGTGATGTGATATTCATGCTTTATGTTATTTTTTCCAACAGTGGAAAGTTCACTTAGGACAGACGAAAACTTAATTGTGTTTAAACGATGACCTAGCTTAATGCTATGTCGGTCCTTGTATGTTGCTTTTTTGTGTTGACAATATCTGATGAAATAAGCTAGTTGTAATCCTGGTTAAAAAGTTTTTTGTTTTTTGTTTTTTTTTACATGTTGCACTTTCGTGCTGTGCATGTACCTTATTTGTGTGTATTTCATTGTAGAGTCCAAACAGGATCTGCTCAGAATCGCGACGTTTTGACACCAGTGTATTGTGACAGGTAAACAACACATCATATTTATAATCAAATCTTTTGCTTTTTAAAGCGAGGTAGTCGGATACGCAAAAGCCGATGGTGTATAGAACACATATATTAGGATGTGAAATGTCGGCATCGAAACTGCTCCCATTTAGCTGTAATTAATATTCAAAAATGATATTTTCGGGAGGAAAGAATTCAATTTAAACAGCCACGGACCAAAAACGTACATTTGCTCATGGAAGAGGTCATTCACACTTGCAGACAATCGCGCTATATGTGTCTGTAGGATTTTCTTTCCATGCATGCAAAAAAAGCATTTTTTTCCCGGATCCAACTACCTCACTTTAAGTTAAAGTTTAGGTAAAGTGCCAAATTTAAAGTAGCACAATTTCCACTTAATATGAAAGGGATTGAATTGAGCGTCTCAGCGGGCTCCCAGCTGTCAGTGTTACGGGATGGCTGGAGCCCAATTAATCCTCATCAGCTGAGGCACTGCTAATGAGGATAAAAAGGAGCAGCTCCGATCATTCGGGGCTGCGACTTAAGCACTGTTTAGGCTGGAACCCCTATGCCCGGTGCCAGCTTCCTACTCATCTTGCTGCATTCTTGTGAGTGTTACCCGCTGTGACTATTTGTGCCTTGGAACCCCTATGCCTGGTGCCAGCTCTCTACTCCTTAGCTGTTTTACTCGTGAGTGTTACCCTGTATGAGTATCTGTGCTTTTGGTCTATGAGGCCGTGTCCCTTATCTCCTGTCCCTTATTATAATAAAACATCACAACTCACTGGCTCGCCCTTGGCTCTCATTGTGTGGCTCGCGAGGGCCACACGTAACAGTAAGTCACAGCCAGACGAGTTGCCGGCGGCCGTGAGTTGTTACTGGACTTGTACCTTCCTGTCCGGGTGTCAGCGCTTTAAGCATGCCGTCTCCCAGGAGTCACGTTCGGCGCCAGGGTGACGAGCTGACGTCCATCTTGGAGGATGTCGACGGGACGCTCTTCACCGCCACCCTATACGACACCTCCAACGAAAGACGCTGGCATCTGGACTATGCTGAGAATCTCCTGGACAGTTTCCCTCGCTTTTCCAACCACCCTGAGGTCTGTGCCAGGAGGGACGCCATCGCTGCACAGCGAGAGGAGCTCCGCGGGTTGGAAGGAAATCCCGGCAGGGAGCTGAAGAGGAGGAGACGTCGCCCTTCGCTTCGGGATCCCGTTCCTGCCGCAACTCCAGCCCGGGAGATTGTGCCATCCAGAGGGTTTTCCCGGCTCAGCACGACGTCACTCGGGATTCCCCCGGAAGACCTGCAGCGGACAGCTGTTAAGGTCCGGAACCGAGTGGTTGCTGCTAGCTCCGCTGTGCACCCATCTACCATCTTGAGGCATGTGGCGGCGGCAGTAAGATTGGTGGAGAGGAATCAAGGGCTACGAGACTACCCTGAGTTCAATGCCCTCCTCGCCTCGGTCTCTGCTCAGGAGCGGCGATTCCCGGGTCTCTCCTTCGCTTCGCCCCCTGGGAATAGCTGTCGTCACACTGCCGAATCGTCTCTGCATGAACCCCGTCTGGATCCAGTTCCGGGCTGTCGCAAGGTCTCTTCCTCCCATGCAGCTGTCACCTCTACGTCTCGTCTGAGAGGAGATTCTACAACCTCGCCTCTTGAGCCACCCCCTTCCGCTGTCACGCCAGCACCTCCGGGCCGGCTCATCTCGGCTGTCACCCCCTCCTCCTCGACGCGCTCCCCGACTGCTGTGTGCACTTGGAATCCCGGCCTGGCGAGCCCTCTTCTGGAGACTACACGAGCGGCTCCCCGCGAGGGAGAAGCAATGTCCTCTGCAGCAGGCACCATCCAGCCTCCTGGAGACAGGCAAATCCCAGTTTGTTCACATCTACTTTGTGATTTGCTTTGTCAGACTCCTGGAGGTGGAGTTGGGGGTTTGCAGCTCCCCAAACTCCCACCACCTGCTGTAGCCCTAGTCATTAATCCTGCACCCTCTGTTTCTCCCTCCGTCGAGCGGCTCCCGGCGCCAGGTCGACGTCGTGGGATGAGGAGGGGGCCTGCGGTTCTGGACAGCCAGGTTCCGGTTACGCAGCTACGCCACGAACGGAGGAGAAGGGCGGATTGCTACGTGGAGTCAACGCCACCGACCAAGCGTCCCCGGGTCTCCATGGAGGAGCGGTCCGGTCCAGCGGGACGAGGTTCTCCTGCCACCACGCCGTGTGGGCTGTCGGCGTGGACACCGGTGCCGGAGGAATCTCAAGCTGCGCTGTCCATCATGCCAGCTGCGGAGCCCGACGCAGCTGAGTGGGAGCCTGATGACGACCTCCGGATGTTGGATCCTGGATCTTTGCAGTCCTGGACGGCGTCAGAACCCGAGATCAGGCAAGTGCTCTATCTCATCTTTCTTCTCTTTATCTCAGAGCACTTTAGCCTGTTTCTAGGGGAGGTGAGCCGGTTGCAGCCGTCCGCTGCGTCCGTGCTTATCTCGCCGGGTTCTGGCGCTGCCGGTGATCCTGATCCCGGTTCTGTTTTCTCTCCTGAGCCTTCTCCCAGGGTCGCCGGTGAGGAGTTGCCATCTCTCGTGGTGCTGGAGGGTCCAGGTTCGGCGTTGGAGGTTGATTCTGGTGCGGTGCTGGTCCAGTCGGGGTCCGACGTGGGTTCGCCTGAGGCCCAATTGGGGTCCGACGTGGGTCCTGCACCAGCGGTGTCCAGGTCCGGTGAGGGAGCTGCCGATTCCCTGCCGTTTGTCATTGGACCGCTTCGTCATCAGCTCTCCCCCAAGCCTCTTCCACCGGTGTCCTTTTGGGCTTCTCCCTCTCCCCTACGGGCCTGGTGGTTGAGTAATGCGGGTCGGCCGCTGGAGGGCCTGCCGTGCCCGTTCGGCTCGCTTGTGCGGCCGCCCGACCCGCAAGACTTTCGGTTCGGCGATCTGGTCCGGCCTCCCGACGAACTGTGTTTTCTGGCCTGGGGTTCAGGTAGGCCACCGGAACTCTTCCTTTCACCTTTATTGGCGGTTTGGACGCTGGGTGCGGGGAGACCCCCCGAACCGTATGTCTCCTGCTGTGCTTTGTTTGGGTGGGTACAGCTAAGCTGTTATTTTGATCCGCAGTCAGCGTGATTTTTTTTTTTTCCTTTTGGGTTTCCCCTCCTGTGTGAGGGATGGCTGTGTGTTTTATTTTCGCCCTTGGGAGTTCTCCTTTTATTTTAGGGGCTCCAGGGTTGATTTTCGTCGTTTGACCTATTCATGGTCTATGGTGTATTGTGGGTTTTCTTTTCCCTGTATGTTGGGCTGTTTTCCCTGCAATTATCCTCTGCCTGTATGGGTTTCCCTCATGTTATACCTTATGGAGTATTGTGTTTGGGTTTTCCCTGTACTCTACTTTGGTTCATTGCCTGTTTTTCTTCTTTTCCCTGGGTTTTTTTCCCCATGTTATATTTTTTACGGAGTATTGTGTTGGGTTTCCTGGGTACTCTGTGTTGGTTAACTGTCGATTTGTCCTTTTTTTGTTTTCTCTTTTTCTGATTCTCTCCCTCTGGTCATGCACCCCATCCGCTCACCCTAGGTGGGGGGGGGGTCTCGGATGTTACGGGTCGTTCGGAGCCCGACCGTGAGGGGGAGGCTCTGTCACAGTGGGATGAGACGCTGTGTGATCCGGCGCTCAGACCATATCCCTCCTCATCTCTGTTCTCTCATTGACAGCGTCTCAGCGGGCTCCCAGCTGTCAGTGTTACGGGACGGCTGGAGCCCAATTAATCCTCATCAGCTGAGGCGCTGCTAATGAGGATAAAAAGGAGCAGCTCCGATCATTCGGGGCTGCGACTTAAGCACTGTTTAGGCTGGAACCCCTATGCCCGGTGCCAGCTTCCTACTCGTCTTGCTGCATTCTTGTGAGTGTTACCCACTGTGAGTATTTGTGCCTTGGAACCCCTATGCCTGGTGCCAGCTCTCTACTCCTTAGCTGTTTTACTCATGAGTGTTACCCTGTATGAGTATCTGTGCTTTTGGTCTACGAGGCCGTGTCCCTTATCCCCTGTCCCTTATTATAATAAAACATCACAACTCACTGGCTCACCCTTGGCTCTCATTGTGTGGCTTGCGAGGGCCACACATAACAATCACGGCTTCAACTGCTGAAGTTGGGTGCGTCGCGGCTGTACATTCAATTCAATTCGGGTGGCTGGGCTTAATTCCCGGTGCGTCTCCGTATATTTTCTGGTGCGTCTGCTTGTGCGCCCCACTGCAAGCTCAGTCTGCTTCCCTCTGCATTCTCTCATCAGCCGAAATGCACAGGAAACTCTGCTGGACCGCGGTGTTAGATTTCTGCTGATTTCTGTTAAGCCATTCTATCGTTGTGGTTTATAATATCACTTGTTCGCGGGTTCACTGACGAAAAATTGCAAATGGCGACCAGCAAGCGATTCTCGAAAGTCAGCGTAACGCCCACTCTCATGACGCTACGCCCAGACCAATGAATGGCCAGCAGTGGTGTGACTAAACCGTGCTGGTACCCTTCAGACCTACTTTCATCGGTGCCGATAAAAGTGGAACAGTTCTGAAATAACAGAACTGTGAGGCCACTGGGTGCCAAAAGGAAAAGCGGACAAAGGAGGCCGAACCGTGTGAAAGGAGGCCAAACAAGGCCAAACTGTTCCAAATGGAAAAGTGTCTCTCTATTCCCAGCCCCCCACAGCGAGCCAGGACAGCTCTGGCAACAGGTCTCCACACAATGTCGAGAGGGCCACTCAGCAGTCGCTGAATGGCCAGATGGATGAGTCCTTGACCACCTTCCCTAGGTAAAAAGAGGATGTTCTGTGGAACCCAGTGAAGACGGTCCCAGAAAAAGTCCACAATCATAGATTGTATTCTTGCCAGCAAATTGGTTGGAGGGTCCACACAAGACAGGCGATGCCACAGCATTGAAGCAATCAAGTTGTTAATGATTAAAACACGACCTCTGAAGGACAAGTTTGGCAAAATCCATTTCCATTTTTTTAATCTTCCTTCAACTTTTTCCAAAATATACTCCCAATTTTTCCCAGTAAAGGTCTGATCTCCTAAAAATACACCAAGATATTTAAAACCACCTTGTATCCAAGAAAGGACACCAGGTAGGACAGTTTTTTGTGGTCTACCCCCCCATCACTACAGCTTCACTTTGACCCCAATTCACTCTCGCTGAGGAGCACTCACCAAAAAAATTAACAGTTCTTAAAAGGTAGTCTACATCATTTTGATTTCTTGTAAAAACAGCAACATCATCAGCATAGGCAGACACTTTAAAAACAGAGTCAGAGTTGGGGACTTTAAAACCAGTGAGGCCTTGCCTTAGTTTACAAAGGAGGGGCTCGATGGCAAGAGAGTACAGCATACCTGAGAGGGGGCGGCCCTGTCGGACACCCCTCTCAACTTTGAAAGGAGCACTCAAACCACCATTAATCTTATGAATACTCTCAATGTCTCTATACAAGTCCTGGATCTTGGCGATGAACCCTGAGCTGAAACCAAAGGCTTCTAGTGTCTGCCAAAGGTATGGATGTTCAACTCAGTCAAATGCCTTTTCTTGGTCTATTGAAATGAGACCAGGTTCCTTGACCAATGAGCTGGAGAGGTCCAAAACATCACGAATTAAAAAAAATGTTGTCTGTAACCAACCTACCAGGTACACAGTAGGTCTGGTCTAGTCTACATGTATGACCTGCTCCATCACCTTCTTCAATCTGTTAGCCAACACTTTGGAGAGAATTTTGTAGTCAGTACAGAGGAGGGCCACTGGACATCAGTTTTTAATGTCTTTGAAGTCACCTTTCTTGGGAAGGAGGGTGAGGACTGCTTTCCTACGGCTTAGAGGCAGGTGACCCTTCTGCAGACTGTCAGACAGTACTTGCAGCAAGTCCACGCAGATCTCAGATCAAAACGTCTTTTAGAACTCTGATGGTAGATTGTCTATCCCTGGGGCTTTTCCACTCTGGAGAGATTGGAAAGCCACTGTTAGTTCTTGCAGAGTGATCTCACTCTCCAGCCCTGCATTCATACCAGCCATCACCTTCGGCAAGTCTGTCAAAAAACAACTCAGCACATGCGGCTTCTCAACAAACTCTTCTTTAAAAAGATCTTTATAGAAAGCAGCTGCAAAGCGACGGACCTCTGCAGACTCATGGATTGGCCGCCTGTCTTCGGATCTGGGAGAGTGGATCATACTCCTATGACCATTCTTCCTCTCCAAACCAAAGAATAAATGAGATGGAGCGTTCATTAGTGCGATGTTCTGGAACCTACTGTGTACCACAGCGCCCCTAGTGGCCACACCCAGTAAGTAAGTTTAAACAGGCTTTTTGCCACTGAGGGCCTCAAAAAGTCCTCTGTCTCCTGTGGAGCCTGCCAAAGACTGCAGCTCCGCTACTTCTCTCTCCAGGTCCCTAACAGACCTGGCCAGGTCTCCAGAGAGATTGCGAGTATGCTGTAGGCACAGATTCTGTATTTGGCTCTTCCCTACATCCCATCACTGCTGCAAAGAACGAAAATTTGATTTTGTTAATTTACAATAACTCCAAAAAAACATAAAAGCATTTTAAAACTATTATCCAATAAAAGTGATGTGTTAAAATGCCAGTATGCACTACTGCACTTAATCCATCCATCCATCCATCTTCTACCGCTTTTCCGGAGGTCCGGGTCGCGGAGGCAGCAGTTCAAGCAGAGAAGCCCACACTTCCCTCTCCCCAGCCATCTGCTCCAGCTCTCCAGAGGGGATACCAAGGCGTTCCCAGACCAGCTGGGAGACATAGTCTCTCCCCCGAGTCCTGGGTCTGCCCCTGGGTCTCCTCCCAGTGGGACGTGCCTGAAACACCTCAAGTGGGAGGCGTCCAGGAGGCGTCCTAATCAGATGCCCATACCACCTCAACTGACTCCTTTCAATGTGGAGGAGCAGTGGTTCTACTCTGAGCCTCTCCCGGATGACTGAGCTCCTCACCCTATCTCTGAGGGTGAGTCCAGCAATCCTACGGAGAAAGCTCATTTCAGCCGCTTGTATCCGCGATCTTGTTCTTTCGGTCATTACCCAAAGCTCGTGACCATAGGTGAGAGTAGGAACATAGATTGACTGGTAAATCGACAGCTTTGCCTTAGAACTAAGCTCTCTCTTCACCACAACAGACCGGTACAACGTCTGCATCACTGCAGATGCTGCTCCAATCCGTCTGTTGATCTCTCGCTCCATTTTACCCTCACTCGTGAACAAGACCCCAAGATACTTAAACTCCTCCACTTGGGGCAGGAGCCTGTCCCCAACCTGGAGAAGACAATCCACCTTTTTACGGCTGAGGACCATGGACTCGGACTTGGAGGTGCTGATTCTCATCCCAGCCGCTTCACACTCAGCGGCAAACCGTCCCAGTAAAAGCTGTAGGTCATTGCTGGATGACCTACAGCTCTTGCTGGGACTGCACTTAATATTCTTG
Source organism: Pholidichthys leucotaenia (assembly GCA_020510985.1). NCBI lineage: Eukaryota > Metazoa > Chordata > Actinopteri > Cichliformes > Pholidichthyidae > Pholidichthys > Pholidichthys leucotaenia. The sequence continues at coordinate 219,173,875 of CM035837.1, forward strand.
ATAAAAACACAACACTGAACCAGAGAGTGATCTGTAAAGCCACGAGGGACTACAAAAGCACTTTTAAAAATGCTAAAATGGAGCTTAAAACTGTAAACCCTATCTAGTCTAGCTAAGGAGAGAATATTGTCCTTGCTATGGCTCCACATGTACTGTCTAGCCTAACCATGAAAATTTCTCCACGCCTCACACAGATAATTTTTTTTGCCTTTAATTGTATTTTAATCACTTTTTTTTATCTACCATCAGCTCTCACTTCTGTTTATCAAGCCTCTTGCACCTGTGTGCGCACTCCATGTCACCTAATCACCCTCTTTAGTCTTCTGTTCACCTTTCATCGGTGTCTTTGTTAGCTTTGGGTTAGCCACTAGCTATGGCTACGAGCTCTCCTTCCTCTCCTCCTCTGGTGTGCTTTCTCTGTCAGATGTTTAGCTACACCTCTGCCTCTTTTAGTGATAACAGTAAATGTAATAAATATTGTCTTTTTGAGGCGCTCAAGGCGAGGTTGTCTGATTTGGAATCCCACTTCTGCTGTATTGAAACACAGCACCAGTTAATAACGACGGACGTCCCCTAGCTGCAGCGGAGCTCCCTAGCTTAGGGCGGCCTGCTAGCAGTCCTCCGGTCCTCCTCAGCAGCGAGGAGACTGGGTGGGTGACGGTGAGAAGGAAGCTTAGCCACAAAGCCCCGGTTCACCACCAACCTGTTCATGTTTCTAATCGTTTTTCCCCACTCAGCGACACACCCGCTGAGGAAAAAACTCAGATCATTGGTGACTCTGTAGTCAAGAAACGTGAACCTAGAGACTCCAGCAGCCATAGTCAAATGCATTCCTGGGACCAGAGCAGGCGACATTGAATCAAATTTGAAAATGCTTGCTAAAAGTAACTGTAAATACTCCACAATTGTTATCCACGCCGGCATTAATGACGTCCGACTCCAGCAGTCAGAAGTCTCAAAACTTAACATGGAATTAATGTGTGACTTTGCCAAAACAATGTCTGCCTCTGTAGTATTTTCTGGGCCCCTCCCCAATCTGACCAGTGATGACATGTTTAGACGCTTGTCATCCTTCAACCGCTGGCTGTCTGTGTGGTGTCCTGCAAACAACGTGGGCTACATTGACAATTGGAACTCATTTTGGGGAAAACCTGGTCTTATTAGACGAGACGGCGTCCATCCCACTTTGGATGGTGCGTCTCATTTATCTAACAATCTGGCATCTTTTTTATCCAAATTTCCAAAACCTTGACAACTCGGAGTTGGGACCAGGAAACAGAGTCACAGTCTTACACGCCTCTCTGCGGCTCCTCTTCATCCACCACCCCACAACTTAGCCCCTGTCTTCCCCATCAGAGAATCATTGTCTGCTCCCTCCAAAGCAAATAAAAATATAATGTATAAGCATCCCAAAGTGATTAAACAAAAAGTTGGAAAAACTCAAATTAAACATGAATTTAATGATTTGGCCTCTGTTCCTCCTCATAATTTAAAAATTAAAGGTGGTTTGTTAAATATTAGGTCTCTAACTCCCAAGTCTCTGTTAGTCCATGATCTGTTAATTGATCATCAGATTGATTTAATATCCCTTACAGAGACTTGGTTAGGACAAGAGGATTATGTTGGTTTGAATGAATCAACTCCCTCTGGTTATTTAAACTGTCAAAATCCCAGAAGTTCTGGTCGTGGAGGAGGAGTAGCAACAATTTACCATTCCAAATTACTAGTTCATGTAAAGCAAAAAACACGCTATAATTCCTTTGAGTGCCTGGTCCTCAGTATTGGGCACTTGAGCAATTTTAGGCTAAACCCAATTTTATTTGCCATAGTTTATCGTCCTCCATCAACCTACTCAGAGTTTTTATCTGAATTTGCCGAATTCTTAGCTGATTTAGTGCTGAAATCAGATAGGATAATTATAGTAGGGGACTTTAATATATATGTAGATGTAGATAGTAATTGCCTTAATGTGGCATTTAATTCAATATTAGACTCGATGGGGTTTTCTCAGAAAGTAGGAAATTCTACCCATTATCTCCACCATACATTGGACCTCGGTCTGACATATGGCATAGAAATAGAAAATCTGGTAGTGTCTCCTCATAACCCTGTACTGTCAGACCATTGTCTGTTAACCTTTGATTTTACTATTTCTGACTCTTTGGCTCCTAAAGAAAAACATTACTACAGTAGATGCCTCTCAGATGATGTTGTTACCAAATTTATGCAGATTGTTTCCTCTATGCCATGTGTTACCACAACGGAAATAAGCTATAGACAGCTTGCTCCTTCTGTAACTGATAGCATGGTAGATAGTGTTACAGCTTCTCTGCACCAGACTCTAGACATGATGGCCCCTTTAAAAAAGAAAAAAAAAAGTCTAATCAGAGATTTGTAACTCCTTGGTTCAACACAGAAACTGGAATCTTAAAACAGAAGACTTGTCAATTAGAAAGAAAATGGTGCGCCACTAATTTAGATGAAATCTATTTAGCTTTGAGAAATCATCTTTTAATTTATAAAAAATCTCTGAGAAAAGCTAGAACGAGTTATTATTCTGCATTAATAGAAGAGAACAAGAATAATCCCAGGTTTCTTTTTTTTTTTTTTTTTGTTACTTATTTGTACCCGTAGGTAGACTTGGTTTGCAGTCTGGTGACAAGCCACCGGCTGCTGGTCGCTGCGTGCGCGAGCGCCCTAAACCTACATGTTTTTGGTATGCGGGAGGAAACCGGAGAAATCCCGGAGTAAACCCACGCAACACGGGGAGAACATGCAAACTCCACACAGCTCACTGTTGGTCGGGGGCTGGGATCGAACCCACGACCTCATGATCCCCGCGATCCCCCGGCCGAGGGTAAAACTGTGCTGCCACAGTGCTAAACCACTGCGCCACCGTGCATTGGTTCAGGATTCAGGATTACTAGTCAGGCCTTTATGAACTTTTTCAATAATAAAATTTCATCTCTCAGAGATAAAATCAGTCAAATTCTTCCCACCATTAACTTAAATACAGCAACTACTACAACTCCTTCAATTGACATCTGTTTGGACCAGTTTATTCCAATTGACCTTTTAGAGTTAGACAAAATAGTTTCCTCACCCAAACTTTCAACTTGTCTTTTAGACCCTATTCTTACTAGGTTATTTAAAGAAGTCTTCCCATTTATTGGTAGCTTTATTCTTCAAATAATCAGTTCTTCATTAAGATAAGTTAAGATAAGATTGTGGAGAGTGCAAATAACGGAGCCAGACTTGCGCAGCAGACGACTTTATTCACTCTCACTTCAGTCATACACAGAAAAGCATCCCCTCAATACACCAGGGTCTCTCCTTTTATATCATCCCTCCATCTCCCATCTGCATGAAATCTCGCATCACAATACATTCAACCATTCTCCCCCCACTGTCCCCCAGTTACTCCTTCCTGCTTCATCACCATAATCTCTCCCATCTCAATACCTATTGTCCTCATCTGTTTACCCTCTGCATCCAGTCTGAAATGATTATTCCAGTGTCTACACCGCCCCCCCAGAATTTCAGACCGAGTTTCAATCCTCACGTCCTTTTGGCTTCAGTCTCCTCCCGTATCTGCTGTAACGGGGGTTTTCCGCCTTTGCGGTGCTGCTGTGCTGGTGGGGGGCTCCTGGGGGTGTGTCTGTCTGCGGGTGGGCAATGGCAAGGGGGGGGGAACATTTGACTTGCCCGTGTGGCTGCTCTGATGAATCATTTACCTGGGGAGTTCTCCGTGGGGTCTTCCACGCTGAGGGACCCGAGCCAACATCACTTGCTCGTCCGCCACCAAAAAGGCGGGCTTAAGTCTGTCTACACATATTTTCTCCCAACGATCCCCCAAGTCTAACAAAAAATGTTTGTCTCCTGGTTCCAGCACTCTGAACGGGTCATCATAGGGTGGACGCAATGGGGGGCAGTGGGCATCATGCCTGACAAACACGAACGCCGCATTCTTCAAAGTTTTTGGCACAAAGGCACATGGAAAACAGTGGTGGGCCAGGCCTGGAAACGTGCCTGTATCTGCGCAATGCTGCAAACGCTGAGACGGACAGTTGTGGCTGAGAAAAAAACAAGCTCCGCCGGGGAAGCCTCCAAATCCTCTTTTGGTGCGGAACGCAACCTTAACAAAACCCACGGCAACCGGTCTACCCAATTTGCATCTGTCAGCGAAGCCCTGAGCGCTGCTTTCAGTGACCTATGGAAACGCTCGCATAATCCGTTGGCCTGTGGGTTGTACGCGGTTGTCAATACATCAATATATCAGATTTATATAGCTCTTTATCATAGACACTCAAAGACGCTTTACAGAAATTAAGGGTCATCCACCACCTGGATGGATGAAGCAGCCACAATACGGCGCCATCCCTTTTAACCATTCACACACACATTCACACCAAGGGCCACGTTAGAGTCTCCAATTAACCTAACCTGCATGTTTTTGGTTGTGCGATGAATTGTGACACCCAGGCTACAGGCCATCGCGGACCAGAGGTCGGAAACAAACTGAGGGCCCCTATCAGACATGATGTCCGACAGGATGCCAAAACGTGCCACCCATGTTGTCAAAAAAGCGCGTGCCACGTCCGCGGACATGGTTGCCGCCAGCGGGACTGCTTCTGGCCAGCGTGTGGTGCGGTCCACCACCGTCAGGAGGTGCGTGCACCCCTGCGATGGCGGGAGGGGGCCCACGAGGTCCATGTGAACATAGTCAAACCTCTTAGCCGGTATACGAAACGGTTCCAAAGGGGCCTTCGTGTGTCTGTGTACTTTGGCTTGTTGGCCACTCTACGCAGGCTGCAGCCCACTCTTTCACTTGTTTACACAGGCCTGACCAAATGAACTTCACTCCCATCATTTTGACTGACACGCGCACTCCTGGGTGCGCCAGAGCGTGAACTGACTCAAACACTCAGTGGTGCCAAGCAACTGGGACCACCGGGCGCGGGCGTCCTGTGGAGACATCACAGACTGGGCGGGGGGGGGTGCCATCTTGCAGTACTCTGCTCTCCAGCCTTAACCCTGTTGGTCCAGACTGGAGCGCGCACACGTCTGCATCGCCAATCTGCTCTGTGGACATGGCTGTATAATCTATCCCCACGCAGGGCCACTACTGCACGCGAGAGGCAGTCTGCCACCACATTCAGTTTACCTGCCACATGCTGAATATCGGTCGTAAACTCTGAGATTGCGGTCAGCTGTCTTTGCTGCCGGCCCGACCATTGTTCCGAAACCTTGGCCATCGTGAACGTTAGCAGCTTGTGGCCCACGAACATAGTGAAGCTGCGCCCTTCCAGCCAGAACTGAAATTGGTGTATGGCCAGGTGGAGAGCCAGCAACTCTCTGTCGAACGCGCTGTATTTATGCTCACTGTCACGCAAAGCCCTGCTGAAAAAAGTGAGCGGCTGCCAAGAACCGGCGACACGTTGCTCAACGACGGCCCCTATGGCCACGTCCGAGGTGTCAGTAGTGAACGCTATCCGGACCGCTGGGTCCGGGTGCGCCAACAGTGCGGCGTTTGCCAGGGCTGTTTTAACCTCAGAGAATGCCTGCTCCTGCTCCGGAGTCCATTCAACTCTGTCCCCCGGTTTTCGTTTCTTGAGCGCGGCATACAGTGACTGCATGAGCTGGGAAAATTCGCCACAGCCCGCAGCTTGTCGGGCAACGGTATCACTCCCTCCGGTGAGACATGGTGCCCCAAAAAATCAATCCCCGTCACGCCAAGCTGGCATTTCGCCGGGTTGATTACTAACCAGTGCTCTTCCAAAAACCGTCCTGAGGTGGGTTACGTGTTCGTCCTCGGACGCGCTGGCAACCAGGATGTCATCCAGGTAGAGAAACACAAACGGCAGATCGCGCAACACCGCATCCATCATGGGTTGGAATGTCTGTGCCGCGCCTTTTAATCCGAAGGGCATGCGTAAAAACTCAAACAAGCCAAACAGAGTTATTACCGCTGTTTTGGGTATGTCCTCCGCGCGCACCGGGACCTGGTGGTAATCGCGGACCAGGTCTATTTTAGAAAAAAATGCGTGCCCCAGCGAAGTGAACGGAAAAATCCTGAATATGGGGAATCGGGTAGCGGTCGTGCGCTGTGGCATTATTCAATCTGCGGAAATCTCCGCAAGGTCGCCACGATCCCTCGGCCTTAGGGACCATGTGTAGTGGGGATGTCCATGGGCTGTTTGAGCGCCTGATGATGCCCAACCTTTCCAAGTTGGCAAACTCCTTGGCACTATGGCCAGTTTAGCTGTGTCCAGGTGCCGAGGTCAAGCAAAAACGGGCAGCCCAGTGGTGGTGATAAAGTGTTCCACCCCATGTTGAGTGATGGCCGCCGAAAACATCAGGACCGTGAGTGCTGGGAACTGAGTGAGCAGTGTGTAGAACTTATCGCCTGGAGCTGTGACGTTGGCTAGTCTTGTTGGTCTGGCCCCTCAAGCTGTACAGGGGAGAGAATCAAACGACATTGCATTAACCAGGCGTCTGTTAGCAACATCGACTAGCAACCCGTGTGCACACAGAAAATCAGCTCACAGGATTGGGAAACTCAATGCCGATATGACGAAAGTCCACTCGTACATATGGCCGTGTAGGGATAAAGTCAGTGTTCTCTCACCAAAAGTCCTAATGTCCGAGCCGTTTACGGCTACCAGCTCGGGGCTGCTAGCTCCCGCTAGCTGGTCGGCATAGAACGGCAGGATGAGGTTCTTTTGGGAGCCGGTGTCTACAAGGAACTGTCTCCCCAAGCACGAGTCCATCACGTAGAGAAGCTTGTTCTCTTCACCGGCGGTAGCAGCTGTTACTGACTGCCAGCCTTGGCATTTCCCGAACGCTTGAATTGGCATGGTGGCACACATCTGTGTGCGTTCTCTCTGAAGTGGCTGTGGTAGAAGCAGAGCGTGTCTCTCTGGTGCTTCCTGGCCCCCACTGCCACTACCGTCACCAGCTCCTCGCCTCCGCTGGTCGTCTCACTGGGTTCCGACGCCACCGCGTTCACTGTGAGGGCTCTGGTGGTGAGGATGATCCGATCTGCCTCCTGGGCTAGCGCACGGTAGTCACGCGCGGCCAGCGTTGGCAAGGACCGCCCTTGCCTCTGTTGGGAGGTTCCGGAGGAAAAGGTGGGCAAACAGAAAATGCCCGTCGTCCGTGCCCATCAACGCCAACATCTTCTCCATCAGTTCGACCGCCGACCCATCTCCTAACTCGGAGCGCCTCAGGAGCCTCTCTGCTTTCTCACAGTCCGAGAGCATGTAGCGCCAGGTCAGTGTGGCCTTGAGAGCCCCGTATTTATCGTGGGCTGGAGGCTGTTGGAGCAGGCTCGCTACTTGCTGAGACGTGCGAGCATCCAGCGCTGCAACCACATAGTAATATCTGGTGTCGTCTGCTGTTATTCCCCGGAGGGTGAACTGAGCCTCGGTGTGATGGAACCAAGACCGCGGGTCGTGCAGCCAAAAGTCCGGTAGTTTGACTGAAACAGCGCACACGTTGCTGGGCTTTCCGTCCTGGCTGTCTCTGGGATGCTTGCCGCGTTGCTGGGGCTTCCCGTCCGGGCCGACTCCAGGGTTCTTGCCTCATGTTCCATAATTCGTCAAGGGTCACCAGTGTGGAGAGTGCAAATAATGGAGCCAGACAGAGAAGCATCCCCTCAATACACCAGGGTCTGTCCTTTTATATCATCCCTCCATCTCCCATTTGCATGAAATCTCACATCACAATCCATTCAACCCTTCTTCCCCCACTGTCCCCCAGCTACTCATTCCTGCTACATCACCATAATCTCTCCCATCTCAATACCTATTGTCCTCATCTGTTTACCCTCTGCATCCAGTCTGAGATGATTAACCCCGCATCTACAAGATAAGCCTTTATTAGTCCCACAATGGGGAAATTCCAGGATTGCAACAGCACAGGGATAGCAACACTCAGAGCAATAATTTAGAAGATAAGAAAATAAGAGCAGTGAATATACATACTGTATGTACACATCAATATATAAATATATATACACAGTGCGGAGCATTATAGCTAGATGGAATAAACAGCATAACTGTCTATTTAGTTGCCCCACATAGTATGAATAAGTACCCATACATATTGTCACCCTCCGTAGCGACTGATATTGTCCTAGTTGTATACTGGAGGGGGACGATTTTGTGTAAGTCTGTTGCATCTATTGCACTCAATACTGTTAGGTCGTCACGTTTTTTTGCTATCTCTGTGCGCAGCTCTGCTCAGGTTATAAAGTCTGACAGCCGTAGGTAGGAAGGACCTGCGAAACTTCTCTGTCACGCACCTAGGATGATGTAGTCAACACTAAATGAGCTCCTCAGTGTGTTCAGTATGTCCTGCATAGGGTTGGACTCGGACTCCAGCAGAGATGACAGCTTAGCCACCATACTTCTCTCTCCTATCTCCTCCACTGGGTCGAGGCCCTGCCCCAGGACAGAGCTAGCTTTCTTAATCAATTTGTTCAGTCTCTTCCTTTCGGCTGTCGTGATGCCACTGCACCAGCAGACCACTCCAAAAGTAAGGGCTGATGCCACCACCAAATCAATAGCCCATGTATCACAGGCTTTTAAAACTGCTGTAATTAAACCCTTACTCAAAAAGCCAACACTGGATCCAGGAGCTTTAGCTAACTATAGACCGATCTCTAATCTCCCTTTCATTTCAAAAATCTTAGAAAGAGTTGTTGCTATGCAATTATTTGACCACTTGCAGGGAAATCATTTATTTGAAGAGTTTCAATCTGGGTTTAGAACCCATCAGAGTACTGAACCAGCCTTAATGAAGGTCACTAATGACCTCCTGATTGCATTTGATAATGGACTTGTTTCTGTACTTGTCCTCTTACACCTTTGTGCAGCTGTTGACACTATCGATCATAATGTTCTTCTTGATAGATTAGAACACTATGTTGGACTTAATGGAACTTTGTTGCAGTGGTTTAGATCTTATTTATCTGATATTTATCTGATAGGTTCTAGTTTGTTCATGTCAATAATGAGTTTTCTTTCAACTCAAAGCTCGGTCATGGAGTTCCACAAGGATCTGTGTTAGGCCCTACTCTTTTTAGTTTATATATGCTTCCGTTAGGCAACATTAGTAGGAATACTGTATACATTTTCATTGTTATGCAGATGACACACAACTATACCTGTCAATGAAGCCAGATGATAGTAATCAATTAGCAAAGTTAGATGCCTGTCTTAAGGAAATCAAAGATTGAATAAGATAAGATAAGATAAGATAAGCCTGTATTAGTCCCACAATGGGGAAATTTCAGGATTGCAACAGCACAGGGATAGCAACACTCAGAGCAACAATCAGAAGACAAGAAAAAACAAGAGCAGCGAGTATACATATGTACATATACATATATAGACACACAGTGCGGAGCATTGTAGCTAGATGGAATAAATATATAAATATATAAACACACAGTGCGGAGCATTGTAGCTAGATGGAATAAATATATAAATATATAAACACACAGTGCGGACCATTGTTGCTAGATGGAATAAGTATATGAATATATAAACACACACAGTGCGGAGCATTGTAGCTAGATGGAATAAATATGTAAATATATAAACACACACAGTGTGGAGCATTGTCACTAGATGGAATAAATATATAAATATGTAAACACACAGTGTGGAGCATTGTAGCTAGATGGAATGAAACAGCATAACCATCTACTTAGTTATCCTACATGGTATGATTATGTACCCATTCATATTGTCGCCCTCCTTAGCGACCGGTATTTTCCTAGTTGTATACCGGAGGGGACCATTGTGTAAGTCTATTGCGTCCTTTGCATTCAATACTATTAGGTTGTCACGTTTTTTTGCTATCTCTGCGAGCAGCCCTGCTTAGGTTGTACAGTCTGACAGCCGTAGGTAGGAAGGACCTGCAAAACCTCTCGGTTGTGCACCTGGGATGATGTAGTCTACTGCTAAATGAGCTCCTCAGTGCGTTCAGTATGTCCTGCATAGGGTGGAACTCGGACTCCAGCAGAGATGACAGTTTAGCCACCATTCTTCTCTCTCCCATCTCCTCCACTGGGTCAAGGCGCTACCCCAGGACGGAGCTAGCTTTCTTGATCAGTTTGTTCAGTCTCTTCCTATCGGCTGCTGTAACGCCACTGCCCCAGCAGACCACTCGAAAAGTGATGGCTGATGCCACCACCGTGTCATAGAATGTCTTCAGGAGCACCCCTTGTACACCAAAAGACCTGAGCCTCCTCAGTAGGAACAACCTGCGCTGTCCCTTCTTGTAGAGTGCGTCAGTTTTGTGTGACCAGTCTAATTTATTGTTCAAATGAACACCCAAGTACTTGTAGGATGACGCCATCTCAATGTCTGTTCCCTGGATGTTTACTGGTGCTGTGAGGGGTTGTCCTTGCCTGTGGCAGTCCACCACCAGCTCCTTAGTTTTTCTCACATTGATCTGGAGGCAGTTCCGATGGCACCAGTCCACAAAGTCCTGGATAAGCCCTCTGTACTTGTTATGACTCGCCGCTCATCAGCGGCGCCAGCCGCGCGCACACCTGCTCCTCGTCAGCGGCGAGGTATTTAATCCACTCTGCCCTGGGCTTCGGCCTGAAGCCGTCTCTCTACTTCGGCCCCTTTGCTACTACGGATCTCAAACCGACTAGTGAAGATATCTTGGGTAAGCTCCCCTTACCTCTCTCCTCTAGCCTTCCCCTGTGCACAGGTGGACATTTCCCGGCGGCGGACTTCATCACCTCGCCGTTGGCTCTACGCTGCTGCCACAGGTACCGCAGGTCGCTGTCTCCCGGGCTTCGCCCTTGTCGACGCCAGCCACCTGTCATAATCAAGTAAGCCAGCTACCATCATTATTCCCTGTATTGGTGTGGTGCCCGTTACCCTTCTCCCTCTGCTCTCTCCCACAGGGTTGTCCGGCTGTACGGCCTCCTGCCCCCGTGCCTGACGCAGACGCCACCACCAATACATTCTTATTCCACAGACACGCAGCCATACACTTCCTTGTTGCTAATAAAGCTGTTAAATCCATCCTGAGCCTGCGTGTGTGTCTCCTGGGCCGTGCATTATGTCAGTACGGCTTCAGCAGAGCGGCTCGGCAGACAGCGGGCTCGCACGCCGTCTTTCCACCCTCGAGGCTCGGGTGGATTTAATAGCTCATCAGCAACAGGTGATATTAAATCAATTAGTTATCATTACTAACCGATTAGACTGCTTGGACCCCCAGCAGCCGTTCCCCTCGGCTCGTCCGGGTGGCGTGGCTCCTGCGGCTCCGGTGGCCGTCCAGCCCGCTCCGGGTGCGCCAACACGGCTCACACCAATCCCCACTCCTGCTCGCTTCAGCGGTAAGCTGGGTGGAGCTCGGGGTTTTATTATGCAGTGTGAGTCCGTGTTTCTTCGTGTTCCCGGAGATTTTCCCTCAGACCATAGCAGAATTGGCTATATAGGTAATCTCCTTGAGGGTCGTGCGCTTACCTGGGCTTACGCCATTATGGTGAAGCCCAGCTACGCCACCCTCACCTATGGCCAGTTCGTGCGACAATTTCTGGAAGTGTTCGATCATTTGCGTTTGGACAGTGTCCAGGTCGACCGCCTTCTCGGACTCCAACAGGGGAGCCGATCGGCGACCGACTACGTGATCGACTTCCGGGTTACCGCGGAGGAAGTTGGCTGGGAAGAGCGCGCGCTCTGTGGCATCTTCCTCCGCAGCCTAAATTCCGGTCTGAGGGATGAGCTGGCTGGACGGGATACCCTGGAGACGCTGGCGGAGCTGATTTCTCTCACCATCAGTTTGGATAACAGGCTGCGCGAGCGCGCCTCCGAGCGGAAGCAGTCTTCTCGCTCGCGGGGCGCCTCTGCACGTCTGCCCCAAGCTCGCCACCTGGCGTTGCCGCTGCCGGAGGTCTCCGAGGAGTCGGAACCAATGGTGACGGGCCAGACAAAGCTCCCCCTGGCAGAGAAACAGCGCCGTCGTGACCTGGGCCTCTGCATGTATTGCAGAGGTAGCCAGCACACGGTGGAGCATTGTCCGGAGAAGCCAAACGAGGTGGTCCGCGAGTCACTGTAGGGGGCCTCGCGGACGCTAATCGGTTAAATCCCCTCACACATTTGACGCTGCCCATCCGCTTCTGTCACAACCTCACTGGGCACCTCACACATGCACTGGTGGATTCAGGCGCGGAGGGTAGCTTTATTTTACAAAGCCTGGCAACCCGACTGGGCATCCATTGTCACTCCCTCGACACTCCTCTCGCCCTGGTTAATCTCTCCCGAGTTTCCCTGGGAAAAGTAACTCACCAAACATCCCCCGTTCCCGTGATCATCTCTGGAAACCATCGGGAGGATATCTCCTTTTATGTCCTGCCCACCTCAGTAACTCCTGTCATCCTCAGTTATCCCTGGCTCCGCCTCCACAACCCCGCCTTGGACTGGAAGACTGGGAAGGTGTCAGCGTGGAGCACTTTCTGCATGGGTACCTGCCTCCAATCCGCGGCCTGCGCCCCGTCCTCGCCTCCCACAGCTCAGGACACCGCGCCCCCGGATCTCACCCTAGTGCCCTCAGAGTTCCACGACCTGGGTGCCGTTTTCAATAAGTCAAAGGCAATGTCTCTGCCTCCTCACCGGCCCTACGACTGCGCCATTAACATCCGCCAGGGGGCGCCCTTACCCTCAGGACGCCTCTATAGTCTGTCAGCGCCGGAGAAGGAGGCAATGAACAGCTATCTGAAGGAGTTGCTCAGTGCTGGGATCATCCAATCGTCCTCCTCTCCAGTAGGTGCAGGGTTCTTCTTCGTGGGAAAGAAGGACGGATCTCTTCATCCTTGTATCGACTATCGAGCTCTCAACGATATCACGGAGAAGGACCGGTACACCCTGCCCCTTATGGACACTGCCTTCCACTCCCTCCAGGGGGTGACCTGGTTTACTAAGCTGGATCTTCGCAGCGCTTACCACCTCGTCCGGATCCGGGAGGGAGATGAGTGGAAAACCGCCTTCCGTACCCCAAACGGGCATTTTGAATATCTTGTGATGCCGTTTGGGTTGACCAACGCTCCAGCCGTCTTTCAGCGCCTCATCAATGTTGTCCTCTGGGACTTCATCGGCCTGTTTGTATTCGTCTACCTGGACGACATTCTCATCTTCTCCAGGTCCAGGGATGAACACCGGGTCCACGTGAGGCGGGTCCTGCAGCGACTGCTGGAGAACCGTCTGTATGTCAAGGCGGAAAAATGTGAATTCTACGCCAAAACGACTTCCTTCCTGGGGTTCGTCATCTCCCATGACCAGGTGCTTCCGGACCCAGCGAAGATCAAAGCAGTGGTGGATTGGCCCACACCAACTTCTCGGAAACAGGTTCAGCAATTCATCGGGTTCGCCAATTTCTACCGCCGCTTTGTCCCGAACTTTGGAGCCATCGTCGGGCCCCTGACCCGCCTCACCTCTCCTAAGACCCCGTTCCGGTGGACTGAAGACGCCGCTTCGGCCTTCCAGGCGCTGAAGACAGAGTTCTCCTCCTCCCGGGTCCTCAGCCAGGTCGATCCCGTGCTGCAGTGCATTGTGGAGGTGGACGCTTCGGACACGGGGGTGGGGGCGGTGTTGTCCCAGCGGTCCCCAGCCAATGGAGTCAAGCGACCCTGCGCCTTCTTCTCTCGGCGCCTGTCCCCGGCGGAACAAAACTATGACGTGGGGGACAGAGAGCTTCTTGCCATCAAGCTTGCCCTTCAAGAATGGCATCACTGGCTGGAGGGGGCAGCCTTGCCTTTTGTGGTCCTCACTGACCACAAGAACCTGGAGTACCTGAGATCTGGGTAGAATGGGAGACAGTGAAACATAGTTGAAGTCGCCTGAGATGAGGAGAAGAGCATCTGGGTGTTCTGTCTGCAGCCTTCCAGTTACTGAGTGGATGACGTCACGCACTGTCCCAGCGTTCGCAGTTGGATTTGCATAAATAACAATGCAGATCACGTGTGAGTATTCCCTCGGGAGATAGGTAGGCCGCATGCTAACAGCTAGCAACCCGATGTCTTTGCTGCAGTGTTGTTGTTTAACAGTGATATGTCCCGGTCTGCACCAGTTGTTATTAACATACATTATCACTCCACCGCCCCTTGCCTTGCCACTGTCTGGTGTTCGGTCCGCCCGTATTGCGTGGAAACCCTTCAGTTCAATGTTAGCATCTGCTGCTAGTTCATTTAGCCACGTCTCAGTGAAAAACATAAGGCAGCACTCCCGGTACATGCTCTCGTAGCGGGAGATAGTCGCTAGCTCATCTACCTTTCCTAATATCGATCGTACATTCCCCATAACAACGGATGGGAGGGTGGGTCTGTACCTATTATGCCTTGCCCGCCGTTTTACACCGACACGACACCCACATCGTTTTTGCCTTATTTCTCCCGGTATGTGGAGTTTTTTCGATAGCACCGAGTGGTGATTGAGTGCTAACAGCTGACTTGTAATTTCCTGCTATTAAATTCAGATAAGACTGAAGTCATTCTTGTTGGTCCAAAAAACCTTAGAAATACCTTTCCAAATCAAATTCTTAGTTTGGATGCAGTTAACTCTTTCTCTTAATAGCTCTGTGAGGAATCTTGGAATTATTTTTGATCAAGATCTGTTTTTCAATTTACATATTAAATTTGTTTCTAAGACTGCCATTTATCATTTGCGTAATATTGCCAAGATTAGGAGCATCTTGTCTCAGAGTGATGCTGAGAAACTGATCCACACTTTTGTTAGCTCGAGATTAGATTATTGTAACTCTTTATTATCAGGTTGTCCTAGAACATCTTTAAAAAGTCTTCAGCTGATCCAAAATGCTGCAGCAAGAGTTTTTACAGGTACCTAGAAAGAGAGATTATATCTCTCCGGTTCTGGCTTCCCTTCATTGGCTTCCCATAGAGTTTAGAATTAAGTTTAAAATCCTTCTTCTCACTTTCAAAGCTCTAAACAATCAGGCTTCTTTTTATTTAAAAAAAATCTGATATTACCCTATTATCCTAACAGAGCACTACGCTCCAAAAATGCTGGATTACTTGTAATACCTAGAATCACCAAAAGTGCAATGGGGGGCAGAGCCTTCAGTTATCAAGCTCCTCTCTTGTGGAACCAGCTGCCAATCTGGATTCGGGAGTCAGACTCGATTTCTGTTTTTAAGAATAGGGTTAAAACCTTCCTTTTTGATATAGCCTACAATTAGGGAGGGATCATGTGTTTCTGAACCCTCCCTTAGTTATGCTGCTATTAGGTTTAGACAGCCGGGGGACCTTCAATAATTGCACTGGGCTTCACTCCTTTCTTCACTCTCAATGAATTTTTTTTTTTTTTGCTGGTCATTAACATCTGTTTGTTGTCTCCCATAGAATGAGTCCCCATCGTGCTGTTTGCTCTCTATATGTCTTTTCTTTTCATCTTCTCTATCCCCTCACCCCCCAGCCAGTCGCAGCAGATGACTGCCCCTCCCTGAGCCTGGTTCTGTTGGAGGTTTCTTCCTATTAAAAGAGAGTTTTTTCCTCTCCACCGTTGCCAAGCGCTTGCTCACAGGGGATCGCCTTATTACTGGGGTCTTTCTGCAATTGTAGGGGTTTCCCCTACAGTTGAAAGTGCTATGAGATGACTCTTGTTGTGAAATGGTGCTATATAAATAAAGTTGAATTGAATTGAATTGAATTGAATCATGAGCTTCTATAAGATCCTTTAAACTTTCTTTGGATGCAGCATGTGGCTCTGGGTGATTCCTGTCCATCAAAGGATTTTCTGTGCAATTAAAATCACCTCCCACAAATAAAAAGTTATCATTACTGCAATTTTTGATCGTGTCATTTAAAATATTTCAAAAGGCCAATCTTTCTTTCCCTACGGTTGGAGCATACACATTTATAAAAACAACTTTCACATTCTCAAAAACAGCTTGAACTTTTAAAATATGGCCTGCAATTATCTCATAAATTTCATAAGAAAGTGGAATAAAATCTCGAGAAAATAAAATACCCACTCCACCACTGCTGCTATTTTTTTCACTGAGGATAATTTCCCCTTGAAATTCCCTCCTCCAGTCAGCAGCATTATCCTCAAAACTGTGAGTTTCCTGAACAAACAGAACATTAATTTTCTTACATTCTGCAAGAGTAAAAACACACATTCGCTTGGACATTTCTCTTGCTCCATTGATATTGAGTGTGCGAAAATTAAAACTGGTCGTCGGCCTCCATCGGTCTATGATGACCATGGAAGAGAATCCTAAACGTCTACTCTGCTGGAACAGCACCGCCTGTGGCTGAACAGGCCGATGCACGAATGGCAGTCCCTGTCACACAGGTCGCACTTGTGGGTGGTCTCCGTGCTGCTGGGTCTGTGGCGGTTCTTCCTGCGGGTCCTTTTTTCAACTGCTGCAGCAGTCAGTCTCTCTTCACCCGCCTTGAGCTGTCTGGTCAGGGTGCTTCTCCATTTGGAGCGGTCCGTTGCAAGGTCCTCCCAGTGCTCTGTGTTCATCTCCAGGGCCTTCATTTCTCTCTTGTAGACGTCTCTAAAGCGCAGCTGTGGGCGGCCAACGTCTCTCCTGCCAGTTGCCACTTCTCCATAGAGGACGTCTTTGGGGATTCTGCCATCCTCCATACGGTGAACGTGGCCTAGCCAGCGGAGCCTGCACTGCCTGAGCAGAGTGAACATGGAGGGAAGGCCGGCGCGGGACAGAACTTCTGTGTTGGGCACTTTGTCCTGCCAGGATATGTCCAGGATGTGGCGAATGCAGTGCAAGTGGAAGGAGTTCAGTCTCTTTTCCTGCCGGGCGTATGGTGTCCACATCTCACTCCCATAGAGCAGCGTGCTGATGACGCAGGCGTTCTACACTGCCATCTTCATCTTGACAGAGAGTTTGGGATTCTCCCACACTCGTGTGGTGAGGCAAGCGAATGTGAAGGCTGATTTTCCAATCCTCTTGTTGATCTCTGTATCAAGGGAGAGGTTGTTGCTGATCGTGGACCCCAGGTATGTGAACTGATTCACGACCTCCAGCTCGTAGTTGTCGATGGTGGTGGTTGGTGGTGCTTCCGTGCCTTGCGCCAAGACGTTAGTCTTCTTCAGGCTGATGGTAAGCCCGAAGTCCTTGCATGCCTGGGAGAAGCGGTCCATCAGGGTCTGAAGCTCCTGCTGTGTGTGGGTAGCGACTGCAGCGTCGTCTGCGAACAGCATGTCTCTGATTAGAGCCTCGCGTACTTTGGTTCCTTGCTTTCAGGCGGGCGAGGTTGAAAAGCCTGCCGTCAGATCTTGTGTGCAGGTAGATTCCCTCTGTTGCTGTGCTGAAGGCATGCCTCAGGAGCATAGCAAAGAAAATCCCAAAGAGGGTTGGCACAAGTACACAGCCCTGTTTCACTCCACTGTGTATGTTGAATGGCTCTGAGACGTTGCCATCGTGCTGCACTATCCCCTGCATGTTGGGGTGAAACGATTCGATGAGGCTTTGCAACTTTGGTGGGCATCCTATCTTTGGCAGGATCTTGAAAAGGCCCTCTCTGCTGACCAGATCAAATGCTTTGGTGAGGTCAATGAAGGAGACGTACAGGGGCATGTTCTGTTCTCTGCATTTCTCCTGAAGTTGGCGGATGGAGAATATCATGTCTACCGTCGATCGCTCAGCGCGGAAGCCACACTGAGACTCGGGGTAGACACGTTCGGCAAGCTTCTGTAGACTAACTACTAACTAACCTGCACTTATATAGCGCTTTTCTAGTCACAAAGACCACTCAAAGCGCTTTCATTAACACTAACCCTCTATTCTAAGGGCCTATAGGAAACAGATATCTAGGGACAATTTAGAACAGCCAATTAACCTAACATGCATGTTTTTGGCATGTGGGAGGAAACCGGAGAAATCCCGGAGTAAACCCACGCAACACGGGGAGAACATGCAAACTCCACACAGATCACTGTTGGTCGGGGGCTGGGATCGAACCCACGATCCCACGATCCCCACAATCCCCCGGCCAAGGGTAAACTGTGCTGCCGCAGTGCTAACCACTGCGCCACCGTGCAGCCCAACGAGACGGGACAACTCGTGCGTAGACTTTGCCAACAACGCAGAGGAGGGAAATGCCCCTGTAGTTGTTGCAGTCGCTTCTCTCCCCTTTGTTTTTGTAGAGGGTGATGATCTTGGCGTCCCTCATGTCCTGTGGTACGGCACCTTCCTTCCAACACTGGCAGAGGACGTCATGCAATGGCAGCAGTAGGGCGGTCTTGCAGTGCTGGATCAGGTCAGGGGGTATGCCGTTGTTGCCGGGTGTCTTGCCAGTGGCCAAGCTATCAATGGCCTTGCTGAGTTCGTCGATGGTTGGCTCAACGTCAAGTTCGTCCATGGATGGCAGACAGTCGATGGCATCAAGGGCTGACGGTGTCACGGTGTTCTGTCTGGAGTAGAGGTCGGAGTAGTGTTCCACCCATCTCTCCATCTGCTTGTTCTTTTCTGTGATCATCTCCCCAGTGGAGGATTTGAGGGGGGGCGTCTTGCTCTGAGCCGGACCAAGTGCTTTCTTGATGCCATCATACATACCACGGATGTTCCCTGTTATGGCAGCGGTTTGAATGTCTTGGCTGAGCTGAGTCCAGTACTCGTTGGCACAGTGCCGAGCAGTCTGCTGAACTTTGCTTCTCGCAGCCCTGAGAATCTGGAGATTCTTCTCGTTTGGCTACTTCTTGTACTCAGCAAGTGCTGAACGCTTGGCTTCAATGACGGCGGTCATCTCGGTCAACTTGGTATCAAACCAGTCCTGTGACTTTGAGGTCTTCCTCCCAAAGGTAGCCAAGGCTGTGCGGTGGATGGTGTTTCGCAGCTCTTCTCACTTCTGCTTTGCAGATTCTCCTTCTTGTGGTACACCAAGTTCCTTCTCAAAGGTGAAGGCAAACTGCTCAACAAGTTCTGGTTGAGCCATCTTGCTGGTGTCAATCCGTGCCTTTCCAGGCTTTCTAGCACGATGGAATTTCTTCAGCTGCAGCTTGACCTTGCAACACACCAATGAATGGTCTGTGTCGCAATCTGCACTCTGGAACGAACGGGTGATTAGCACGTTCTTCAGTGAGGTGTGCCTGGTCAGGATCAAGTCCAGCTGGTGCCAGTGCTTTGAGCGCGGATGTTGCCAGGAAACCTTGTGTTGGGGCTTGGTCTTGAAGAACGAGTTTGTGATGCACAGATCGTGATATGTGCAGAACTCGAGCAGCCGCTGTCCATTGTCATTCATTCTGCCCACGCCAAAAGGTCCAAGACAGGAGGGCCAGGAGTCGTGGTCAGCACCCACTCTGGCATTGGAGTCTCCAAGGAGAATGAGTTGTTCAGAGTTGGGGATGATCCTGACAGTTGTTGCGAGATTCTCGTAGAACTCGTCTTTTGCCTCTGGTGTGGCTGTCAGTGTTGGGGCATACACACTGACGAGGGTGACTGGGCCTTGAGTGGTGGGCCTGCAGTGGTGCAGCTGGCGTCCTGGTGCAGCAATAGCAACCTGCAGCTGAACGCTCTGAAGACAGTGGAGATGATTGTAGACTTCAGGAAAGTCACTACTCCTCTGCCCCCCCTCACCCTCTCAGGCTCTCCCATCACCACTGCTGATTCCTTCCGCTTCTTTGGCACTACCATCACCAGGGACCTCAAATGGGAGCCGACCATCAGCTCACTCATCAAAAAAGCCCAGCAGAGGATGTTCTTCCTGCGGCAGCTGAGGAAGCTCAAGCTACCCACCAAGATGTTAGTGCAGTTCTACACAGCCATCATCGAGTCCATCCTCACCACCTCCATAACCGTGTGGTACGCAGGAGCCACTGCCAGGGACAGACTAAGGCTGCAGCGCGTCGTGCGCACTGCTGAGAAGGTGATCGGCTGCAAGCTCCCATCTCTCCTGGATCTGTACATCTCCAGGACCCGGAGGCGTGCTGGCCGGATCATAGCCGATCCCTCACACCCTGGTCATGTACTGTTTGCCCCCCTCCCCTCTGGTAGAAGACTTCGGTCCATCCAGACTAAAACCTCCCGTCACATGAACAGCTTCTTCCCCTCTGCCATCAGACTGCTGAACACTAAGTGACTTATTGACTCTCGTGCACTATGTACAGCAGCTCAACCAGACTCATGTCAATCATCACTGTTTTCTTCCTGCATTACCGACTGCACTATATAGTTCTCCACAGTATCTGCTGCTGGCTAATATATTTTAACTGTTGACCAGTATCACTTAATCTTATCCTACACTTTATTACATGTATAGTTTATTTCTTTTATCTTATCATGTTTAATGTTGCAGCATTGTACCGAGACAAATTCCTAGTTTGTGTACTACATGAACAATGGCAATAAACCTGATTCTGATTCTGATTCCGGGTTCAGGCGGAGGGTGAGGAGTCGTGCAGAGCCAGTGCTGCCCGGTTCCACCATCTTCAGCAAGGTGTTCTTCACTGCGAAGCCCACTCCGTGTTCCCTGTGTTCGTCACTGCCCTTTCCCTGCCAGTAGAACGTGTACTCCTTCTCTCTCAGTGTGCCTGCGTCAGCCAACTGTGTTTCCTGGAGAGTGGCGATATCCACTCCCAGTCTCTTCAGCTCATTATTGATGATGGCAGTCTTCCTGGTGTTGTTGATGTCCTTGAGGTTAGCAGCGAGTCCTGTCATCATAGTGCGGATGTTCCCAGTTGTAGAGTTGGTCTCTTTTGTTTTATTGTCTTGCCTGGTGCGAAGGTTCTCAGCCTGCTGTTCGGACTTCTCCTCATCCCCATGCACCCAATGAGGAAAGCAAGCTGTGGCAGGACAACACCTTATTGGCTGGGGGCTACCTAGCTTGAGGCGGGCGGTAGCTGTCCAGTGAAATCCGATGATCCCTCCCACCGTCGGGAACAACCCCTGGCGCCGCGCTCTACGCCAATTGAGCGGTGGCTTATAACCGGTAACTGTCATTCCCCGTGTTTTGTCTACGCCAAAGGCGAAGCTGGAGTGTCCTCTCCAGTGATCCGGTGTTCTACCTTCCAGCATTGGGCGTTGGTAGGATTCAAGCCTGGGCAGGAAGATATGGAGGACAAGATGTTGCCCATGCAGCATGTCCCCCCTCTCCACATCACTGATGAATCCAAAGGAACAGCAGGGCTGCTACAGTTTGGCACCAGCGCCGTTGCAGGAGCTGCCAGAACGATGTTGAGCACAACATAGAACTGCCTTAGGGGCTCCGACTCCGGATTTTTCCTCAGGGTTGACTCCCGAAGCCTTTCCCGTGACCGGGTATGCCGCAAGGCAGCGGAGGTTTGAAATCAGGGTTTACCTTCCCCTAGATGGGCTACCTTCCCAGGTTGATAAGCCACCATCTACCCGAAGCTTCTGGTTTTAAGGTGCCAGAGATCCGCCTTCGCCCCTTCTCCTATTAGTAAAAGCAGTTCTGCCGGGCTTAGAGACTAAACCACACGGGCAGGCTAGGAGTTGGACTTAGTTGTCAGAGGCTTTTCGAGACGCACGCCACAAGGAGCATTTTATGAGCACTGGGAGCTTAACCCCAGTGCCGCTCCTGGCTATGACAACCTTGGAACTACACGTGTATAAAAGGGCAAAACCAATGCAAAAAACAGAGAAGACAAAATGAGCAATAAAAAACTAATCATCTTGGGCAGTTTGGTTCTTAACTTTTAGTACAAGCTTTTTAAGTCTGTAGATCTCCTGATCAGTGAAGATTTCCTGCTCATGCTCTCCCCTATTTTTCATTTAGGCCCGAGCTGAGTCAACAAAGTGTTTTAGGTCTGGGAAAAAGTTTTCAACTTTAACCATCCTGGATCCCTTAGTGTCCTGCAAAAACTTCTGTATTTTTGTGAAGGGGTAACCACCTCCACTGGCCACATCATCACTGCTTTCGCCATCACTCTCTATCTCAGACCCAGCATAAAAGTCTGGTTGAGATAGAGAAGCCTCAGAACTGGCTTTTACAACCCTTTTCAATTTACTCCTCTGCAGTTTGTTTTCCAAATTCTTCCGTTTAACTAAAACTTTAGAAACTCTTCATCTATCTCAATATCGTCCTCATCCTCCAGCACTGACTCAGCCACCCTGGTAGCTGTTTCTTCTTGTTTTTCACTCAACCTCTGCTGTAGTTTTATAGTCATCCTTATAGTCCCACCGTCTACCTGGGCCTAATTTAGCTCATCTGTCTGATCCTGAGCGTGATCCCTCTCGATAATCTCACCCTTGTCCACAATGTTGGTCTGTGTATTAGCCCTTCGATGTACTTTAACTTTTGTTGTTCCGTTTATGACTGACAGGCTGGTTGCACCACCAGACGGCCCAGCGGCCTCGGACGAAGCCGCGCCAGCAGCCTTGGAGGATGGCGAAGCCACCCCATTGCCGGACGGCCCAGCGACTGTGGTGCACGAAGGCAAGGCTGCACCAGCAGCCCCACCAGCAGCCTTCCCCGGATGATCACCCCCCACTCCCTGAGGGCATGATCGAATCAAATGCCCCTCCATTCCGCAGCCAAAACACCTCATATTATCAGAGGTGACGTGGATGATATAATCGAAGCCGTCAATCCGATACTTAAATATGAGGTTGAGGCTTCCCTTGCTGTTCTTTAAAATCATGAGCACCTGTCGTCTAAAAGACATGACATGCTTTAAATGTGGGGACTTACAACCGAGAGGGATGTGTTTAATGGGGGACAAAAGCTGCCTGTATCTCGACAGCTCCTTCTCCAACAGCTCATTCTTTAAAAACGGTGGGACATTTGATATTGTGATTCTTTTTGCGAGATTTACCAGAGACAGAACAGGAACCAGTGTATCTTTAATTACAACCCCACTCTCCACCACTTCATTAACTTTTTCAACGCTGTCTAGGAAAATTACCACTGCATTATTAAATATGGAAGCTGACCTGACACTTTCATAGGCGACCAACTCCCTCACAGCCAGACTACAATCTTCCACTGAGCAGCTGACAGCCAGAGCCAGTTTGACAGCATGCCGGTGTGTCAGCTTCTCAAACCCGGAGCCTCGCTCCAAAACCATGCTGACCAGCAAAACGGGCAGCAGAAACCTCCGTCCCAGAACACCTACCCCACTCCAACTACAGAAAACAATGAAACTTAAGATTATTTAACAAAAAACACCTTAAACACGAAAAGATAGAGAAAAGTTTGCGACAACTCACTCACACTGTCACACGCTCCCAGCTCGCACTCACGACCACGCCCACTCAGAGAGAGTTCGAGTTTTAAAAAATCCCTTTATTGTACAATTCAAAAATGCAAGATCACCAATACCATCATTCCACCATCACATTTCAAAAGTGCAAACATAACTCATCCCCCTCTCCCACAGAACACAAAATATTCCCTACAGTCCATCTATTGGTGAAAACCTCCAAATTGTCCACCATTTTATAGTAAGAGTACTCCACCTGGGGTCTGACTTTTAACAAGGCCTTGAAAACAAACACAGGATCCACATTGCCAGTGTTAGTAGTCCGATTTTTCCTTGCCAGCCAGATGGCAAGTTTAGCAGTACCAGATAGGAAGTTCATCAAAGTGTGCACAGACTTCTTTGCCACTTTATAGTTTGGACCATAAATAAACAAACCAAAGGAGAAACATCCACCCAAATCATGAAACCACACTTTCAGAAGATCAAAAAGGCCAGATAAACGAAAACATTGAACAAACAAACGCTCCAGGGTCTCAACTTGGGAACAAAGCAAACATTCCTCCCCCACATTAGGATCCAGGTGTGCTCTGTATTTATTTGTAGCTATTGCCCCATGAACAATCCTCCACTGGAGATCTGCTGTCCGTTTCTCAATAGGGAGCTTGTACATGGACCGCCAGCTGCCTTTCGGGGAGAATACCGGCCCCAAAAACCCCGCCCACTTCGACTCAGAGAGAGTTTGAGTTTTAAAAAATCCCTTTATTGTACAATTCAAAAAAGTAAGATCACCAATATCATTTCACCAAGTGTCTCACATTTCAAAAGTGCAAACATAACTCATCCCCCTGTCTCACAGAACACAAAATATTCCCTACAGTCCATCTATTGGTGAAAACCTCCAAATTGTCCACCATTTTATAGTAAGAGTACTCCACCTGGAGTCTGACTTTTAACAAGGCCTTGAAAACAAACACAGAATCCACATTGCCAGTGTTAGTTTTGAGTTTTAAAAAATGGCTTTATTGTACAATTCAAAAATGTAAGAACACCAATATCATGCCCCCAAGTGTGTGTGTGAGAGAGAGAGACAGATTTTGATTTTTAAAAGCTCTCTAATAAACACACTTTTCCATCATTCAGTACAATTCCTATGCCATACTATATTACAAAGAAATTATTCCCCCAAAAGGGAGCTGGAGAAACAGAGAGAGGGAGAGGGAGGGAAAGAGAAGAAGAGCGAGAGAGAGACAGAGGGAGAGACAGATAGGAGGAGAGAGAGGAAGAGAGAGGGTGAGAGAGAGACACAGCAGTGTAGCGATCCTCAGCAGCTGAAGACTGACCAGCAGCAGCTTTTTCTTCCCTCTGATCTGTGGACCATCAGCAGGACAGCAGCAGGTGAAGGTCTCCACAAACCTCAAACCAGAAGGAAGAAGAAGAGGAGAAAATGGATCATCAACACACCTAAAAAGAAGTTTCAAGTGGTGTCTGTTCCTGCTGAAATTTTCAAGAAAGGAAGAAAAAGTTTATTCTTGCAAAGAAACAAGACCTACGAAGAGATGAAAATTAATCCAAACTAAAAGGCGAAAAACAATCATCATCTTTTGTTTTTTCCTCCAAATAACAGGAGAAGATCAGAGAAAACTCACAATTCCAGACAGAGGACTGTGACCACATTAATGACGAAGGACCAGCAGCAGCTGGAGTAAGAACACCTCTGATCTATTATTATCATTATTATCATTGTTATCATTATTATCATTGTTATCATTGTTATCATTATTATCATTATAAAAGAAGAGTGAAAGAAGCTACAGGAACAATCTCAAAAATCAAAGAGGACTTCACCATTGAAGAGCAAAGGAGAGAGATCTGACAGAAGAAAACAGATGAACTTTGATGGAATTCTGGAGTAAACCAGGACAGGGTGAACTCAGTTCCCAACCAATCAGAGGAACCCCCACAACAAGTCCCAGACTAAAGATTTGCCAGAAGACATCAGCCATGACCCTTAAGCTCCTTGTTCTCCTCTCCATCCTCCTCCTCCACCCTGCTGCTGCCGGCGGTGTGGCCCTGGGTCAACTGGAGCACTGGGTCCGGTCAGGTCTCCAGTCCCTACAGTGGGGCCAGCTGGACCAGTGTCTCCGCCTGTCCTCCCAGTCTGAGGTTGAATGCAGGCGGCTGGCCCACCTATCTCTGTCCACCGTGGCCGTGTACATGTCCGAGCCTCACACCACTGCAGGTAAGGGGCCACAGGGGCAACAGGGGGCATGGTATCCTGACTTTGAGTCTGTTTTGTGGACCTGGTGGAGATCTGTTGAATCTGATCCTCTGAGGTCTAACCTGTGGCTCTATGTAACTTAAGGGAAAAATAGAAGAACTAGAGTGCACTCAGAAAGCACATACCTCCACTAAGGTTTGCCTCTGTTTTATCAGGATTACAGAAAAACTCCAGGACAGATTTTGATGAAATTCTCACTGGAGGTGGCCGTCGGGCTACCCATGACCCTGTTAGATTTTGAAGGTGATCTGGGTCAGGATGTTTGAGACACGGCCTTGGCTTTACTCCACTGTCCAAAAAAACTAGGTAGATTTGACTGCTAATGTCAGCTGGACTGAGCAGCCACGGTCAGGATATCTGCCTGACTTTGAGGTTGACCTGCCAGGCACAGACTAGGAGATCAGACTGCTATCCTAGACACGAGATGTTTGTTATTGTCTATTTTCTTAATACTCTCTCCATCTCTGCAAGACACCCGTTTACCCAGCTGAATCATCTACCAACTCTGGCTGTATCTCCCACCTCCTGACCTGTTGTAACTTGCCAAATTATACCCCCAGCCCAG
Organism: Pholidichthys leucotaenia; assembly: GCA_020510985.1. Classification (NCBI taxonomy): domain Eukaryota; kingdom Metazoa; phylum Chordata; class Actinopteri; order Cichliformes; family Pholidichthyidae; genus Pholidichthys; species Pholidichthys leucotaenia. The sequence continues at coordinate 219,199,886 of CM035837.1, forward strand.
ACTATACACAGGGTTATAGGATAGGCTAGCTTATACCCCGGATATATTATGGCCTAGGCCAATTCATACTCCGTGGTATGAAGTGGCCTAATTGGCCTAGGCCATAATATGCCTCCTAGGCCAATTCATACCACCAGGTCAGATTATACTCCCACCATGATATGAGCAGTGTCGAGTGATATATGCAAGAATTACCAAATTTTTCAACTTTAAAGTGGGGTTTCAGCTTTGTCAGGTAAATTAAGTGAGACAGCTAACTGACTTAAATCTTAACTCTTCTATAGTTGTCAGAAAAGAGAAGTCCACACCGGCATGTCCAAATGACTGCTTTAGGACAATATAGCAGCAAGATGCAGCCTCACCATTTCAACTGTTGAAAGCACTGTATGGAAACTCTCTAACCATTTTTAAATTGTGTTGGTAGGGCAAGTTAAACAAGAGTTATGATAAACAATTTCCATCAATTTTTTCTGAATATTTTCATCATGTTTGGTGTATGTTTGGAGCAGCAAAAAATGGTAAAACTGGAAAGTGAGACTGAATGTGCAGATTCTAAACATTCTGTTTGATGTTGACAGACAACGTAAAACACTGAGATATGGTTTTAATGTCATAGTAGAAAAATATTTACCTGCATAAAAGTGGGATGGGTAGGTTTGTCATTTATTTTAATATACACATAATTTTACAAAATGGAAAAAGTGGTCAGATCAGATGATAATAACGTAAGATAAGATAGTGACATCATGACGTGATGATGCGGGGTGTTGAAAATATACTGTGTAAATACAATCAAAACCTCTTGACACAAAAGAGGTTAAGTCTGGCCTGGAGGGGTACAGTCTGAACTAGGCTATTTTACACCCTCGGGTATACTCTAGCCAAAGCCATTTTATCCCCAGGGTATAGTCTAGCCTAGACCACTTCATCCCGTGGGTATACTTTTGTCTGGGCCAGTTTATCCCCCCCGGAATACTAGGGCCTAGGCCAGTTAATGTCCCAGATATGCTCTGGGCTAGGCCAGTTTATACCCCCTTTATACTCTTGCCTAGGCCAGTGTATCCACTGGGTGTACTGTGGCCCCGGTTAGTTTTTTCCCTGGGTATACTCTGGCCTAGGCCAGTTTATCCCCCCAGCTGTACTCTGGCATAGGATAGTTTATCCAGTGGGTATACTCTGGCCGATGGCAGTTTATCCCCTGCGTACACTCTGGCCTGGATTAATTTATCCCCCGGGCATACTCTGGAGTGGGTTAGTTTATCCCCCCAGGTATAGTCTTCCCTGGGCCAGTTAATTCCTGGGTATACTCTGACCTAGGCGAGTTTGTTCCCCAGGTATACTCTGGCTTGGCCAGTTTATTTGCCGGGTATACTCTGGCCTAGGCCAGTTTATCCCCCAGGTATACTCTGGCCTGGGCTACTTTATCCCCCGAGTATTCACTAGCCTAGTCCAGTTTAACCCACAGGTATACTCCAGCCCCAGTTAGTTTTCCCTCTGGTATACTCTGGCCTGGGCCAGTTTATCCTCCGGGTATATGCTGGGCTAGACCAGTTTACTCCCCCGTTATACTCTGACCTTGGCAAGTTTATCCCACGGGTATGCTCTTGTCTAGGCCAGTTTATTCCCCGGCTATACTCTAGCCGAGGAAAGTTTATTCTCCTGGTATACTCTGGCCTTGGCCAGTTTATGCCCCTGGCTATACTCTGGCCTGGGGAGTTTATCCCACGTGTATACGCTGGCCTAGGCCAGTTTATCCCCTGGGTACACTCTTGCCAACGCCAGTTTACCCCCCAAGCTATATCCTTGCCTGGGCCAGTTTATCCCCCCGGGTATACTCTGGCCTACGCCAATTTATCCCCGGGTATAATCCAGGTAAAGGCCAGTTAATCCCCAGGGTATACTCTGTCCTTAGACAGTTTAGTCCCTGGGTGTACTCTGGCCTTGGCCAGTTTATTCCCCGGGTATACTCTGGCCGTGGTCAGTTGATCCCCCTGGTATATTCTGGCCCAGTTTATTTTATTCCCCGGGTATACTCCGGCCTAGGCCAGTTTAACCCTCCGCCTATACTGAATGAATGAACGAATGAATGAATGAATGAATTTATTTCGGATAATACAGTACAGGTTAAAAGAAACTGTATAATATAACAACAAGGTCACATTAGACAAAGACTCCTTCTACTAAACAATTTCACGTGAGTTATCCGAAATGGGTGATGGCTGAAGCCACAGCTTATATTGCCATATATATATACTCTGGCATACCTTTGTTTATCTCCCCTGGTATACTCTGGCCTGCGCCAGTTTATCCCCCCAGGTACAGTGATCCCTCGCTACTTCGCGCTTCACCTTTCGCGCCCTCAGTGCATCGCGGATTTTTCAAAAATATTCATCAAAAATTCAAAATTGAGAAATAATGGGCGGGCGCTAGCAGAAGGCAGGGAGACTACATTAGACCATCAGGTGTCAACACGGACAGCCGCTCAACTCTCTGTTCGCTGTTCTCGTGTTGGCTCGGCTCGGAAATCTCGCAAGCTGATTGGCCGAGACGTTTCACCCCGCAAGCTGATTGGCCGAGACGTTTCACCCACCTCCTCTCCCTGCCGAGCGCCCATGAAGGGAAGGAAGACCGCATTCATTGCTTTTTATCGCTCGTGTTACTTAGTCTCGCCGCGTGGAACTTTTTGCTGTTTTCTTGTGCCATTTTGTGCGAAATAGTCTTCCCGTTGAGCCACTACGCCGCCTCCTGCAGCTTCAGCTCTATCGGAAGCTGCCCTCGATGATCCTGCGCCTCCAGCACCTCACGATGAGGCGTCACCTGAGGAGCAGTAAAGCTCTCATTAACCTGTGCAGTAAATCATTTTCATCTTGAGTTACGTATCTTGTTATAAGAATAAAAGAGTTCTAAAAACATATTTATGTACACTTTGTTTACATCTACGTATGTATGTACACGTACACACACACACACGTATCATATGAGAGAGAGAGTGAGAGAAAGAACGTACGTATTATTTATGGATGACGTCATTAGGGGTGACGCTACTTCGCGGTTTTTCACTTTTCGCGGTCGGTTCTGGAACCCATTAACCGCGGTAAGTGAGGGATCACTGTATACACTAGCCTTGGATAGTTTATCCCGCTGGGTATACTCTGGCCTAGGCTGACATAATGCACGGCTCAGGAGACACACACGCAGGCTCGGGGTAGATCTAATAGCTTTATTAGCAACAAGTGTGTATGAGTGTGTGTCTGCGAGATGTAAATGTGTTGGTGGTGGCGTCTGCGTCAGGCACGGAGGCAGGAGGCCGTACAGCCGGACAACCCTATGGGAGAAGCAAAGGGAGAAGGGTAACGGGCACCACACCAACACGGGAGATATGATAATGATGACAGGCTTACTGAATGGCAGGTGGCTGGCACAGCAAGGGTGAAGCCCGGAAGACAGAGACCTGGAGCGCCCGGTGCAGCAGCGAGGGAACGGTGGCAGAGGGGAGTGGTCCGCCGCCGGGAAATCCACCTGTGCACAGGGGAGCAGACTAGGAGAAGAAGGAGGTAAGAGATTCTTACTTGAATGCTTGCTTGGCGGTAGGGATTCCTTGCAGCAAGGGAAACGAATGAAGACTGACGGCTTCAGGCCGAAGCCCAGGGTGAGGCGGCTTAAATCCTTCGCCGCTGACGAGGTGCAGGTGTGTGTGCAGCTGACGCCGCTGATGGGCGGTGAGGCGTGACAGTACTCCCCCCTCTAGCAGTGCCTCCTGGCGATGGTTTCTCCGGGTGCGCTCGGTGGAACTCAGTAATGAGGGACGGGTCCAACACAAACAACGAGGGTACCCATTGCCGATGTTCAGGCCCATAACCCTCCCAGTCCACCAAGTACTGCAACCCGCGACCCCGGTGCCGGGAGTCCAGGATGGAAGAGACAGGCCAGGCCGGATGACCATCAATCATCCGGGGCGCGGGCTGCGCAGCAGGAGGAGGGCAAAGGGGGTCGGAGACTGCCAGCTTCACCTTGGAAACGTGGAAGGTGGAATGGATGCGGAGGGAGGGGGGAATAGCTACACGCACAGCCACTGGGTTGATAATCCTGGTGATGGGGTATGGGCCCATGAAACGCTGTGCCAGCTTCCTCCTCTCACCCTTTAAAATGACGTCCTGGGTTGACACATAGACACGCTGGCCCACCTGGTACGCTGGGGTGGGTCTTCTGTGCCAGTCCGCCGTGGATTTGTTGCGCTCTGCCGTGCGTAAAAGCGCATTGCGCGCCGACGCCCAGATGGAACGGCACTGCCTGAGGTGCGCCCGAACTGAGGGGACAGTTACCTCACTCTCCTGTGCTGGGAACAGAGGGGGGTCGTAGCCCAGGGACGCCTTAAAGGGAGACATCCCAGTGGCAGAAGAGCGGGCGGTGTTGTGGGCGTACTCAACCCAGGCGAGATGGTTGCTCCAGGACGCAGGCTTGGACGCAGTGACGCAGCGGAGCGCAGCCTCCAGCTCCTGGTTGGTCCGCTCACACTGCCCGTTGGTTTGGGGGTGATGGCCGGAGGAGAGGCTTACCTTGGCTCCCAGGGCGTTACAAAAGGACCTCCAAACCTCTGAGGAAAGTTGGGGCCCCCGGTCTGAGACCACGTCCACTGGAATCCCGTGCAGCCTGACCACGTGTTGGATTAGGAGGTCCGCCGTCTCCAGGGCAGATGGAAGCCCCCGTAAAGGGATGAAGTGCGCCGCCTTGGAGAAACGGTCTACGATGGTCAGGACAGTGTCGAAGATGTTTGAGACTGGGAGTCCGGTGACGAAGTCCAGGGCGATATGCGACCAGGGCCTGCCAGGGACGGGCAGAGGCTGGAGCAAACCCGCTGGAGGGGCATTACCTGATTTACTGGTGGCACATACAGGGCAGGCCCGGGCGTAGCGGGCAGCGTCCCTCCGCAGGCCCGGCCACCAGAAGGACCGTTGAAGAAGGTCGATCATCCGGGAGGAACCAGGGTGGCAGGTGAGCTTAGATGTGTGCAGCCAGTGGATGACCTCCCCCCGGACCGTGGACGGCACAAAAAGCCTCCCCTCCGGTCCGCCGCCAGGGTCAGGTTCCGATTCCTGCGCCCTCCGGATCTTACTTTCAATGTCCCAAGTGACGGCCCCCACGATGCACGACCTGGGCAAAATGGTGTGGACCGTGTCCTCAGACGCCTCAGGGGCAAATTGCCTAGAGAGGGCGTCAGGCAGGCCGTTCTTGGAGCCAGGCCTGAAGGTGATGTTAAAGCGGAACCTGGGAAAGAACAAGGACCAACGCGCCTGGTGGGCGTTCAGACGCTTGGCAGATCTTAAGTACTCCAAGTTCTTGTGGTCAGTCAGGACCACGAATGGCAAGTCCGCCCCCTCTAGCCAGTGACGCCACTCCTGCAGCGCGAGCTTGATGGCGAGGAGCTCTCTGTCCCCCACGTCGTAGTTCCGTTCCGCTGGGGACAAGTGCTGGGAGAAGAAGGCGCAGGGCCGTTTGACTCCGTCATCAGGTGACCGCTGAGATAGAACCGCCCCCACCCCCGTGTCCGAAGCGTCCACCTCCACGATGCATTACAACGAGGGATCGACTTGGCTGAGGACCCGGGAGGAGGAGAACTCCGCCTTCAGCGCCTGGAAAGCAGCTGCGGCCTCTTCAGTCCACCGGAACGGGACCTTAGGGGACATGAGGCGGGTCAGAGGGCCGACGACGGTACCAAAATTCGGGACGAAGCGGCGGTAGAAGTTTGCAAACCCAATAAACTGTTGCACCTGTTTTCTTGATGTAGGTGTGGGCCATTCCACCACCGCTTTCACCTTCACTGGATCCGGAAGCACCTGGTCGTGGGAGATGAAGAACCCGAGGAAGGACGTGGTTTTAGCGTAAAATTCACACTTTTCTGCCTTCACATATAACCGGTTCTCCAGCAGCCTTTGGAGGACCCGCCTCACATGGACCCGGTGCTCGTCCCTGGATCTGGAGAAGATGAGGATGTCATCCAGGTAGACGAACACAAACAGGCCGATGAAATCCTGGAGGACATCATTTATAAGGCGCTGAAAGACGGCTGGAGCATTGGTCAACCCGAACGGCATCACCAGGTACTCGAAATGGCCGTTCGGGGTACGGAAGGCTGTCTTCCACTCGTCTCCCTCCCGGATCCGGACGAGGTGGTATGCACTGCGAAGATCCAGCTTGGTGAACTAAGTCGCCCCCTGGAGGGAGTGGAAGGCGGTGTCCATTAGTGGCAGGGTGTAGCGATCCTTCTCCGTGATATCATTCAGGGCGCGGTAGTCGATACAAGGACGGAGGGAACCGTCCTTCTTGCCCACAAAGAAGAATCCTGCGCCTAATGGTGATGACGAGGGACGGATAATTCCAGCACTCAGCGATTCCTTGAGGTAGGAGTTCATAGCCTCCTTCTCCGGCGCCGACAGGCTGTAGAGTCGCCCAGAGGGTAAGGGTGCCCCCTGGCGGAAGTTTATTGCACAGTCATAAGGCCTGTGTGGAGGAAGAGACATCGCCTTGGACTTGCTGAATACCATACCCAGGTCGTGAAACTCTGATGGCACCAGGGAGAGATCCGGAGGCGCGGCGTCCTTGGGAGTTGGAGAAGAGGACGGGGAGCAGGCAGCGGATTGAAGGCAGGTGCTCATACAAAAGGAACTCCATGTCGACACCCTGGTGGACTTCCAATCCAGGACGGGGTTGTGGAGGCGAAGCCAGGGCTACCCCAGGATGACGGGCAATACAGAGTTGGGGAGGACGTAGAAGGTGATTTCCTCCCGGTGGTTCCCAGAGATGATCACAGGGACAGGGACGGTCTGGTGTGTAACTCTCCCTAGGGAGACATGGGAGAGGTTGACCAGGGCGAGAGGAGATTTGAGGACTTGGCAACGGATGCCCAGTCGGGTTGCCAGGCTTTGTGAAATAAAGCTGCCCTCCGCGCCCGAATCCACCAGTGCGTGGGTGAGGTGCCCAGTGGGTTTGTGACAAAACCGGATGGGCAGCTTCAATTGAGAGAGGGGATTTAACCGATTGATGTCCGCGAGGCCCCCTACAGTGACTCGCGGACCTCCCCGTTTGGCTTCTGTGGACAAAGCTCCACCGTGTGTTGGCTGTCTCCGCAATACATGCAGAGACCCAACTCACGGTGGCGTTGTTTCTCCGCAGGAGGGAGCTTTGTCCAGCCTGTCACCATCGGCTCTGACTCCTCGGAGCGTGATGGTGACGGCAACGCCAGTGGGCGAGCTTGGGACAGGCGCGACGAGGCACCACGAGGGCGAGAAGAAGATGACTTCCGCTCCGAGGTGCGCTCGCGCAACCTGTTATCCAGGCTGATGGCTAGGGACGTTAGCTCCGCTAAAGTCTCCGGGATGTCCCATCCAGCCAGTTCGTCCCTCAGACCATCACTGAGACTGCGGAGGAAGATGCCGCAGAGAGAACGTTCTCCCCAGCCAACCTCCTCCGCCGCTACCCGGAAGTCGATCGCGTAATCAGCTGCCGACCGGCTTCCCTGCTGGAGGCTGAGAAGCCGATCGACCTGAACGCTCTCTGTACGAGAATGATCAAAGACCTCCAGGAACAGTCTCACGAATTGGCCATAGGTGAGGGTGGCGTAACTGGGCTTCGCCATTACGGCGTAAGCCCAGGTAAGCCCTCGCCCCTCCAGGAGGTTCCCTATGTAGCCAATTCGGCTATGGTCTGAGGGAAAATCTCCGGGCACACGGTGGAACACGGACTCACATTGCATTATAAACCCCCGTGCTCCGCCGAGCTTACCGCTAAAGCGGGCGGGGGTCGGAATGGGTGTGAGCCGAACCGGTGCTGCCAGAGCAGACTGGACGGCCGCTGGAGCAGCAGGAGCCTAGCCGCCCTGACGAGCCGGGGGGAACGGCTGTTGGGGGTCCAAGTGGTCCAATCGGTTAGTGATGATGGATAATTGATTTAAAATCATCTGTTGCTGGTGGGCTATTAGGTCCACCCGAGCCTCGAGGGTGGAAAGTCGGCGTGTGAGCCCGCCATCTGCCGAGCCGCTCTGCTGAAGCTGTACTGACATAATGCACGGCTCAGGAGACACACACACAGGCTCGGGGTAGATCTAATAGCTTTATTATCAACAAGTGTGTATGAGTGTGGGTCTGCGAGATGTAAATGTGTTGGTGGTGGCGTCTGCGTCAGGCACGGAGGCAGGAGGCCGTACAGCCGGACAACCCTATGGGAGAAGCAAAGGGAGAAGGGTAACGGGCACCACACCAACACGGGAGATATGATAATGATGACAGGCTTACTTGGAAATGGCAGGTGGCTGGCACAGCAAGGGTGAAGCCCGGAAGACAGCGACCTGGAGCGCCCGGTGCAGCAGCGAGGGAACGGTGGCAGAGGGGAGTGGTCCGCCGCCGGGAAATCCACCTGTGTACAGGGGAGCAGACTAGGAGAAGAAGGAGGTAAGAGATTCTTACTTGAATGCTTGCTTGGCAGTAGGGATTCCTTGCAGCAAGGGAAGCGAATGAAGACTGACGGCTTCAGGCCGAAGCCCAGGGCGAGGCGGCTTAAATCCCTCGCCGCTGACGAGGTGCAGTTGTGCGTGCAGCTGACGCCGCTGATGGGCGGCGAGGCATGACATAGGCCAGTTTATTGCAAGAGCATACTTTGGCCTTAGCCAGTTCATCCCTCCGGGTATTCAACGTGAGAAAAACTAAGGAGCTGGTGGTGGACTGCCACAGGCAAGGACAACCCCTCACAGCACCAGTAAACATCCAGGGAACAGACATTGAGATGGTGTCATCCTACAAGTACTTGGGTGTTCATTTGAATACTAAACTAGACTGGTCACACAAAACTGACGCACTCTACAAGAAGGGACAGCGCAGGTTGTTCCTACTGAGGAGGCTCAGGTCTTTTGGTGCACAAGGGGTGCTCCTGAAGACATTTTACGATTTGGTGGTGGCACCAGCCATCACTTTTGGAGTGGTCTGCTGGGGCAGTGGCATCCCACCAGCCGATAGGAAGAGACTGAACAAACTGATCAAGAAAGCTAGCCCTGTCCTGGGACAACACCTTGACCCGGTGGAGGAGATAGGAGAGAGAAGGATGGTGGCTAAACTGTCATCTCTGCTGCTACATTTTCTTGGAGGTTACATTCAAATGTGCTGAAAGGACCACTAAAAGATGAATTGGAATCAGATATTCTCAGATATTTGGAAGAAAATGATAATAGAGAAGTATCCCCTTTAATACTGTGGGACGCATGCAAAGCTGTAATAAGGGGAAAGATTATCGCAAAACTGGCAATCCAAAAGAAACTGATTAGAGTCAGAACTTAAGAAACTAGAAAAAAAGCACAAAAATAACACTCATTCTAATAACTCGCTCAAAATTAAGGAAATTAAAAAACAAACGAGATCTACACAATAGAAATCCAGAAGAAACTTACATTTCTGAAACAAAAATACCATGAAACAGGTAGCAAATCGGCAAAATTACTAGCCTATAAATTGAGGAAACAACAAACGGAGAGAGCAATCTACAAAATCAGAGACCCAGTATCAAAGGAAATAAAATTTAGAATTCAGGAAATTCTTAAAAGCTTCGAGAATTACTACAAGAACTTGTAATCCCTCAAAAAACACAAAAACGCATCCGAAGCCTTCCTAAATACATTAAATCTTCCCCAACTTACTGAGTCACAAAATAAAACACTACTGTCAGAAATACAACCTAAAGAATTAGAAAAAGCAATTATGAAACTTAAAGCTAACAAATCCCCAGGAGCAGATGGCTATACAGCAGAGTGGTACAAAACCTTTAAACAGCAACTATCTCCTCTCCTCCTGAAAACATTTTACTATGTTCTCCACACAGGGGAAATCCCCCCCAACCTGAAAAGGATAAACTAGACTGCTCCAACTACAGACCAATCAGTGTGTTAAATCAGGACTATAAACTTTTTACCGCTATCCTTGCCAAAAGGTTAGAAAATATACTGGCAGACTTAATTCATTTAGACCAAACAGGTTTTATAATACAAAGACAGACACAAGATAACATTAGATGCACTTTACACATAATTCATCATATAAAAAAAATATAATTTAAATGCAGCCATATTGGGATTAGATGCTGAAAAGGCATTTGATTCGGTTGACTGGTCTTTCCTATATAGAATCTTATCCAGTTTCAATTTTCATAACAACTTCATTAGAACTATCCAGGCATTATATAAAAAACCAACAGCTAAAATAAGGATTAACGGTAAATTATCATCATCTTTTGAACTGGAAAGAGGATGTTGTCAGGGCTGCCCCTTGTCTCCACTGCTCTTTGCAATCTCCATAGAACCTCTGAGCCGATGGATAAGACAGAATCAAAAAATTCAAGGAATTACACTTGGTCAGAAGGAACATAAAATAGCACTCTTTGCTGATGACATTTTAATATACCTGGGGCAGCCGGACACCTCTTTTCCAGAACTAATCAGTTTTTTCAGAGTATGGAGAGTTATCAGGGTATGAATTAAGCATGCATAAAACCAAAATTTTAACATTCAACTATGACCCAAATCAATATTTACTAAGCAAATTCAAAACTAACTGGGATATGGAATCTATGAAATATCTGGGGGTCAATATCCCGAAACAACTCAACAAAATTATAACACTAAACTATGATCCACTGATGGCAAAAATAAAATCTGATCTAGCAAGATGGAATATGATACCATTCTTGGGTACTGCACAAAGAATTGAAGCAGTCAAAATGAATATACTTCCACGTCTTCTATACCTTTTCCAAACAATACCGGTAGAACCTCCCAAAAAAACATGGCAAGAACTGGACAGAAGGATCTCAAGATTCATATGGCAGGGCAAGAGACCTAGAATCAGATATAGAACCCTACAGCTAAACAAAGACAAAGGTGGGCTTGCACTGCCAAATATCAGGGACTATTTTAAAGCCGCACAAATTAAAACTTTAGTAGAGATATGTAACCCAGTCTACACTGCACAATGGAAGGAGATGGAATGCCAAATAACAAGTGACATTCCCCTACAGGCGATAATAGGGAACAATGCCTTACCTAAACTTTTGAATAACACTAACCCGTGGATGGAGACCCCGCTAAAAATTTGGTTTAAGATAGTCAGAGAGACTCAAACTAAAGAGCCCTATCGATTATTGCAATGGATTTCCTATGATCAGGACTTTACTCCTAATAAAACAGACACTAGATTTAAAAAGTGGAAAGAGAACGGACTGATAAAATATTACGATTTTTTTAAAGGGCAAACTTTAAGAAGTTTTGAAGATTTGAAAAAACAAGGTCTAGTAAATCAAGACCTTTACAGGTTCTTTCAGCTTAGACACCTCATAAACAAAATACTTAAAAAGGAGGATTTGGAAAGGGTCCAGTCAGGTGTTCTGAAGGTTTTCTTAATGGCATTTAAAGGGATCCCAGGGATCAGATACGTTTCTAAAATATACCATGGTCTTCAAGACTTAAAAGGAGACAACACATCATATATAAAAGAGAGATGGGAAAAAGTGGGGAATTTCACTTTACAACTGGAAATATGGGAAAAGCTAAATAAACAACAATGGAAAAGTACTTCATCCCTGCTGTGGAGAGAATTTGGATGGAAAAATTTGGTAAGATTTTTCAGAACACCTGCACAAAACAAATTTACTCGTAAAGGACTGAATTGTTGGCACTTGTGTGGTGAAAAGACTGCAAATCATTTTCATGTGTTTTGGTCATGCCCAGTTATCCACCAATATTGGACCAATGTGCAGACAATATTGGGGAAAATATTCAAAGTAACAGTTCCCTTTTCTTTAGTAACTTTGTATTTGGGTTTACTACTGGAATCACTGGAAAGATGAGGAGAAAAATACTTATTCACTGTTTTAATATTGGCAAGTAAAAAAGCTCTAACAAAAAAATGGATGTTGAAAGACTGTCCTACACCTGAAGATTGGATTAACGTGATTCAGGACATTTATTGGATGGAAAAGTTGACATTTGCACTGAGACAGGACATGGATAGGTTCTTGAACTTTTGGCAACCCTGGAAAGCATATGTGTCTTCTATCAGATCTAATCTTTTACAAAAACCATTTCAATCATGGCACCTCTCTTTGTTCCAGCACTACTCAGATGCTGTTTTATTTTTCTGCTCTTTTGTTTTTTGTTCTTTTTTTAATTTCTCTTTTTCTTTGACTTTAAAAAAAGGGTGTTGTAATAATTTTTTTCCAATGTTGTCAAAAAACAAAAAAAGGGGGAATATGTGATGAAAATGTAAACAATGCAATGCTGTAATGACATGTATACCCTTTACAAAAACTTAAATAAAAAAAAGAAAGGAACAGAATAATATAACAAGGGAAAAAAACATCTTACAAGGTCAAATTAAACAATAACTCCTCTGATCATAGAGTTCAACATAAGTTTTCCGAAATGGGTGATGGCTGAAGCCGCAGCTTATATTGCCCACCCATATTCCATCCAAGAATTCAAAAGTAAAACAAAACAAGAGCGATTACAATTCAGAACATAGCTAAGACAAAATGTGACAAAAAACTAAGCAACAACACAACACAGACTGGATATGACAATCCTTATGTGATTTTACATGTCATTTTGTATATATGTTTGGAATATTTCTTCCTTTAGTTTTTGTTTAAATTGTCCAAGCATTGTACATGATTTTAATTCAGGTCCAAAATCGTTCCACAATCTGACTCCTTGCACTGAGACACAGTGTTGCTTGGTGGTAGTTCTCACTGAAGGTTTTTGAAATATACATGTTCCTCTGAAATGATATTGTTTCTCCCTTATTTGGAACAACTTTTGGATATTTGCGGGCAGTGATAGATTCTTCACTTTAAACATTATTACTGCAGTTTTAAAGTCAACCAGATCTTTCAACTTGAGAGCTTTTAATTTAAGAAAAAGTGGGTTTGTTGGTTCCCTGTAAGCAGCTTTGTTTATTATTCTAATAGCTCTCTTCTGAAGCATAAAGACTGGATATATGTTTGTTTTATATGTATTTCCCCATACTTCAGTACAATATGTCATGTATGGGAGTATAAATGAATGATACAAGGTATATAGTGTGTGTTGATTCAGCAAATATTTCACTCTGTGTAGTATTGCAATTGATTTGGATATTTTACCTTTAATATAATTAATATGTGACTTCCAACACAGTTTATTATCAATTATTACTCCAAGAAATTTAGTTTCGGATACCCTTTCAATCTCTACACCATTTACACTGAGTTTAGATACTAAGTTGTTGTGATGGTTGTTAAAAACTATAAATTTTGTCTTACTTAAATTGAGTGTTAATTTGTTTGAATCAAACCACAGTTTAAGCTTTCCTCATTCCTTTCCGAGTGTATCCAAAAGTTGTTCCAAATTGCTTCCACTGCATAATAAATTAGTGTCATCGGCAAACAATATCAAATCCATTTTTCCCGAAACTTTACATATATCATTTATATACATATTGAATAACAGTGGCCCCAAAACTGAACCCTGTGGGACTCCACAAGTAACGTTCAGTAACTGTGAGTTTTTGTTACCAACACATACATAGTGATATCTATTCTTTAAGTAACTACATCACCAGGACAGTGCTACCCCTCCCCCCCCAATACCACAATTTTGTAGTTTCTTTAATAATAAATTATGATCCACTGTATCAAATGCTTTTTTAAGATCCAAGGATACCCCAACTGAATATTCTTTATTTTCAACGGCAGTTGATATTTTTTCTATAAATTCCATTAGAGCAAATGCAGTTGTCCTCTTGTGTCTGAACCCATATTGCTGCTCACACAATAAATTATTCTTCATTATGAAGTTGTCAATTCTCTTACAGAATATTTTTTCAAGTATCTTGGAAAATTGCGGCAATAATGAAATTGGTCTATCCATCCATCCATCCATCCATCCATCTTCTACCGCTTTTCTGGAGGTCCGGGTCGCGGAGGCAGCAGTTCAAGCAGAGAAGCCCAGACTTCCCTCTCCCCCGCCACCTGCTCCAGCTCTTCAGAGAGGATACCAAGGCGTTCCCAGACCAGCTGGGAGACATAGTCTCTCCACTGTGTCCTGGGTCTGCCCCGGGGTCTCCTCCCAGTGGGACGTGCCTGAAACACCTCAAGTGGGAGGCGTCCAGGAGGCATCCTAATCAGATGCCCATACCACCTCAACTGACTCCTTTCAATGTGGAGGAGCAGCGGTTCTACTCTGAGCCTCTCCCGGATGACTGAGCTCCTCAACCTATCTCTGAGGGTGAGATAGGGTGAGGGAAATTGATCTATAGTTTGAAAATTCCCCTCTGTCACCCATCTTATATATCGGAATTACTTTAGCTATTTTCATTGCATTGGGAAATATACCTGTTTGGAGAGACAGGTTACAAATATATGTCAGTGGTTTCACTAAGCATTCAATTATAGTTTTGACTAAGAGCATGTCAATACCATCACAGTCCATAGATGTTTTACTTTTAAACGATTTAACAATTTCAATGACCTCTCTCTCATCTGTGTTCTTTATGAAAATGGCGTCTTTTATAGCAATGTTTTTGCTTTTTGTATAACCTGTAGGTGTCGTAATGGGTATTTCTCAAGCCAAGTTAGGACCAATGTTAACAAAAAATTTATTAAATTCATCTGCAGGTGAGACTGCATTCACACTCTGAGTCGTTTTAGTTATTTATTTATTTGAAAGATTGGTTGGGTAGCTTGTATTTCTGTTTTTATTTCCAAGAATATTGTTAAGTATTGTCAATGTATTTTTAATATTGTCTCTGTTTTTCTCCAGTGCTTTACTGTAATAGTCTCTTTTACTGCATCTCATTATATATGTTAACTTATTTTTGTATGTTTTATATCGCTGCTCTGCTTCTTTTGTCCTTTTCTTTAGAAAAGCTTTATATAATAAATTTTTCTTGTTACACACCTTTTGTAATCCTTTGGTTACCCATGGTTTGTCGACAAATTTCTGTTTAAGCTTTTTCTTTACTAATGGACAATTTTTTTTTCCATAAAGAGTGGTTACAATGTTCATAAATGTGTCATAGGCTTCATTTACATCTGATACATAAGACTTTTGTCCAGTCTTGCTTCAGCAAGTCTTCTTTAAAAGAACTGATTGCATTTTGTGATTTGTATCTGAAAGATTTTAAAGGTTTTTTTTTTTTTCTGTATTGGCCCCCGTGTGGCCATGGATAAGTGCAAAGGCTGGCAAATGGTCACTTATATCATTTATCAGTAATCCACTTTCTATTTTCTTATCAATAATATTAACAAACAGGTTATCAATAAGCGTAGCAGTGTGAACTGTGATTCTACTGGGATGTGTTATTGTGGGATATAGACTATTACTGTACATAGAATTCATGAACTCTGTAATTACATTTTGTTGAAATGGATTTAGTAAATCAATACTGAAATCTCCACAGATTACAACCATTTTCTAACTAGTTATGTTATTGTACAGCTCGACTAATTTATCTCTGAATCTCTCAATGCAAGTCCCCGGCATTCTATATATACAACTTATAATTAGATTTTTTGTTTTATCTTGGTCAATCTCAACAGTAACACATTCCAGAATCCCTGGTAGTGCAAAGGACATTCCATTTACAAGCTTACACCTATACAGGTCATCAATATACAATGCAACACCACCACCCTTTTTTTTGAGATCTGTTAATATGAAACATCTGATATCCCTCTATTGCCATCAGAGGAGCCTGCTCTTCATTAAGCCAAGTTTCAGAGACTGCAATAGCTGTAAATTTTCTGTCTCGCTGTTTTAACCCCTTGCACTCCGGTCAATTTCTCTAAAAACGCCAAAAAATAATGTGCCCAAAGTAAATTGAAAGCTGTTCTTCAACCCTTTGCAGCATCTTCATGGGGTTGGTCTGAGTTAAAAGAAAACACTTGGAATTTTTTGGCAAAACAGTCATAATCTCTCTAAGTGCTCCGGCCACTGAGTTACAGTCATCTAAACATACTGAACTTGAAGAAAATAAATTTCGCCTGGGTGTTTTTTTGGATACAAATGCTTGCAAATAACACACAGCTTCAGATCCGGGCTGGAAAATGCAACAGAAATGTAGAGCCAAGTGTTATCCAGCTGAGGTCAAAATTTTGTGACAATATCACAAAAAATGAATATATTACACAGCTTTTTCCTCAGGTAGTTCCCAGGCGTTTTTGAACTGTGCCAAATTGTGCCAAATGGCACAGTTTGGAAAAACATCTGTAACTTTTGAATGATTCAATATAGAAGCTTCATCTTGGGCTCTAATGAAAGGTGACACTCAGGGCTGTGTGTGTGTGGGGGGGGGGTTGTCCCCCCCCCTCGCTACAGAGGACGGACATCGGCCATCGCTACATGATGGAATAGACTCGTGGCGATGTGGTGACCGCAGCGCAGTCACTGCGGCTCCCCCCCCCCCGACTCGCTACAGAAGAGTAGCGGGGGGGGGGGGTCGTTCACGGTCTGGACGCAGCGCATGAACCGTGTACCGCGGCGCACGGACTTCAGACTTTGTGCGCCGCCCAGTTGTAATTTACCGATCGGTCAAAAGTCATTTTTGATTACAGTTTTCAGGGATAAAGAATAATTTAGCTTATAACACTTACCTCTTCACAGCAGCAGTGTCCTGCCGAACTTCTCTTCCTCATTGTCAGACGAACGCGATGCTGGTCCCTTGTTACGGACTCGTGGTTCTGGTCTCGCGACCCGGTCAAAACATAATTCCATTATTGCGGTTTTGCGCTTCCATGATTGCGGTTTTGGCGAATGAATTATGACCTTCGTCGTCAGCCTCCGTCAGTCTATGATGACCATAGAAGAGAATCCTAAACATCTATTCTGCTGGAATAAAAAAAAAAAAGCATGGCCTGTGGCTGAACAGGCCGATGCGTGAATGGCAGTCCCTGTCACACAGGTCGCACTTGTGGGTGGTCTCCGTGCTGCTGGGTCTGTGACGGTTCTTCCTGTGGGTCCTTTTTTCATCTGCAGCAGTCAGTCTGTCTTCACCCAGCCTTACACAAAACAGCTTTCGAACTTCTGTGCTTCAACTGGCTTGCTGCATTCACAGCGTTGGTAGGTAAGTCCTTCTTGCTAGGTTTTCAGTCATTGGTTCTTCAAGGTTTCAGAAACCCAATTCAAGGCTCTTATTAGTCGAATGAGAGGTCAATCATATCTGATCTGTTTGCAGCTGTGTCTGTAGTAGAAGAACGGAAATGCAGCTTTTTTTTTCAGTGCGCTCTTGGCGCAGCGCCCTCGTGCGTCCTAGAGCGCACGAGAGGATGCAGAGACGTGCCCGTCCGCGGTACACAGGAGTGCAACAGGTTAAATAGTCTTGAATCTGTGGAAAGTTTTTGTTAAGACTTCTGCTGTTGAAGTGTATTATTGATAGTTTACCATCTAGTTGCACTTGACTTTTGAATTGCTTTTCAGTATAATATTCACAATGATTATGAATATTATTGAAAAAGTGGTTATCGGGATCAATATCATTCTCCATCTCTTGTAGTTTATGTTCAGCATAATGGCATATTTTCAGAGTTTGCATTTCCTCTCTCTGTGTCAAATGACTTCCTCCAACTGAGGATAGTTGATGTCTACTCAAGTCAGTCATAAGTTTTTGTTTTTTTGTTTGTTTGTTTGTTTTGTTTATTTTTTAAAAGTACATTGACATGGTATGTCACAAAAGAACTATTCTTGCCGTGTGTGTGGATATGGATTATCATAGTCTCTTAATTTTCTTAATCAGTGTTCATCTATATTTATTTAAGTCAGTAAGATCTCTGAGTATTATGGTCTTCGCTTCCTCAGGTGTTCCATTTAGTTTGATCCAAACTCTAGTTTCTTGTCCATGTTGCCTGTATCTTATTTTGTCTTTTCAGCATCTGTGCTTGCCGTGCTATTTCAGCATTAGTCTTTGTTAAAAGTCTTTGGAAGTCTTTGGAAAGCAAGGCGTGGTTTTATGGACTGAAGCTCATGCTGCATTCACGTGGCACGTGCACGCTCACAGTCGCGCATGCGACCATCAAGCTGTGCACGAAAACTGTGCATGTGTAGATCGGCCAAGCGACGCTATCTTAAGTCTAGGTAAAGCAAGTTCCCTGTAGCCCCCATTTTGAGTAGAAATCCTTGACTCCCTGAGTGACGTCATTTGGTTTCCTCTTCCGGAAGTGCAGACGAAAACTGCCTCCATCTTGTGGTGAAACATAGGGACTGCAATTTTTATTTAAACTTCTAATCTTTAAAGACGATTTATAACCAAATTAAGTCTTCAAAGTAACTTCAAAGCAATTCATATTATTCGGAATAAACTAAATTTAACACTAATCCAAACTTTTATGCCAAGAACAAAAGGGAAAAGAACCTGTTGGCTTCTGAAAGTTTTTCTCAGTGGTGAGACCCTCACTGCATAGATACCTATAGCAGGAACATTTACAAACACCCCTATTGTATTTAATCACTTATGTAACCACATATTATAATCTTTTAAGCTAAAAGCAAACATATTTACACACTTTTAAGCAAAAAGTTGCAAACTTTGAAGATATGTGTGCGCTTATTTTGCTGTTTTTAAATGTGATATGGTGTGATTCCCTTCCCACAGAAACCCAGTTTTAGCTTAAGGATTCTAATGCTGATGTTTACTCAAGAGTAACATTAAAGTAGGATTAAAACTGTGCATTTTAACAAATTTACAGACTTACTGAATATTTATAATTTTTCCTCTTTCTCAAATTTAGGAAACCACACCAAGCAATTAACGCTTAAGAGAAGCTCTAGGTGTTATTTAAACTCATTGTGTCATTTCTGGGTTCATGTTTTCTCTACAGGAAAAGAAAAACATTTAGCCAACTTGCATAATTTTAAAATTTTTCCCAGGATTTAAAAGAAAAGTCAAAAAGGTGCAAACATTGATTATTCTGTAAATAAGAAATTTATAGATGACAATCAAGACAGATCACTATTGGCTTCAATCCTAAGAAAACCTTGGATACCAAATATTCAAGAAATTCACTTGTTTCTAATTTGTAAATATTTTAAACATTTAATGCTTCAAAAGAAAATAGGCTTTAACAAATAAAACCAAAGGAAAGCCTTAACTTTAAAAGAAAGTGGAAACTTATAATCTTAAATCTTTAAAGCATTTAGCCTCTTTTGTTTTTGTATTTCTTTTGTAAATAAAATCCCCACTTTCAAAGTGACATTCTGCAAAATTCCAAAGCTAGTTATTGATGACAAATTCCAATACTAGACTTTGAAAATCAAAGTAAAGAAGTCAATCCACACAATTTAAATCTTTGTTTTGTTTTGTGAAACAAATTCAACCTAATTTCAATTCAGCTTTATTTATCAACATATAGTTTCAACGAACGAATTAATTGAAGTATCTCTACATTTCTAAATAATTTCAAAATTCTATTTCCCATTCTGCAAGCCTACAAGTTGAAACAAATTCTAAAGGAACTTTCAACCATCACGGTTGTAAAATAAAAATCTCAAGATTAAACCTTATTGAACAAATTTAAGAATAATCAACAAGTTGAATTTTTTTTTTTTTTTTAAAGCGAAATAACAACAGTTAAACATGATGAGTCACAGACAATCGACCAATTTACCAAACTGGATGACCTTCAAACAACATTGGAAGCATGGACTTCTAATTTAATTTCTAGCTTCACAACACGGGTCAAGGTAACACAGCCCGGGGAACTGGAGCAACTCACTGAAGAACTTTTGAATGAACACACTGAAAAACCACCAGAAAGCAAGGACCACACCAGTGTGTTAGGTAAGTTTGCGCTAACATTAGTTGCAAGATTAAAGGTTGTCGAGAACGAGCTAGCAAATCAACAAACAACGATCCTATCTCTCCAAGAAGAGAATGAAACCCTGAAGGAAAATTTGGAACAATCTCAAGAGAAGAATGACAAAACTCAAAACCAATTGGATGAAGCGTTACAAGATTTGGACTGTGCAGAGTCAGAAAATGAATGGTTGATGCATAACAATGACGTGCTTCATCAAGGCAACAATGAACGTGAAGATGCCCTTCAAGACACAAAGAAGGAACTCAGAAGAGGTGAAGGTCAACTTGAAAATGTGAAGAAGGACTACAAGGAATGTCAACTGCTCCTAAAGGAAAGACATGAACACCGGGACATCCACCGCACTCCCTTGCCCGATCCTCGTTTCGACTACGGACGACCGAGGGGACAGCGTGCGTGTGCCCCTTCAGACCGCAACCTTGACAAGATCGCGCAAAATATCACCAAATTTGATTCAGGACCTACAGGTTCACCTGATGCCAAAGTCTATTTACAGGACATTGATTACTACCTGCGTAAGTACCCTGATGCTACGACTGACGATCGCATCTATCTGATCAAACTGACATCTAACAGGTCAGTATCAAAATTCATAGACAGACAGCCGACAAACATCAAAGCAGACTACATGCTGCTCCGCGAAGCCATCGAAAAGGAGTTCTCCGACGACTGCCTACAAGCAGGGCTAACCGCAGCCCTAGCCGTGAAGCAAGGACGCTCAGAGCCGACACAAGCCTACTACCAGAGACTCCTACTTGCATATTTTGGATCTCAAAATACACCAGGGATGGAAGAAGACCACAATTTCAAGACCCTCTTCATCCAAAACCTCCATCCCACTGTGAGTCATTACCTGGGAGTTACAGCTAACCCAAGGTCAAACTCAATAAGTCAGCTGAGAGAGTTTGCACACTATGCGTTCCAAAAACAGCAACAAAGTTGCAACAAGCATGCTGAGCCTGCCACAGTGCTAACTATTAGCAATGCATTTAACACCTTGGAGATGGAAGGAGCCCCTCGCTCTTCTCCACCTCCTACACTGCGAGTATTCTCTTACATTTGGTAGCATTTTTACTGACCTGTTGATAATAAAACAATCTCTGCTGGTGTCGCCGGTATCCAATCCGACCGACCTCGAATCCAGCTGGGGCCTCAGCTAGCACCCTCCACTGCTAGTGCCGCTGCTTACCACCGCTGCAATTGAGCTCCTGTCCAGCTGGGGTGCCGGCAGCTCCTCCACCGAGCCCCGCCACTGTAGTTGAGCTCTGATCCTGCTCCTGTCCAGCTGGGGTCCTGGTACTACCTCTGCTGAGCCCTGCCACCTACCGCCGTCTTCCTCAGTAGGTCCTCCGCTGAGCCCCACCACTGTAACTGAGCTCCGATCTGGCTCTTATCCAGCTGGGGCCCCGGCTGCACCTCCACTGGTCCCCGTCTCCTACCGCCACTGTAGTTGAACTCCGATCCGGCTCCCATCCAGCTGTTGCCTCTGTTACTTCCTCCGGCGAGCCCCAGTCACAAGATTCTAAGAATCTACGCGGGAGGCTCAGCAGTCATCTACTGAGCCGATGCAGGGTCAGTGAGACGAACAGTGGACAGAGTCGCTTCTTTGTATCGGTGTTAGGTGCTATGACTAGCTATGGTGTTAGCTATAGCGATAGTGTTAGCTTAGCATTAGCTTAGCACATTAGCTTAGCACCAGCACATTAGCTTATTTTTCTGCATTAATAGAAGAGAACAAGAATAATCCCAGGTTTCCTTTCAGCACTGTAGCCAGGCTGACAAAGAGTCAGGACTCTGTCAATCCTAGTATTCTCTTAGAGCTTACTAGTCAGGAGTTTGTGAACTTTTTCAGTAATAAAATTTGATATATAAGATATAAAATCAGTCAGATTGTTCCCACCATTAACTTAAATACAGTAACTACTACAACTCCTTCAACTGATATCTGTTTGGATGAATTGACCTTTTAGAGTTAGATAAAATATGTTCCTCATACAAACCTTAAACTTGTCTTTTAGGCCCTATTCCGACAAGGTTTTTTAAAGAAGTCTTCCCATTTATTGGTTGCTCTATTCTTCAAATAATCAATTCTTCATTAACATTAGGTCACATACCACAGGCTTTTAAAACTGCTGTAATTAAACCCTTACTCAAAAACCCAATGCTGGATCAAGGAGTTTTAGCTAACTATAGACCAATCTTTAATCTCCCTTTCATTTCAAAAATCTTAGAAAGAGTTGTTGCTACGCAATTATTTGACCACTTGCAGGGAAGTGGTTTATTTGAAGAGTTTCATTCTGGGTTTAGAATCCATCATAGTACTGAAACAGCCTTAGCGAAGGTCACTAATGACCTCCTTATCGCATCTGATAATGGACTTGTTTCTGTACTTGTCCTCTTAGATCTTTGTGCAGCTGTTGACACTATCGATCATAATATTCTTCTTGATAGATTAGAACACTATGTTGGACTTAATGGAACTTTGTTGCAGTGGTTTAGATCTCATTTATATGATAGGTTCCAGTTTGTTCATGTCAATAATGAGTTTTCTTTCAACTCAAAGCTCAGTCATGGAGTTCCAGAGGGATCTGTGCTTGGTCCTACTCTTTTCAGTTTATATATGCTTCCATTAGGCAACATTATTAGAAAGTACTGTATACATTTTCATTGTTATGCAGATGACACACAATTATACATGTCAATAAAGCAAGATGATAGTAATCAATTAGCCAAGTAAGAAGTCTATCTTATGGAAATCAATGCTTGAATAAGATAAGATAACATAAGATAAGCCTTTATTAGTTCCACAATGGGGAAATTCCAGGATTGCAACAGCACAGGGACAGCAACACTCAGAGCAACAATCAGAAGGCAAGAAAAAAAACAAGAGCAGCAAGTATACATATGTACATATAAACATAAATATATAGACACACAGTGCGGAGCATTGTAGCTAGATGAATAAATATATAAATATATAAACACACAGTGCGGAACATTGTAGCTAGATGGAATAAATATGTAAATATATAAACACACAGTGTGGAGCATTGTAGCTAGATGGAATAAATATGTAAATAAATAAACACACAGTGCGGAGCATTGTAGCTAGATGGAATAAATATGTAAATATATAAACACACACAGTGCGGAGCATTGTAGCTAGATGGAATAAATATGTAAATATATAAACACACACAGTGCGGAGCATTGTAGCTAGATGGAATGAATATGTAAATATATAAACACACACAGTGCAGGAATGACTTGTAATTTCCTGCTATTTAATTCAGATAAGACTGAAGTCATTGTTGTTGGTCCAAAAACCCTCAGAAATACCTTTCCAAATCAAACTCTTAGTTTGGATGCAGTTACTCTTTCTCTTAATAGTTCTGTGAGGAACCTTGGAGTTATTTTTGATCAAGATCTGTTTTTCAATTTACATATTAAATTTATTTCTAAGACTGCCATTTATCATTTGCGTAATATTGTCAAGATTAGGAGCATCTTGTCTTAAAGTGATGCTGAGAAACTGATCCACACTTTTGTTAGCTCTAGATTAAACTATTGTAACTCTTTATTATCAGGTTGTTCTAAAACATCTTTAACCTCTTGCACTCCGGTGTACCGCGGACGGGCACGTCTCTGCGTCCTAGAGCACACGAGAGCGCACAAGGGCGCACGAGGGCGCTGCGTCCAAGAGCGCACTGAAAAAAAAAGCTGCATTTCCGTTCTTCCAGTACAGACACAGCCGCGAACAGATTAGATATGATTGACCTTTCATTCGACTAATAAGAGCCTTGAATTGGGTTTCTGAAACCTTGAAGAACCAATGACTGAAAACCTAGCAAGAAGGACCCACCTACCAACCGCTGTGAATGCAGCGAGCCAATTGAAGCACAGAAGTTCGCAAGCTGTTTTGTGTCAGGCTGGGTGGAGAGACTGACTGCTGCAGCAGATGAAAAAAGGACCCGCAGGAAGAACCACCACAGACCGAGCAGCACGAAGACCACCCACAAGTGCGACCTGTGTGACAGGGACTGCCATTCGCGCATCGGCCTGTTCAGCCACAGGCGGTGCTTTTTTTTTTTATTCCAGCAGAATAGATGTTTAGGATTCTCTTCCATGGTCATCATAGACCGACGGAGGCCGACGACGAAGGCTGGGTGACACACATGCATTCGCCAGTCTTTTTTAATTACTACTGTTATTTGTTTTGAAAAATCGTTTGCCAAAACCACAATCATGGAAGCGCAAAACCGCAATAATGGAATTATGTTTTGACCGGGTCGCGAGACCAGAACCACGAGTCTGTAACAAGCGGACCAGCGTCGCGTTCGTCTGACAATGAGTAAGATAAGTTTGCCAGCTACGCTGCTGCTGTGAACAGGTAAGTGTTATAAGCTAAATTATTCTTTATCCCTGAAAATTGTAATCAAAAATGACTTTTGACAGATCGGTAAATTACAACTGTGCAGTGCACGAAGTCTGTGTGCCGTGGTACACGGTTCGTGCGCCGCGTCCGGACCGGGAACGCTAGCGAGGGGTGGGGCCGCGGTGACCGCGGTGACTGTGCGCCGCGGTCGCCACATCGCCACATGACTATTCCGTCATGTAGCGATGGCCGATGTCCGTCCTCTGTAGTGGGGGTGGGGTGGGGGGTGGGTGGGAGTTGTTATCTTCTACATTACAAATATTTTAAAATAATTTTTAGTGCACTGTAGGTTATTTTTTCTTGTAAAAAAAAGCCACACATTTTTTTACGTGGCATGTTTCTTTGTGTGTGGGGGCTTGTTTGTTCATTCATTCATTCATGAATGAATAAACAACCCCCCCCCCCCACACACACACACAGCCCTGAGTGTCACCTTTCATTAGAGCCCAAGATGAAGCTTCTATATTGAATCATTCAAAAGTTACAGACGTTTTTCCAAACTGTGCCATTTGGCACAATTTGGCACAGTTCAAAAACGCCTGGGAACTACCTGAGAACAAAGCTGTATAATATATTCATTTTTTGTGGCATTGTTACAAAATTTGGACCTCAGCTGGATAACACTTGGTTCTACATTTCTGTTGCATATTCCAACCTGGATCTGACAGCTGTGTGTTATTTGCAAGCATTTGTATCCAAAAAAACACCCAGGCGAAATTTATTTTCTTCAAGTTCACTATGTTTAGATGACTGTTACTCAGTGGCCGGAGCACTTAGAGAGATTATGACTATTTTGCCAAAAAATTCAAAGTGTTTTCTTTTAAATGAGACCAACCCCATGAAGATGCTGCAAAGGGTTGAAGAACAGCTTTCAATTTACTTTGGGCACGTTATTTTTTGGTGTTTTTAGGGAAATTGACCGGAGTGCAAGGGGTTAAAAAGTCTCCATTTGATCCAAAATGCTGCAGCAAGCATTTTAACAGGTACTAGAATGAGAGATCATATCTCTCCGGTTCTGGCCTCCCTTCATTGGCTTCCCATAGAGTTTGTGATACGGGAGCTCCACAGGGGACTGTGGTCTCTCCTTTTCTCTTTACCTTATATACCACTGACTTTCAGTAAAACACCGAGTCATGCCACCTGCAGAAATTCTCTGATGACTCAACTGTTGTGGGGTGTATAAGAGGGGGAGAGATGGGGGAGTACAGGGCACTGGTAGACAGATTTGTTGAGTGGAAAGAGCAGAATCACCTGAGGCTAAATGTCAGCAAGATCAGAGAGATGGTGATTGACTTCAGAAGAGGAGGACACCTTCTCAGCCATTGCAGATTAGGGGAGAGGATGTGGGGGTGGTTGGGGACTTCAAATATCTGGGTGTCACGATCAGCAACAGGTTGGACTGGAGATCCAACACCGATGCTGTGCACAAGAAGGGGATGAGAAGACTCTACTTTCTGAGAAAGCTGAGATCCTTCAACGTGTGCAGCAGGATGCTGGAGCTTTTCTATCAGACTGCTGTCGCGAGTGCCATCTTCTTTGCTGCTGTCTGTTGGGGTAGCAGTATCAGGGTCAGTGACACCAACAGACTTGACAAAGTTATCAAGAGGGCTTGCTCTGTAATTGGTTTCAGGCCTGAGACCTTTGAGACAGTGGCGGAGAGGAGAACACTAAATAAACTGCGTGACATATTGTCGGCCCAGGAAACACGCATGCAGGCTCAGGCAGATTTGAAAGCTTTATTAAACAACAGAGTGAGTGTATGGATGCGTGTGTGGGAGATTAGTGTGTACTGTGGGTGGAGGATGCAAGCCAGGACAGAGCAGCACGTCGTGTGGCCAGACAACCCTATGGGAGAGAGGAGAAAAGGGATTAGCTAGGCAACCACACGGGGACGTGACCAAGAGCTGTGCTTACTTGCAGAGATGCAGTGGCTGGCGTTGGCAGGTCCCAAGCCTGGGAGACAACGTCCTGCTGTGCGTCCGGGAGATGCGGCGAGGCAGAGGAGCGGCGGGACGAGGGGAGGTGAGTCCGCCGCCGGGTAATCCACCTGTGCACAGGGGAGGCTGACAGAAGAAGGTGAGAAGACAATTTAGACAGCTTACGTGTCCAATAGCGTAGTTCAGCAGGCCCGATGAGAAGGATGCTGCTGGCGATACCAATGTAGGGAGACAGACGGCTCCAGGCTGCAGCTCAGGGCAGGATGGAATAAATAGCTGTGCACTAACGAGGAGCAGGTGTGCGCGCAGCTGAGGTGGAAGCCCGTGAGCTGCGGGTGATGACACTGCGATCCATCATGGACAATCCTGATCACCCCGTCCAGCACACACTGGACAGACAGCGGAGCACTTTCTCCAATAGACTACTCAAGCTTCGCTGTCGAACAGCCAGATACAGGAAATCCTTTCTGCCACATGCCATTTCACCGTACAATAACTCACTATGATGTTGTATTCTGTTCATAACTATTCTGCCACACTGCACCTTACAGTCTAACTGGTACCTCATATTTCACTGTGCTCCTGATAGTCTTTCATTATGAATCGGGATGATTCATGCGTTTATACGGGTCATCATATATTAAGCTATGATATATATATAGGTTTTATGGTTGTGTTAGTTTTACTTTCCATGGGTTATCCATTTGGCTGTCATGCGTGTGTACCCAGCTGAGAAAATGACCCTTTTTCTCACATTTCAATTGTGTTAATGCATTTGTGTGATTTTATTTTGAAAAACATTTATTTTGAAAAGAGGAAGTGTGATCCTCGTTATCCAACTTTTATTTTCCTGTTTCATGGTCACGTTGGGTGATCTTGACGTTTTTATTTGTTAAAAGCGATATTAGTCCCGCCTTCTGAGCAGAGTGCTGAGTCACGTACCCGTTTTTCAGTCTTTCGCACTCTGAGAACGGACGTGAGAGGCTGTAGACGGTCCGTGTAAAAACCTGTGGGTCGTCTTGGGGAGTTTAATATAGAAAAGTGCTATAAATAAATCTAAACACTGTCCAAATGCTAATTTGAAACCTTTATTGTCTTAAGTTGATGGGAGCACAAGCTTGAGAGGCCGTGTGGCTGCCCCTTGCTGTGTTCACACTGATACCTCATGTTGGTGAGTGAAAACTAAGTGTGTGCTAAAGGAAGCATGCTAGCGCCATGCTAATGTTAGCATTATGCTAATGCTAATCGCGAGTGGATCTTTTCTGTTTAAAAGCAATGGAAGAGGCTATTTTTGTTTCTGTATGGTTTTTCTTTAAATGTGATTTCAGTTCACAACAGTATGCTGAAGTACTTTTAGTTCTTTTTGCACTATTTCTGGTCGAATGTAATGTGTAGTTTGATGCTAAAAGCACATTTTGTTGGTTTCTATGTAAATTCGTAAGTTATGCTAAACCCGGTAGCTCAGACAGAGTTTTACTGATTTTAAAAGGGAATATTGGAAGTAATGGGACAGTATATTCCCTGGTCATGTGATAAATTAATTGTATTTCATTTCATGATTTACAAAGAAAAGGTTAAAAATATTAATCATAATTTCAAGGTTAAATGATGTAGAGATAAAAAGAGAAATTCATTTATTTGGTTACATGAGTAAAAAAAAAGTATTTCATGTACTACCAGAGAGATTTTGAGAAAAGAAAACATGCATGTAAGATATAAGATGTGAAATGTGAAATGTAACATATTACTATATTACTGGATTGTAACAATAGTAATATGAGAGAAGAATTTAAACACTAAGCTATAGTGTTATATGAGAAGAGATTGAAAAATGAATTACTTTAGCTGTATACAATAATATCATTATTGTTGTGCAGGCTAGGTTTTTTTGTTGCCGATTAAGAAACTTCTGGATCCTGGATTCTCTCCGGATGGAGATGGCGAGCCTGAACCGAGACCTGAACCCAGACCTGAACCAAGGCCTGAACCGAGACCTGAACCAAGATCTCGATTGAAGAACATCCTTCCTCTCTCCAGTACACAAAGATCAAAGTGGTAACAACTTAAGCCACCGCTTTAAAAGAGGAAAAGAAACCTGAACTTGGAAATAAAAGATATCTTGACTGGTCAAACGACTAAAACAAAAGACAAACAAACACTGAGCTCAGTAGGACATTTTTGGGGTTTTACTTCTTGCTGGCCATTGTTATTATTGTGTATTTGTAAATTGTTTTTATATTTTGTTTTCTCTATCTTTAAAAATAACAGCCATTATTGCTCATTTCTTGCCTCCAGCTATTTTATTCCACACTCATTTTATTCCCTATTGTAATCCTTACCAACCTAGCAGCTGGTCTACACTTAATAATTTCTTTTACCTAATTAACATAAGGCAAGGGTTACAATAAGCTGTGGCGAGCCCAGCCAGGAGCCTTTTTCTTCTTTCTCTTACGTTATTTCAAGCCTATAACGTACCCAAAATGGATATTGTTGAGCGTGAATCTGTGAAAATTCCAAATGCAGTGATAGTGAGTGAAATCGCTGGAGATGAGCAACTTGATGAAGTGACTGAGTTTTTGAAACGGTATGGATCGATTTTAAGACTCATAAAAGTAGCAGATAGTAAGTCTGAGTTTTCCCAAAGTGCTATTTTTGAGTATAACTCAGGTATTGCTGTTGAAGCTCTTGACCCATTGCCATGTACCCATGTATCTGATAGTGAATCATTGATTGTATCATTGATTGTATGATTGTATAATATTGTATATGATACAATCTCTTGCCAGTGTTTACACGCACCGTGTAGGGAACAATGCGACCAAGTCATATCTCACTGACATTAAAAACCTAGCGAAGATGAGTGGCAGAGATTTTGCAGATGTCCTGAAAGACATGATGTCACAGATTTCTGAGTCAATCAAAGAACCTGAAAATGATCAATCAGAGCAAGTTAAGTTACCTGGTAAGTTACCTGAAGCTTCCTTGGATGAACCTCAACCTCAGCCTTCTGCAGCTGAGCCCAGTATTCAAGGTGCACAACCAACTAACCAGTCAAATCACACTGTGAGCACCCCAGCTCAAAGTATGCCCACCATTTCTGCACATGATTTAAATCCCCCAGAAGTGCAACGTGTGGTAGTTGAGCACATTGTAAAAAGGGAAGATTTTTCCGTGCAGCCGTTTTCACAAAAGCTCAGAGCTTTTTCTGGCAAAGACCTCCGACCAACTTATGAGCCAGATTATGATACTTGGCGCTCCAGTGTAGAATTAATCTTGACTGATCCTGCTATGTCCAAACTGCAACAATCCCGAGAGATCATTGAGTCTCTTTTACCCCCAGCAGCTGATGTAGTCAAGCACTTGAACCCCAACAGCTCACCATCAGAATACCTTCAGCTGTTAGATTCTGCTTATGGTACAGTTCAAGATGGCGGAGAGCTTTACGTCAAGTTTCTTGACACCTTCCAAAACACAGGTGAGAAACCCTTGTCATACCTACAACGTCTTCAAGTAGCTTTGACTCACACTGTGAAGCGTGGTGGTGCTTCAAGCCAGGATTTTGACAGGCTGCTTGTCACACAGTTTTGTCGAGGTTGTTGGGATGATTCCCTTTTAACTGCACTCCAGTTAAAACAAAAACGAACAAATTCCCCAACTTTTCCTGATTTGCTTCTCTTGCTACGTACTGAAGAAGACCAAAATGCTTCCAAAAAGTTGCGAATGAGACAACATTTAACCCCTTGACGCCTGTTGTCGCGAATTCGTATCAAACCACTTCCGCTCCAAATGCAACCAAAATACCGTCTGTATTCCTCCACTTCTGTTTGGAGCACTTCCAACACATACCTAGGAACCCTTTGCAAGCATTAGTTTCTCATAGGAACGGTCAGAGACGGAGCACCATCCATTTCCTGATTGCTAGGGTTAGGGTTAAGGTTAAGGTTAGGGTTATAGTTTGGCAGTCATGAGAGTTGAAAATACTGAAAATAACTTTGTTGCATAAATAAAAGATTCTTCATACTTGAAATGGGAACAGGTGCTTTTTTACCATTTTTTTTTTTTACCATAGATGCCTGTTTTTGCTAATTTGCATCATACCTAAAATTATATCTATTTTATGTGCTATAGTCAAATTAACTTTTTCAACTTAATTTAGCATCTACTTGAAAGCAAAAACGCAAGTGAAATTTTTTTTTCATAATTGGAAATAAATTCAGCCGTTAAGGGGTTAAGCAGTTCAAAACAAAAAGTGACATCCCACGTGCAAACTGTGCAATGCAGTTCAGATGAAAATGAGGACAATGTCACGTTAAACTCAATTCAAGAACTCTCAAAACAAGTTGCAGAAATTCAAACTCAACTAGTAAAACTAACCGCAGAACCAAAAGCTCAAAACTCAAAGAGTACACCCAGTACAAAGCCAAAAGAGAAACAGAAGCCGAATAAAGTGACAAAGGAACCCACAGCACAAACTGTCAAAACTCAAAGTACCTCACCCAAACCGTGGTACTGTTTCCAATGTGGAGAGGATGGCCACATCAAGCCGAACTGCGAAAACGAACCAAACCCAGCTTTAGTTATCGAAAAGCGTAAGCTGTTTAAAGCGAAACAAAAGAGATGGGAGTCTGAAAATCCCGCAGCTAATGAAGACCAGTTAAACTAAGAACAGTCTCTATTATGGGGCAAATGGAGACTGTAGCCAGACAATCATGTCCCACTAAGTACAAGCAATGCGCTAACCTTAAGCAGTCTGTTACTAACTCACCTAAGTATAGTCTGCCAAAAGGGTTAGTTGGCTCCAAATGCACAGCTGTAGTTAGCATTTCTGATGTTAATGTGCATTGTCTTCTTGACTCAGGGTCACAAGTGACTACAGTCACCGAGTCATTTTACAAACAGAACTTTCCCCATCAAAACCTTAAACCACTCTATGACCTTTTAGAAGTAGAGGGCGCTGCAGGTCAGCCCGTCCTCTATTTAGGTTATATAGAGATGTGTATTACCTTTCCAAAAGACTTCTTATACACAGAGATTGACATACCAACCTTAGCTCTCGTTGTTCCAGATGCCAATCCTAATAGTCAGACACCAGTGTTAGTGGGAACAAACACACGTGATGTTCTTTATGAAAAGTACTTAGACATCAAGACTCCTGGTTACTTACCTAGTCCTTACGGTTTTAGGACACTGTTGAAAACTCTCAAACTAAGACATACAAAGAAAAAAGATGGGAACATTGGATTAGTTACCTTGTCAGGCAAAACTCCAGCTGTAGTTCCAGCAGGTAAAACTGTAGTTTTAGAGGGGTCTGCCAACGTTCACTGTACTTCTGACACTTGTGCTATAGTTGAACACCCCTCTCAGTCTTCCTTGCCTGGTGGCCTTTGTGTTAAAACTTGCCTGATAGCACTTCCTTCCCGAGCTCCACACAAAGTGCCTGTAATGATTACAAACGAAACAGAGCAAGTTGTCACAATTCCGTCCACTTGTGTCATCGCAGAACTTGGAGCTTTCCATTGTATTTTGTCCCAGCACAATGTCGTCAGTGCAAATGAGTCAACCACAGACAAGACACAACTGAGTTTTAACTTTGGTGACTCACTGATTCCACAGGAGTGGAAAGAGCGAATAACCAAACAACTAAATGACATCCCAGAAGTATTCGCTTTCCATGATTTGGACTTTGGGTGTACGAGCAAAGTGAAACACTCCATCAGTCTTCACGATCCAACTCCCTTTAAGCACCGTGCACGCCCTATACACCCTCAAGACCTTGAGGCAGTGCGTAAACACCTTCAAGAGCTACTCACTGCAGGTGTGATAAGAGAGTCCCAGTCTCCCTACTCGTCCCCCATTATCGTGGTGAGGAAGCGAAACAATGATGTGCGTCTATGTATAGACTTTTGCAAACTCAATTTGCAAACAAGAAAAGACTCTTACGCTCTTCCAAATCTAGAGGAGACGTTCTCGGCGCTCACAGGATCCAAGTGGTTTACAGTCCTCGATCTTAAGTCTGGATATTACCAGACTGAGGTAGAAGAAGCAGACAAAGAAAAGACCGCTTTTGTAACACCCCTTGGATTCTGGGAGTTCAACCGCATGCCGCAGGGCATAACCAACGCCCCAAGCACTTTTCAGCGGCTCACGGAGCGCTGCGTCGGTGACATGAACTTACATGAGGTGCTAGTCTTTCTAGATGATCTCATCATCTTTTCAAATAGTTTGGAAGAACATGAACGGCGACTCATGCGGGTACTCCATCGTCTTAAAGAGTACGGGCTAAAGTTAGCGCCGGAAAAATGTAAATTCTTTCAAACAACAGTCTGGTACCTAGACCATGTAATCTCCAAAAGCGGTGTCGAGACAGATCCCGAAAAGATTCAGGCCCTTAGGACCTGGCCACGGCCCAAGAATCTCAAGGAACTGAGATCATTTTTAGGGTTCTCAGGGTACTACAGACGCTTCATTAAAGGGTACTCGTCCATAGTACGCCCGCTTAATGACCTCACACACGGTTACCCGCCACTCAACAAAAGGTCAAAATCCAAAGTCACCGATCAAACCTACCTTGATCCCAAACTGCCATTTGAGAGTCTATGGACCACAGACTGTCAAAAAGCTTTCGACTCCATCATCAAAAAGTTAACATCAGCCCATATCTTAGGTTTTGCAGACCCGAAGCTGCCTTACATACTCCATACCGATGCCAGTACCATCGGCTTAGGAGCAGCACTCTATCAGGAGCAGGACGGTCAGCTTAGGGCCATAGCTTTTGCCAGTCATGGGTTATCAAGGAGTGAAGCACGTTATCCAGCTCACAAGTTAGAGTTTTTAGCTCTAAAATGGTCAGTAACTGAAAAGTTTCACGATTATTTGTATGGTGGTCAGTTCACGGTAGTTACAGATAGTAACCCACTCACCTACATATTGACCTCTGCTAAATTAGATGCCACAAGCTACAGGTGGCTTGCAGCTTTGTCTAACTACAACTTTAAGTTACAGTATAGAGCAGGCAAGTAAAACCTAGATGCAGATGGGTTGTCTAGACGTCCTCATGGTGAACTCGTTAACAATGTCCAGTCCAGGAAAGAGCAGGAGCGTGTAAGCCGCTTTGTAGAGCGTCACCTAGCTGACAGTGACACCACAGAGCTTGTAAATGGTGAAGCTGTCCAAGCCATCTGTCAAAACCACCTTGTTAAAATCCGTGATGACAGTCAGGATAGTGGTGTTACACTTGTAGAGTCACTTACCATCTCAGCTGACACGATCCCAGGCCTGTATGTTTTGGAGCAACACAATGGCTTACCAACTATCCCTGCCTTGTCTCAAACAGAAATCAAAGACAAACAAAGAGTGGACTCGACAATCAGACAAGTTATTGAACAAATCGAACATGGCCAAACACCCCCACCGACTGCTAGAAAAGAGCTCCCAGATCTCCCTCTTTTACTCAGAGAACTCAATAAATTGGAGATGTACAATGAAGTGTTGTACAGAAAAAGGCAAATTGGAGCCCAAGTGACCCACCAGCTCGTTCTTCCTGAGGAGCTCAGATCTCCCGTACTCCAAAGTTTGCACAATGATATGGGCCACTTAGGTATTGACAGAACCCTTGATCTGGTCAGAACACGATTCTATTGGCCACGTATGGCAACAGATGTCGAGCAAAAAGTAAAAACATGCGATCGGAGCATACGAAGAAAGAGTCCTCCTGAAAAAGCGGCTAGCCTGGTCAACATAACCACCACACGACCTTTAGAGCTAGTCTGCATGGACTTTCTCAGTCTGGAACCAGACAGTAGCAATACCAGCAATATTCTTGTAATGACTGATCATTTTACTAAATTTGCCCTTGCATTGCCTACCCCAAATCAAAGGTCCAAAACGGTTGCCAGGTGCCTGTGGGACCAATCCATCGTTCACTACGGTATACCTGAGCGCCTGCACAGTGATCAGGGTCCTGATTTTGAGGCAAAACTAATAAAAGACCTTTGTAAGATCTCAGGCATAAAGAAAATAAGGACAACCCCATACCACCCCAGGGGTAACCCCACTGAAAGATTCAACCAAACGCTACTGAGTATGTTAGGAACGCTTGAGTCCAAACAAAAGTCCCACTGGAGAGACTATGTTATGCCATTAGTACATGCATACAACTGCACACGCAGTGATGTAACCGGGTTTACTCCCTACGAATTAATGTTTGGAAGAAAACCCAGATTGGCAGTTGATCTAGCATTCGGACTTCCTCTCAACAAAGATCAGAAAGTTACTCACTTGCAATATGTTGAAAGTCTCAAGAAAAGGCTCGAAGAAAGCTACAAGTTAGCTTCACAAAATGCACAAAAGATTGCAGACAACAATAAGGCCAGGCTTGACCGCAAAATCACTATTTCTGAACTTGAACCTGGGGATAGGGTTTTGGTTAGAAATGTGTGACTGCGTGGAAAAAATAAGCTTGCTGATAAATTGGAGGCCCACATTCATGTGGTAGTCAAACGTGCAGGTGATTTACCCGTTTACACGGTTAAACCCAAGTCAAAGCAAGGTCTCTCAAGAACTTTACACAGAGACCTTTTGCTTCCCTGCAGTTTCCTCCCTGTTGCCACAGCAGAAACACCTGAGCCAGAGCCTATTCACCGTCCTAAGACACGTCAAACAACTGTTACAGAGAACAATGAACACGAAGAGTTAACTGAAATTGAAAATGAATTTTTGATTCAGTGGATTGAGGATTCCCCATGTGAGGAGATAACCAGATTTACTACTGTACATGAGTATCCAAAACCTCTGCAAACACCGGAAATGACAAACCCACCTGATTGTGACTTACCTGAAACCACTGCCAATGCAGAACCGGATATGGAGCATAATTCAAATGAGATTGAACTTTCCTATGATTCACCTGTGGAAATGATACCGGATGGAGACAATACTGAAATCGACAACCTTGTGAAAAACATATTGGATGAAGACAATACTGAAAATGACAAACCTGTGGAAAATGAAATGGTAACAATGCTAGAAGAACTTTTTCAGAACCGTTGTAGGAGCAGGGCACTGAACATTGTCAAGGACCGTTCTCACCCTCTGCATAAACACTTTGAACTTCTTCCATCTGGTAAACGATTCCAGAGCATCAGAGGCAGAACCACCAGACTGATCAACAGCTTCCTTCCACAAGCTGTCAGGATGCTGAACAGTTGACCCGGAATCTCTCATACACACTACTGCACCTACGGACATTTTGTATATTATAGTTAGTTAGTTTTTCTTTTTCCCCAAGTATGTCTCAGGGATGTGTGAATGGATGGGGGGGTGGGGGTGGGGGGTGGAGCTATGTGGGAGTGTGCCTTAAATCATGCTGCTTCTTATATGGATGCCGAGAGAAACGCAATTTCATCTTGCCTGCACTACAGTTGTATGTACAGCAATATGACAATAAAGTTTGATTTGATTTGACCTTCTGACAATTCAGTCGAGGAACAAGAACACCAATCAAATGATTTACCTGATGAAATGGACAATAATGATCCCATTACAACTCAACCAATTCGACGATCTGAAAGAATCGGACAATTTCCAAAAAGACTCGAGTATCCTGAATTAGGACATCCTCTAGTAACTGTGGTTAAGTCCTTTATTAAAGGTTTGAGTACAGCCTTCCCAGAGTTTCTAAATACTAATGATGGACAGTCTTGGTTACACATGCAACGAGACATGCATGATGTTTAGCGCGGGAGGGTGTAACCCAGCTGAGAAAATGACCCTTTTTTCTCACATTTCAATTGTGTTAATGCATTTTCATGCACAGGTAAAGGCTCCCAGTTCATTTCTTGCTTTAAAACTCAGTTTAGAGCTAGTGTTTTGAGCTGTTGCTTTGTCACTACTGCTGGAGAATAAACCTGCCCGTGCGAAAAAAGAGAAATTGCCAGTCTCATAACTTAATATTGTAGTGGCTGGTGAAGCAATCAGTCCCCTCACACTCCGGGAGAACAAAGGGATTTCTCCTACGTGTTTTTTTTTTTTTTTTACGATCACAATAAACGAACATCGTCCAGGATCATGGGTCCCAAGAAAGCTCAGCAGACTGAGGAGGTGGACGACATCAAAAGACCGCTGGACTTCTTGGCTGAAGAGATTTCTGCTGTTAAGCTGCAGCAAAAAAACATTCTGGACCTGGTCGAGGAGGTGAAAGCGCGGCGGATCCAGAACGCCGAGAAGGACAAGAGGCTGGCATATCTGGAGAGCAGAGTGTCGGAACTGGAGCAGAACACCCGGGTGAATGACATGATTATCATGGGGTTCCATATTAAACCCCGATCGTACGTGCGAGCGGTGGCCGCGGACAGCGGAGGGAGGCTCGACGCGCTGGAAGACGAATCCACGGAGCAACAAGTGGCGGCCTTCATGCAGTCCAAAGGAATCCAGCTGGACTGTAACACCACTGAGGCCTGCCACCCTCTGCCCAGGAAAAACGGCGACAAACCGGCTGTCATCATGAGGTTTGTGAGTAGAAAACACAAGACTGCGCTGCTAAAACAAGGTAGGAAACTGAAAGGAACGAACATTTACGTAAATGAGCACCTTACAAAAGAAAACGCAGAAATAGCCAGAAAAGCAAGATACATGAGAAAGCAGAAAAAGATTTAAAACACCTGGACATCAAACTGTAAAATATACATCAAATTAAACGGATCACCTGAAGAAGCCAAGGTTATCAACATCTGTAATATTATGGAACTGGACAAATATCAATGAATGTTATGAACTGGAGTCACAGCAACAAGAGACAATTGTAGGACACTGAAGGGATATACTCATCTGCTACAAGACATTTAACAACATGAAACAAAAGATCAACAAACAGGAACAACAGGAACTGAAAGTTTTTAGATCACAACCCACAGGACGTAGAATATAACAGAGACCCTGATAATAATTTATTTAGCTCCATCAATAATAACTGTAGTTACTACACGGATGAACAGTTTAACACAATAGTCACATCTGATTTCAATATTTCTATGATTCACTTCAACAGCAGAAGTCTCTATGCCAACTTTAATAACATTAAAGATTATTTACATCAGTTTAAAGAGCCATTCAATATTGTGGCAATATCAGAGACGTGGCTCAGTGAAGAGAAAGGAGTGGATTTTACCATGGATGGCTATGAATTAAATTATATAAATAGAAAAGTGAAAAAAGGAGGAGGAGTTGCAATTTATGTTGACAAGAGCTTGAAATACAAGGTTGTTGAAAATCTGTCAGTAACTGTGGATGATTTATTTGAATGTATTACAATAGAAATCTGTCTGGACAATGTGAAGAGTATAGTAGTGAGCTGTGGATATAGAACACCCGGATCAAACATTGACTTATTTAAGGACTGGATGGAAAAAATGTATGCAAAACTAACTCATGAAGTTATGTTCATCTGTGGGGATTTCAATATAGATCTGATGAATTCAAAACAACATAGTTTGACAGAAGAATTTATCAACACAATGTACAGTATGGGCTTACATCCAACAATTACCGGACCTAGCAGAATCACGTCACACAGTGCCACACTAATAGATAACATATTCACAAACATTATGGAAAATAATATCAGGAGTGGGCTTTTATTGAATGATATCAGTGACCACCTGCCGATTTTTGTTGTTACCTCCGCCAAGGAGGTAAATGCCATTTTCGTGAATAACTACTGAACCACTAATCCTATCATTGTCAATCCAATTGCTAGTCATATGTTTTCGTGGTCAAGGAATCTGAAAACGTACACACAAACACTGTATGGGGGGAACTGTGGCCGCCATTACAGAAAATGCCATTTTCCACAATAACTACTAATCCTATCATTGTCAATCCAATTGCTAGTCATATGTTTTCAGGGTCAAGGAATCTGAAAACGTACACACAAACACTGTATGGGGGGAACTGTGGCCGCCATTACGGAAAATGCCATTTTCCTGAATAACTACTGAACCACTAATCCTATCATTGTCAATCCAATTGCTAGTCATATGTTTTCATGGTCAAGGAATCTGAAAACGTACACACAAACACTGTATGGGGGGAACTGTGGCCGCCATTACGGAAAATGTCATTTTCGTGAATAACTACTGAACCACTAATCATATCATTGTCAGTCCAATTGCTAGTCATATGTTTTCATGGTCAAGGAATCTGAAAACGTACACACAAACACTGTATGGGGGGAACTGTGGCGCTTGGCGGAGGTCTGCGCTCTCCGAGTGCTTTTCTAGTCTATCAATGTGATTATAGGAAGAAAAAGTATACCAAAAATATTAAATATAAAAGAATAAGAACCGAAGAATCTATGTATTTACTGACAAAGGAATTATTAATACAAGATTGGAAGATAGTTTATGATGAAAATGATATAAATAAAGCATATGATAAATGTTTACAAATATTTCAATCATTGTACAATAAAAACTGTCCTATAAAACAATACAGTGACAGACAACAGAAGAAAAATATTCCTTGGGTCACCAAGGGGTTAATAAATGCATGTAAAAAGAATAATACATTATATAAACAATTCATTAAGTGCAGAACAGTGGAGGCTGAGATCAAATATAAAAGATATAAAAATAAGCTTACTAATATAATGAGGACCTGTAAGAAAGAATATTACAACAGAATATTAGAGGATAATAAAATTAACTTAAGAGAAATATGGCAAGTACTCAATGGGATTATTAGTAATCGACCTAAGAATGCTAATTATCCAGAATATTTTATTGAAAATGGCAATTTGATAAATAATATGGAGGATGTGGTCAGTGGTTTCAATAAATTTTTTGTAAACGTTGGTCCTGAATTAGCAAAATCAATAGTGACAGCAGAAACAAACAACAGCGGTTCTGTAAATGAAATAGAAGACAGAAATCCAAACACAATCTTTTTGGGTGCAGTTGCTGAAAAGGAAATTATCGAGACTGTGAGTAAATTTAAGAGCAAAAAATCAATGGACTCTACAAGAAGGGACAGCGCAGGCTGTTCCAACTGAGGAGACTCAGGTCTTTTGGTGTACAAGGGGCGCTGCTGAAGTCATTCTATGACATGGTGGTGGCATCAGCCATCACTTTTGGAGTGGTCTGCTGGGGCAGTGGCATTACTGCAGCCGATAGGAAGAGACTGAACAAACTGATCAAGAAAGCTAGTTCTATCCTGGGGCAGCGCCTTGACCCAGTGGAGGAGATGGGAGAGAGAAGGATGGTGGCTAAACTGTCATCTCTGCTGGAGTCCGAGTTCCACCCTATGCAGGACATACTGAATGCACTGAGGAGCTCATTTAGCAGCAGACTACATCATCCTAGGTGCACAACCGAAAGGTTTCGCAGGTCCTTCCTACCTACGGCTGTCAGACTGTACAACCTAAGCAGGGCTGCTCGCAGAGATAGCAAAAAGACGTGACAACCTAATAGTATTGAATGCAAAAGACGCAATAGACTTACACAATGGTCCCCTCCGGTATACAACTAGGAAAATACCGGTCGCTATGGAGGGTGAGAATATGTATGGGTACATAATCATACCATGTAGGATAACTAAGTAGACGGTTGTGCTGTTTCATTCCATCTAGCTACAATGCTCCACACTGTGTGTTTATATATTTATATATTTATTCCGTCTAGCTACAATGCTCCCCACTGTGTGTTTATATATTTACATATTTATTCTATCTAGCTACAATGCTCAGCACTGTGTGTTTATATATTCATATATTTATTCCATCTAGCTACAATGCTCCGCACTGTGTTTATATATTTACATATTCATTCCATCTAGCTACATTGTTCCGCACTGTGTGTTTATATACTCATATATTTATTCCATCCAGCTACAATGCTACACACTGTGTCTATATATATATTCATAACTATATGTACATATGTATACTCGCTGCTCTTGTTTTTCCCTTGCCTTCTGATTGTTGCTCTGAGTGTTGCTATCCCTGTGCTGTTGCAATCCTGGAATTTCCCCATTGTGGGACTAATAAAGGCTTATCTTATCTTAAATTGACATGACAATAGTGAAAAAAAGTAATTGTAGGAATTGTTAAGCCACTCACCCACATCTGTAACCTGTCATTTCAAACTGGTACATTTCCAAACAAAATGAAAATAGCAAAAGTAATACCTCTATACAAAACAGGAGACAGTCATTGTTTCACAAATTACAGGCCAGTCTCTTTACTCTCACAATTCTCCAAAATACTTGAAAAAATCTTCACTAAGAGACTGGATGATTTCATTGAAAAACACAACCTCCTTACTGACATGTTTGTTGGACCCAGGGGACAAAAGACAGACTCGAGGAGGTAAAGTTAACCTTTTATTTCCCAGTGCGTGATGTGTGCGTGTGTGAGAGTGTAGTGTGTGAAGGTGTAGCGTGTAGTGCAGTGCAGGACTCGAGCTGGAGCTGAGCAGGACTGAGCTTCACCTGGCAACCCTATGAACACAGAGCAGAGAGATTAGCGCCGCACCGGCTAAGGGAAATATGACAGGATACTGCTGCTTACTTTGCAGGTAGCGGTATGGGACTTCTGCTTGCCTGACTGGCAGCTGCCAGGGAGTGAGTGTCCAGCTTGGAGCCGTGAGGCGGGGAGGAGACTCTGGCGCCGGGAAGATGCAGAGCTTCCGTCGGGGAGAGGAGGTCCGCCGCCTGGGGGGTCCACCTGTGCACAGGGGAGAGAATCTTGACAAGGTAAGACAGAAGAGCGCTTACGTGCGTTGCTGCATTGTGCCTTCGTGGCAGTAGTCTCAGAACGAGGACGGGCGATGAGTCTCCTTGAGTTTGGCAGACGTCTCTGTGCTGAGCTACAGGCCAGACTGGCTTTTAAGGGCTGCTGGTGATTACTCACAGGTGTGTGTGCAGCTGGAGCAGGTGTAGGCCCTACGGGCGCCATGACAGTACTCCCCCCTCTAGAGGTGCCTCCTGGCACCTGTCCTATCTTACCCGGGTGCGTCCGGTGGTAGTCGCGGATGAGTTGTTTATCCAGGATCAGCGACGGACGCACCCAGGACCTGTCCTCCAGGCCGAAACCTTCCCAATCCACCAGATACTGAAGGCCCCGTCCCCACCGTCGAACATCCAAGATGGCAGTGACTCCCCACGCCGGGTGGTCATCGATCATCCTCTGGGGGGGGGGGGCGCTGGGGCGGGCAGAGAGGGCTGGAAGCAACAGGCTTGACCTGAGACACGTGGAAAGTGGGACAGATGCGGAGGGAGGGGAGGAGAGCCAGGCGCACAGCAGTAGGGTTAATAATACGATCAATATTGTAGGGCCCGATGAAGCGCTTAGACAACTTGCGCTTCTCGGCCTTTAAATTAATATTGCGGGTTGATAACCATACTTGTTGACCTACCTTGTAACTGGGGGCTGGTTTCCTATGCCGGTCGGCCGTCTTCTTATTGCGCTCCGAGGTTCGGAGGAGAGCCTGGCGGGTGATGGTCCAGAGCCGGCGGCAGCGCCTGAGATGGGTGAGGACAGAAGGCACCGCCACCCTCTTTCCTTCTCCGGAAACAGGGGAGGATCATACCCTAGGGATGCCCTGAAAGGGGACATCCCAGTCGCCGATGAGACCGTACAGTTGTGGGCGTATTCAATCCAGGGCAGGTGACTACTCCACGAGGAGGAACTGGACGAGATGACGCACCGCAGAGTGGCCTCCAGCTCCTGGTTAGTCCGTTTGCACTGCCCATTACTTTGAGGATGGTACCCAGAAGACAGGCTCGGGGTCGCCCCTAGCGCCTGGCAGAACGCCTTCCACACCTGAGAGACGAACTGTGGACCCTGGTCTGAGACGATGCCCGCGGGGAGCCCATGGAGGCGAAAGACATGTTGGACCAGCAAGTCCGCCGTCTCACGTGCGGTTGGCAATCCCTGGAGGGGGACGAAGTGGGCTGCCTTGGAAAAATGGTCAACCACAGTCAGGATTGTCATATGCTGGTTGGGTGGTGGGAGGCCTGTCACAAAGTCCAGCGCGATGGATGACCCGGGACCGGGAGGAGGTGGAGCAGACCGGCCGGTGGAGAGGAGGAGGACTTCCCAGTGGCGCACTGAACGCAGGCCCTGACGTAGTCACCGACGTCCTTCCGCAGACCCGGCCACCAAAACGCCCTTTGGAGAAGCCTGACTATGCGTGAAATCCCTGGGTGGCATGCCAACTTCGAGGCATGGGCCCAATGGATGACCTCACCCCGGGCCGAGGTGTGAACGAACAACCGACCTGGGGGGCCACCTCCCGGATCGGCCTCAGCCTCCTGTGCTTTCAAAACCTTCTCTCGAATCCCCCAACGGAGGGCGCCCAAGACACACGATGGGGGAAGGATGGTTTGCTCTCGGTCCTCGGAGGTCT
Organism: Pholidichthys leucotaenia; assembly: GCA_020510985.1. Taxonomy (NCBI): domain Eukaryota; kingdom Metazoa; phylum Chordata; class Actinopteri; order Cichliformes; family Pholidichthyidae; genus Pholidichthys; species Pholidichthys leucotaenia. The sequence continues at coordinate 219,242,536 of CM035837.1, forward strand.
CTGTTGAAAACTGCCTGGAGAGGGCGTCTGACTTGGTGTTCTTATCTCCGGGGCGGTAGGTGATAGTAAAATTAAATTGGCCGAAGAAGAGGGACCAACAAGCCTGGCGGGAATTCAACCTCTTCGCTGTCCTTAAATATTCCAAATTTTTGTGGTCGGTCCAGACCACAAACGGCTGAGCGGCACCCTCCAGCCAATGGCGCCATTCTTCCAACACCATCTTCACGGCCAACAGCTCCCTGCCACCAATGCTGTAGTTCCTTTCAGCAGGGGACAGATGGCGTGAAAAGAAAGCGCAGGGGCAGATCACCCCGTCAGTTGGAGAGCGCTGAGAGAGAATTGCCCCCACCCCGGAGTCTGATGCATCCACCTCAACCAGGCATTGACGAGCCGGATCCACCTGAGTCAGGACGCAAGAGGACGAGAACTCCCTCTTGGGGGTGTCGAATGCTGTCGCCGCCTCCTCCGTCCAGCGGAAAGGAACCTTCGGGGAAGTGAGATTGGTCAGTGGGCGGGCCACCAGGCCAAATTTGGGCACAAAGCAGCGGTAGAAATTAGCAAAGCCCAGGAATTGCTGCACCTGCTTCCTGGACGAGGGGGTGGGCCACTCCACCACTGCCTTGACCTTGGCTGGGTCTGGAAGAATCTGATTGTGGGCGATAATGAACCCAAGAAAGGACGTCTCCTGGGTGTGGAGCTCACATTTTTCCGCCTTCACAAACAATTGATTTTCCAGAAGCCGCTGAAGGACCCGCCTCACATGCACTCGGTGTTCGTCCAGCGACCGGGAGAAGATAAGGATGTTGTCTAAATAAACAAAAACGAAGGACCCCAGAAAATCCCAGAGAACATCGTTGATCAGACGTTGGAAGACGGCCGGAGCGTTGGTCAGCCCAAACGGCATCACCAGATATTCAAAATGGCCACTTGGGGTCCTGAAGGCCGTCTTCCATTCATCTCCCTCCCTGATTTGCACGAGATGGTATGCATTCCGAAGGTCCAATTTGGTGAACCACGAGGTCCCCTGGAGAGAGTCAAAGGCAGTGTCCATAAAGGGCAGGGTATATTTGCCCTTAATAGTAATGTCATTCAGTCCCCTAAAGTCGATGCAGGGTCGTAGGGAGCCGTCCTTTTTTCTCACAAAGAAAAAGCCTGCCCCTACTGCTGATGAGGATGGATGGATGATCCCCGAGCTGAGCGACTCCTTAATGTAGGCGTCCATCGCTTCCTGCTCCGGGGCCGACAGGTTGTACAGACGGGACGCTGGGAGCGGAGCACCAGCCGGGAGATTAATTGCACAGTGGTAGGGGCAATTGGGGGGGGCAGCGCCCGGGACTTACTAAACACCCTCCCTAGATCATGATACTCTTCAGGTACCTTGGACAGATCTGGAGGTGGGGACGTGGGCGGGGTTATAACAACAGATGGAGCACAAGCTGCGGACTGCAGACACGCACTGAGACAGAACGTACTCCACGACGTGATGCACCCTGTCTGCCAATCAAAGGATGGATTGTGTAACCATAACCAGGGGTAACCCAGGATGATCGGGGATGTGGACGAAGGCAGTACCAAAAACCGTAGGTCCTCCCGATGATTCCCAGACACGATCACTGACACCGGCACAGTCTGTTGGGAGATGATAGCCAAAGGGGCTTTAGACAAGGCGATAAGCTTGAACGGGGGCTGGGGAGCTTGGCACGGGAGTCCCAGCTGGGTTGCCAGGTCTCTTGATATGAAGCTCTGCTCAGCTCCCGAGTCAACCAGTGCGTGCGTGGAATGTTCTGTGTGCTTGAGAATAAGACGAATGGGCATGAGACAGCAAGTGAGGGGTTTAGATGGTGACGCGTCTACGAGTCCCCCTACTGTCACCCGCGGACCTCCTCTTTTAACCGCCTCGTGGACTCAGCCAATTCATGTGAACTGCTACCGCAGTAAAGGCATAACCCCAACTCCTTGCGGTGCTGTTTCTCCGCAGGAGGAATCTTTGAGCGGCCAGTTATCATATCCTCTTCCCTCGGAAGCTGCTCCGGAGGGGGCAGGGCCAGCTGCGAGGTCTGAGGGACACAGAAAGACTGCGCACCCGAGTGACTGGAAGCTCTCCGCTCGGCGGCTCGTTCCCTCAGCCTGTTGTCCAAACTAATGGTAAGAGAAATGAGTTCATGTAACCTCTCAGGCTTGTCCCGTGTGGCTAACTCATCCCTTAGAGCAGGGCTTAAGCTATGGAGGAACAAACTACATAGGGCCGTGTCCTCCCACCCAACCTCAGCGGCTATGACCCGAAAATCCACCGCGTAGTCCGCAGCGAACCTCCCGCCCTGACGGAGATTAAGTAGCCGATCTGTGACAACTGTGTCCCGGTCAGTGTGATCAAATACCTCCGTGAAGTCGGCTAGGAATTGTTGGTAAGACAACGTAGCATAACTAGGTTTTGCCGCCACGGCATAAGCCCAAGCTAGCGCCCTTCCCTCTAACAAATTGGTGACGTAACCAATCTTGCTATGGTCTGTTGGAAAGTCCCCAGGAACTCGCTGGAAACTGTCTTGCACTGGAGGATAAACCCCGGGCCTCCCCGAGTTTGCCACTAAAGCGAGCGGGCATAGGCACCGGGGTAAGACGGGGGGACGGGGCTAAACTAGTTAGGTTAAGAGAGGAGCTAGCGAGGCCCGAAGGCCCCCCAGAGCCTGGTGGAATCGGCTGCTGTCCTTCCAGGCGATCCAGCTGGCTGTTAATCTGAGTCAGCTGGGCTAGGATAACATTTTGCTGGTAAATAATTTGCTCGAC